>CM077651.1:43917518-44530018 GCA_039707465.1 Rhabdophis nuchalis
ATCATGGCCGTACATCTCATATATTTCCACTCCAAGAGGTGTGGCTATATTGAAATACATTTATTTATTCATGAGATTTCTAAGCTGCCCATGTATAAATTCTCAGCAGCTTCACAATTAAAATAAGTAAGAAACAATATCATACAGAAAAGAACAGTTGCATAGACAGAGCAAATCAAAAAGAGCATTTGTTCCACCTCATCTCCACCCCCAATTTAAAGGGTCTCATATGCAAGGCCTAGGGGGAATAGCCAGGTTTTCAAGTCTTCTTTAAAGATGAGCAGGGCGGGAGGGCATATGAATCTTTAATTCACTGCTATTCCAAAGATAGATGCAATGACAAAGAAGGCTTGCTTTTTTGTTTCTGATACATATTATGCATTTGAGAGGATCTGAAGCAAACTGATTCTGTCCACTTTTATAGATGAGAAGAACACTATAGACGATAGATGATCCATCAGGTCCTATGCCTTGTAATTACCAGCACTTCAAATTGTATTTGGAAGCTTTCCCGTAACTACTGCAGCTCATGGAGTAGGGGTGTTATACGTGAACATCACAGTTTGCCCATCACTGTGCCACTGCATTATGGGCTAACTGTAGCTTCCAATATTCGTCAAGGGCAGACTCATGAAGAGCACATTGCAATAGACTACATATGAGATGACCAAGGCATACATGTTTGAAAAGAGGGATTAGCCTCCCAGTAGAGAAATAGGTGAAATTGTTACTCAAGCTGAAACTGGGCAAAAGCCTCATTGAGAAACTGAGAATCCAGAAAGACCTCCAAATTGTGTACTACTCCCAAATAGAGTAGTACAATCTCAGTCTTAATCAGAGCTGGAAGATTTTTCAAACTGGGTGGTAGAAGAATCCATAACCGCTCAATCATTTTGGAAGATTGAACTGAACCCTATTTCTCCCAATTCAGTCACTACAACTCCCCAAAGAGTTCAGGCACAGGGACAAGACCTCAATTATTATTATTATTATTATTATTATTATTATTATTATTATTATTATTATTATTATTATTATTATTATTATTATTATTATTATTATTATTATTATTACATTTGTATACCGCCCTATATCCCTGACGGGACTCAGGGCGGTGCACAGGAAATGATAAAAGCAACAACAATAAATACAGTAAAAATATTAAAAATAGATTAAATTTAAAAACCCATGCTAAAATTGTAATTAAGAACCCATACTAAAATCACATTTAAAACTATGCCAGGCCGGCCGCATGAAATAAGTGTGTTTTTAATGCCCGGCGGAAGAGGCGCAGGTCTGTGATTGTATGAAGGTCGGGGGGGCAGGTCATTCCAGAGGGCGGGGGCTGTCACAGAGAAGGCTCTCCCCCTGGGAGTCGCTAGCCGGCATTGTCCGGCAGACGGCACCCTAAGGAGGCCCTCCCTGTGGGAGCGGACAGGTCGAAGGAAAGTATGTGGTAGGAGGCGGTCCCACAAGTAACCAGGTCCCATGCCATGGAGCGCTTTAAAGATGGTTACTAACACCTTGAAGCGCACTCTGAAGGCCACAGGCAGCCAGTGCAGCTCGCGCAGGAGGAGTGTTATATGGAAATATCTCGAAACTCCCGAAATCCCCCGCGCGGCCGCATACTGAACTAGCTGGAGCCTCCGAGTGCACCTCAAGGGAATCCCCATGTAGAGAGCATTACAACAGTCCAGGCGGGAGATGACGAGGGCTTGATTAGCCCTTGAGTAGCCGTTGAGTAGCCCTTGCGTAGGGCACCACAATTTAGAAAGGGGCACAACTGGCGTATCAGGTAAACCTGATGAAAGGCCCCCCTGGCCACGGCTGTCACATGGTCATCCAAGGACAGCCAAGAATCCAGGAGGACACCCAAGTTGTGGGCCCTCTCCACGGGAGCTAATGATTTGCCCCCGATAGCCAGAGATGGAACCAACTGGCTATATCGTGGCGCCAGAAACCGCAGCCACTCGGTCTTGGACGGGTTGAGTCGAAGCCTGTTCCTCCCCATCCAGACTCGCACGGCCTCCAAGCACCGGGACATCACTTCAACGGCATCGTTGGGCTGGTCCGGGATAGAAATGTACAGCTGGGTGTCGTCAGCGTACTGATGGAACTCTACCCTAAAACCACGGATGATCTCACCCAGCGGCTTCATATAAATGTTGAACAGGAGGGGTGAGAGAACCGACCCCTGAGGTACCCCACACATGAGAGGCCTTGACGTCGACCTCTGCCCTCCTGCCAACACAAATTGCGACCGGCCGGAGAGGTAGGAAGAGAACTACCGCAGAACAGTGCCTCCCAACCCCAACCCCTCCAGCCGGTGCAATAAGATACCATGGTCGATGGTATCAAAAGCCGCTGAGAGATCTAATAAGACCAGGATAGAGGAACAACCTCTCTCCCGAGCCCTCCAGAGATCATCTACCAACGCGACCAATGCCGTCTCCGTGCTGTACCCAGGCCGGAAGCCGGACTGGCATGGGTCTAGATAGACAGTTTCCTCCAGGTGCTGGGGGAACTGTCGTGCCACCACACTCTCGACAACCTTTGCGAGAAAGCGAAGGTTGGAGACCGGATGATAGTTGGCTAACAAAGCTGGGTCCAGGGAGGGCTTCTTGAGGAGGGGTCTCACCACTGCCTCTTTCAAAACGGTCGGTAAGAACCCCTCACTCAACGAAGTGTTAACAATTCCCTGGAGCCAGCCTCGTGTAACCTCCCGGGAGGCCAGTACTAGCCAGGAGGGACACGGGTCCAATAAACATGTGGTGGCATTCAGCTGCCCCAGCATCCTGTCCATGTCATCAGGAGACACAGGATCGAACTCTTCCCAAACAACAGTCTCAGGACCTGCCTCCATCAGCCCGCCCGGACTAACCCAGTCGGAGGCCAATTCATCCCGGATCTGAACGATTTTATCCTGCAGATAACATCCAAATTCCTCCGCACAACCCTGCAAAGAAGCTTCCCGCAGCCTCTGGTGAAGGAGGGAGCGAGTCACTCTAAACAGGGCGGCAGGGCGGTCATCTGTGGATGCGATAAGAGCGAAGAGATAATCTCGTTTCGCCGCTCTTATCGCCACAAGGTAGGTCCGCAAATGCGAGCTTACCCGTGTCTGGTCAGATTCGGAGCGAGTGGAGCTCCAAATGCTCTCTAGGCATCTCTTTCGGCGCTTCATCGCCCTTAGCTCCTCCGAAAACCAAGGAGCCAAGGTAGATCAACGCCAAGTGAGAGGCCGCAAGGGCACGACCCGATCCAGGGCCCCCATGGCCGCACTATTCCAGGCGGCCACTAGGTCCTCAGTCGAGTCGTGGGTCAGGGTTTGGTTGGTATGTCAATATGTACAAGCATAATGTATTGATGATATCTGAGTCTGAATCAAAAGATGATCTTTTCCACTGGAGTCTTGAACATGCTAAGCAAGTGGGTGACAATGTTCAGTCCTATGTCACATCACACTGGGCATTTGTACTTCATCTCTCATCTCTGATCAACACCAAAAGGAACAGGCCTCAGAGAAAGAAGAGCCACCATATCTCCTCACAGTTGCTTCAGGTTTATACTGTAGCTGATATTATAAAAAGCAGAAAGATAAAGTAAAAACATAATACTCATATCACCACCACCATTAAATCTCATTTTATTAGATTTTATTTGGCCATGAAAGAGTTAAGTTCCATGCAGAATTCATAATGAGATAAGATAGAAAGGAAAATATTGGCCCTTGGGGTTTTTTTAAAATCTAATTTTAGTAATAGATGGACTTCTAAAACAGAATTCCCAACTCTTTCTACAGGTCAGCCTATATCAGTTTTTTACCATTAATATTTAATGTCATTTTGATGTACAGTATAATGGGGCGCATATGTATTTATACATCTACCTTTGTTTTACCAATTTTCCTTTTGTATATCTCACTATTTCACTTTACATATGTAATGGATTTATCTATAACTTCCTTTAAGTAGCTGTGTAGCATGAGTGTCTAATTCTAAAGAACACAGGATCAAAATTTTGCTTGAAATCTTTCCTTCTCTACTGTACGTCACCAATTCTATTCGACTAGTTTATTTTAAGTCTCAAAATGTGATGGGATAAAATAACAAAATGAATAACAGAATTATAATAATATACCAAATTATGTCTCAATAGGTCATGCATTTACATTACAGTAAAAGGCAGGCAGTAGTTTCACAGCTATTATTCAAAGCTGTTATTATCACCACAGCCACAGGAATACCTACTCAGAAAAATACTTGAGTTCACTCTTCAGATCTGAATGAACACTGGCTGCTTTTGGAGTCCTTACAGTAGTTGCAACTGATACAAAGGACAACTATATACATATTAAAAGAAGTTTGCAAAAACATGCTTTCGAGAGAGAACTATATGCAGCAATGAAGAGGAATATTGTTTTTTTCTTTTCAGTTAAATACAAAAACTCACATGAAAATGCTGAAAATTAATTTGCATAAAAAGCACATTCTGTTTAAGTAAAATGTTGAAAGAAGAGGGCTTATTAAAGAGGAAAAGTAGAGAACAGAGGTTATTAGGAATTTCACACCATAAATCTTTTAAAATAACTGCTTTTTCATACAAATACAAGAATAGGTATCTGAAGAAAACTGACATTTCTGAACAGATATTTAAGATGAAGACTATGGAAAGGATCGTTGAGAATCTCTGCTTTCAATAACAACTAATAAAATACATATTTATACTTTTTGCAAAACCATATCGTAGTGAACAATTGGTTTTCTTAAAAAACTGTTGCATTTGCTTTACATTGCAGTATTCACCTAATGACTACCACTAAATTGTTGAAAAATGGGTTGATCGTGTGACCAAAATTTAGAATTAGAACAGCTGATGTAATCATAGTTTACCACCTAGACCAGGGGTGGGCAAACTTTGCAACTTTAAGTCTGAAGGACTTCAGCTCCCAGAGTTCTCCAGAGCAAAGCTGGCTGGAGAACTCTGGGAGCTGAAGTCCTTCAGACTTAAAGTTGCAAAGTTTGCCCACCCCTGGTCTAGACAGTCACTTTATGATATGGCATTTATTTAAACTAACTCATTTTATAACTGATACAACTCATAACTATAATGGCTGGCTTGATAACTACTTGATAACTGTCAGCTCTCCTGGGACAATATGCTTCCCTAAAGTTAAGCTTTATTGAATATACTACATTGGCACAGAAGAAGCGAAACCAGCTCTGGTTTTCCCACACATAAGCTCACATAGTTAAACTTGCTTTTTCCCTTTGGCCATATCCCACTCAGTTCATCGCATTGTCCAATTGCATCTGCTTCTTTTATGGTGGAAACATTCAAACACCTACACTGTGAGACCTTCACGGTCTGCAGACAGAGTTTTGGCATTCCATTTCCACCTCGACATTTCAACCACCACCTTCTGATTATTGTCAAGCTGAGAGTGAAGAAGTAACTAGGTTAAAGAGCTAATCACTCTTGACATCACCTATGTACTTTCAACAGTTTTGTCTCCTGCTTTTTTTTACTGCCTTATTTTATATGAAAAGATAGTCTCTTGGTTTATCACTTGGTTGCCCTAGTTATTAACTGCAAATTATTTCAGAAGACATCAGTGAATTAGCAGTGTTGCTAATTCATATTATAAGCCTTATTGACTTGATATTTTTTAATCTATCATGAGGGTCTAACCTACAGCAAATGGTGATCACATAAAGAAAGAATAGAAATAGGAAAAGTTACATTATCTCCCCAGACAATTTCCACTGATGCAACAAAGCAGCTTAACATTGCTGAAAAGTATATTGAAAAAAGTTTGATGCAATGTAGTGAATGAAAATGATTAGAGCAAAGATGACATACATGTGGAATTGATAATGTTCTCAGCATGGGAGAACTATGAAAATGTCACCGTATATATTTTTATAACTTAATGGTGTGATTTTACATTACTTTCATACATGCAAAGTATGAGTATGCAAAGTAGAAATAACAGTTGACTTGGTTGCTTTCCCAAAACACATAATTGTATTCTGTTTGTAGCATATTAGTGTAATAGAAGGAATTTGTGGCAGATAAAGAGCCAATACAACAGAGGGAAGCAATACTGTTTATTATTTCCAGAATGTTTGTGGGGGTAATGGTTAGGTTTATTATTGTTTAGTGTTTGTTTTTCGAGCCAGGAATAAGAAAGTAAAAGCGTTCATTGATTTTGTCAGATATTATTGGTTTTATTCAAATGGAAGAAATTCTGGATGCTGCAGGCTACAGTTTCAGATTGTTTACCTTGTTTTTCTCTTTTTCTCTTTGTTGCATTTTTGGTTCAATAAATCTGAAAGCTAGCACTATTTCAGGCTGAATTACAGATGAGAATAAGTCCATTATAATGTCCTATTCCTAAATTCTCATTTTTTTCACCATCTTCCCATATACCTAATCTTATGCTTTGAAATTAAGTATTTTCTTTTCATTGACTGCCTCTTTTATATAGGAATTTTTCAATAGGACTTCCAAAAAAAGGGAGATTGATTTGGGATCATTTGTGACATTTTCTCTCCTTTGCTGCCTTAATGCCTTTTGTTTTCTTTGCCAAAACAATGGTTATAACAGAGTGATTTAAGAAAACTTACCCCAAAAAAGTCACAATTTAAGAAATTTTTCAAACATGTTAATTCCTAATTTGAAATTAGTGCAATTTCCTGTGATAAAGATGTGTCCCATACTTTCGATTTCAGTGTTTTCAGTGGTTTTGCATGTACTAAGTCATTTTTAATATCATCAAATGGGTCAGCCATATCAGATTGCTGTATATGACTTCTACCTAACCCTGCAGACCTTATATTTACCCTGCAATTGAATAAAGTAGTATCAAATTCTGCAAATTGGAACAAGTTTAAAACTGTAAAACACATACCTAGTTTTTCTCTTTTTCTCTTTGTTGCATTTTTGCTTCAATAAATCTGAAAGCTAGCACTATTTCAGGCTGAATTACAGATGAGAGTAAGTCCATTATCTCTTACCAAATTATTAATTTTATTTTCCTCAAACAGAGATAAATCGGCAATAAGACAAATGACAATATTTTATGAATGATTCTATTTATTTATACAGAAAGCTTTATTTATAGACAATTGTATTCCTATGTAAGACTTAAAGTAACATTTAGCAGGCATTGGTTATATAGCACATCAGCTTAAGCAAAAATGGTTTTGTATTGTTAAATATTGAGGATACCTTAGGTGAGGATTAGAGAAAGTAGTCCATTTAACTATAGCTAGATTATTCATTCGTTAACAATGTTCTGAAATACTATTTATTGCTTGTCATTGAAATTGGTTAGAGCAACACTCTGCATACAATGCTTAACAGAAATTATATTATATTCGATTAACTTATACCACACAGTTTTCTTAACAACTGTGATTTGCTTAACAACTGTGATGATTTGCTTATCCAAAAAATGTAGAATAACCAGGATGAGTCTCTTGCATGCCTTGATTTACAACAGCAATAACGGATGACCTGATATCTGGCCCCAGTTGTGGGCATAAAGCATATAACTAACACCACACAGACACACAGACACACACACACACACACATATATATATGATGCAGTGTGTGTGTGTCCGTGTGTGTGTGATATAGATAGGTACACAGGCAGACACGCAGACAGACAGACAGACAGATAGATATAGATACATACACATACATATGTAGATATAGATATAGATATATACATACATACATACATGCATACATACATACATGCATACATACATATATACATACATACATATATAGACATAGACATAATATATATATGAGGTTTCATTTAAACTGATATAGTTAACTGATCTAGTTCATTACTATCTAATGTCTTTATTTGTTCATAATTTTTAGCATGTGAGCATTTAATACTAGTGAATTTCAAGCATGTTATACTAGTGAATTATTTATGGATTTTTTAAAGTTGTTTTCAATTTATGGTAAACTGATTTTTTTCCTAGGTATTTTATTTTTAAGATTGAAAAGCAAATTTAAAATATTATTAATAATAAATAGTAATATTCTGTGATTAAATAAATCCTGGCTGCTTATTGCAATTACGTACAAGGCATAGTGAATAACTATGGTAGATTCATAGTTTAATTCATAATCATATTCAGTCTTTTTCTCTCCTAAATACTTCTTCCAATTTTTTGTCTGTTTTTTCATTTTTAAATCAATAAGATTCTGTTCTACTATTGTCCACAGTTAATTTCACAACTATGAGAACCTAGATCACTATTTTGGAATGAACCAAAGTGATACCAATACTCTAAATGAACTACAATAATTTTCCCTCTCCTTGAATGCACAAAAATACTTTTATATGCCTCTGTTTTTAATTAACATCATAAGTGTAAATTGGTAGAATACATGGATACCAGATGTGGTCGCCCACAATTTTGCAGGTTATTTTGGCTGAGAATTATGAGAATACAATGCAGCACCTGAACAGCATTAACTGGAAATAGCATGATGGACAAATGGAGAAACAAAATATTTATAAAAGTTATGGTATTTATGTAATTACTTACCAAGCACATCTAAATTATATTAAAGTAACCAAAATATCTTTACAATCTCCAAGGCATGTCACAACTTTTGAGCACCCCTAATGTTTGGAAATTGAAAACTGAAAAATTTGACACATCCTATAAATTAAACTGGGTCTATTCTTTACCTTGTCGAACATCTATATGTTATAGTTTTTGTTGTTGTGACTTTTACCTGGATGAAATGATACATCATAGAGCAACAATTTTTGAATCAAAGTGCCTCAAATGAGCTACTTTACAGAATGTGTCCAAATCCAGATCAATGATACTGGAGGGAATAGTGAAATAGAATTGTCTGAAGATATGTTCCGTCAGCAAGAACTTAGAAGAATGTATAGATTTGATCCACACAATATTTGACAATCCTGCAGAATTGTTTTCAAAGAAACCTATTTTGTTTCATCTCAAAAGATAATAAAAATCTTAGGATTAAAACAGTTGTTGAGGCGGAAGCCTTTATTAAGAAACATTCCTCAGTCCTGGGGGAAGATTCAGGGGGGACGGGGGAGGCCACGGCCCCGCCCGCTGGGGGCCAGGAAGGAGAAAAAGAAGATACAATTGCCAAGAGACTTAGATCAAAAAAATGACTTTGCTTGTTTTTTTTATTAATATACTATAACCTTGTTATCTGGATGTTTGTATATGACTGCCAGCATAGAATTGAGAATTTAGGATGTATGCACTTATTTTCATCTCGTAGTACTTTTGAAAAATATCTTTCTTAATGTTTTATTGTGAAGCCCTGGAAGGGCCAATGATCCCGACACAAAAGTTCTCAAAATGTTTCTGTATCCCTTACCTTTCCCTTTTGGAAAAATTGTAAAAACCCAATAAAACTTTTTCAATATAAAAAAAAAAAGATAATAAAAATCAATTCTACATACATTAGATGCTTCCCTGAAATGATGAAAGAATATTGTTCCTACAGTGCTATCAATGAAGGAGCTAACACTACTCAATTTCCAACAGAATTCCTTGATTTGGTTGAATTCTCTGGATTGGCACCACATAAACTGGAATTGGAAGTACGATGTCTTGTAATTTTAATAAGAAATTTGGATCTGTCATCATTGTGCAATGATGATCATGAAAAAACTCCACAAGAATCTTACTGTAGCAAAGATAAACAAACTTTGGTGTGTTCAAAAATGACATTGTCATGATTCTAATTACACCCAATTTATTAGAAAGTGAAGATGTCTGTCTTCAGCAGACAGTTTCCAATGCAGTCATGCTTTGCTTCCAGAATACGTAAAGCTCAAAGAGAAACCATGGAGAATGTGCTGATTTATCTGGAAAAACTGGTATTTCAGCATGGTCAGCTGTATGCTGAGGAAAAAGAAGTGAAAACATTAAAGAATGGCAAATCAACCAAAAATGTTGTCATCAAAAGAGTTCGTTGTTAAATGAAAACCATCATTATTTGTCATGTTATACATCCTCCTTCTGTAATAAAATGATATTTTCTTCTTTAATTTTAAATCCAAAGCAATAGCAATCCACCTGTGGTCATTCTATTTTTCTGTGATTGTAACAAAATATCTCTGAAAGGATGACCCAATGAGTCATGGGTTGTCTAGTAGCTCATAGAATCAAGAAAGATCATTTAGAATGAGAACAAAAACTATAGTTTTAGATTTTAGGTATTTAGGTTAAAATAATTAAATGTTAAGAGATATCCCCTTATCAACTAGTAGCTTAAGAGATTTTAAAATGATTCTTTAAAAAAAAACTTGACAAGAATCTGTCAAGAATGCATCATATGCATTTTAGAAATGACCTTTAGATTAAATTAGTTTTAAGCTGGTTCCAATTTTGGTTTTATCAACTTTTCTTCATAATTTGAATTAAAAAAAGAAAAGATCCTAGTGCAGCTCTTTCTTAATGTTAGATTTTTAAATGAAATACTCTTGAGTGGTAAAAAGCAAACTGGAGAAATATCGTGTTTTAAAACTAAGCTGTGGAAATGTACCTCCCACATAATACATTTGTGAGTAATAACAATTATCTTGTTAGTTTTTTTCAAGACATGAGCTGGGCGATCTATGTAGAAGTTTAATCGCTCTGCTTTTGTAGTTGTTTCACTTTCATAATAATAGCACCAACCATTTCGCTTCAAAGTTACCTTTGCACATTCTTTGTGCTTCTGAGAATGGTTTACCAGTTGAATTGCTGCTTTAATAATAATGTCATAGTGAGAAAATGCAGTTATCTTTAAAATTATGTTTTTAATTCGAACTTTCTGAGCCAAACCATTCTACTGGACTATTTTCTATTTTCTATTTAATATTTTAACCACCTAATTTTTTAGCCGCGTTTATAACATCTTTTAACTTGTAATCAACGTGGTCTCTATAATATCTATGACATGCATGTACTCTAGGGCGGACCTCCTCTTACTACGAGAGTCCCCCCGCTCGCTGGTTTGGCCCACTGCGTTATCTAGGGCACACTTCAATGAAGAACTAGTCAGTCAAGAGAAGTGGATGAAGCACAGACTTAAGTTTTTTTATTAAATTATGTAATTCAGCTTTTAGGGGGTTCCAGGGTGGAGGGAGGGATTAGTCAGTCTAAGGCTAGGAATATGGTCAAGCCGGATGGCGGAGTGGATATGGAAGCGGATGGGCCCAATAAGGCGGGGGGAATACAGGTCGAGTTCACAGAGGGTTTTCCGATCAGAACGGTCGTAGGGAGGGGTAGGGGCGATGGGGGACAGGAATTCCACCATCGGGAGGGGGATCGCAGCCGCTGGCTTCAAATGGTCGCATGCCCCAACCCCCTGAGCCCCCCCGCGATCTAGGAGGTCAGGGTCCACAGTGCCAGAGCCCTAGGTTGATGTTATGTAATGCCAGGTCCGTGGTCAACAAAGCCCCCCTCATCAACGACTTTGTGTCGGCGGGGGAGCCGGACCTGGTGGGGATTACGGAGACCTGGTTGGGCCACGAGGGGGGTCTACCTCTCGTGGAAATGTGCCCACCAGGATACCGTGCATTTCATCAACCGCGGGCCCTAGGCAGGGGTGGAGGGTGGCGGTTGTTATTATATTGTTTTTATTGTGGTTTTAATAATGCCTGTGCGCCGCCCTGGGTCCTAACAAGGAGAAGGGCGGGGTATAAATTCGAAAAAATAAATAAAATAAATAAAAAGGAAGGTCTGGAGCCGAGAGAGACCATTGTGCCACAGACTACCGGCTGTGAGTCCCTCTACGTGAGATGGGGCCCTGGGAGGCAGTTGGGCTTGCTGCTTGTGTACCTGGCTCCCCGCTACATATCAGCAGCCCTGCCCGAGCTCCTCGAGGTGATAGCCGAGGTGGCGGTTGAGACCCCCAGACTTGTAGTCTTGGGGGACTTTAACCTGCCATCAGTCGGCGAATCAAACGAGGCAGCCCGGGAGTTCATGGCCTCCTGACCCAAGTAATTGAGGGCCCCACACACGAGGGAGGACACACGCTGGATTTGATTTTCATCTCTGGCCAGTGGATGAGTGATCTTGGTGTAGGGGAGTTAGCCATCATACCCCTGTCATCGTCGGATCACTCACTTCTCTGGCTCGACTTTCTAACCGCTACACCCCACCGTGGGGAGGCGGAACCAGAAATTCCTAGGTGGTTCCACCCCAGGTGGCTGATGGACCCTGAGAGGTTCCAGACGGAGCTTGGGCCATTACCTATGACCCTGACCCGCACCCCGAAGGAGGACCTAGTGGCTGCATGAAGTACCGCGGCCATGGGGGCCTTGGATCTGGTCGCGCCCTTGTGGCCTCTCTTGTGGCAGAGAGCCACCCAGGCTCCTTGGTTCACCGAGGAGCTAAGGGTGATGAAACGCCGCAAGAGACGCCTAGAGAGGAGATGAAGATCCACACGGGCTGAATCCGACTGAACACAGGTGAAATCCCAATTGAGGACTTACCTCGTGGCGATGAGAGTGGCCAAGCGTCATCATTGTGCCACTCTTATCGCATCCGGATGGGAAGTAACGGACTCAGGCTCAACCCGACCAAGACCGAGTGGCTGTGGTTTCCGGCTGCCCGATTCAACCAGCTTTCTCCAACGCTGGCCATAGGGGGCGAACATCTTGCCCCTGTGGATGGGGCGCGCAATTTGGGTGTCCTCCTGGATATCCGGCTGTCTATGGAAGAGCAAGTGACAGCCGTGGCCAGGAGGGCGTTTTACCAGGTTCGCCTGGTTCGCCAATTGCGCCCCCTATTGGATCGGGACGCCCTTCGCACAGTCACTCATGCCCTCGTGACATCCCGACTGGACTATTGTAACTCTCTCTACATGGGGCTTCCCTTGAGGTGCACCCGGAGGCTTCAGTTGGTTCAGAATGCAGCCGCGCGAGCAATTATGGGGACCACTAGGTTCACCCACGTTACACCGCTCTTGCACGAGCTGCACTGGCTGCCTGTTGTCTTCCGGGTGCGCTTCAAGGTGTTAGTTATCATCTTTAAAGCGCTCCATGGCTCGGGACCTAGCTATCTGCGGGATCGGTTTCTGCCCCATACATCCTCACGGCCTATTCGCTCCCACAGAGAGGGACTTCTCCGGGTGCCATCCGCTAGACTTTGTCAGCGGGCGACGCCCAGGGAAAGGGCTCTCTCTGTGGCGGGCCCAGCCCTCTGGAACGACCTTCCCCCCGATATCAGAATGACCACGGACCTCCGCTCCTTCCGTATGAAACTGAAGACCCATCTTTTTCGACTGGCCGGCCTTGGATAGTCTCTCTGTCTATAGATTTCAAATGTATTTTTAAATGGGATTTTAGTCAATAATTTTAGCACGGGATAAATTGTTTAATTGTGTTTTAAGTTATGTACTTTTGTATTTATTGTTCTTATTGTTTTATTTTTCCCTGTGCACCGCCCCGGGTCCCTGTGGGGAGAGGGAGTGGTTAATAAATTCGATTATTATTATTATTATCCGCAGAGAACCGCCCTGCCGCCCTGTTTGGGGTGACCCGCTCCCTCCTTCAACAGAGGCAGCGGGAAGCCCCTCTGCAGGGCAGAGCAGAGGAATTTGGAGAGTATCTGCAGGATAAAATCGCTCAGATTCGGAGCGAGTTGGTGTCCACCGAAAGTGGTCTAGAGGGATTGTCGGAGGCAGGTCTTGAGATACCTTTTTGGGAGGAGTTTGACTCTGTTACCTCCGAAGATATGGACAGGTTACGTGGGCGACTGAGAGCCACCACATGTTTATCGGACCCGTGTCCCTCCTGGCTTGTACTGGCATCCCGGGAGGTTACACGAGGCTGGCTCCAGGAAGTAGTGAATGCTTCTTTGAGTGAGGGGTTCTTGCCTACTGCTTTGAAAGAGGCAGTGGTGAGACCTCTCCTCAAGAAGCCTTCCCTGGACCCAGCATTGTTAGTAAATTATCGTCCAGTCTCCAACCTTCACTTTTTGGCGAAGGTTGTAGAGAGTGTGGTGGCACAACAGTTTCCAGGTCACCTGGAGGAAATTGATTATCTGGACTTGCGCCAGTCCGGCTTCCGGCCCGGGCACAGCACTGAGACGGCATTGGTCATGTTGGTGGATGATCTCTGAAGGGCCAGAGATGGGGGTTGTTCCTCCATCCTGGTCCTATTAGATCTCTCGGCGGGTTTCGATACCATCGACCATGGTATCCTATTGCATCGACTGGAGGGGTTGGGGGTGAGGGGCACCGTCCTGCGGGGGTTCTCCTCCTACCTCTGTGCAGGTGCATGCTGCGCTGGAGCATTTGCCCCCCTCTCCTCAGCCCCGATGCCTGAGCCGGTGCTCTCAGCTATCCGCGCCCGCCGCCTGCCCGCAAAAAGCAGGACATTTTGAAGAGGGTGCGGGAATCTGCTGGTGAACCGATCACAATTTGTGTTGGCAGGAGGGCAGAGGTCGACCTCGAGACCCCTCACATGTGGGGTGCCTCAGGGGTCGGTCCTCTCGCCGCTCCTGTTCAACACATATATGAAGCCGCTGGGTGAGATCATCCGTGGTTTTGGGGTAGAGTATCATCTGTACGCTGATGATACACAGCTGTACATTTCTACCCCAAACCACCCCAATGATGCCGTCGAAGTGATGTCCCGGTGTCTGGAAGCCATGCGGATCTGGATGGGAAGGAACAGACTCAGATTCAACCCATCCAAGACGGAGTGGCTGTGGTTTCTGGTTCCCCGGTACAACCAGTTGACTCCATCACTGGCCATAGGGGGTGAACATCTAGCCCCCATGGATAGGGCACGCAACTTAGGCATCCTCCTGGATACCCGGCTGTCTATGCAAGACCATGTGACGGCTGTGGCCAGGGGGGCATTCCACCAGGTTCGCCTGGTGCGGCAGTTGCATCCCCTATTGGACCAGGACGCCCTTCGCACAGTTATTCATGCGCTTGTGACATCCCGGCTAGACTACTGTAATGCTCTCTACATGGGGCTCCCCTTGGGGTGCACCCGAAGACTACAGCTAGCCCAGAATGCGGCCGCAGGGGCGATCTTGGGAGCCTCTAGGTACTCCCTTTCCTGCGCAAGCTGCACTGGCTGCCTGTAGCCTTTCGGGTGCGCTTCAAGGTGTTGATTACCACCTTTAAAGCGCTCCATGGCACGGGACCTAGTTATCTGCGGGATTGCATCTTACCCCATACATCCCTTCGGCCGATTCGCTCCCATAGAGAGGGACTTCTCCGGGTGCTGTCCACTAGGCAATGCCAATGGGCGACGCCCCGGGGAAGGGCCTTCTCTGTGGTGGGCCCAACCCTCTGGAACGACCCACCCCCGGTCTTAGAACAACTACGGACCTCCACTCCTTCCGCCAGAAATTGAAGACCTATTTGTTCCATCAGGCCGGTCTGGCCTAATCCATTTCACTTAGCCTATAGTCTGTATCTTAAATTGTTTTAATTGGGTTTTAAATGGGGTAACAGTTTTAATGATTTTAAAATTTTAGCACAGGGGATAATTATTTAATTTGGTTTTAATTATTTAGAATTGTTATTTTTATATGTTTTTTAATTTCCTGTGCACCGCCCCGAGTCCCTTTAGGGAAAGGGAACAGTATATAAATCCAAATAATAAATAATAAATAAATAAATAAAAGTAGGGTGGAATATATGAATAGCTATATTTGGATTAGGTTGACCTATGATTGCCACCTAGCATTACATTTAACATTAAAGTCATCTCAACTTATTTCATAAGATTGGCACAATTGCAATATTTTGATTCCGAGATACATGGCGGTAGGTTGGAATTTCAACATAAGAAAACACATGCAGAATGCAATAACAAGAACAGACATGCCAAATGTATATGGGATGCCTACAAAATATGAGTGCAATCCAACCCTCTTTTCCTATATCCCAGGATTCCTAATATTTCTCACAACCTTTGATCATGACTGTAATGCATAATGTTCATAATAATAAATAATAATAATAATAAATTTTATTTGTAGCCCGCTCTCTCTCCCCAGAGGGACTCGAGGCGGGGCACAGGAAAATTAAAAAACAATAAACACAAACAGAATACACATGACTGCTCCAATAGCCATTGACACAGATTAAATCAAGAACCTCTGGTTTTTATTGGAATTGAACTAATATTACTGAGAAACAGTACTCTCATTCATTTTGTCTCCTGAATACACAAGCAATGGAATATTACCACACTTTCGATTCCGATCACACATAGTCTCATATAACAGTGTTTTAAATGAGTACATTTCCTCTCTGAATATCAATCCACTCCAAAAATCAGGTTTGTCTCAGCAGGTCCTTTGATGTTCTGATGTTTGATTGCTTTCTATATAGCAAAACAACATTAGGAATTCTACTTGAATAGTTTGTAGCAATTTCAGATTTTGTAGTGTTTGTAGAAATTTTAGATTTCTCTAAAATTGATCTTTTGTCACAGACATGCATTTTCCATAGTGGCCTTGTTTTGTATTTTAAGTGAGGGGAAGAGGAAGATATATTAGAAATAATTCCTGATCCTAATTATTAGATAATACATACTAAAAAGCTTTTCTTCTCTAAATTAGGATGCTGGGAAAAAATCTAGGGAAAAAAGGTTTTTTTAATCAGAAAGTCTGGCTCTCAATGATATCCTATTCCTTAATTCTTGCTAGTTATCTTGCCTACCTTACTATTTCTGTTTGCATATATTAGGCTAAAGTGTAGTAAGCTAGTGTGTAGCTCATTGTATTGGATGGACCCAGCCAATGAAGTGAATTCATTAAGTCATTAAGTCATGGTTAATTAAACCATGGGCTATGATACTTTGAATCAACTTTCTTCTGGCGTCATCTATATTTATCAGTGATGACAGGAAATGTGGAAGTTACCAAAGAACACAGGATGGGGAGCCTGCATCATTATCATACTTTGTAGCTGCGTCAAAGTAGGGTGGGTGTTTTTTTTATTTACTGAATTGTACAACAGTTCAATCTATAGTTACTGGCTAAGTACATAAATCAGCCAGTTGTGATTTATTTATTAATCCATGGTTAAGCTAACCATACCTTACTGAAATATAAACATAAATAATACAATAATACAATAGCAGAGTTGGAAGGGACCTTGGAGGTCATCTAGTCCAACTCCCTGCCCAGGCAGGAAGCCCTATACCATTTCAGACAAATGGCTATCAAACATCTTCTTAAAGATTTGCAGTGTTGGGGCATTCACAACTTCTGGAGGCAAGCTGTTCCACTGATTAATTGTTCTAACTGTCAGGAAATTTCTCCTCAGTTCTAAGTTGCTTCTCTCCTTGATTAGTTTCCACCCATTGCTTCTTGTCCTGCCCTCAGGTGCTTTGGTGAATAGCTTGACTCCCTCTTCTTTGTGGCAACCCCTGAGATATTGAAACACTGCTATCATGTCTCCGCTAGTCCTTCTTTTTATTAAACTAGACATACCCAGTTCCTGCAACCGTTCCTCATATGTTTTAGCTTCCAGTCCCCAAATCATCTTTGTTGCTCTTCTCTGCACTCTTTCCAGAGTCTCCACGTCTTTTCTACATCGTGGTGACCAAAATTGAATGCAGTATTCCAAGTGTGGCCTTACCAAGGCATTATAAAGTGGTATTAACATAAGGTGACCAGACGTCCCGCTTCTGGCGGGACAGTCCTGGTTCACCAGCAGATGTCCCGCACCCCGCCGCCTCTTCAAAATGTCCTGCTTTTTGTGGGCAGGCGGCGGGCGCGGATAGCTGAGAGCACCGGCTCGGGCATCGGGGCCAAGGAGAGGAGGGGCACACGCTCCAGCGTGGCATGCACCTGCGCAGAGGGCCTCGGGGTCAAGGAGAGGGGGGCGTGCTCCGGCGCGGCACACACCTGCGCAGAGGGCCTCGGGGTGGGGCGCGCTCCCACGTGCCCCTGTGGGGCCCTCTTTAAAGGCAGTGGCGGCGGCGGCCTGGCCCGGCGGTGCTGAGAGCCGCTGGATCGGGCGGAAAGGGAGAAGGCGTCCCGAGGCGGCCACTTTCAGCTCGGGCAATCACGCCAGCATCGCTGCCTCGGGCTTCCTTCCCCCTACCCGCAGGTGCATGTCGCTCCGGAGCGTGCCCCCCCCCCCCCATCGACGGTGTCCCGCTTTGGAAGTTTGAAAATCTGGTCATCTTATATTAACACTTCACGTGATCTTGATTCTATCCCTCTGTTTATGCAGCCTAGAATTGTGTTGGCTTTTTTGGCAGCTGCTGCACACTGCTGGCTCATGTTTAAATGGTTGTCTACTAGGACTCCAAGATCCCTTTCACAGTTACTGCTATTGAGCAAGGTACCACCTATACTGTACCTGTGCATTTCATTTTTGTTGCCTAAACATAGTGACCTCTTGTGAATACAGGTAGTCTTCAACTTACAAACACAATTGAGCCCAAAATTGTTGCTAAGACAGTTAAGTGAGTTTTGCTCCATTTTATGACCTTTCTTGGCACAATTGCTAAGTGAAGTACTGCAGTTGTTAAGTTAATAACAAGGTTGTTAAATCAATCTGGCTTCCCCACTGACTTTGCTTGTCAGAAGGTTTCAAAGTTGATCACAAAGGTGACTACGCAGTCTAAAACCATCTCTATCTATTGGGCCTACTTCTTAAAAAAAGCTTTCCTCTGCCTTAGCAGAACCTCTAACGATAATCTATGAAAGACTTGGCAATCTTTCCTTGCCAAACCTATAGTCACTAACCACGGTCATCCCTATCTTCAAAAAGGGTGACCCCAGCCTGGTTGAAAATTACAGACCAATTTTTTTATGTTGCATCAACTGCAAAGTCATAGAATCAATCCATTACCCTCCACTTAGGAACAATCTACTCTCTAACAAACAATTTGGTTTTGGGAAAAATTTGTTCTGTAATCTGCAACTTTGACACTGCAAAAACATATGGACTACACCAGGGGTCTCCAACCTTTGCAACTTTAAGTCTGAAAGACTTCAGCTCCCAGACTTTTCCAGCCAGCTTTGCTGGCTGGAGAAGTCTGGGAGCTGAAGTCCTTCAGACTTAAAGTTGCAAAGGTTGGAGACCCCTGGACTACACAACCCGATCAGGCTAAAGCAATAGACACAATTTATATAGACTTCTATAAAGCCTTTGATTCAATGGTACATGACAAACTACTTTTAAAACTAAAATCTTATGGCATTTCCGGATCCCTGCACAAGTGGATAGCTACATTCCTGTCAAACAAGCAAAATAGGGAACACTACATCAAACCCTGAAGGCAGCATATTAGGACCCACACTCTTTATACTTTACATAAATGATCTTTGCGATGATATCATAAGCAACTGCATTCTATTTGCTGATGATGTCAAACTATTCAACAACACCGACAATGCTGTTGTCTTACAAAGAGACCTTGACTATGTGTCAGAATAGTCAAACAAGTGGCAATTCCAATACTCAACCAACAAACGCTCTGTCTTACACATTGGCAAAAAAAATCAGAACACCAAATACAAGCTGGGCAGATACGACCTCGTGGATGACCCTCACTCTGTCAAGGACCTGGGAGTACTTGTTTCTAATGATCTAAGTGCCAGAGCTCACTGTAACAGCATTGCCAAAAGGGCATTAAGAGTTATTAACCTAATCTTGCGAAGCGTCTTCTCCGGTAATATTGTATTGCAAACTAGAGCATATAAAACCTTTGCTAGACCTATTCTTGAATACATCTGTCTGGAACCCGCACTGCATATCAGACATTAATACAATCAAGCAAGACCAGAGATATTTCACGAGAAGAGTACTCCATTCCTCTGCTCACAACAGAATACCTTATACCACCAGGCTTGAAATTTTGGGCTTACACAATTTAAAACTATGCCACCCGAGTGTAGAACACAAAATTATCTGCTACAATGTCCTATCTGTCAATGACTGATTCAGCTTCAACTGCAGCAATACACAAGCACACAATAGATACAAACGTAAGGTAAACCGCTCCAAAGTCGATTGCAGAAAATACGACTTCAGCAACAGAGTGGTCAATGTCTGGAATGCACTACCTGTGTCAGCCTCCGCTTTTGCTTCACTTCGGCTGTCATTTTGAAACGGGGAGGGAGGGGCTGTCTGGATACTAAGTGAGCAGGAGAGAGAGATGGTCACAGTCTGTTATCACCTAAGCTAACGGTCTTGCATTCCACTGTGATGATGCTGCTGGGCAGGAAGTGCACCTGACATCGTGACCAGCTCTGCATTGGACAGCATACTGGGGGTCAAGGGGCTAAGGGTTGGGTTATGCTTTGATACGTATGTTACGTGCCTAAATGTTTCATTCCTTGCTTGACTTTCGCTGCAGTCTTATTATATTCAGTAAAAGTAACCTTAAACTTTCCAAATGAGTTTGAGCGTGGTCTTTCCTGATTTATGATGGAAGCAGATCTGACAACCTGGCTCTGTGGTTTCATCCCCAAACCCCATAACTTTAACCTTAAACTATCTACTGTTGACATCACCCATTCCTAAGAGATCTGTAAGGGACATGCATGAGGCCATCAATGTGCCTACCGTCCCTGTCCTGCTGTCCCCACTTATTCATATTCATTTCCTGTATTCATAATCATGTTTATACTAATATCTGTTATCTTATACTTGCTTGACAAAATAAAAAAAATAAAAAATAAGCATGACTCTGGGACACTGTAACCATCATAAATAGAAACCAGTAGCTACGCATTCAAATTTTATTCACCTGGCCTGGGGATGTCATGGTCATAAGTCACTTTTCTCAGTGCCATTGTAATTTTGAATAGTCATGAAGTTGAGGACTATACTACTTTTTATGGCAATCAATGGGATAAAGCTCAGATGATCATGTACAGGGCCATGCAGATAACTTTGTTCAACACTTGACAAAGCTATTTGGATTTGTTCCCAGTTAGATTCCATGGGTGGTACCTGGGGGAGTGAGATGCCTGGGGAAAGGTTTTGCTCAGTGATCTGGGAATGGTTTGACCTTGTTTAACCTGACGAAGTGGGCAGGGTTAGGGGTCTCAATGCTTTCAGTGTTACCACCAGTCAGTTAGATCCTTGTCCCTCCTAGATGCTAAAAGTCTCCAAGGTGGTTCAGGCAGTGATTAATTCATCATTGCAGGTGGGGACATTTCCAGGGCCTTTTAAGGAGACCCTGGTTTGCCTCCTCTTTAAAAAAATCACTTGTTTCACCTGCCTGGACAATTTTCATCCTGTTTTTCTCATCTTGCCTTTTTAGGGAAAGTGGTGGGAAAGTAGTTGCTTGGCAGTTTCAGAGGGTCCTGAATAAAATGGATTTGTTTGAACCCTTTCAGTCAGAATTCAGGCCTGATTATGGGATAGAAACAGCATTGGTTGCAATCGATGATCTTTAGTTAGGGCAGGATGGAGATAGTGCAATCATCCTCACTCTTATTGACCTCTCAGTGGTCTTCAGTACCATAACAATAGTATCCTTTTGGGCAGCTATGGGGGCTGAGGCTGGGTGGCAGAGTCTTACACTGGCTGGCTTCTTTCTCCAAGTCTGTTCCCAATCAGTGTTAATGGGGAGTGAGAGATCCATCCCACAGCCGCTCTCTTGTGGCATGCTGCAGGGCTCGATACTCTCGCCACTCCTTTTTTAGATGCACATAAAATCTCTGGGTGAGATCATCTGTCCTCATGAGTTGAGGTATCATAGAGTTGAATATCATCACATACTAATATCTCCACTCTTAGTGAAACAAGTGATGCTGTTGGTGAACTCTTGTGAAGGGAAGCTAGAGGCTTTGGCTAAACCCTGGCAAGGCTGAATGGCTTTGTGGGCATGGAATCTCAAGATCTGGGACTGGATTAGGTGGCATTACCCCAGACAGATCCAGTCCACAACTTGGGATATCTCCTGAACTTGCAACTCTTGCTCAAAGTATGAAATTTCAGGTTGTGTGCCAGTTATGGCCTTTCCTGTACCTAGTCCTCTCATGTTCAAGCTCTAGTCCTCTCATGTTTGGACTATTGCAATGCACTCTACTTTGGGCTTCACTTGAAGAACATTCAGAAGTTACAGCTGGTGCAGAGAGCAATGGCATGGGTAGCTTTTGGGTCCCCAGACTGACCCATATTATTCCTTCATTCCATGAACTACACCAGCTGCTGGTTTGCTTCCGGGTACAATTCAAGGTGTTGGTTATCACTTTTAAAGCACTTCATAGCATAGCAAGTTCCATGTCTCATCCCAATGGGATTGACCCATCCATTGTGCTGACAGAGGAGGCATGCTACATCAAATTTCCTGGATCAGCCAGGGAATTTGGGCTAGTGGGATCCAGGAGTGGAGCCTTCCCTGTTGTCACTCTTGCCCTTTGGAACATCTTACACACACACTCCCCAGAGAGCGATTGCTCCCACCTTCCTGACCTTCAGCAGGAGTTTGAAGATCAGTTGGCCTGAGGCTCCAATGGGGAACTATCATGCTGGAGGTGATTGATAGATTAACAACAGATCTCTCCTCTCAATAAATCCTCTAGCTCATCCTACTCCATCTCTCCCCATCTTTTAGTTATAGCTAATAATTTGTATTTTTGTAGTATTTTATTCTTATTATGTACATATTTTGTATAGTTTTATTCTGACATTGTAAGCTATCAATTTCATTGTAATTTTAGTACAATGACAATAAAGATTATTATTACTATCCAGATACCTGGTTGTGAGATGGGCAGCAAACAAGTTAAATAACTAACTAAATTGTTTTTTAATTATTTGAGCTGTATTGTAGCCTCTTCAGGGCAACTCCATTTACCCAGAGAATGATAGAGAAGAGGTAGTAGGGTACTGATGAATGGGATAGATTACAAATGGGATAGATTCAAAGATAAGGGAATTTCCCAAGATAGATACTGTAGATGAGTGGAAAGGTCAGAGAATCAGACTTCTGCCAGCCCATTTGCATTTATCTAAATGGAACTTTCTACGTTCATTTGGCAGAGGTTCCAATTTGGTTAGTTATTCTGTATTTTAAAAGAGAAACAATATGTGTACTTTATATATGTGTGTATGTGTGTGTTTTAAATTTAGTTTAATTTTCACTGAGAATACCCAGGCTACGTGGTGACAAATAAGTAGTTGTTATTGCTATGCATAGGCAGCAGGAAAGTTGACTGAATTTTCCTGTTTTATGTTGAGTCAATTGGATAAGACATAATTTTTACATATAAAGATAATGGAATTGTGAGTTCTATTTAATATATCAAAACAAAAATTATCCTGCCTCTGCAATTTTCAGCTATTTAAATCAAGGGTTTCCTAGATCTTAATCAGCTACTGACATTTTATATAGAAGAAACATTAAAAAGGAAGTACTTATCATATATCCAGCAGAGTTTCATTATTTTTTTTTGTTTCTATAGATATTTGTATAGAAACATTTGCATGGAAGAATTTTTTTTTTTAATTCACTAGTGGTAGGTCGTTATGGTTTGGCAAAAGAGTATAGGTGTATATTTACTTCTAATATATATATTAGAAACATATGCTTAGGCATAATAATAAGAAATTACGTTATTCCCACAAATGTCCTTGCCAGCCCTCTTGGTCTAAGACTTTTTATTATGCCTATTCATTTCACTATTCAGATAGTGGATTTTTCAAATGAGTCCTGACAAGTTTGGCTTCAGAGCTCAAGGCTGCTTCTGTGTTATGTCATTAGAATTTGTTACTAGGATATGTTCACAAGCTGTCATTTCTTCACATTTTCTGGTGCTCTTTTATAAATGCAGACTGCAATGCTGAAGATGTGACACATATTTTTTCTGCTTATAATTTCCTATAAACCACAAAGCGTATTTTAGTGATAAATTAATTCACTTTTTAAAAGTATATGTGGACATCGTGTACACATAGCTAAGATCAAGTTTCTAGTTAAACATATAAAGAGCCACTTTTAAGGCTTGAAGGATCTAATTTTAAATAACGAGGGTGTCACAAATTCCACTGTTCATAACATATGTTATAACTCATATTGCTGCCAACCAGATGTCAAAAACGATCACAGATTTTTACCCTGGAGGTTCTGATTAGGAATTAAAGCTATGACCAGAAGCAATTATTTGAAGTAATCATTCTAGAAGCCTAGACCAACTTTGGGTTGGTTTACACTCTAAAAGTGCATCATGGAATCAACCTTACTATACCTCAATTTCACAAAGCTCCAAATAATATGAATACATCAATCATATGAGGCAGAAGAATCCCATGAGAATGATCAATTCTATATCTTTCTGGAACCTTTTCTCGTTGTTGTCATTCCAGTAATAATAGGCTTCTTCATGCATATAATAATCAAATTAAAGCTTCCTCAACCCTGTAACTAGCTAATGTGTTTGATGATAATGCATCAAACATGAGTATAGATTCTTTGTTAAATAAACCCAGGTCTATTTTTTACCTTTAATGTAGGTTTCACTCCAATTTTTATTTAATATATTATACAAACTAATGGAACTATAACCAACATGGAAAAGCCAGAAAATGTGTGAAAGTCCCAAACTGGTATCATGATTCTCCAGAGGGAAGTGTTACTAAAACATAAGATTTGTGATAGGATAGCCAAAAGGCCATTATAATCAAAAATCTGTCAGAATAGATAATAAGTTTTATCTTTTTGAGATATGAATGCTATATTTCACATTAACAAGTATTGAGGGATACCGTATGTCTCAGATATTGAAGTTTACTCATAGGTATCTACACCTTACACTGTATTAATCTGTATTAATCTTTTCAAATTTGTCATATTCAAGTGTCTTTACTATTACTTAACTCTAATTCTACTGTTTAACTATAGTCTCTATAAAAAGCTATTTACTGAATATAGATTTGTAGAATGTTCCTAGATTCTAATGTTAGGAAACATTTTTAAAAATCCCTTTTTCTTATTCAGATGCTTAACTTTATATGTCCCCACCATGTTCTTTTTAAAACTTCATTTTGTTTTCTAAAAAAGAATGCTAAAAAGACCCTAAACTGGCAACCTTTCCTAAGAGGAAAATTGTTACAGCCTCTTGGTCAGATTGACTGTGCCATTATCAACCCTGCCATGTCCTTTTGATATGGAAACTTGGTTATAGTTAAATTCATTGCTGAAATACACTCTAAACTAGGGACTTCCTCTTTACACTTTTCTATCCTTTCCTTTCACCAAGTTCTAGAGAGCTCTGTGTCATTGTTTTAAAAAGTTGGTTCTTATATCTGCTTACTGGTCAGCACTTTTGTGATACTTTAACTGTTGTAGGATTATTCTGCATTAGTTTAATTATTCTGCATTCTCATTTGAACTTTTCCTGTGGCTGGAGCTGATTGGAGGTGCTGCTGGAGGGGGGAATCAAAGACACAAAAAGGAGGAGTATGTAGTGGCTATTTCATTTGAGCTTTTCCTGTGGCTGGAGCTGATTGGAGGTGCTGCTGGAGGGGGGAATTAAAGACACAAAAAGAAGGAGTAAGTAGTGGCTATTTCAGATATATATCATATATCCATAAACCAAAATAGCAATAATACATTGTGGTTTAGTGTGCTTAGAATTGTGATTTTTTAATTTTTTTAATTCTATTTCAAAATGACTGGCTTAGTGCAATGTAATAGCTATTTTGCACCTGTCTTTCGCAGTACTCTATTCAAACTTGGATACTGTCCCCTTTGTAAACAAATTACTAGTCTACATAGACAGATTGCCTATCTAGAATCTTTAATCTGTGCTCTCGAAGCAGAAATTAGGTGTCCAACTCAGCCATTCCACCCTATGGAGATGCCACGCTATCAGCCCCCTCTACCGCAAAGATCTTGCAGGAGAAGAGCAGTCTGGACAACCGTGGGATCTGGCAGGGTGAGAGCTGTGAACCATAAACACTAAGCTTTTGCTGTGGCACAGCGTAACAGATATAGCGCCCTTGCTGACCTTAAGGAGGACACTACAGAGACAGGTCAAGGTAGTTGTGATAATGTTGACTCAAATAAGCAGGAGATCGTTGTCCAAAATGAAGAACGTACTTCAGAGAGGCGAAATAGGGAGCCAGGTATCACACATGAGTCGCACAAGAAGAGCAAGGTATGTAAAAAGAGAAGTCACCTTCTGATTGGTGATTCAATCGTAAGGGATGTAAATTTAGGAAAGGATATGGAGGTTTTAAAAGAGGTCAGTTGTCTGCCAGGTGCTACTGCCAGCAGAGACAAGAGGCGTATTCTTGAGACTTCGCTTCCGGCTTCTGGAGGCAACGGACGGGTCTCTGACTTGTCCGCCGCCTGTTTCTCCAACGGTGCCTTCGGGCGCTCGGGGTTTTTGCAAAAGAGCCCCCTAACCGGACGGACGGCTTGTGGGAGACCCCTACCCAGACAGCTGTCAGGGGGGCGTACCCGCCTCGTCCCAGGAGTTGGGGAACAAAATGCGGGGGGAAGAGTCCCTTTTGCCTATGGAGCGCCGGAACAACAGAAAATGAAGAAGGCTGAAATCCGGGGCTGTGGGAAGCACCGAGGCTCTGTAGTCTGCTGTGTGGTTAGTGAGTTGATTTTGAGATTTTAATGCCTTCAGTTCTTTTAAGAAAAGAAGAATGGAGGGGGGGGTTGGAAAAGAGAGAACCCCCCTGAGATTAAGCTCTATTTTAAAATCTTCCCCGGGCTCGGGAAGAGGCAAAAAGTAACATCCGATTTTGAATAAGTGAAACTGGAAGTCTATTGAATGTGGATTAGCCGTTGTTATTTAGTATCTGAGTTTCGCTGCAAGAGAAATGACTTTCACTAGTTCTGCCTGACCACCAAAGAGCGGGGAAACATGGTGCTTCTTTGCTCCCGGTTGAGAACTTTCTCTTTTCCCTCACTGTTACAAGCTTGGAAAATTTACTGAAAAACCAACGCAAGTGACTTTTGGAGTTTCTCCCAACGTGTGCCTTCTTTTATATTAGAACTGATTATAAAAACCTTTTCTTCCTGGAATTTAAGCGGATTATTTTTAACTTTGGACACTGACTTTTCCTTTTCTTGGACCTCACGAGCTCCTCGCCCTGCGGGCACCATATTAGTGTCAAGAACTTAAAACTCTCACTATGGAAATGCTACAATCAATAGAAGGAATTCTCCAAAGCATAATGGAAGAAATAACAGAGATTCGGAAGGACAGGTTAAGATCAAAAGCTGAGCTTTTGGAGATGCAAGGGACACTAGTGGGAAACAAACAAAAAATTGAAGGGGGGAAGGAGGGGTAGCGGAGATGGGGGAAAAGATAAAGGAGTCACAAAAAGAATTAATAGATTTTGATGGCTGTATGTTTAAAATTGATTTTGAAAGAATGCCTTACAATTTAGCATATGCCAGAACAAATGATGTATCCAGAGAGATATATATTAAACATGTAAGAGGGCTGACAAGGGAAGAGACCCCAAGAGCACGGCGCAATAGTTTATTGATATATAAGCTAAAAGAACTTGCCAGTCTGAAACAGGTCTCGGAAAATATACCAGACAATAAGAATTATTCCTTCTTATTGGAAAAAAAATTACTATATAAAAATGGGATCTGCGACAGATGGTTCATGTCTGAAGGAATGTTGGTGCTCTGGGAGGGGGGAGAGTAAAAATTAAAACAATTGAAGAGGCGCAAGCCTTTTTCTTTTTCAAAAAAATAATATGCCTCAATCGTGGAGGAAGAAAATGGGGGAATGGGAGGGGCCATGGCACCACTCACTGGTGGGAGGGAGGATGAGGATACAATATTTACAAGACTCAGATTACAAAAGTGATTTCCTTTAATATACTGTAACTTTTTCTTTCGGATGTTTTGTAGAAACAATTTATTGAATGCATTAATTTTATGAAATGATACATATGTAACTCCTGCCACCTTAAATAGAAAAATAATTAATCTTTGTATGAAGCCTTGGAGGCGGCCTGCACCTCCGACATGGATGCCTCTAAAATGTTCTTTTACACCCTATATACCTTTTCCCTGTAAAAAATTGTTAAAACCAATAAAACTTTTTTTGCATAGAAGAGGCGTATTCTTAAGATAGTCAAGAATGCAAGTAAGGACTGTAACATTGATGCTATTATACATCTTGGCACTAACGATCTGTCCCAAAAAGATGTACTTTCTGTGAAGAATGATTTCCAGAGCTTGGGATACGAACTTAACAGTATAGGTTGTAGGCTTATCTTTTCAGAGGTTTTACCAGTATATAAGGAACAAAAAGGAAAGGGCCAGTGTGTAACAGAGTTTAATGTGTGGCTAAAGGAGTGGTGTAAAGGGGAAGGCTTTGGTTTTATTAGTCATGATGCCTGCAACTGGTCCAATGAAAATCTGTACAAGAGATGGTTTGCATCCATCCAAGAAAGGGACTGAGTTACTTGGCATTAAATTCGCAGATTTTCTGGATAAACATTTAAACTGAACAGCGGGGACAGAGAATTAACTGATACAGAACATTTCTGTCCCCAGCAATCTAAAATTCATAGGGTTATCAGCGCATGTAACACATTGGCCCAAGCTCCATCTGGAACCTCTCAGGGTTCATCAGGCGCCTGGGGTGGAACCATCTCACCAATTCCGGTTTCGCCTCCCCGCGGTGGGGTGCAGCGGTTGGAAAGTTCAGCCGAAGGAGAGAGTGATCTGACGATAACAGGGGTTCAATGGCTATTTCCCCTAAACCAAGATCACTCAACCACTGGCTGATGTAGACAAGATGTGGAGACTCTAGAAAGAGTGCAGAGAAGAGTAACAAAGATGATTAGGGGACTGGAGACTAAAACATATGAAGAACGGTTGCAGGAACTGGGTATGTCTAGTTTAATGAAAAGAAGGACTAGGGGAGACATGATAGCAGTCTTGCAATATCTCAGGGGTTGCCACAAAGAAGAGGGAGTCAAGCTATTCACCAAAGCACCTGAGGGCAGAACAAGAAGCAATGAGTGGAAACTAATCAAGGAGAGAAGCAACTTAGAACTGAAGAGAAATTTCCTGGCAGTTAGGACAATTCATCAGTGGAACAGCTTATCTCCAGAAGTTGTGAATGCTCCAACACTGCAAGTCTTTAAGAAGATGTTGGATAGCCATTTGTCTGAAATGGTATAGGGCTTCCTGCCTGGGCAGGGAGTTGGACCAGATGACCTCCAAATAATAATAATAATAATAATTTTAATTTATATCCCGCTCTCTCTCCCCAAGGGGACTCGAGGCGGGGCACAGGCAATTAAAAATACAAATAAACCACAAACAAATACAAAATACAGAGTTAAAAATAGATTAAATAGATCCTGCGCTAAAACCCATAACTAAACTAAAAATTACCCCTAAAAAACCCTGACCTAAAAAGAGACTACCCAAGGCCGGCCAGACGAAAAAAGTGCGTCTTTAATTTTAAGCGGAAGGAGCGGAGGTCCGTGGTTGTCCTGATATCGGGGGGAAGGTCATTCCAGAGGGCTGGGCCCGCCACAGAGAAGGCCCTTCCCCTGGGCGTCGCCCGCTGACAAAGTCTAGTGGACGGCACCCGGAGAAGTCCCTCTCTGTGGGAGCGAATCGGCCGTGAGGATGTATGGGGCAGGATCCGATCCCGCAGGTAGCTAGGTCCCGAGCCATGGAGCGCTTTGAAGATGGTAACTAACACCTTGAAGCGCACCCGGAAGACGACAGGTAGCCAGTGCAGCTCGCGCAACAGCGGTGTTACATGGGCAAACCTAGAGGTGCCCATAATTGCTCGCGCGGCTGCATTCTGGACCAACTGAAGTCTTCGGGTGCACCTCAAGGGGAGCCCCATGTAGAGAGAGTTGCAATAATCCAGTCGGGATGTCACGAGAGCATGAGTGACTGTGCGAAGGGCGTCCCGATCCAATAGGGGGCGCAACTGGCGTACCAGGCGAACCTGGTAAAACGCCCTCCTGGCCACGGCTGTCACTTGATCTTCCATGGACAGCCGGGTATCCAGGAGGACACCCAAGTTGCGCGCCCCATCCACAGGGGCAAGATGTTCGCCCCCTATGGCCAGCGTTGGAGAGAGCTGGTTGAATCGGGCAGCCGGAAACCACAGCCACTCGGTCTTGGTCGGGTTGAGCCTAAGTCCGTTACTTCCCATCCAGATCCGCACGGCTTCCAGGCACTGGCACATCACCACTACGGCATCGTTGGGGTGGTTTGGGGTAGATATGTACAGCTGGGTGTCATCAGCGTACAGGTGGTACTCTACCCCAAAACCACGGATGATCTCGCCCAGCGGCTTCATGTATGCGTTAAACAGGAGAGGCGAGAGGACCGACCCCTGAGGCACCCCGCATGTGAGGGGTCTCGGGGTCGACCTCTGCTCTCCTGCCCGCACAAATTGCGATCGGCCAGAGAGGTAGGAGGAGAACCACCGTAAAACGGTGCCTCCCACCCCCAACCCCCCCAGCCGATGCAATAGGATACCATGGTCGATGGTATCGAAAGCCGCCGAGAGGTCTAATAGGACCAGGATGGAGGAACATCCCCCATCTCTGGCCCTCCAGAGATCATCTACCAACGCGACCAATGCCATCTCGGTGCTATGCCCGGGCCGAAAGCCGGACTGGCGCGGGTCTAGATAGTCAACTTCCTCCAGGTGACGGGGAAACTGTTGTGCCACCACACTCTCAACAACCTTCGCCAAGAAGGGAAGGTTGGAGACTGGACGGTAGTTGTTCAAAAGAGCTGGGTCCAAAGAGGGCTTCTTGAGGAGGGGCCTCACCATGGCCTCTTTTAGGGAGGCAGGCAAGGAACCCTCACTCAAGGATGCGTTGACAACCTCTTGGAGCCAGCCTCGTGTCACCTCCCAGGATGCCAGTACAAGCCAGGAGGGGCACGGATCCAATAAACATGTGGTGGCTCGCAGTCGCCCACGTAGCCTGTCCATATCCTCGGAAGTAACGGAGTCAAACTCCTCCCAAACAAGATCTCCCCCGTGGCATCCCACTGGGCCATGAATGGGGGTTAGCTCACTCTGTATCTGGGCGGTTTTCTCCTGCAGAAAAATCACAAATTCCTCTGCTCTACCCTGTAGCGGGGCTTCCCGCTCCCTCTGTTGAAGGAGGGAGCGGGTCACCCTAAACAGGGCGGCAGGGCGGTTTTCTGCGGATGCTATGAGAGTGGCACAATGATGACGTTTGGCCACCCTCAGCGCCACAATGTAAGTCCGTAAATGGGCTCTTACCTGTGTCCGGTCAGATTCAGAGCGGCTAGCCCTCCATCTTCTCCAAGGTCCCTTCCAACTCTGCTATTGTATTGTATTGTATATAGTAAAGGAACTACTGTTTGATTATACAATACAATATTTTTCTTGAAGATTGTATTGCCCTACTCCACCTATTATTCCAAGTGTAGTAAGTTCCATGGAGACGAGGCCTTTCTTAAACTCTGTTGATGTCACCAGGGCAGGTCTATTCTGCCACACTACTTTTTAATATGCAGAATCTGTCTATAAGTCAGAACAGTACACAGCAAGACAACTGTATCACAGGTACCTTAGGATAGGGGTCTCCAACCTTTGCAACTTTAAGTCTGAAGGACTTCAGCTCCCAGACTTCTCCAGCCAGCTTTGCTGGGAGCTGGGAGCTGAAGTCCTTCAGACTTAAAGTTGCAAAGGTTGGAGACCCCTGTCTTAGCATGTATCACAGGTACCTCCTATGCTGATTTGGTGAATGTACTGGTATATGTTTACTTACAGTATATTATATTACTGGGCGACAGCCAGGGGAAGAGCCTTCTCTATGGCAGGTCCCGCCCTTTGGAATGACCTCCCCCCAGACCTCCGGACTATCACCGATCTTCGCCTCTTCCGCCAGACTTTAAAAACCTATTTTTTTCGTATGGCCGGCCTGGCATAACTGCTAACCATGTTTTATTAGATTTGGGTTTTAAATTAAATGTCTCTTTTCAGCACGGGTTAAATTGTTTAATAATAGTTTCAAATTTTGTAGAATTCGTACTGTTTGTATTGTGGGTTTTTAAGTCCCTGTGCGCCGCCCTGAGTCCCTCTTTTGGGAGATAGGGCGGGATAGAAATTTAATAAATAATAATAATAAATAATATCTCTCATTCTATAAGAGTTGCAAACTATATTGGCATTATACAAAGGACAGTTCACTGCATTGACTGGGAGTTCAGAGGCTTTATACTTCAAAACAGTACAGGAAGTCTTCGAATTGCAACCATTTATTTGGTGACCATTTGAAGTTACAACAGCACTGAAAATAGTGACTTAATTGGTTTTCACACATCACTGTTGCGGCATCCCCATGTCATGTGATCAAATTTCAAGCACTTGGCAATTGGCATGTATTTATGACCATTATACTGTCCCAGCATCATGTGATCATCATTTATAACCTTCCCAGTCAGCTTCTGACAAGCGAAGTATTGTATTATATCTTCTAATGTCAAAACTTTCTATGTTTTGAATTATAATGCTTATCTACTCAAGGCAGCATGACTGGTGACAATTGAATATAGGAGCTGCAATCCAAAACATATGGGCACCAGGTTGCTTACCAATACATCAGTGCAACAGGGTGATCCTATTAACTAATATAGCTGCAACCAGGGACTGTTTCATATAAAAGGCTTTAGTATTAATTAATCAGGCCAAAGGAACATGTTAATATTGACATATTTTCCTAACTTGTATGAAAATTAAACTGATAATGGTAATGTTTATTTATTTGGAAGCAAACTTTAATGTGTTCCATAAACTTCCAAGTAAACAAAGCTAGTGCTTGCTGAATAAAAACAATTGCTTTTATATATAGTTGTACACATATATTTAAAATTTAGTGAAATTTCAGTGAAATTTGCTTCCGAGATTTTATATACATGATAACATATGCTTTTTAAATTTTTGAATCTAGTGTTCCATATATTTTTGTACCTTTTCACCACACACATTTATTCAAGCATAAATTGTATGCACAAACCGATCAAGCCACTCTTTTTCTTTCTGCGCAGCTAATAGAGTGTGCTTGGTAGCACAGGAATGTGTCACAGTAATGCAGAGAGCTGTAATGATGTCAGCTTGTTATTTACTTTCCAAATCTGAATGACTGAGCAAGGCGAAAGGAGAACCAATCCGCCACAATGTGACCCTGCAGGCAGAAAAAACGCAGCACTCTCACCAGTAAGAGATTGGGGGATGGGAGGCACATGTAACCAGGGTAATGTTGCATCATGTATTTGCACTCCTTTTCGCACGGCTTCCTTTTTCTTTTGCTGTAAAATGACTGTTGTAATTCAGAAAGCTTTGCCAGCCTAGAGGATAAATAAGAAAAGGGGGGATTAATTCAAGACAAAGAACATTGAGATCTATCTATGTCAAGGCTAAGTGTAATAATATCTACTCCGCTGAATAACAGTTATGGAGATAGCGTAAGTCCACATTTAAATACATTATAATTATATCATGGCAGCGCTGGTTTTCATAAAGTATATTATTGGTTGCCTCCCATTTTTTTAACTGAATGTCCAAATATAAAATGCTGAATTTGCAAAAGCATTGTATTCTGATGTTTATTAGTAGGTTACATTTTATTGACACAAATTTACTTCTTGACTTTTAGAAACTGGATGTAAATAAAAGCATAAGATTCATTCTATAAATTTAGCTGCTTAAAAAAGCAGACTTAATGTTACACCTGCACACATACACATTATCAAATAGTGTATTTACATTATTCTTATTAAAAGGAGAGTGAAAATGAGATTGGTAAGTAACACCGGTCCATAGGAGATGGTGTAAACATAAGATTTTACTACCCTTTGATCCATTTTTTTTTCCTGACTCCAAAGGATTCAGAATTCATTTGAACAGTAGAAGGGGGTGGGCCAGAATTCCTTTTTGGTGGAACAAAACATTTCAATCACCCCTAAAAGCGACTAAGGAGTTATTTCAGGACACTGCAATTGGAAGAGAAATGCATTCGATGGTCGGGGTAGGTGTTGATGTTTTTATTGGTTACAAATCATAAAGGCAGAACTGCTGACAAACCCACCCCTCCCCCTCTCGCCGGGTTTCTTCCTTGAAGATCAATATGTTGATTCCCACCCGCAGCCCCGGAGACCACTGAGTCAGCCGGGTTCCGCCAGCCTTTGCCAGCGGCTCCGCTCTCTCTTCGTAGAGAGTTGCAGCAGGGAGAGGCTGGCCCTGGACTTCCACATGCACTTCGCTCTCCGAGCACGTTAACTTGCTCACCAAGTCATGAGCGTGAGCAGCGGCAGCAGCAGCAGCACCGCCACCTGACCGCCATTCTGCACCCCGAAACTTTCCTTTTTCCTGCCCGCCACACTCTCGGACTTCCTTTGGATCCCCTCCGCCACCGGAGTGGATGTGGTGGTAGTGGTGGAGGTAGAGAAGGAGGAGGAGGAAGGGCGGGAGGGGGGGGGGAGAGAAGAGCAACGAGGGCTGCTCGAGATTTACAATCGGCTTCACGATCTCGGGACCTCGGGGTTGGAAGGAAGAGTTCCACCATGGGCTGCCAGTGAGAGGAACTTGGCTTACTCGGGGCTCTGGCAGAAGTTGAGCCTTTCCTCGGGGGCTTCCCGGAGGGCGAGCCGGGCCTTTCTACACGCGGAGGGAGGTGAGTTTTTCCGGCCGGCCTTTTTGGGGGGGACTCCGTAAGAGAAATTGACAAACGCGGGTGGAGAACGCCTCGGGAGGCCCATGTTTTCCAGCGCGATGGCAACTTCCTCCTGTTCCCCGGCCGTAATGGATGGGGCGGTTGACTTATTGTTTGTAGGGGGTGGACGTTTTGCGCCTCACGTTTAAGGTGGCCTTCGAGCTGGGTTGGCCCTCGGATTCCCCCGCTCCCCCTACTTTCCCAGCAGGATGGGCTGCGTTTCCCGGTGGCAACCCCCCCTCCCCCACCAAGGCTTTGAAATGGGGCCTGAACAACTCTTCGGGCCTTGCGTTGATTTGAGAGGAGAGCCGTGGGGGTGGGGTGGGGGGGTTGCCGATTGCCCTCCCGGACCCCCCCTCCCCCCTTTAATCCGATCGCAGGGACCTCAGGTTGCTATTTATTTCCTTTCGTCTGCTTGAAGCCGTATCGCTGCAGAGTGGGGGAAGGGAGCTTCCGTGCATTTGGGGGGGCCGTTCGCCTTGGCCAAGGCTGAGGGGGGGGGAGGACTGCGCCCCAAGGGGGGGGGAGCTGCTGAACTTGGACGCGGGGGGGGGAGGCGGGAGGGCCTTTATGAACTGAAACAAGGGGTGGGGGAGGGGAGGGGAGCGCGGAAAATGGTGTCGCGGTTGTGTAACCCCAGCGTGGGGGAAGGGAGCCCCTGAATCCAGCCTGTCGCTGAGGCCGTTCCTGAAGTTTTCCGGGGGTGGGGTGGCCAATAAGCCCTGGGAGGGAGGGAGGGAGGGAGGGAGGGGGAGGGGGCTTCCTAGTGAAGGGCAACGTTTTAGGAAAGCGCCCGGCTGCTTTTTCAGACGGCAGCGTTAAGACCTGTTGCACGCTAAAAGTTCAGAAAGACGGAGAGCCCTCTTTATGGGGACCTCATTGGTTCACTCCTGCAAACGACTTCCGCACGTTGGCTTTTGTCTCCTTTCTCTTCCGTTTCCCCCTCCCGTGTTATGTTTTCTCCCAGTGTCATTGTAGTCAGCCTGGTTTCATTTAGGTTGGATAGGGGGGGGAGTACACATTATACTTGTCTCTATGAACCCTTGGCCTACTTATTGACATGACGGGTGACTCATAGAAACAAAAAGAATCACCTATCCTCCACTTTCTGCCAAGCTTTTCTTGAGCTTATAGGTCTAAAGCTGCATCAGGTAGCCCTTGCATAGTTTAACATGTGTGCACATGTGTGATCTAGAAACTGCATTTGCATGGTCTATTGGCATAGACTTAATTGTACACAAGCTTTATAAAGAAGGGTTTTTAAAAAAAAAAAATCAGATGGCTTATGAAATGAGATACTGTATGGAAGGTCCAGTATGGAAGTTTTAGTTCAATACTTTTCATGATGGTTTTCCCCCAAAGGAATAATAGAAGTAACAGGTTGTCAGAGCTCTTGCTGCACTCGATTCAATATTGTAGCTTTATACTTTGATTACCTAAAAGTTGATTTTAAACAAGACCTTTTCACAGAGTAAAGACAAAGTTAATGCAATAAACCTTTCTTGCTATATCTCTGTGCAAGGTAGATGTACCAGTACTTCTTTGTTAGGCCAAATGTAAATAATATATGTCGTGTCACATTTTTCAAAGTTGATTTATAATTCCAACTTTTTGTCAGTCCATATGGTATGAGGCCCGATTCAGAAAGCTTGTTTATGAGGTTCAAGAATATAATTAGAGTTTGCTTATTTTGTTACTTTTTCCAAAACAGCAAGTCTACTTCAGGTTTGTTTACATGTTTGGTGATTCCCAATGGCTTTCTAGGCTCAGCTGCTTGCGGATTATTTTGGGTCACTGCTACTCCTTGATGTGGATGACTGATCAAACTTCAACTAGTCAAACTATCATCATACTGTTTACATAGGCTAATATCTTGAAGAAGCAATACTTTAATTCATTTTAACTTTGAAGTTATATGAATAAAGAGCTGACAGGTTGCAAGCAGTTTATAGCTGATAAAGAATTTCCAATTTTGAAAATATTACAGTATTAAGTAAATACTTAAAATTAAACAGTATCAAAATTACATTGCTTAACTTCCAACATAACTCTTATTCAGATAAATATATCCTTCTATAAAGGATATAAATCACTTCCCACAGAATGTCCAAAGTAATAGGAGTATTCTAACAAAACTGGAGAATTTTTGTCTCCATTAAAAAGCAACTAAGTATATTATAATGTTTTCAAAAAAACATTCTGAGAAAATTGACTGTTGTCTGTGACAACGTATGGATGCTCATGCATTTTTAGTTTTTTAGGTGGCACAGATTATTATTAAACCAGTGAATAAGTTCCAGTCAATTTATTTTCAAGTGAACATTTCAAGTATGTGAATTGGATGCATTATCTCAAGTTACACTGTCTTGGTGTGTGTTATACTTTTTGCTGAGTGGTAATTCTGATAAGTTGCTGGGTGATTCTGTATGATTGAAATAAGTCTTAATTGAATATTTACAGTGCTGAATAGTTTTTGGCTATGTACAGTATTGTGGTAATTTTATACAAGATAGTATTTATTTAAATGATTTGGAGAATGAACTTTCCATAATAATAAATTACTGCTTTATCTTCAAAACTACTTGTCTATTTTCAGAAAGTAACAATATATGTGTATGAAATATTGTTACAAAAATCTGAAATGCCTTTATCAATATGGAAAAAAGACTATGACTGTCTTTTATGTTTTATTTAAACAAGACAGTCATTCTTTGTTGCATCTTTGTAGTGGAAATGGTAGAACATAGTGTTGGCAGCTAGACTGCCACCTGTTCAGTTTAACACTGATGTTAATACAGAATGTTATTTTTATAAAAGAAGTATGGCTAACTGCACTTCATTTAGGATTTGGATCCATTTTTAGTCATATGATTCTTGTATTTATTTAGTATCAAATATTGTAATAGACATGCAACAAATCGCCAATTATGCAGCAAATTGCAAATTGAATGTAGAATATTTAATAAAATGCTTATATGGTTACATGGTTTCATTTTTGTGAACAGAACATTTAAAGCTGTGGGAGACTTCCAATCCAGAATAGCTTTTCTTGCAGTGGAGCAGAGAAAAGTAGAAATGTTGATGCAAGTGTCCATCTCTAAAAAAAAAAAAAGGAATGTTGCCAAAATATTGTAGGGCACTGTTACTGGCATGGAAAAGGGGCTTCAGAATAAAAACAAGAACCATACTACAGAAATTAAGAGTCCTAATCCACTCTTAGAGATGGAAACTGACTGGCTGATATTGGGCAAGTCACTCTACCTCAGTCCAACCTCTCAAATGGTCGTTTTTGTGGAGAAAATAGGAGGATCATATATGTCAGTCACCTTGAGTTGAACAAAAAAATGTGGTATACATATTAAGTATAATATTTATTGTCATTGTACTTAAATACAACAAAATTGGTTAAAAATTAAATACATATAATACAATAATATTAAAAATGAATGCAAAATAAAAATGGTTTCCCTAACTCCTGGATAGAGCATCTTGAATAAATTGATACATGCCCTTCCAGGAAATACGACATTCTGTATCCAAACTGTTGCAATTAATGGTATACAGAAGGGCTGACTGAGGTCTACAAAAGCATAATTTGTGTTTCTCAATTTTTCTTCATATTGCATTATTTATTACTCTTAGATTAAGGTTGGAAAATATTCCCAGTTTTCTTGAACTACCATATTTTTCAGAGTATAAGACGCACCGGAGTATAAGAGGCACCCAGGTTTTGAAGAGGCACTTTTTTTAAAAAAGTAGGTAGGTAGATAGAGGGATAGAGAGGGAGAGAAAGAGAGAGAAATACAGTAGGTAGGGAGAGAGAGAGTAGGTAGGTAGGTAGGTGGAAAGAGAGAGAGAGAAATACAGTAGGTAGGTAGGTATTGAGAGAGAGTGTGTAGTAGGTAGGTAGGTAGATAAAGGGATAGAGAGAGAGAAATAGAGAGAGAGAAATACAGTAGATAGGTAGGGGGAGAGAGAGAGTAGGTAGATTGGTAGATAGGTAGATAGAGGGGAGAGAGAGAAATACAGTAGGTAGGTAGGGAGAGAGTGTGTAGATAGGTAGGTAGGTAGGTAGAGGGATAGAGAGAGAGAAATAGAGAGATAGAGAAATACAGTAGATAGGGAGAAAGGGAGTGTAGATAGGTAGGGAGAGGGATAGAGAGAGAAAGAGAGAGAGAGACATTAGATAGTTAGGGAGAGAGAGAGTGAGTAGGTAGGTAGGTAGATGTTTCCAGGTGTATTTACCCATGTGCTGGAGAAGGAAATCACTGACCACCTTTGGAACAAATCTTTGTTTCTGCAGGCAAAGTACTTAACCAACGTAAATTCTCATCGACCACTCTAATTAAACAGCTTTCCCAAAGGAAAAAAAAAACCTTTTTGCAGTTTGCGAACCTCCCCCAAACGGCCCGTTTTTTGTGAAAACGGGCCCTTTTTTTCAAATAAAAGGCATGAACAGCCTTGGGGGGGCTTGCAGAGTGCTCCTGGGGGGGTGCGGGCAAAATGAGGAAAAAACGGCCCATTTTTTCGTGAAAAAGGGCCGATTTTTGGTCATAAAAATTGCATGCATAGCCTTGTTGAGGCTTATAGAGTGCTGCTGGGGGCTGGGGGGAGGCAAAAACGCCCTGTTTTTTGCTCATTTCTGCCCTCCCCAGCCCCCAGGAGCTCTCTGGAAGCCTCCATAAGGGTATGCGCGCAGCTATTTTGGTGAAGGGGTGGAGTTTCAGGAGGCAAAAAATGCTGTATTCGATGTATTTTCAGCCTCTTTTTAGAGGAAAAAAGGTGCGTCTTATTCTCTGAAAAATACGGTACTTGTTTAGTAACAAAAAATCTAGGAGCATTTGTCCCACACAGCCAATACTGAGATTTGTTTATATATAAAAGGAGCATTTGGTAAAGAAAATACATGATAAACAAAATCATCCAGATTCTACAATTGAATTCTTTTAAGTCTGCCTTCATTCTGATTGAGATAGTAAAAACAGATTTTACCTGACATGTTACATGAAAGCTGGCCTAGCATCCAATTAGCTTCTGAGAAAATTCTGTGCTCTAATTTGTAACACCTAAACTGCTTTTCAGTTACAATAAAACTATTTTAGACAGCTCGTTGAATGCATTTTATGTTCCATCTTTGGATTGATGGAAAGTCAGTAGACATAATTTTTGGAGGTTCTGAACAGAGGAATACAATTTTGGCTTTTGGATTAACAACTTGGTTTTCCTGATGATTAAACTAAAAAAGAGATGATTAGTTTGTTTTACATCTAGTACTAATGTTATCTCGGTAGTCTTATTCTGTACTTGGATGCCATCATTATTCATCTTCTTTACATGATTAAATTTAATAATACATTATAGTTGAATAGTAGTATTTGAACAGTAATTAATCAATTTGGCAAGGATACCCTGACCTGACCTGAAAAAATGTTATCAGTCTGAATAAAACAGCATTACCGGCCAACTTCTATTTTTAAAGCAAATTTGTGTGATTCAAATTAGTCTTCTGAGTAAAAAGTCACTGGAGAAACTATGTTTAATTTTCATTGGCAAGTCATATGGGAAATATTTTTTTTCTTACTTCCCAGGTTTTGGCCAATCTCTAGAGTAGAGATGGGTAATTATGGCCCCTTTACAACTAGTGGACTTGAACTCTTAGAATTCCTGAGCATGGCTGTCTCAGGAATTCTGGAAGTTGAAATCCACAGGTTGTAAAGGGGCTATAGTTATCCACTCCTGCTCTGTAGAATGTTCTTTAATTAGGTATTTGTGTATGTGTGTACGTACAGTATATGTATATACAGTATATGTGACAGACAGACAGATATAGTATATTTGATATATACTGTTATTATACCAATCGCTCTCAGGCTAACTTACCTCATAGAATTGTTGTGGGTAAAATAGGAGGAGGAATGTGTGTTGGATATGTTCACTATCTTGAATTATTTATTATAGTAAATATAGTAAAAATAATAAATACAGGATATAAATATTCATGTATCAAAGGAACCTCAATATGGGAAATAGGTTAAGCTGTTTGGTATATGTTATCCTTTTAGTCTAGCATGGCAATTGCTGTCTAATAAATTATAACTGAAAGTAAAACACATGCATAGTCCACTAATTCATTTATCAGATATATGCATACCTTCCTCTATTTTCTCCAATAGTCCTGTAAAATAGGTTGAGGGAGAGAGAGGGTTTTGCTCAGAGTCACCCAGTGAGCTTCTATGTTTGTGACTATACTGTACTTAAACCATTATACTTGGCTCTCAAGTCTTCAGCAACCAGCATTTCCAAGCAAATCTCCTACTCAAAAACTAATGAAATATTCTATTTAGTGTCGGAGATTCAGCACATTCAGAGTCGTAGTCTGCCTCACTTTATTCCACAGAATCATAATTTTGGAAGATCCCTTGGAGATAATTCAACCCCTTGCTCAGTGTTGGAATCTCCTATCATCTCAGGCAAAGGGTCTTATCTTTGAAAGCCTCTTCCCTGAAGCCTCCGGAGGGCAAAAAATGACACTATGAGCAAAACCGAAGTGACTTCAGTTTGCTCGTAGGGTCATTTTTTGCCCTCCAGAGCTATCAGGGAAGCCTCCGGGAGGCCCCTGAAGGCTCCTGAGGGCTAAAACCAGCCCTACGAGCAAACCAGAAGTCCATTCCTGAACTTCCAGTTTGCCAGGGATGGTTTTTCGTGCTCTGAAGGCTTCCGGGAAGCTCCTGAAGACTCCGGGGGGGGGCTGTTTTCGCCTTCCCCAGGCTCCTATAAAGCCTCAAGCCTGGGGATGGTGAAAAAAGCACACCAAAAATGGGGGGAGCACTGGTCGTGCGTGCATGTGTGCTCTGGAACGTGCGCATAGCATTAGGGGTGTGGCACGCCTGTGCATGTCCCCCCTGCGCTCCCCCCGCTTTTAGAATGCGAGCCAAAAAAGGTTCACCGTCATTGCACTAGGGCCACCAGAACTGGACACAGCATTCTAAGTACACTCTGGCCAGTACAGTGTAGAATAGAAATATAATTTCCATGATCTTTTTACTGTAACTCTTTAGATGCAGCCCAGGATTGCCCTAGTTCTTTTGACAGTTGTAGCGCAGTGCTGGTTCATGCTTAATATTTGATCTTTTAGGTTGCCTATATCTTTCTTACAAGTACTACAGCCAAGCGAGGTACAATCTATTTTATTATTGTATATTATTTCCTAAGACCAGAAACCCACATTAGATAATTGTATTTTGTGATATAAGACCCAAACAATGTTCAAGTCTATCAAGATTCTTTTAAACCTGTGGGACTGTTTATGGAAATATTCCTTAGTTAGTGCCATGATTGTTTTCCTACAAAGTACTTAGGGGTTTTTAGCCCATTTCATATTGGCTACTTTGAATTTTTATTACTATTTTGACATAAGCTCTTTTTATGTTCATGTGTTATTTGAGATATGGGAGAGTGGAAATCTCCCTCAAATTCTTGTGAGAAGCTTAATATTTTTCCCAAATGTTTTATCATTAGCCAAGATGGAAGTTTGTAAAAACTATTTTTAAACTGCTAAATTAAGCATCCCCCCCACTCACTAGTTTTACTCAAAAAGAAATACTGGCCTCTTTGCTATAAGAACTCAGTTCCCATGGGTCTAATTTATAGGTTTCTAACAAATGGCCTATTTGGACAACTTGATTGAACTAGGATTAAAACAGCAATAGAACAAGCATTGTCTTAAGATAATAGTAATCTAGTTCATACATTCAAGATATGCTATCTTAATTTCTTGATTGCTGACCAGAATATAGACTCACTGAGTATTGATATGCTAAAAATGCCCTTGTTCTATTTTATAGAATTGAGTAACATATGTGTTGAGAGCCTGTTTGATGTAGGGATTAATGCATCAGGCAATAAACCGAGAGAGTGTGAATTCTAGTCATGTCGTAGGCTGGGTGACCTTGGGCTACCATATTTTTTGGAGGCAATTTTTTTAAAAAAGGTAGGTAGATAGATAGAGGGATAGAGAGGGAGAGAAGAGAAATACAGTAAGTAGGTAGGGAGAGAGAAAGAGTAGGTAGGTAGGTAGGTAGAGGGGGAGAGAGAGAGAGAGAGAGGTACAGTAGGTAGGTAGGGAGACAGAGTGTATAGTTAGTTAGGTAGGCAGGTAGATAAAGGGATAGGGAGAGAGAGAGAGAGAGAAATACAGTAGGTAGGTAAGTAAGGAGAGAGAGTGCGTGTAGATAGATAAGTAGGTAGAGGGATAGAGAGAGAAATAGAGAAATACAGTAAATAAGTAGGGAGAGAGAGTGTATAGATAGGTAAGTAGGTAGAGGGATAGAGAGAGAAAAATAGAGAAATAGAGAGAGAGAGAAATATAGTAGATAGGTAGGGAGAGAGAGTAGGTAGGTAGGTAGGTAGGTAGATGTTTCCAGGTGTATTTACCCATGTGCTGGAGAAGGAAATCACTGACCACCTTTGGAACAAATCTTTGTTTCTGCAGGCACAGTATTTGACCAACGTAATTCTCATCAATCACTCTAACTAAACAGCTTTCCGAAAGGGGGGGAAAACCCGCCTTTTTGCACTGTGCAAACCTCCCCCAAACGGCCTGTTTTTCGCCAAAATGGGCTCCTTTTTTCCCAAATAAAAGGCATGAAAAGGTCTTGCAGAGTGCTCCTGTGGGGTGGGGGGCCCCAAAACAAGGAAAAACGGCCCGTTTTTTTCATGAAAACAGGTCGTTCTTTGTTCAAAAAATAGCATGCACTTATAGAGTGCGGCGGGGGGGGGGCAAAAACGCCCTGTATTTTGCTCATTTCTGCCCTCCCCAGCCCCCAGGAGCTCTCTGGAAGCCTCCATAAGGGTATGCGTGCGGCCATTTTGGTGAAGGGGTGGAGTTTCAGGAGGCAAAAAATGCTGTATTCGATGTATAAGACGCACCCAGATTTTCAGCCTCTTTTTAGAGGAAAAAAGGTGTGTCTTATACTCCGAAAAATATGGTAATCATCTTTTCTCAACCCTACAAAGGAGGCAATGGTAAACCACTTCAGAAAAAACCTTGCCAAGAAAACCGAAAGGATCTGTCAGACAGTTTCCAAGAATCCAAGAATGATTGAATGAAAGAAAAAAAAAGTGTTATCCTTTGCATTTTCCTCCAGAATCTCCACACTTGTTTGTAAACTTTGTAGCCATACCTTGTTTGTAGGTATAGGAAATTCTCAGAAATAAAATTTCATAGCTCTTCCTCTTCCCCATAAATGCATTGTTACTCAAAGCCTTTCTCCCAGTTAGGAAGAGGATGATGAAGAAAGATAAGGGTTCTGGGGCAGAGTGTTGGGAATCCTGTGGAAGTTGTTTAATCCCTCAGCTTTTGTCTCTTTCAACATTATTCGTTCGTTCTCTCTCTCTGTCACACACACACACACACACACACACAGTGAGAGAGAGAGAGGGAGAAAGAAAAGATTGAACACTTTTCTTTTGAACTTCTTTGCATTTATTTAAGTTTTAGAGGTGAAATATTTGGGAAGGCATTCTGTGACAAGGTATATTTCATGTTTTTTTTTCTATGTTAAAATATAGGTATCATATGTTTCCAAATTGTAGTGTAATTGTTACTCAAATGGGACATTTTTTTACCTATGCCTGAGTGCCAGCATTTCCATAAAATCAATTTAATGATGCCAAAGAAACTGAATCTTGTTGATTGATTTTAAAAAAGAACTTGATATTGATAAACAGATTATTGTATTTTAATTAATGTTGATTAGCATTAATTTTATTGGGGAAAAGTGTAGTTATGTTAAGGCTGTGTTATACCCCAATCATACTTGCTGTGTAAAACATGCATGTGTTTTGGGCTGGCAGCTATATGAACAGTTCTAGGCAGTTTTTTGATCTGGGAGGAAAGAAACAAATCACAATATATTTTTATTACTGGTTTGTAGTCTGGTTTACAGTGTGGCCTTATCAGCAATTCATTAATCTTGCCCACGGAATTATTCTCTGCATACAGTAGAGAGAACTGTAATATAGCTCAACATTAAAAACCCAAACTTTTACAGATCAGTGTTTGGGAAATGAATAATTTCTTTCTTTGACAGTACTGAGTAAAGGGAGCTATTGTGATATTTTTATTAATTCATGTACAACTCTTATGTAAGATTCATGCTTGGAAAAAGTGCTGTAATAAATTCATGCTGATTGTCACATTCAAGTAGCCTACAGTACACAGATTCACAAAGTTCTGCCAAAAACAATAAGCTTCATAGAGTATGCTTAAATGTAAACAGTGGGTTTTGTTTTTGAGCATAGAAACATGGCCTTAATTGTTAATAGTAAATATGGACTAATTATATAAACAATTTGGCAGCTGTTTTGTTCTTTTTTTCAGAATGTATTTTACTTGACTTTAAGGATGATTCTTAGTCATTCCTAGTGTGTAGTTCCTAGTGACTCCTAGCATGCGGTCTTGACTTGTCTACTACCAAGGGTTGAGATACAAACATCAATATGCCAAGCCAAGTTTATCTAACCTAATTTCAGTGAGCACATTCTTGGCAGAGTGTGCATAGTAGATTGAAAAGAACACCACCACTCTGCATAGTATAAATTTACCAATGAATCACATATAGGTACACATTCCACCAAATTATTGGTGTAGATGGCACTTATAAAAGCTAAGTTTTGAGTCACTTTTGTGAGTGATGGCTATCTTCATAAAGGTGTACAAATTATCTATTGTGGGCAGACCAGTGGGCCATTTTTTAATTTATAAATTTGTTAATTAAAAGTTTTACAATGATCCCGAAAAGTAACACAAGCTAATAAAAAGTAAATTCAAAAAAGAAAGGAAGAAGTGCAGAAAGGAGAAATAAAAAGAAATATAAACTTCAAATTTTCTTTGCAGCAAATATAAGTACAAATACAAAGTTATCTCTGAATTACAAAAATGTTATTTTTTCTATTATTCAATTTTTTCTAATCACAAAGACCACAAATTAAGAAAGCACAAATTATACAAAAGGTCTATAGTGGGTTTCCAATCAACCATAGATATAGACATTGGTTTAGTGCCCATTTATTTATTTATTTATTTATTTTTTATTTTATTCAATTTATATCTCGCCCTTCTCCAAAAGGGCCCAGGGTGGCGCACAGGAATTTAAAAACAACATACAAAAATAGTACAAAACATATAAATTTAAAAATCTATTAAATAGCAAAAAGAACAAGATTGTCTCATCTTGTTTACATAATCTTTAAAATATGATTATGGATAAGGATGGAGATGTAAATGCTGCAAAGCCAATTTCTCTATTAAAAATAGTCTTATTTCTATCAAGAAAATGTAATTTCCTTTATCTTCTTAAGATATCTTTTTATATGGCAACATCAGAGATTATAATTAGAATATTTATATTTAAGATACATTTAAGATTCTGAATCTGGAGAACTCGCTTAGCAACAGAAATTTTGGGCCCAATTATGGTCATGTCAATGTGTACATGATAGGTTTATGATAGCTTAAAAAGTTCATTTACTTGATGTTGCCATGACTCAGCCAAAGCCTGTCTTTCTCCATCCACATTGAAATGAACCTTTATAGCATCACTTGGTGCATAGAATGGGATAGGATGGAGACGAATGGTTAGATATCTTCTGACCCTGTTTCAATAAAAGGCCTTGTCCAACTATTTAATTTAGATGGTTTAAAATGAATCAAGAATCTCTGTCTGCCTAGGCCAGGGATGTCCAAACTTGGGAACTTTAAGACTTGTGGACTTCAACTCCCAGAATTCCCCAGCCAGCATAGCTGGCTGGGGAATTCTGGGAGTTGAAGTCCACAAGTCTTAAAGTTCCCAAGTTTAGACATCCCTGGCCTAGGCCCACACCTATATGTTCCTCCTGCTGTCTCATCATCAACTAGAAATGTCCTTAGAGAAAGATGGAAAACCAACATCCTACTGTTACACCTCAAAGCAGTCCAGAGGGATACTATACATTTCCATCCCAATCCTGCCACATTATGTATAATAAATGCTATTTTAAAATAATTTCTTCAGTAATCAAGATTTATCTACTAGCGTGCTGAACTTTTATAAATGGCTGTTCCCAAATAAATGGCTATTATATGTTTGATCAGGACTTCTAAAATATGTGTGACTATAAAATAATGTCTGCTTACAAAGTCCTATTCACAAAATATTTTATAAATAATTGTATTTATTTATTTACATTACATAATTGTTCTACTGATAGGATGGAACAAATTGGTCAATGTGATATAGAGAATTTATTTGAAACTTATTTCAGAGGGTGGAGATCGACAAGAAATTTAACTCAAATATTCACCAGTACATTGTCATGATAGAAAAAGTAGATTTAGCTCCTTAACACTTACCTTCCACTTTATTCACTTAAACAATTTATATACCTGTTCAAGTTAAAACAGCAGTGAGAACCAAAAACAGCAATACAGATGTAGAGGAGGAGGAGGAGGAGGAGGAAGAGGAGAAGGAGAAGGAGAAGGAGAAGGAGAAGGAGAAGAAGAAGAAGAAGAAGAAGAAGAAGAAGAAGAAGAAGAAGAAGAAGAAGAAGAAGAAGAAGAAATAATTCCAGTACTTACAATCAAAAAAGTATCCCATTTCTTGTGCTGTATAACTATAGTAAAGTTCAGTTATCCTACTTCCAATCAGTAAAGGCTAGAATTAAATCAGATCAACCAGAGAGACAGTTTGGTCTAGTGCAGTGATGGTGAACCTTTTGTGGCTTGCGTGCCAAAAGCAGGGGGAGTGCAGCGGGGGAGTACGCAGGTGTGCCAGCACTCCCCCCCCCCATTTTTGGTGTGCTTTTTTTGCCCTCCTCAGGCTCCAGAGGCTTTATAGGAGCCTGGGGAGGGTGAAAACAGCCTCCCCCCCCAGGCCCATAGAAGGCTTCAGGAACTTCCCTGAAGCCTCCGGAGTGCGAAAAAACGGCCCTATGGGCAAACTGGAGGTTCAGGAATGGATGACTTCCAGTTTGCTCATAGGTCCCTGAAGGCTCCAGGGGGCAAAAAAATGGCACTATGAGCAAACCGGAAGTGACTTTTGGTTTCCTCATAGGATCGTTTTTTGTCCTCCTGAAAGCTCCCGAGGGCTAAAAACAGCCCTACAAGCAAACCAGAAGTATGTTCCTGAACTTCCGGTTTGCCCGTAGGAGTGGTTTTTCGCGCTCCAGAGGCACTCCAGAGTGTGAAAAATGGCCTCAAAAGAAGGTGCTAAAGGTGCCATAGTTTCGCCATCATGGGTCTAGTGCAGCGATGGCAAACCTTTTTAGGCTCACGTGCCATAAGGGGGGGGAGCGCAGGGAGTTCATGTGTGGGCATGCTGCACCCATAATGCAATGTGTGTCCCCCCAGTGCTGAGGCGTGCATGACAGGCGCTCCCCCCCATTTTTTACATGCTTTCTTCACCCTCCCCAGGCTCCAGAGGCTTTATAGGAGCCCAGGGAGGGTGAAAACAGCCCCCCCCCCGCCCCCCGGAGGCTTTCCAGAGGCTTCAAGTGAAGGCTCTGGAGGACTAGAAATGACCCTACGAGCAAACCGGAAGTGACTTCCAGTTTGCTCGTAGGCCCGTTTTTAGTCCTCCAGAGCCTTCAGGGACTTTCAGGAGACCTCTGGGGGGGGGCTGTTTTCAGCTGGCCACATGAGTGCTGGCCATGAGTGCTGGCCAGCTGACAGGGCAACGCCTCGTGTGCCCTGCCAAATGGCTCCACGTGCCTCCGGTGGCACGTGTGCCATAGGTTCGCCATCACTGGTCTCATGGTTAAGACATCAGTCTAGAAAGTGGGAGATCATGAGTTCATGTCTCATGTTAGCCATAAATGATAGCTTGGACCAGTTACAAAACCTCTGGGATGCAGTGATTAGAATGCAGTATTGCAGGCAAACTCTGCCACAGCCTGGAGTTCGATCCTCACTGGTTCAAAGTTGACTCAGCCTTCCAGTCTTTCAAGATTGGTAAAATGAGGGCCCAGATTGTTGGGGGCAGTATGCTGACCTAGGGATTGCTGTAAATCACTTTGCAGTATATAAGTCTAGTGCATTGCTATTGCTATTCTCTCTCTTCCCAAATCACCTCACAAGGTTGTTGTGGGAGAAAATAGGAGGAAAGTGTGTTGGATATGATTGAGTTATTTGTAAAAACAATAAAGATGGGATATAAATAAATAAATCAACTCAGCTTCTGGCCCAAATTCCTGAAAGAGCATCCAGGTCTTCAATACCATAACAAAAGGTCAGCAGGGTCAAGACCATCTTGATTTCGAGGAGGTAAGGCTATTCCACAGGGTAAGAACTATAATGTGGAAGGCTTCACTCTTCAATCCCTCAAGATCACCCTGCCTAGTAAAGGGGCCTTAAAAGCATGCCAACTCTGTTCACTCTGGTGTACAGTGATAGAGACAGACTCATGTCATTTTATTTATTTATTTATTTATTTATTTATTTATTTTATACCGCCCTACTCCCGAAGGACTCAGGTGGTAAAGTAAAGTAAAACAGATATATACAAGTTAAAAACAATTTTAAAAACATATTAAATAATTTGGCCTCTCATAAGATTAAAAACCAACAAACCCCCATTTAAATTAATAAAAATTCATATTTAAAAATTCATATTTACGCCAGCCCGGCTTGTTGGAAAATAAAGGTTTTGAGAGCACGGCAGAAGGTGTGTAGGTCAAGGATAATTCTTAACTCTGGGGGCAATTCATTCCAGAGGACAGGTGCTCCCACGGAGAAGGCTCTCCATCTGGGTGTCGACGGCACCATGAGAACACCCTCTCTATGGGAGCGTACTGGCCAGTGGAGGCTCTCAGTGGCAGAAGGCGATCTCGTAGGTACCCAGGTCCTATTTAGCCGACGGCACCATGAGAACACCCTCTCTATGGGAGCGTACTGGCCAGTGGAGGCTCTCAGTGGCAGAAGGCGATCTCGTAGGTACCCAGGTCCTATTTAGCCGACGGCACCATGAGAACACCCTCTCTATGGGAGCGTACTGGCCAGTGGAGGCTCTCAGTGGCAGAAGGCGATCTCGTAGGTACCCAGGTCCTATTTAGCCGACGGCACCATGAGAACACCCTCTCTATGGGAGCGTACTGGCCAGTGGAGGCTCTCAGTGGCAGAAGGCGATCTCGTAGGTACCCAGGTCCTATGTAATCTTCAAGGAACTACCAGAAAGGATATTGATCAGAAATGTAAGTCATGATCATAGCTTAAAGATTTCCACTTCAACTTATTAGTCTCTTTGTCAGAACTAAGAAGTTCAAACTCTTCCAAGATATTTGGACATTATTATGTTTCAACCACCTCCATAGGACCTATCCAGCCAGAGTCAAACTGAGTGAATGTGAGTGACTCTATCTGACATGTATCTAAAATAACATTGACTCTTGTAGGTTTTATCTGAGTCCTCTTACTCATGTCTAACGCAATTGGAGTCTCTGGCTCCATTGTGAGTCTGGCTATAGATGACCAGAGTCAGGACCATGATTAAACTTCTAAACTGTCTCTGAGTTTGCATCCAGGAACAGCAGCATAATTGAGTGGCCTATAAGTTTAATAAATCATCACCATACTCCTGGGGAATTCCACTGCTAACTTTCTCACAGTTTGGAGCAACTCAAGTAGAGAAGTTGAGGTGTACCATAAAACAGTGGTGCACCAGCACAATCCCTTCTGATTCATATAGCCCAACTTCACTAACAGGCTTACACTGGCAAATATCTATGGAGGAACACTTCTGAAAATTACAAGGGTTTTTTGGATAACTATGGCTATATCTTCATGTAAAGTCATGACTGACACCACACAAAAAACCTTGTGGGGAACATCTCCAAAAGGGAAGCAGCAGAGAAGCACATTCTTGATGCCACATGTAAAGAAAGTTTTTTTTTCTAAGTTTCCATTTCAGTAGAGAGCAAAACTATAGATGCTAGCAATAGATACTAAAGAGGCTGCCATCATCTGTCTTTAGAGAAACTCAAAAGTAAGTCTGGTGAATAAAACTGCATCATTTAATATGTTAGAATACTCTTGTGATCTTTGCTATTCAAGAGCATACGTTAGTACTGCTATTGTGTAATCCAATTAGTTTTTATTGACTGGAAAAACCTTAATATGTTTCATTTATGTATTTTGGGTTTCTTGCATTTAAGTGTTCTACAATCCACACAAACTTTCCAGAATAACAGCGATGTTATTAATGTGATGTTACTTTGGATACTTTGAGATAATATTAGGATATAATTTCTGGTAAGTTATTATTCAGAAGTCATGGCAATGATGGTTCAAAGTCTGTCCAATGGTACTATTTTCTCATGGTGCAGTTTTGCTGAGTTATTTGTTCTTTTTTTATGAGAAGAATAATGTTACAATTGAGTATGTTTTAATAAAATGCATTATAAAGTATATGCTCTTCAGTCAGATAATTACTTTAAGCAAGAATTATTTTTATTTTTAAAGTGTGAAAAATACATTTTTCATAGATTTTTATTTGAGAGTTCAAGATTTTAAAGATGGGTACATGACAGCATTGGTATCATTTAGTTACAGTTTAAAAAAAACCTAAATTGGATAAATTAATGAAGAAGAAAATAAGACTAATTAAATTCTTAACTTCGTAATAAGCTAAAGAATTGCATGTTTAGTCTGGGTGAAGAATAGTGATTATTTTCTGAATAATTTAGTGCTTAAACCAGCAAAAAACATTAAACTTTAATTTTGAATCTATAGCCAAAACACTAAAAAGAGTAAAACTAATATATTGATTTGAGAACATTAGTTGGCAAAAAGTTTTGGGTTAAGCCTTGGTAATAAACTTATGTTACTTGAACCCATGGGAGTCATCTGAAAATCATTACCATTTGTTTTCTGTCCAACCATTAGAAATGAGAAGAGAAAACAAGGTTGAACTACTTTTCTTTCAGGTGAATGAACCTGTTCCTTATCAATTAAGTTCCTTTGTTTTCACTGTACAGTGTCTGACAAAAAGAAAGATTCTGGGGCAGGAAAGATTATGCAGCTTATTTGGCTCACATCCAGATAAATCTGAGACCAAGAGAGGAAGTCTTCCAATTTATCATTTCTCTATATCAGGAAAAAGAAAGTCACTGAATTATTTGCTCTTCTAAATTAATTAGATCTTTTGAAATTTTCAGTATTCATGAGATTTTTTCTATAATTTTGATTTTAATGCAAAGTTATAAGTTACACAGAAAAATACAATTTTAAAAAAACTCAAGAAAGAAAATGAGTAAAGTATGGAAAAATAGAGGGAAAAATGTAAAGATAGAAAAAGACTAACTTCTGATTTAGGTTAAGAAAGGTTAAGGTTAAGAAAATACATAAAAGTATTTATATAAGGTTAACATTCGTCTACATCAGTGGTAGTCAACCTGGTTCCTACCGCCCACTAGTGGGCGTTCCAGCTTTTATGGTGGGCGGTAGGGGTTTTGTCCGATACTCAAGCACTTTCTTTTTTAAAATTTAATTGACTTCCCTACTTTATAAATCACCATTACTGTGGAACCGGTGGGCAGTTAGAAAATTTTACTACTAACAGAGATACAAAAGTGGGCAGTAGGTATAAAAAGCTTGACTACCCCTGGCCTACATTATTAAGTCCCATATAAAGCTAATAATCAAATCCCAAAATCAACTTTTGAATTGCTAGAGGGTTAGGATTAGGGTTAGTAACATAATTGATAAGGAACAGGATTCATCTCGTAATCTATGCCAATTTCACCAGCTTCATCTCTACTCTTCCATTGTAGGTTCTACCTTTGAGAATATAAATTCTGTATTTTTATCATATAATATATCATCAATAGATTTGATAAGTATTCCTGCAATTTCTTTATTGAAGTCGTTAATAGAAATGTTAACTCAAGATCTGAACCTTATTTACACACGCACAATTTAAAGGCTTTCCTACTTCTAGTGACTCTGGATAGCTTACAGTTAAAATATTTTTAAAATAAAAAAAGACTCCCCTCAAAATAATAATAATAATGAGCAGACAAAATTCAATTTGTAACCCCCTCCCCCTTTTCAACAGGGGTTCGATCTGCTCCAAAGCCTGGGAAAATAGCCAGGTCATACTAGCTTTCTGAATGTCAACCAGTGTCAACCATCATCTGACTTGATAACTTATTCCAGTTTGATAAAAGAATCATTAGTGAGAATGCTTTGAGAATTGTTTTCAAGTCAGCTATAGATTTTGTTAATTATCATACTATTAAGCACATGACAATCAGAAAGTCATGGGGGCTGTATTCTTTGCTGAGTCAAGAAACATTACATGTACTGCATTCTCACTATATTATGTAAGTTACCTAATCAAAAAAACGAGATAGAGGTAATCAGGACAGTCGTTATGACATATTAACATTTTGTAATTACTGCATTGTTTTAATGTATTTGAATCTATATGGTTTTTCTAGAATCATATAAATAATAAATGTTAGAATGACTGATTTGTGGTTCCCTGGTTCTGGTGTCTTCCCTTTTTTGAAGATATAAATATTTCTTATTCTTCTTCATATTTTATCAGTATGCAAATTGCAAAGACCTAATTTAACTTTAACTTGAATTTGCAATTCATTTGAATAAAAGTCTGCATCCACAAAAGTCCATCAAATGGACTGATTTGAAATGATTTAAAGGCATTTGAGATAATTCATCAGGTGTTGAGAGGGGAATGCGTTTCCGCCTGGGGCTCATAGCCCCATTGTAGCAGGGTTTCCTCAGTTTGGCCTCCATTGCCTCAGTTTGGACACAATACCACTGTGTGTGGGTGCCACGAGGACTTTGTTGTTTAAGCAGACACGTGGGAGAGAGCTCTGCTCTTCATGTAGCCTGGGAGCGCCAGTTTCAGCATGAAGATGTCACACTCAGCTACAGTGCCCTACATTAAAGAAGCTAAGCTGACAGCCGTGTGGCACGGAAGCAGCGAGCCACAAGCAGCTGCGGCATCAGCAGATCGAGTCATTTGTCCTGCCAGCCAAGGACTTGCCAAGAGCAGAGAGCAAGAGCAGGCTGAGGCTCAGTTCAGTCTGAGGATAAATTAAGTAGATGCCAGAGCATAGCCAGGCAAGGAAAGAGATCGGCTAGCTTCAGCGGCGAGCAGACAGCTCGAAGGCAACAGCAGAGGCAGGGAGGAAAGGTGCAAAATGCCATTTTGTCTCTCACGTCAGTGCTGTGCAAGATGGAGGGCGCAACAGCCGCAACAGCCGCAGGAGCCTCCACTGACAGGGCTAGACCCCTGGAGGGATCCAGTTTAGAGAAGGCTTCCCCGGAGCCTGACTTTCCCTCCTTACCTTCTACTTCTCAAGGAGGCGAGGAATCTAGAGGCAGGAAGAGACTGTCCAAGACTGCTATTAAGCCTTCAAGGACCAGAAAGGGCTCCAAATCCACATCTAAATTTGAAAAGCACAGAGACAAGACATTAGATCGCCTCTGCTCTAAGGCCATTTCAAAGAGGCCTTTGTTATCGCAGGTAGACCAGGGCCTCTCACTTGAAAGGCACTCCCTTGAGTTGTCTCCAGGTGGCACGGAGGAGGGGTTATTCCCTTCCCTTAAGACCAGTTTACCCAATCAATGCCTTCAGCCTCTGTGGTTCAGTCCCTGAATTGCAGAGCTCGGTAGTGTCACTGCAGGAGCCCAGGGCTGTGGGCAGCAGGGCAGCAGAGACTTTATTCACTCCCATCTACGCTCTGAACTGCTCAACCCCATGCCTTTCCCTAACTTGGCAAGCCATTATTGCTGATGCTATTCAACAGGGCATTGCAACGGGTCTACAGCAACATTCTAGCAGGGCTTCCTTCTGAGCCTCAGAGGGACCCCTGCAAAGAGAGACTAACTTACCTGCAGGTGAGGTCCATTTGCCTCCTCATTCCCAACACAGCCAATCCTCCCTCTCAGAGGAAGGTGAAATTAGAGATGTTGACCTATCTGAAGATGAGGGCAGGGCTCCCAAGCAGCCCTCCTTTTGGGGGCTGCTTCAACCTGCCCTTTTTGAGTCCTTTCCCCCCCCTGAAATTCCCCCCCTGGGGCTTTATTGTGACCAAGGGCCCCTCACTCGGGGGCCACGGCCTCTTCCACCCATCACAGGTACGGGGGGGTTCCCTGCTGGATGGGGACAGAGATCACCTCGGCCACTTCGTAGGGGTGCATCGACCGGACAAACTCCGCCAGTGCCGAGACCCGAGAACTGCGTGTCTTGATCATCATCAGCACCTCCGCGTCCTCCTCAATGGCGCCCTTCCACCGGTAGATGGAGGTGACGTGGGGCAGGACGTTCACGCAGGCCGCCGGCCGCCGCTCCACCAGGGCCCTGGCGATGTCCTTGGCCACCGTCTCGTTGGGGCAGGTGACGAAGGCGGCCGAGAGGAGTTCCGAGGCCGCTGGAGAAGAAGGAGGCTGAGCCGCCATGGAGGAGGTGGAGGAAGCGGAGAAGAGCTGCCCGGAGAGCCGCTGCAGTGCTGGCACCATCAGCAGCGCCAGCACCACCACCGCCGTCACCCCGCCCCACTGCCCGGGCATGGAGACCCCCCCGTGCAGAAGACACACACCCCCGCACTCGCTGCACCGGCCCGAGTCCCTTCTTTTTAAGGGGTCAGACAATGGCTGATTTAGGGGTTAAGGCATCTGCTCCGATGACAACATCAGCACTGGTCTCTGGAAAATTGCTTTTTGTTGAGCACCCAGCTGAAGCAGAGACTATTCCTGCGCCTAGCATATTTGTGGATGTGGTGCAACGGCAGCAGATGTCCCCTACATCTGGACCCATGCTATCGTCGAATGACAAATATTTTTATAGCATAGCAGACAAACTCAGTAAATTATTTCAACTACCTACCATAGATGCCCCTTATTGCGGCACTCTATATAGCCACCAACTTGCTGGGGTCACAAGAGGAGATGTTAAAGCCAGAAAACAAGAAGAGCGAACTTATCTTGCAGCGAGGATATCAGGTGGTGGCATGGGCAGTCCGAGCATCCACAGTGGTGTCCTTCTTCAACAGGTCTGGATTGATGTGGCTTCAGCAGCTCCAGGATAGAATTCCAGTGACAGATTCAAGGGTGCATCAAGACATCAACAAGCTGGTTGCAGTCACAAAACAAAGAACCACTTAAGCTTTTCTGCCTATTCTGCCTACACATTGACAAAGATCCCTTCCTGACTAACAGTAGTATTGTACCTCCAACCACAGGAAGCCGATTGATATTGTAAATGAGTGGGGAAAGACCCATTGCTTAATGGAATGCTTAAGCACCCCTTTTGGCCATCCAAGTATTTATGGTTCCAATAATTCCTAATGGCTGCTGTGGCCTAGAAGTAGAGCTCTTGCCTCACAAGCAGGAGGTTGTGAGTTCGATCCTAGGTAGAGGCTTGGGCAGGGGGTTGGACTATATGACCTGCAAGGTCCCTTCCAACTCTGTTAATCTGTTAAAGGTTATATACCTCACTTAACAACTGTAACTCTGTAACCCATCTTTAGTTTGTTGTGGACATTATACTGTCAAAATAAATTTTGCCTCTCCTCCAAGGACCTGCCCTGTATGTTATATGGAAGGCACAGGCTAGATTTGAAGTCAGAATTTTCTTCTAACTGTACCATCTTGAGTCAGTTTGGCAGTTGTCTGTTTATAAGTATGGTCAGAAAACTGAAAGTCTACTGTTAATATTTGCATATAAACATGCACACACATATAACATGTTATGCTTATATAGGAGTGTCAGGGAAAAGAGAATTGTTTCTTTTTTCAGTTGCCTAACTAATAAAATCATCTGGAGTAAATCAGTACCTGATATCTCATTCCTACCAGTCACCCAGTATAAAAGAAAACCTTTACAGATAAGCACAGCTTGATCTCCCCCCCCACACACACACACACACAAAACCCACAAATGCTGAAATGGGTATGTAACAATAATCTGGTTACAAGGGTCTCTCTAATTTGAGGAGAGCCTTATCATCATAAATCCAGTAATCCAACCCACCAAATCATTGGGCGTGGCCAACTTGATATCACTCACTCCCACCCAGTCACATGCCCTCCCCCCTTAGCTACGCCTACCCAGCCGGTCATTAGAGCAGAGAACTAGTTGTTAAAAAACATCTGGAGCCACAAAACCCTTTTGACATTTCTCTCTCTCTATCTCTCCCCCCTCTCTCCCTCTCTCTGTATCTCTCTCTGTGTCTCCCCTTTTATCTTCCCCCCCTCTCTCTGTATCTGTCTCTCTCTGTTTCTCTGTGGCAGACTGTGGTAGTCAGAGGAGAAGGAGGGGGGAGGGGGGTTGCCAGAAGGGAAGCATCCACCACGGCTCATGCTTATTCCTCAGTCAGTCCAGATTTCCAAAAAGTTGCCAAGAAGAAAGAAAAGGAGTAGCGAAAATCCCCAAGGAGAGCTTCCTGGGTTGGCCCAGCCTCGGCTTTCTGAGAGAGAGAGAGAGACAGAGACAGAGACAGAAAGACAGATACAGATATACAGACATACACAGAGACAGAGGCGGGGAGACTGGCTGATGGGTGACCATCATTGGCAAGGGTGCTCTGGCTTTCTCCGAGCCTGACCCCTGGGGTGGGCATGCGAGGTTTGGTGGGGCCAGCCCCATTTTCCCGCTGCCCTGAGCTTCTTTATTCCTCCAGTAGAGCGGTCACATTTGCGAATCGATAGCGAAGGTAAGTTGATTTCACCCCTGTTTACCATCCATACATTTGTTAATGTGGTATGGAGAAAAGTAATATAGATTCAGTGTGAATGTAATTTTGAATTATAGAGTTCATATATATATACATAACACTTCAATACCCAGAATTGTCTAGGTCACCTTTAATTGCCAGCCGTTATTTTCAACTCTGAATTCTCCTTTCAGTCTCTCTGATAACTTGAGGGTCTGCCAGCCCAGCATTTATACCCAGCAGTAAAGAATTTTGCCACTGTTTGCTAAAACTTCTTTCATGTTACTGTATTTGACTTTTCCCAAAAAAAAACCAGATATGTATTTATATCTAATATAAAAAGTATACATTTTGTCCAGGTGAAATAAAGCTTTTATATGGTTTTCAAATATAGTGGTATCTAAGTACTCGGCTGCTTCATTGAATTTGGTATTCAATGCATTTTGATGCAAAAATACTGGTTTATCTTTTGGTACTCTATGCACTGTGATAGGAAGAGAGGACAGAAAATGGATAGGAAGATATGACAGGAAGGTTGCTGCAAAAGAAAGCAGGGGATGGCTGAAGAAGGTAGACAGGAAATCAGCCATGCTGGAATGTCATTGACAGAGGAAAAGGGATAGACAGGAAGTTGTTCCTGGCTGAAACAAAGGATCATGTGGTAAGTCACATTGTTTGTTTAGTACATGTCCTTTTTGGTACTTGTGCCTCCAACACCAATTAACAACTGAGATACCTGTTGTGGCCCAGCCGGCTCCGGATGAGCTGCTGATGGACTCCTCTAGTGAGGAGTCCTATGAGTCTGCTCTGGAGGAGGAGGGCGACCTTGAGAGAGCAGAGAGCCCGGCTAGTCATCAGGAGGCACCTGGGTCTTGGAGTAGTGGGGAGGATCAATGCCAGTTTGTCCCTGATGTTAGGTTAAGACGGATTGAAAGAAGGCAGCTTCAGTTGCAGCAGAGACGAACTCGGAGGAGGTAAATTAGTTCCAGCTGCCTAATGACTGGTCCCTCCCAAGAGGGTTTAAAAGGAAGCCTCTGCTAAGGAAATCCTTGCAGAGAACAACGGTTCATTTCTAGGTTTGGATTTCCTTGTGTTGAGTTGCAGGTTTAGTTTCTAGTCGATTTAAGAAGCTTCGGGTCTGTTCAAGGTCAGTTTGGGCAAGCAGCCAAGAGTCATTCAGTCAAGCAGCCAGTCTGGTAATTAGTTAAAGAAAGGGAGGTCAGAACAGATACCACTATAAAGTCAAATCATCCCCAAGCTTCTGAGTACCTGCTGTCAGCATTCCAAGTAACACCGCCAATAAAAGACTCCGATAAAAGAAGTTCCTCAAAGTTCCATCTTATTAGACATGTCATATTGGCATATCTGGGAAAACCCGAATCTGAAAGTTCCGGGTTTTCCCCACCCAAAAGAAAGTCAAAGATCCATCCCCTGCACCAACGCATCCATCACATGGTCCAGTCAATTCACCGTCCCAACTGGAGACCACCTCCAGTTACTCCCATCCAGGTGCAGGTCGAACACCCTTGACTCCCAGTGAAAGGAATGTTGTTATGGCTAATTCTCCACCACTCTTTGTAATTCCCCCTCCCGTTTTCCCAGGCACTAAATATGGCAGCCCTGAAGCTCCAATGGAAAAGATGGCTTCCAGGGCTGACACCTGTGATATTGGTCTCTAGGGTGAAAAAAATCAATATGCTAATATGTTGTTCAAATTTTACCAATAACTTCTTTAAATTTGTTTTTTACTGATGATGATGAAATGAATGATTGTATTATATAAGGTGATCCAATGATATACTCGTATCTTTCATGAATATTTTTAGTAACTAGAATTAAAGAAAAAATGTATGTGTAATTCAGGCTTCTTTGCATTATGTGGCTTTTAACATTATTGCTGCCAAAATATCAATGTTTGATTGGTGAATATGTTGTCGTATAATAAAGTTTCATCTATCAACAGTAAGTTCCTAGTTTTGCTATGATATGAATGTCTGCGAAGACACAGAATTAATTTTTAAATAAATCAGTTTTACGGAGTTTTTGAACACATTTGAACTTTTTCTGATTATTTTTATATGGTGAAGTTGCTAGGAAAAGTTAAATTTGTGGGAACATTTTTGAGAAATAACTTTTATTTCATAGTGGTCTTTTGGGACAAGCATAAAAGCTTAAGGCTCTTTTTACAATTCCTGCTAAAAGTAGAAGCAAAAGTTTTCACTTACTATGAAAATGTTATGATCCTTGACATAGATTTTAGTGCTAAATTGAATACTTTTATAAAAAAAAAAAAGGTAAGGTTTTACATTTAGGCAAGAAAAACAAAATGCACAGGTACAGTATAGGTGGTAGGTACCTTGGCTCAATAGTAGCAACTGTGAGAGGGATCTTGGAGTCCTAGTGGACAACCATTTAAATATGAACCAGTAGTGTGCAGCAGCTGCCAAAAAAGGCAACACCGTTCTAGGCTGCATAAACAGAGGGATAGAATCAAGATCATGAGAAGTGTTAATACCACTTTATAATGCCTTGGTAAAGCCACACTTGGAATACTGCATTCAGTTTTGGTCACCACGATGTAGAAAAGATGTGGAGACTCTAGAAATAGTGCAGAGAAGAGCAACAAAGATGATTAGGGGACTGGAGACTAAAACACATGAAAAACAGTTGCAGGAACTGGGTATGGCTAGTTTAATGAAAAGAAGGACTAGGGGAGACATGATAGCAGTGTTCCAATATCTCTGGGGTTGCCACAAAGAAGTGGGAGTCAAACTATTCTCCAAAGCACCTGAGGGCAGGACAAGAAGCAATGGGTGGAAACTAATCAAGGAGAGAAGCAACTTAGAACTGAGGAGAAATTTCCTGACAGAACAATTAATCAGTGGAACAGCTTGCCTCCAGAATTTGTGAATGCCCCAACACTAGAAGTCTTTAAAAAGATGTTGGATAGCCATTTGTCTGAAATAGTATAGGGTTTTCTGCCTAAGCAGGGGGTTGGACTAGAAGACCTCCAAGGTCCCTTCTAACTCTGCTGTTGTATTGTATTGTATTGTATATTATCACTGGGAAGTACATAAATATAAAGTGTATTTTTTCTATGATCTTGGACATTAGATCACAGATTTGCTTATCAGCTGGCTAGATGTTTTTCACAGATATAAGAAAGGAAACCATTCTTGCTGATTATAAAATAATATATGCTTTTTAATAAGCCTTTCTTTTCCATGATATTGCAATTATTATTTATTGAGAACTGAAAATATAGTGTTGTTTTCTTGGCTGATGTCATCATGTCATAATAATCACAGGGATTGATTCCTACCAGTGTTAAAATAATAGATAGGATACATGCAAATTTTTCTGTAGTATCGCTGCCCTGATGTTATCCCATCACATACATTTTCCCATAAAATGAAAAGAACCTGAAATGGAATGCCATGCTCTTAATAAGGCAAGTGAAAACATCGCCCTGATTTGTAGTTAAAAATATTCTAATCTGTGTATATGGGCACATATTCTTTGGCAAGACATGAGAAGTTCCTCTGAAACCTGTTTATATCATTGCTTAATCAACTGTAATTTTTAAAGAGTTCATTCTAGAACTTTTTTGAGAATTAAACTTTTCAAATTCCAATAATTTTATAGAACTGTTTGAAGGTATTAGCAGAATTTGATTTTTTCATAATTTATTTTTAAAACACTAAAATGTTTTACAATTATAAAACAGACATCATAATTCAACACTAGTGAATGGTAACTACAAAAATCTACCTTTCTTTCTTCATTTCTTCCTCTTTATGTTATTTGATATTCCTGAATATATGATGATTTGTTGCTTGCTTACAACAGTCCGTTTTTCTGTGCTTAAAGCAGTCTTTGGAAACATTACATCCCTGTCACTTCTTTTTCTGGCACAAGTGCATTAGGCATTAGAAAAAGTCAAGAACATCAGTTCACACAGGAGCATTTCTGTCTAATTTTAACTCTAGATCTGTTTCCTGTGTTGGAAAAAGTGAAATGTAAACATGGCTGCTCACATACTTCAACATGAAGCGAGTTTTAGTAGGCAGATTTGAGTGAGAATGCTTGCGAATTCAGAAACCTTGTTCAACAGGGAACCTAGATTAACGCTTACTTCCTGATAGAACATAGACAGTTATTCAGCAACTGTTTGAAGTTACAATAGCACTGAAAAGATAGTACAGGTAGTCTTTGACATTGAACCGTCCATTTAGTATGGTCATGTGACATTGCACTTTATGACTGCATTGCTTAGTGAGGGAAATTCTGCTCCCATTTAGCATTATTAAGCAAGAACTACCTGTAGTTTAATTGTCCCTTTGTTTATTTAATGTATGAATACATTTCAGTGTAAGTTTTGTTTGACTATTTTCTTTATTTTGCTACTACATTTGTGTCAGAAGGAAAGGATTAGCCACCACAAGTGCCCCGATATGAGTGACATTGAGGAGCTGGTCATGCCCATCCTGGCCACGCCCACGCCAGCCCCCAGAGGTCAACACAACCCTGATGTGGCCCTCAATGAAAAGGAGTTTAACACCCCTGCCATAGAGCAAGTTCCATACCAGGGTTGCCCAGGTAGGGAACTCAAGCAAATGCTTAAAGATCAACTACTACTGGTAAACTGTCTTATTTCCTTTATGTATATTTCAGAATCAGATCTGAACGAACAATAAGGCTCCATTGTTTTTAGTGGTAGTGGGATAGGGTTATATAAGGTCCTTCCTTGCCACAACTGTTAGCTATATTTTGTCCATCAGATTTTAAAATATTTTCATGGAATCTTTATATAAAGCTATATAAACCATAAAGCATACGTTGTAGTATTCAAAATATTCACCTTTGCCAAGTTATACTTTTTATGAAGAGGCTGATGTGAATAGAATTATGTTAACAGAGTTTGGCAAAGAAAGAAAGATATGCTACTTCTCATGCCAAACCAATTAAATTGCAAGTGTGTACCTGCCAAGATAGTTCAAGGCACCCTTCTTTCCATCTTCACAACTCATTGGGTGTGGTGATCTAAATTAGGCCAACAAATATTTAAGAATGGGGAACTAACTTCAATTCAGGCTATCTTTTAATTCTTTAGCTATTACCTGTTCCTTGGTTCAACAGTTTTGTTATATAATGTAATAAATTTCTTATGTATTATGACTGTACAGGTTGACATTCAATTCTAAATATCTCAGGAGATCAAGTTCCTTTCCAGCTGTTACCTGTCCTTGAGGGTCATCTTCGGTTGTAGAAGTGCCAGCGTTTATTTCAATTTCTAATTCCTGGAGTATTTGCAACTTATTATTGATCATTTGCTGCTTCTAGAAACATGATCATAGAATAAAATGGCAGGCTATCAAATAAACTAGAGGTGTAAATTTGTCTTAAATATTTCCAAATTCTTTAGCTTTGATGTGATGCGTTCAGAGCAGGATGGACATTTGCCCTTCAGATGATATCTTCTTATCAAAATGCTGCTTTAGGAAAAATGAGCTGTTGACAGTTCATGAAACAGTGAGGGTGAGTGGATATGCTATTGAAGTAAATTACGTTATGGATTTTGTTCAAAATGCGGTACTGCTGTACTGTTGATGTTGCTGTACTGTACTGTTGCTGTACTGTTGATGCAGCCTTCCTTTCCTTGGCATGTTCAGATGTGTTGAGACTGGAATTTTTAAACTTCTCAATCAGCAGAGCTAAAGAACAGGCTGCCTAAGAATATAGAGAACTGAGTCCTGACAAAGATGCAAGGCACACATGGCAAGCAAAAGCTCTAATTTGCAAATTTGAAAATGTGCTTCAGGAAATATACTCTATGCCTGTACATGCCTGGCCAGAAAAATTAGTAAAACTCAAGGCAGAAAGCACAAGCCTTGAAGTTGTGAATCCAGCTCCACGAAAGGTGCTGATGAGGGCTGTTGCAGAACACTATAATTAAATGAGAAAAATCAATTCACCAGAAGTCTGGTAGTGTAAAGTGAAAATAGCTTTGGTTTTGCTGGATGTAATTTTCATCAGTCTATTTCTTGCAGAGGTGGAAAATAAATTTTATCACAATGTCTGCTACTCTGATTTGGAATATATTAAATAAGCATTACTTAATTAAAGTATTTAATTTAGTGAGATGGAATAAAGGCAGAAAATTGTTTGTAGCGTGATATAGTTTATTTTCAATTTAAAATACAATTAGAAAATATGAATATTTAAACACATGGATATAAATCACAGTATTCTATCTGCAATATGTTTTTATATTAATGTCATCACACCATTGGAGCCTGAGTCTGAGGAGGAGAAGGACAAGACAGAGCTAGGGCCAACGGAAGAACGACCAGAGGAGCAGGACAAGGCAGTCCAGGGTCCTTTGGGCCTGGGAAGGATCACCAGCGAGGAAGAGGGGGGCACAGGAAAACCAGGGGAGGGAGGAAGACAGAGCAGGCCCTGGAGCATAGAAGCAACAGACCTCCGGTGACAAGCAATTAATCTCACCCCCCTCGATATCCAAGAACAAAGAATGGAAAGGAGGTAGGATCAGCGCAGGGCAACCCAATGACTCAGGAGGAGGGCACCACGCCCCTCTTTACAAGGCTCACCTGGGGAATGAGATTTAAAGAGTTGCTGTTGGGAGGTGCATTTGTCAGGAACAACCATTGCTTTTTCCAGTCTCACATGCTGTGTTACTGACATCTGGATACTTTGCTGTGTTTTGTCTTGTTTGCCTTGTTTCCTATGCTGGCCTGGCTACGTGTGAGGTTGCAGTGACACAGTTATACTCCAGGTGGTGCTGCAGTCCCAGGGAACACTCTCTGAAACCAAACTCCTTGAACTGTGGCTGATCTTGGAACTTGTGTTGCTCCTCTGGACTTATAGCAGCCAGGGCCTATTGGAGGTGGGTGTTTAGAGGTTGGCTCCTGGACTTGCAGGGAACGTTTGGGGGAAAGTTGAAACAATAAAGGGAAGTTAAGTCTTCTTTCTGGCTGTGTTGTTTCTGTACCTAGCCCCGGTTCATCACAAGTAAACATCTGAAGTAATTGACTAGAGCAGGGGTCTCCAACCTTTGCAACTTTAAGTCTGAAGGACTTCAGCTCCCAGACTTCTCCAGCCAGCAAAGCTGGCTGGAGAAGTCTGGGAACTGAAGTCCTTCAGACTTAAAGTTGCAAAGGTTGGAGACCCCTGGACTAGAGAATTTCAGAATATGTTAATGAGTCTGGATTGGTGACACTGACTCAGAAACTGATTTTTAAATTTAAAGTAATAATTTAAATGAAAATATTTTTAAAATTATTTAAAGACGCACAGGTTTACTAGTGCACAAGAGTAGAAACTGAGCTTACTGCTTAAAGGGAAACACACCACGGTTATGTTGATCAATAGCCAACACAAATGTCGCTGTTGCAGTTCATTTGACGCCATGAACCGTGGAGAGGGCGCGCAATTTGGGTGTCCTCCTGGATTCCCGGCTGTCCATGGAGGACCATGTGGCGGCCGTGGCCAGGGGGGCGTTTCATCAGGTACGCCTGATGCGCCAATTGCGCCCCTTACTGGACCGGGCTGCCCTTCACACAGTCACTCAAGCTCTCGTGACGTCCCGACTCGACTACTGTAATGCTCTCTACATGGGGCTTCCCTTGAGGTGCACTCGAAAGCTACAGCTAGTCCAAAACGCAGCCGCACGGGTGATTATGGGAGCCACTAGATGCTCCCACATAACACCGATCCTGCGCGAGCTGCATTGGCTTCCTGTGGTTTTTCGAGTGCGCTTCAAGGTTTTGACAACTATCTTTAAAGCGCTCCATGGCTCGGGGCCTAGTTATATGCGAGACCGCCTCCTGTCCCATACATCCCTTAGACCGATACGCTCTCACAGAGAGGGCCTTCTCAGGGTGCCGTCGGCCGGACAATGCCGACTGGCGACACCCAGGGGAAGAGCCTTCTCTGTGGCGGGCCCAGCCCTTTGGAATGACCTACCCCCTGAATTACGTACCATCACCGACCTCCGCCTCTTCCGCCAATGTCTTAAGACATATTTGTTTCAACAAGCCGGCCTAGCCTAACCTCCCATGGGGACTTTTAGGTAGTTTTAAATTGGGTTTTTAAAATTTGGTTTTAGCGCAGGATAGGTTATTTAATAGTTTTTTAAATTATATTTATTGTATTTTGTATGTTTTTAAATTTTCCTGTGCGCCGCCCTGGGTCCTTCGTGGAGAAGGGCGGGATATAAATTTAAATAAATAAAATAAATAAATAAAAAATTATCATTAAAACTGTTGTGTGAATAGGATGCATGCTAGCAACCGCTGCTGAGTCTAATACTTGCACTTTAATTTTAACTTGGACAGATTTGTAACACAAGTACTCCTTGCTTAATGACCACTCATTTAGTGACGCAAAGTTATAGCATTGAACAAGTGATATTTATGACTGATCCATGAAGTTAAGGCTGTCTTGACACCCAGATGGTCGCATGATTGTGTTGAGTCCTCGACTTGCGACCGGTCCCGACTTACGACTGGCCACAGGTCTTCCACTCTTCCCCCTAGGGCCATGGCAACAGCCAGTAACTAATCTCTAACTGCCAGCCGCGCCTGATTGGCTCAGACGCGGCTGGCGGGAATTAGGTCCGGGAGAGCCCTGATTGGTTCCCCGTTTGACAGCTCGCGTATAAAATAGCTGTCAAACGGGGAAGCCCCTGTCTACCGCATTTTGTCCGCCTGTAAATATTCTCCGCTGTTTTACTTTGCTTGCGAATAAACCCATTGTGTTTGACTAGCCTGTGTCCGGACTCCCTCTCTACCTCAGAACTTAACAGATTGCAATCTGAGTGCTTGGCTCATACTTAACAACATTTGCAGCATTCCGTGGTCATGTGATTGCTGTTTGTGACACTCCCTGCCACTTCCCACAAGTTAAGTCAAAGGGGAAATCAGCAGGAAAGCTTTTCAGTCACTCTGAGAAGTTACTGGCACTCTTTCCAGCCTCTTCAAATAGGCTACCTGGACTCTCTCTCCTACCAAGCAGCAACCAGCAACTGGTTCACCATGCTCACATCCTTCTTTACAGCCCATGTTTTACTTGTGAGCCACTTGGTACTTGTTTAACCACCCACAAGCATTGCTTAATGACAATAATGGAGAGTCCTCGCATTGCTGTTGCTTAGCAATGGGATCAGGTGATGTTGCACTTTACATCTTTTAGTGATTGAATTTTTGCTCACAATTAACATAATTAACCAAGGACTACCTGTGTATAAATTGGCAGGAACACATTTTTCTAATATAAATAGTAACAATTGTTATAAGAAGCAGTTGTTTCCTGTTCTTGTCAAGGGAAGGCAGCTGTGCATCTCTCCATGTGATTATGTGCAAAGCTACGCTTTATATCTCTATATATCTCATGACAAGATGATTAATGTAGAAGCCATTTGCAAAGCACAATCTACTATGAATAAGATGAGCAATAAAATCATAAAAGCACAATATGTCAATAGCTTCTGTACATATAACACAAGCTTTTCTCACTGGTGCTCCCCACCTATGTTAGGATTACTGTAGAGTTCTAGAATTTCTAAGCATTATGACTCTTTACTCATGGGACCTTCTAATTTGGGAGCCAGGCTGGAATAATGGCTGAAAGGTTTAGCTCCCTGGAGCTTTTATAAAGTGTCTCAAGCCTCAGAAACTAAGTCGTTTCTTTAGTCTGTCTAGCAGATTATTAAAATCTGTTTTGCACCAAGAAAGATTTTTTAAAAGTCTACAATTTATCTGCATCCTTGTAATAATATAAGAATAGAAATTGTATCTAAGGTCAATGCTCCTTTTATATTACGCTTTTAAATAGTAAAAGAACCAATGGGCTATCTTCAGGTGTCATAAATGTTTATGAGAGAAGAAATAGTGTAGCATCCATCTTTCCGTTCTTCATCCTCTTAGATTCATGAATACAGATTAAACAAGTGTTTTGGAAACAATGTAGGTTTTATATTTCTATATATGGAGTGGAAAATCAAAGATAAAATTCCTTCTCATTACATGTACATTCTCACATTACCAGAGAGAAGTTTTGCTTTATATTTGTGCTGTGTTCCCTGATATGCTTGCTTCCTACTTCAACAGAAAAATATATATGCAGAAATGTGAAACTTTAAATTTAGCAAAAAAAAAATATTTTTAAGTATCTGGTCTTCTTGATTATATTCTTGGAGAGTATAAAATTAATTTTATTCAGATGATCTTTAAAGTACCCTGAATGGTTTATATAAACCCATCCCTATTTTTATATGTTGGCCAATGGATCTAAAAATAGAAAAGTCTTGAACTTAAATTAGGGAAAGCTGAGAATTGGCACTATCCCTTCTTTTACAGTAAACGAATTACTGGTGATATATCCATTGCATCATTTCACAAGCATTGTGGATGAAGCCTGAGGAGTTTAAAACAGTTTTAAAAGACACATTATTTTCATGTGTGAGTAGGTGAAAGTAGATGTACTTACATTTTGGAAGATACAGAGTGAATTTGAGATTTAATGAAATAGAACGTTTCATTATTTTTATCTCATGAATTGGTGTTTATTAGCCATAATTAATTATAAAGCTAAAATATAAATCTTGTACTGTTTCCTCGAAAATAAGACAGGGTCTTATTTTCTTTTGGGCTTCAAAATAAGCACTTGGGGTTATTTTTGAGGAAGTGTTACTTTTTTAAAGTGCTGCTGCTGGCCCGCTTTCTCCATCATACGTCTGCTTGCTCTCGGCCAAGCTCTCAGCATGCGTTGGCCACCTTGGGGCAGTGCAAATACCAGAGGCAGCAGAAATGGAATGGAGAGATGGGATGAGGGAGAGAAGCAATCCCAGAAGCAGGAATGGAAGGGAAAGAGATGGGAGAGGAGGGAGAAAAGCGATCTCTCTTTCTCTCCCACCCCCCAGCGGCAGTGGTGGAGCTTCTCACCCACCTTGCCTATTGCCTAGCTGCTGCTGGGACACTTCTCAGCTGCAGCAGGCCCCATGCTACTGGCGTCACAGATGGAACCGTGCCCCCTTGCCGGCTGCTGCCTTTGTGCCAGCTGCTGTTCACCTACTCGGTGCTGTAGATGTTGGGCTATAGTTACTCTGAGCCTGGTGTTCTTTGGTGGATGCTGCAAATCTCGTTCTGGCTGTGTGTGGGATGGTGGCAGCTGAGGCAGCATAGCTCCACTGGCAGGCTGGCGGCACTCAGGTTTTCAGAGGTTTCCGATCAGGTCTTGGTGGTGGGCTGGGTGGGTGGAAGGCGAGGTGGCTGCAGAGCTGCCACAGATGAGGCAGGCACCAAAGGCAACTGAGGGCAGCCCCATGCCTGCCTCGCACAACCGGTAAGAGAACTGCAGCATCCGCCAGGGTCTAAAGACCATCGGGCTCACCATAGATGTAACATTTCAGAAATGTTACCTGTGGTGGTCTCCTGGTGCAACACTCTGCGGCAGCTTTAGAGCATACCTCTGCCTTCCCTGTGTAGAGGTTTGCAAGGCTGGAGGCTTGGCCTTGCTTCCCTCAGCAGGAAAATTCCTCCCCCCCCCCGCATTTCCCTGCCAAACGTTCTATCCTTGAAGAGCTCTGCCCAGATACACATCCCAAAAATGCTCCCTCCAAAGCCTTCAGCCTTGCAATCCTGTGCAGGAAAGGCGGAGGTTTGCTTCGAAGCTGTGGGACAGCATTGCACTGGGAGGCCTCCGCAGAGAGACAGAATGAGAGGCAGCTTCTGGCCCTTGCTGGCTCAGCTGATCTGGGCCGCAATTAAGGTGCCATGCTTCCATGAGGAGGCCAGTGACAGGAAGGGCTGCCTCCTGGGCTGGCCATGCCCACCCCTTCACTAGGTCTTATTTTCAGGGGAGGGCTTATTTTAGCCCATGTGCTGAAAAGTCCGATTCGTCTTATTATCAGGGGATGTTTTATTTTGGGTATTTGTTTAATCTCGGTGGAAAACTGGTTTGCATAATCTTCTAATCTATCACTGCAAACTCTGTATGAAAACCTATAGCTTAATAAATATCTTTTCTTTTAATATGTGTATGATTATTAGCTGAAATGCAAATTTTATTCACTTCATAGTGCATCAAGATAATAATTCAGTATTGTTAATTTGTTAACAAAAATAACTCAGTTATTTTTATTAATAATAATAATTATTCTGTTTACCAACTTTACTTGAGTATGTAAAATTACCATACAAGATTCCTCTAATATATACAATACTCCTAAATTATGGTTTTATGGTTTTATAGATAGATTGGATCATACCTTCCCATCATCTAGGCTAATCATAGCCATCTATGTGGAAGAGCTAGATTGGGAAAATGTTGCAGTATATACTGAAAGCTGTTCTATCTTATAAAACAAAGCATATTATCCCAATTTTGGGGAATTACTCTGTAGTAGAAACAATACTTAGTTGTGATTTTCTAAGAATTAAATGGTTACCTTATGTTGTCATATGTTTTAGTAATTTAAGACTTAAAATATATTAAAATATATTTATATATATATTTCAATATATATTGTTTCCACTAAGACTTATATTCCTTTAGAGTTTGATGGGATTGCAGATCCAAATCTATGGAGCATCCCACTTTCCTTATTTTGGACTACTGGCAGGATGCAGGAAAAATGACATGGTGCTTTTGATGGAAGTGAGGATAGATTATTTACATATGCCTTCTGAATTTATTCCAGATAGGCTTTCCATTGTACTGGCCTCCCGGGAGGTCACACGAGGCTGGCTCCAGGAAATAGTGAACGCCTCTTTGAGCGAGGGGTTTCTACCGGCCATCTTGAAAGAGGCGGTGGTGAGACCCCTCCTCAAGAGGCCTTCCCTGGACCCAGCATTGTTGGTTAATTACTGTCCGGTCTCCAACCTTAGTTTTCTTTCTAAGGTTGTAGACAGTGTGGTTGCACAACAGTTCCCCAGACACCTGGAGGAAACCGTCTATCTAGACCCGCACCAGTTCAGCTTCTGACCTGGGCACAGCACAGAGACGGCATTGGTCGTGTTGGTAGATGATCTCTGGAGGGCCAGAGATAGGGGCTGTTCCTCTATCCTGGTCCTATTAGACCTCCCAGCGGTTTTCGATACCATCGACCATGGTATCTTATTGCACTGGCTGGAGGGGTTGGGAGTGACAGGCACCGTATTGCGGTGTTTTTTTTTTTGGTTTTTTTTAAATTAAATTTATACCCCGCCCTTCTCCTTGTTAGGACCCAGGGCGGCGCACAGGCATTATTAAAACCACAAAATACAAAATACAAAATCGATTAAAATATATTAAATTATTGGACCCGTGCTAAAAACCCATTTTAAAACCATACCAAATTAATTTTAGTTTTAAAAGTCAGAAGTAGGGGCTATCCTAGGCCGGCTTGTTGGAATAGATACGTCTTAAGACGTTGGCGGAAGAGGCGGAGGTCCGAGATAGTGCGAAGGTCGGGGAGTAGGTCGTTCCAGAGGGCCGGGCCCGCCACAGAGAAGGCCCTTCCCCTGGGTGTCGCCAGCCGGCATTGCCCCGCTGACGGCACCCGGAGAAGACTCTCTCTGTGGGAGCGGATCGGACGAAGGGATGTATGGGGCAGGAGACGGTCTCGTATATAGCTAGGCCCCGAGCCATGGAGCGATTTAAAGATGGTCGTCAGCACCTTGAAGCGCACTCGAAAGGCCATAGGCAGCCAGTGCAGCTCGCGCAGGAGAGGTGTTACGTGGGTTTGCCTTGAGGCACCCATAATCACCCGCGCGGCCGCATTCTGTACTAACTGTAGCTTTCGAGTGCACCTCAAGGGGAGCCCCATGTAGAGAGCGTTACAGTAATCCAGCCGGGATGTCACAAGCGCTTGAGTGACTGTGCGAAGGGCTCCCCGGTCCAATAAGGGGCACAACTGGCGTATCAGGCGTACCTGATAGAACGCCCCCCTGGCCACGGCCGTCACATGGTCCTCCATGGACAGCCGCGAATCCAGGAGGATGCCCAAGTTGCGCGCCCTCTCCACGGGGGCCAGTTGTTCGCCCCCAATGGCCAGTGTTGGACTTATCTGGCTGAACCGGGGTGCCGGAAACCACAGCCACTCGGTCTTGGACGGGTTGAGTCTGAGTTTGTTACTACCCATCCAGATCCGTACGGCCTCCAGACACCGGGACAGCACCTCGACGGCATCGTTGGGGTGGTTTGGGGTGGATATGTACAACTGAGTGTCATCAGCGTACAGATGGTATTCCACCCCAAAACCACGGATGATCTCGCCCAGCGGCTTCATGTAGGTGTTAAACAGGAGTGGCGAGAGGACCGACCCACATGTGAGTGGCCTCGGGGACGACCTCTGCCCTCCTGCCAACACCCATTGCGACCGACCAGAGAGGTAAGACGAGAACCACCGTAGGACGGTGCCTCTCAGCCCCAACCCCCCCAATCGGTGCAATAAGATACCATGGTCGATGGTATCAAAAGCCGCTGAGAGGTCTAATAGGACAAGGATAGAGGAACAACCTCTATCCCGTGCCCTCCAGAGATCATCTACCAACGCGACCAATGCCGTTTCGGTGCTGTGACCGGGCCGGAAGCCGGACTGGCGCGGGTCTAGATAATCAACTTCCTCCAGATGTCGGGGAAACTGTTGAGCCACCACACTCTCAACAACCTTCACTAAAAAGTGAAGGTTGGAGACGGGACGATAGTTCTCTAATAAAGCTGGATCCAGGGATGGTTTCTTGAGGAGGGGCCTCACCACCGCCTCTTTCAAAACGGTGGGCAAGTGCCCCTCACTCAGAGATGAATTCACAATGCCCTGGAGCCAGCCTCGTGTCACCTCCCAGGATGCCAGTACAAGCCAGGAGGGACACGGGTCCAATAAACATGTGGTGGCTCTAAGGTTCCTCCGCAACCTGTCCATATCCTCGGTAGTAACAAAGTCAAACTCCTCCCAAGGTGTAATTTCAAGACCAACGCTGGACGCCTCGACTGGACCACAAGTGGAGGGCAACTCGTTCCGAATCTGAGTGATTTTGTCCTGCAGGAATACTCCAAATTCCTCTGCTCGACCCTGCAGAGGGGCTTCCCGCGGCCTCAGATGAAGGAGGGAGCGGGTCACCCCAAACAGGGCGGCAGGGCGGTTTTCCGCGATAAGAGTAGCACAATACTCACGTTTGGCCACTCTTAGCGCCACTAAGTAAGTCCTAATATGGTCTCTCACTAGTGTTCGGTTCTCTTCCTACCTCTCCGACCGGTCGCAATTTGTGTTAACGGGGACAGAGGTCGACCTTGAGGCCCCTCACATGTGGGGTGCCTCAGGGGTCGGTTCTCTCTCCCCTCCTGTTCAACACCTATATGAAACCGCTGGGCGAGATCATCCGTGGTTTTGGGGTAGAGTACCATCAGTACGCTGATGATACTCAGTTGTACATCTCTACCCCTAACCACCCCAATGATGCCGTTGAAGTGATGACCCGGTGTTTGGAGGCCACACGGGTCTGGATGGGGAGGAACAAGCTTCAACTCAACCCATCCAAGACCGAGTGGCTGTGGTTTCCGGCATCCCGATATAGCCAGTTAGTTCCATCTCTGGCTATTGGGGGTGAGTCATTAGCCCCTGCGGAAAGGGCCCGCAACTTGGGTGTCCTCCTGGATTCTCGGCTGTCCCTGGATGACCATGTGACAGCCGTAGCCAGGGGGGCTTTTTATCAGGTTTACCTGATACGCCAGTTGCGCCCCTTTCTAGATTGAGACGCCTTACTCACGGTCACTCAAGCCCTCGTTATTTCCCGCCTGGACTACTGTAATGCTCTCTACATGGGGCTCCCCTTGAGATGCACCTGGAGACTGCAGCTGGTACAGAATGCGGCCATGCGGGGGATTCTGGGAGCCTCACGGTACTCACGGGTAACACCTCTCCTGCACGAGCTGCACTGGCTGCCTGTGGTCTTCCGGGTGCGCTTCAAGGTGTTAGTTACCATCTTCAAAGCGCTCCATGGCACGGGTCCTGGCTATTTGTGAGACCGCCTCCTACCACACTCCTCCCTTCGACTGGTCCGCTCCCACAGGCTGGGCCTCCTCAGGGTGCCATCTGCCGGTCAATGCCAGCTGGCGGCTCCCAGGGGGAGGGCCTTCTCTGTGGCGGGTCCGGCCCTCTGGAATGACCTGCCCCCTGACCTCTGCACCATTACTGACCTCGACCTCTTCCGTCGGTCGCTCAAAACCCATTTTTTCCATCTGGCTGGCCTAGCATAGATTAAGGGTCTAATTTTAAAGTTAATATTTTAATTGGTCTTAACTATTTTAGCACAGGTTTACTATTTAATCCCATTTTATATTATATGTATGTGTTGTGGTTTTTACTTTTCTGTGCACCGCCCTGAGTCCTACCACGGAGAATAGGGCGGTATATAAATTTAATAAAATCAAATCAAAATCAAACCATTGCTGATTTCAACAGGTTCTGTGCATGGAATAAACATAATATTACTGCAGAGAAAACTTAAATTAGGCATTTGTCTTTTATGTAATCAAGTTGAGTACATTAACTTTAGTGATATAGATTTATGTTCTAGAATAAGGAATTAATCTTGGTCTTTAATTTAGTGAGATAAACAGATGGACAGATATTCCAAATAAATTAACAAATTCTAAACTTTAGCTGATTAAAATACTAAATCCAGAAAGCTTTGGTTTGCCTTAAAGCATTATTTTTCACTGAATCATTAGAGTTGGAACATTTATTTAAATAAATGAATGCTACTTCTTAACACATTCGTAATTACACTAATTGATAGTGAGGACTGCTGAACGATCTCTTTTAAAAACTGATGTTGATGTTCACATTCTTTTTGACAATGCTACTCCTGTATATCTGAGAAACTTGCTTGACTCCAGTAAAAGCTCTAAATATAAAATCTTTGTTTTGAAGAGCAGGTACATTTTTGTTCCTCTGTTCCTTGACTAAATACTAGAAAAGAACTCAAGATGAAGCATATTGTATTAAAGTGCATCCTATTTAGAAGCTCATAAAAGGCTTTTAACTCAATGAGTCCAGGCCAAATGTATTCATTTCACATTTGAAAAATGTGTCTATTTACTTGTTTCTAGCAAAATTAGAGTCTTTAGTAACTGGCAACACAAGAAACAAAACAGTACTATCAGGAGAAAATACGGTTGTAGGTTTCACAGGTTCCAATATTAATGCAAAGGTTAAAATCTCTCTGAATTAGAATCCATTTCTGCCAAAAGAAAAAAAAGAATCACCCCACAGTACGGTGTGCCAGTGTATTTTGTTGTCTCATTTGACAGCTGCTGGGTTTCAGACACTATTTATTTAAGTATATACATTTAGGGATGAGAAATATTCATAACCTTAATATTCAGAGAAGGAGAATCAAAACGTGCAGGTAGAAAGGAACATTGAGTGCAGGAGAGAAATGGTATACTGTTGACAGTACATAAGCAGAGATGTGCGTCAATAAAACAAGTGTCCTACAGTGCTGGAATATAAATGGGTTGTTTGTAGCAGGATACAGCACAGACATTTTGCAAAGAGGGAGAGGAGAGCTTCTATGTAGCATAATTGAATTGACCATTTCTCTAAAGAGCCTCAAAATTGTTTGGTGCAGCATTTATCATCTTGGGTAGCCCAGTTTGCCAAACATATTATATTTCTAATAAATAGAAAGAAAAGCCCATAATTCTTTCCCTAAATCACAAATACGTTTATCTCTCTTGTTGTGACTGCAGTGTTTAAGTGATCAATATTTAATCTTTAAACTATTTAAGCCCAATCGTTTTTTGAAATGTGCTTTAGTGGAGGACGGTTAAAATAAGTATTAGCCCATGGTATTATTTTTTACAACAGCATGCAAATTTATCAAGTATGTCATATTTGGCATCCAAAAGATCCCCTAACAGTTCTGTTTCCTTAATTTAATAGGTATATAATTGGAACACAACTAAGAACCCTTGAGGTTTGTAGGTTTGTGACTTTAAAAATGAATTAAATAAAACCTCTGATGTCTCTTGCCTTGCTAGTTTTTGCTTGACTTTCATTTAAATCTCCTTTTCTTTTAGCAGCCAGTTCTTTGTTTTAATTTGCTGTAGTTTGACAAAGGATACAACAAGCAGTAGCCTCTCCAAAATACTACATAAAATTTCAGTATATCAAGAAACCTCATTCAAGCCAAGTCCATAACATCACATATAGCAGTTAGCCACTTTTCATTTGTAAAGGCCTAACTTTTAGATTAACAGTTTTCTTGCTCTACTATGTTCCTAAAATGACCCTTTGAAATAGGGTCGTATATAGCTTTTGGGGAGTATGTTGTAACAGTCATTAAATGATCTGTCATACCTTGAGGATTACCCGAAATTTAATTTTGGACATATTGATGGCTATCTCTGAACAGTGGGCTCAGAAATAAATTTTAAAAATCTATGCCATTATAGACACACTATATTTTAAAAGTGTTATGGAAGAGGAACAAATTTTGTTCATAAGACAAGATTTGAAAATGGATTTAAAAATGACAGGCTACACGACTAATAAAGAAAAGATGCTACATTGGGTATACAATGAAACCAAAAGAATGGCATTTAATAATTAAAAGATATGCTAATAACTCAGCAAAAGTGTGATCCGGATAATTTTCCTACATTGGATATATAAAAGAAACTTGTTAAAGTTTTGAAGAATTTTGTGGGAAGGGATAAGGGGGGGGGGGAGAAATAAAGTTTTACGACAATTTGACAGGTTTCTTGATATACTGAAATTTTATGTAGTATTTTGGAGAGGCTACTGCTTGTATCCTTTGTCAAACTACAGCAAATTAAAACAAAGAACTGGCTGCTAAAAGAAAAGGAGATTTAAATGAAAGTCAAGCAAGAGCAAGATTTTTAAAAGGAAAAGGAAGGAATATAAGATTGTTTTATTTGATCAAGGTTAAAATAGATATTGTTTCTGATAAACCTTAATGGATTTCTGTTGATTACAATTGAACTACAAGGTTTTAAGGATTCGTTTATAGATAGATGAGTTATTGGAAAAATATATCATTTCTTATATTGTAAGAGAAGGTGATTAAGTTTCTAAAATTGTTTATGCTTGCAGTGCCCAGGGTAAAGAACATGTGCTGTTCCTAACTCTGTATTTAATGTGTATGTAAGATGGAACTCATACTTGAGTACAGGCTGTTTATTATTAAAAATGGCAGCTCATGTTGTCCTTCAAGTCAATGAATCGCTGAAGTCATGAGTGTTTTCATGAACAGCTGAAGTTGCATATTTTTAATATAGCTAGTTTTCAGTGATTCATGAAAACATTGTGCAGCTTTAGTGTGAGGAAAGAGAAAGGCATCTACCATTTTTAATGTAGCTGTACATTTGTAACAAGGAATAATTTTTAAGTTGTATGTTCTTGACTCAGACTGTTTATACTCGTGTTTTAATATATTTTTCTTTTTATTATATTTTTTCCTTCCTTTTTCTCTTTTTTATTAACTACACATTCCATTTTTTATTTCATTTTTTATTATACTAGCTTTTATCTTTTTATTTATCATGTTTAAAACATTAGTATAAAAATTCATTTCATGCTTGTCAATAACTTGAAGTCTTTGATAATGCAATTTATTGTTTTAGAGTATGTAATTCAATATGGGATTGTACCAGTGGTGGGTTCCTACCAGTTCAGCCGAACTGGTAGTGGTTTGGCAGGCTGGGTCACTGGAACCCGAACCGGTTCCCTGGTCTCTTCTCCTGTTGCCGGCATGTTTCAGCGCATGTGCAGAACAGTTTTCAGTAAACTGTGCATGCGCAGCAAAATTTTGATGCATACGCAAAACACCCTCTCTCAGAGAACTGGTAGTAAACCGGTTAGGAATCCACCACTGGACTGTACTAATCCTAACTCTTTCCAGTACTGCTGGGAGTTGAAGCCTTTGAGTTGCACCCAGAACTGCTCCTCATATTGACTCCAGCTTGCAATTTTTAATGTGATAGGAGGGGAAGCTTCTTAATCAAATTAGAAGTAATCACATTTATGTTTTGAATTAAATTTTTGAACCGAATTGAATTTGCTGTAACCCTACTCACTTCTTCATCATAGCCTCATGTAATTTATCTGACCTCAGTAGGCACATACTCAGCCCTCTTGTCACATACATGATAACAGCTTCTGCGTCAGGAAAGATCATTTTCCACCCACTGCATAATTAATTCTCATAAGGAAAGGGATGATTATGTCACAGTACTGGAGGAGGACTATATTACATATACAACACAGAAAGAGGATATTCTGTATATTAATATACACTAAAGGAGGATTTAGTTAGACAATACTGTTTTAATCTGAAAATCTGAAAAAAATATTCTTGGATATATATTTTTTTAAGTAACTTCCCTGTTATACTGTTGATATAAAAAAAGGTAGTACTCATTGTCAGCTTTGTGATTGCATGATTACATCAGGGACTTTAAGTTAGCTTCCATTCCTTGTGTGAATTTGAATTTTCTAAAATTTCTGTACAAAAAAATAAGCAATCCTTGCATATCTGTACGCACACTGGGACACATAAGTGCTATAATAATCTTATAATCTTTTTCTTCCTGTTTCTTCATCCCTGTCTGTTGCTGACTCGTGTGAGTCACACCAGGGAAAGTAGAAAATTGAGATAGTTGCTACCTGTTTTCAATTGCTTGGTTGCTCTCCCGCTCCATTTGCTGCAGGCATGGAACAGAACAGCCCCTTTATCAGTCACATCAATCTGGTTTGCTGAGCATAACAGTGTAAGAGGGGAAAATGGTTGCCTTGTTGTTTCCAGAGCTGACACAGCAAGAAAAAATGATGATGAGAAATTGTTTCCTGGTCAGTTGAGTTTCTCTAAATGCTTCATAAAAGATCCTTTTTTTAAAAAAAATTTATCTGTTTCTGCATGACTGACGTTTGTTCATCAAAACAGTGGTTCCGGCAAACTTGTAAAAAGTATGTCTGATTTAAACAAAGAAGCAATCTGAAATGTTTTCAAAAATAGTATCGGAAGTATTATTCTGAATTGTATATCTTATCTGTAATTTATATACTGCATAGCCAATCCTCTGCATGCATTTCTCCCACATTCGAAGGACCAGGATGTTTATTAGCCATGCAAGATTGTAGAATTTTAAATGCAGCAGACTTGGGGGTCACAAGGCTGAGAAGATGGTTTTAATAAAGTAGCACGTGTTTGCATTTTTAATTTTTCACAAAGGCATGTTGTTTTATAACACAAGAAAAAAAACTAGGCACTCTGTGTTTATGTTTGCATAAGCAACTGAAAAGATAAGAATTCCTTCAATGATAACTTTATTTCTAACATTTTCTAATCTGGTAACACATTGATTTATCCATCCACTTTCTTATGTCCAATGCCTTCAGTCTTGTTTCTAAAAATATTTTGAAATATTAAACATAATAATAAAATTATGGCATAAACCAGACATGGTGGTCCAACTGGTCATTGACCCACTGGGTGCCCTTCCAAACACTTTGGGCAACTCTTAGTAAAACAGATCATTGACAAAATTTCATCCGTCAGTTATAAAAGACTACACTGCTTGAATTGGCAGACATATTGTGCCAATACATTATGATGTATACCATGCCAATATATTATGACTTCCGAGGTTTTGGGAAGAACTCAATGTGAATGAAGGGCAACATCCGCTACAAAAACTAGAAGCTTTGATTTCACGTTATGTATGTAATTATAATAGCAGACATCTTCCAAGATTATTTAGAAGGAAAGAAGAGAAAAATGGAGCAGAAAAGAAAGAAGAGTAAGAACAAAGTTATAAAAATGAATTTATGATTGATAAAAGCTTCAGAAGAACTGTAAAAGCCAGAAGAAGAAAAAATCAATAATCTGGATTGATTTTAAGATTTCACTCATTACCATATGATTGGATCATCAATTATATGGAAAAATTGGTAATATTGGAACATTTATAGAAAAAATAAGCAACAGAAGACAGAATTGGTTGTTGGAAATGGAAACTATGGGCTTATCAACATTAGGAGAGACATCTTCCAGAGTGACTAATTATCATTCATTGCTATGATATTGCTTTCAATGACTTTGGAAAAAAAATCTTCGCTACCGAACAACAAAAAATCTAGTATAATCTCATATATACATTATATGTGGGGCAAAATCACAAAGAGTAATGGAATTGAAATGCCAATGTGATACTATATACTGCTGTATTTATCAACTGGACATAAGCTGAACTAGACAGTTTGGACTGAAAAACAAGAAAACTGATGACTATGCACCATTCATTACATCCCCATAGTGATTTTGATAGATTATACCTGCCCTGCAGAAATGGAGGCAGAGGTTTATTTCAGGTCAAACAAACTGTCAAAGAAGAGAAACGTGCATTGGCTGATTATGTAAAAGACACACAAGAACAAGTTTTGTTTTAAGTTAAAATTTTAAACTTATTGAGTGACCAGGACACAAAACTCTTAAGTATAAAGTTGCTCAGTTAAGAAATAAAAATCAAATTTTCAGATACAGTATAGGATTGGTGGTTACTTAATTAAAAATATTATAATATTAACTATTATAATTTTTAAAATATAATAGCTCACTGCAAACTGACTAAGAGTCAGTAGTGTGGAGTGGCTGCAAAAAATAGGAAAGTTGTTGCAATAGAAATATAAGTTCCAATTTGCATGAAATAATTCTATGTTATTCTGCTTCGGTCAGATACTCCTTCAAGTATCTTCATTGTTCAATTTTGGGTACCATAATTTAAGAAATATCCAAAGAACTTAGAACAGGTTCACAGAAGGACAACAAGGATGATTAGGAGATTTCTGTTGATGAAAGAAAGTCTTTTAATCTTTTTAAAAAACAGATGGTACTTACAGTTCTATGCTTCTAATACCTGAAGGCATTCTGTCTTGGAGGTCCTTTTAAACTATATTCAGTTTGATAGACTCAAGCTCAACAGATCAGGAGTGAAATGCTTTGAAATTTGCTACCAGTTCGCTTCAGTTCTCCCGAAAAATGCTTTAAAAAGTTAAAAAAACAAAAGTTCCTACATTTAGCATTTTTTAATAATCATTTTTTAATTTATTTTATTTTTAAACACAACATAAAAATCCTTCATCTCACGTTATAGAAAGTGTATCTGCTGATTACAAAATATTTTCTTCTATCTCTTCAATATTCATCCAAGTTTCATATTATTTCATATTATTTCAAGTACATCACATCAAATATATTTATAAACTTTATCTTTTTCATAACTTCCTAAATTAATTATAATTGTATTATACGTCCTTCAATTTAAAACATACCAATAAAAACTTAGAACATAGCCACATGTTGGCATCATATTTGTTAATTCTACTATCCTCCAAAATCATGATTCCCTGTAGCCTATTTTAACCAAACATCAATAATATTTACTCATCTCCTTTAATAAATACTATTCAGTATTCATTTCCAATTACCACTTATAACTGTGCATATATATACATTTATTATCACTTTCAATTACTTATCCAACTATGTCTATTATCACTAAATTTCCCTAATCTCAACTGGTTTTAGGTTAATCTTTTATCTATCAGCCTGTATCCTTCCAGTAATAAAACAATATCACATCTTCTGCCATTTGTGGCATAATTCTTCTGAACATATCCTTAATCCAATTTGTGTGGACTTCTCTTTGCAGTCCATCATTTGTAAGTTCTTTCCTGTCGTTTTGGAAGCCTTCTTCTTCCTTAGTCAGTTTAATTTTAAGTGTCAGGGTTGTTATCAATGGTGTTACTAGTAAAGTTTCTTTAATATCATAGGTTCTTTCGTTGTTTCTTCTTCTATATCTTACCATCTGAGATGGAGTTCCCATCCATCTGATTCATCTTTCCATGTTCCACTTTTCCCATTGCTGGACATAAGCCACTCATCGAAAGGATCAGCCATTTTAGTTTCTTTGTGGTTATTTTCCTTTTTAGTGCTTAAGGAACCAACCTCTGTTTTTTCCATTTGATATGTAACTCCATCCTTTTCCTCATATTCTCCAATTAACTGTTCTATTTTTTTTTCAAATGAATTAGAGTATTGCTGTATTGCATCCATTATTTCTTGTAAGGTAACATTTTGTTGTTGTTGTTTAGTATACGCCATTGTCTCCAATTGTTGATGAAAAGAAAAGGGCTGCTAGCCTAGTTTAGGGAATGCTTTTAACAAACTCAAATTCACAATCAAATCTCTAGTTAAAATTAGTCTTCAAAAAAGCATTTGTAAAGAAAAAAAGCAATTCTCCTTTCACTTTTAAGCAAACTGCAGTTCTTTTATTTATTTATTTATTTATTTATTTAAATTTATACCCCGCCCTTCTCCACAGAGGACCCAGGGCGGCGCACAGGAAATTTAAAAAACATACAAAAATACAATAAATATAATTTTAAAAAACTATTAAATAACCCCATCCTGCGCTAAAACCAAATTTTAAAACCCAATTTAAAACTATCTTAAGTCCCCAAGGGAGGTTAGGCTAGGCCGGCTTGTTGAAACAGATATGTCTTAAGACATTGGCGGAAGAGGCGGAGGTCGGTGATGGTACGTAATTCAGGGGGTAGGTCATTCCAAAGGGCTGGCCCCGCCACAGAGAAGGCTCTTCCCCTGGGCGTCGCCAGTCGGCATTGTCCGGCCGACGGTACCCTGAGGAGGCCCTCTCTGTGGGAGCGGATTGGTCTGAGGGATGTATGGGGCAGGAGGCGGTCTCGCATATAACTAGGTCCCGAGCCATGGAGCGCTTTAAAGATGGTAGTCAAAACCTTGAAGCGCACTCGAAAGGCCACAGGAAGCCAATGCAGCTCGCGCAGGATCGGTGTTATGTGGGAGCATCTAGTGGCTCCCATAATCACCCGCGCGGCTGCGTTTTGGACTAGCTGTAGCTTTCGAGTGCACCTCAAGGGAAGCCCCATGTAGAGAGTATTACAGTAGTCGAGTCGGGACGTCACGAGTGCTTGAGTGACTGTGCGAAGGGCAGCCCGGTCCAGTAAGGGGCGCAGTTGGCGCATCAGGCGAACCTGATGGAACGCCCCCCTGGCCACGGCTGCCACATGGTCCTCCATGGACAGCCGGGAATCCAGGAGGACACCCAAATTGCGCGCCCTCTCCACGGGGGCCAGTGTTTCGCCCCCAATGGCCAGAGTTGGAGTGATCTGGCTGAACTGGGGTGCCGGAAACCACAGCCACTCAGTCTTGGCTGGGTTGAGTTTGAGTTTGTTACCACCCATCCAGATCCGTACGGCTTCCAGACACCGGGACAGCACTTCGGCGGCATCGTTGGGGTGGTTTGGGGTGGATATGTACAACTGAGTGTCATCAGCGTACAGATGGTATTCCACCCCAAAACCACGGATGATCTCACCCAGCGGCTTCATATATGTGTTGAAAAGGAGGGGCGAGAGGACCGACCCCTGAGGAACCCCACATAGGAGAGGCCTCGAGGTCGACCTCTGCCCTCCCGTCAACACATATTGCGACCGACCAGAGAGGTAGGATGAGAACCACCGCAGAACGGTGCCTCCCAGCCCCAACCCCCCCAGTCGGTGCAATAGGATACCATGGTCGATGGTATCAAAAGCCGCCGAGAGGTCTAATAGGACTAGGATAGAGGAATACCCTCTATCCCGCGCCCTCCAGAGATCATCAACCAACGCGACCAATGCCGTCTCAGTACTGTGACCGGGCCGGAAGCCGGACTGGCGCGGGTCTAGATAATCAACTTCCTCCAGGTGTCGCGGAAACTGTTGGGCCACCACACTCTCGACAACCTTCACTAAAAAGTGAAGGTTGGAGACCGGACGATAGTTCTCTAGTAAAGCTGGGTCCAGGGACGGCTTCTTGAGGAGGGGCCTCACTACCGCCTCTTTCAAGACGGCAGGTAAGGACCCCTCACTCAAAGATGCGTTGACAATGCCCTGGAGCCAGCCTCGTGTCGTCTCCCAGGATGCCAGTACAAGCCAGGAGGGACACGGGTCCAATAAACATGTGGTCGCCCTAAGTTTCCTTGACAACCTGTCCATATCCTCGGTGGTAACAAAGTCAAACTCCTCCCAAGAAGGAGCCTCAAGACTAGCCTCGGACAGTCCCACAGGACCACTGTCGATGGAGGGTAGCTCATTCCGAATCCGAGTGATTTTCTCCTGCAGATAAATCCCAAATTCCTCTGCTCGCCCTTGCAGAGGGGCTTCCCGCGGCCTCTGGTGAAGGAGGGAGCGGGTCACCCCAAACAGGGCGGCAGGGCGGTTATCTGCGGATGCAATAAGGGTGGCACAATACTCCCGTTTGGCCACTCTTATCGCCACTAAATAAGCCCTAATATGGGTTCTCACTAGTGTTCGGTCGGCTTCGGAGCGAGAGGATCTCCATCTACTCTCTAGGCATCTCTTGTGGCGTTTCATCCCCCGGAGCTCCTCAGTGAACCAAGGAGCCCGGGTGATTTGTCGCCGCAAGAGAGGCCGCAAGGGCGCAACTCGGTCCAAGGCCCCCGTGGCCGCACTTAACCATGCGGCCACTAGGTCCTCAGTCGAGTCGCAGGGCAGGGTCACAGGAATTGGCCCAAGCTCCCTCTGGAACCTTTCCGGGTCCATTAGAAGCCTGGGGCGGAACCATATAGGAGTGTCCGGTTCCGCCTCCCCGCGGTGGGGTGCAGCGATTGGAAAGTCCAGCCGAAGGAGAGCGTGATCCGTCCATGACAAGGGAGTAATGACTAGATCCCCTATTCCAAGATCACGGCTCCACTGTCCCGAGACAGTGGAACATATTCACCTATTTTAACTTGCAAGCAGCAGCGCCATTTTCCCTTCTGTTGTTTCAATCAATACAATTTTTCTTGTTTCTTTTTATATCTTAGTTGTTTCAAAAATAAATCAAATTCTTAGGTATTCTTAAATGTAGTAGAAAGAAGAGAAAAAATTTTAAAAGTCACACATACTAATGAAAACGAAGAGATTTAATCCACGATTGTAGACAGGAAAAAAAAATAGAAAAGGAAAACACTCCATTTCTTTTAAGAGTTCTTCATAGGTTCTGTTTGAAATATCAATTAGAAAGGTTGTGATAACCCACTGACCAAGTCCTCCAGTGCTTAATTCCGCCGCTTATTTTTATTTTGTTTTTTGTTTTTAAGTTTCAGCTTAATTTAAAAGGTTTTTATGGGCTATCACTTTTGCAGCTGTCTCTTTAAGACAATAAACATTCCACCAGCTGGAATCCACTTTCACTTTCTTGTCTCTTTCTTTCTGGAGCCATCAGCAACTTTGCCAGCCTGGGGGGGGGGGCTGTCTGTTTACCACGGATTTGAAGCCCTTCCTTTGGATCAAACAGGGACTTTGCGATATCCCTGTGATTGGCAAAGATTCAGCTTCATCTTCGCTGCCCCTACAGGACAGTTTAGGTCCGATTGGACCATCCAGAGGAAAAAGAATCAACGATGATCTTGCAGCAGCAGGATCAAACATTGTATCATTGCAATGCAGGCTCCTCCTCTCCTACATCTAGCATTTTTAAACTACCGGTTTGGGCAAACCAGTAGCATTTTTTACTACCGGTTTGAGCGAACTGGTAGCATTTCACCCCTGCAACAGATCCATCAGAAGCACAGGACCCTAGGCAATTAATTATTTTTATCTCCCAGTAAGGGTTGGGGAAATTAGTTTTATTGGATTTTTGTCACACTATTATATTATACATAACTCAAGGTGGTGAACATACCTAATGTTCCTTCCTCCTGTATTTTTCACAACAATTAACCTGTGAGGTGTGTTGGGCTGAGAGAGTGTGTAGTTGGCCCATTTGGTTTAATTTTGAAAAAATATCCACGATGCAAAAATGAAATTTACAAACGTGTGCAAATTTTTTCAATATCTATTATTTTAATCTATATTTCTATTACTATTGATACTACAAAATGCTCTGTATATTTTACAACTTTTTTATACTACACTTGATACTATTACTTCTGTTCTATATTTTGTTACTAGCATACTATTAGTATTGATATTATACTACACTTGGTATACTATTAGTATACAACAGTATTTTTCTCTTCCAGATCTGATCTGTCTTTAAATGCTCTCTTTTTCTCTAGGATTTCTTGTATTGCTTTTTTCTTTTTTAGTAATGGGCAACATGTAAAGCAATGGCACCTTCCCAATGTTGTGCTTGCCTTGGCTTTGCATTGGTTCTCTTTTTTTCTTGCAGACATTTCAGTCTCTGTGAAGAAAAAGCTCTCTTTATTTGGCTGTTTTCTTTATTGCTGCTTCAGAGTTTCTAGAACAGGCCTGTCAAACTGGTGGCTTGCGGGCCAGATGAGTCACAGGCAGGTCACGGCCACCCCAGCGCTGCAAAGGCAAAAACCATCACAATAAGTCATGTGACATGATTGAGTTTGATACCCATGTTCTAGAACATGCATATCCCCTCCCACACCTGTTTCAGGATTGTAGCTTTTTAGAAGCAATTGCGCCATGCACGGTCTTAAATAGGTGAAGGGGGCAGGGGACACAACAGCACAAGGACCCGCAATTGTTAATCGATAGTTTGCTCTTCCACAATGCAAAAACTGTTTTTGCCACTATACGGCAGGACACTGCAGCTAGTTGTAAATGCAAGCTGATTGCCAAGTGTATGAATTGTGACCTTATTAAATAAATGGTCGTAAATCAAGGATTACCTGTAGAACAGAGAGATGATAGATTGCATAGGTGGAGTCTAGATAGCTGTACCTCTAGGATGCTTTAGTTTAGAGTGTTAAATAAGTGGTTGAATTTGATGTTTAATTATTTCCTCTGTGCTCTATAATTTTATGGTTCTTTTTTTTTTAAAAAAACTTGAAATGTAAACAGTGTAGTAAAGAATTTTAAAAAATCTCTTAAACTTTCAGTTAGTGTGTTTCAATTCCAAATTAAGAATTGCAGATATTTTATTTTTGTATTGATAGGTCTACTTTATTCATTTTTTCTGTCTCCTCCCTTTGTCTCTCTCTCTCTCTCTCTATCATACACATGTGTACATGCACACAAACACAGAGAGAGACACACAGAGAAAACTTTAATCTTTAAGAACATGGATAGAATAATTTCTTGTTAAAGTTTCATGAAGGGTCATATTTCTCCTCTGTAAATTTGACAAATCGTATGACATTGGCAGCTCTTTTCAGGCATAATAGTGAGAATGTTATTTTCAAGAGAGCTGTGGTGGCACAGTGGTTAGAGTGGAGTACTGCAGGTTACTTCTGACTGCAATTTGGCAGTTCAAATCTCACCAGGCTCAAGGTTGACTCAGCCTTCCATCCTTCTGAGGTGGGTAGAATGAGGACCCAAATTGTTGGGGGCAATATGCTGACTCTGTAAGCTACTTAGAGAGGGCTATAAAGCACTGTAAAGCAGTATATAAGTATAAGTGCTATTGCTATTCCTATCTTATAATGTAGTATTTAAGCTTGGGCTTTAGAATTTCCTTCCCCTTTGGTAGTGGCTACATATGAGAACATAAAATATTCTGAGTGTAACATTTGAAAATCTCCAAATGATTATTCTAAATGTGGATATCACAACAATGTCTATAGTATTTAGCTCATCTCTTGTGTAAATCAGTAATGGATGAAATGCAGTGACATAATTAAGGGCACATGTCCATTGTGGCGGTTTTCTTGAAAATAAAAATAATTTACTTCAGCAGAAAAGGCTAATGAATCAAATACCTAAATGTATCTCGGTGCTCACAACTAGCAAAATTATCAAATGCTCTCAGGCCAGAACTGAAAGGAAGAAATATAGTTAATGTTTCCCATTTTAAACAGCATCATGTGATCCCATTATGTCTATCATGTGAAAATGAGGCTTGCTCCCAGATCACCACATTAATGTGAAAATGCAGTTCATGCCCCAGTTTCATAGAATTTGGAAATCTTATTAATGTTTCAAAGATAGAACAAAACCAGGATTCCTTGGTAACAGGAGCTTTAGCCAAGTAACTTTCCATTGTTTATCACAAGGGCAACTCATTTATAAATAGTCTGTTTCATGACTAGTATAATTTGTTCATACTTACAGTACATTCCATTCCTGGTTGTCTTTTTGTTTATTTAGTTACAACTGTTAATTGATAGTTGAATATTCATTCAAAAATACCAAATAATCTTAAACCAAATTGGTTCAAAATATGTATATATTTACCAGAATTAGCAGAAAATATATTTCTTTTTCTTGGAACACAAAGATCTTAATCAGTACAAGTGGCCCTATTTTATGTCAGTTCAACATCTAGTATATTCTGTTTCATGCACACTTCTCTCTCTGGGACTTTTATGGCATTTTAGTATTACAAAGAATAAAATCACCTACCAGTGAAAATAAGATATTTGTGGCCACTTTTGGACTATAACAGGTCAATTTCCATGACTTTTAAAATCTTTGTTTAAAAGATTCCCATCCAGCAACTTGAAATTTTTGTAACTACATTTTTTTCTTCTTTTTAATGTTCCATTCTTTGAAGTATAGAATAAATATTTGTACTCATTCATTTCCTAGAAAATCTTACAACTAAGTGATCTAAGTGTTTGCATACTGAGAGGCTCTCTCAGAACTTGGAGCTTGGATACATAGAAACAAATAATGCAATAGAAAGTGCTTATTCATCTGATGAATGAAACTAAGAACTCCTTAGAGAGCCAGAATGTAATGTGCTTTCAGCAAATCAGCAGAATAGAGAAGTCAGAAATAATTCAAATATGCATGCAGAAATGTATATTCTCAGGTATGATGAACTTCCACATAGAAGGAGCATTTGATAAGGGTTATTTAGTTAATGGCCATTTAAATGTTGCTTGAGAGAGCAATAAAGTGAGGTTGAGGCTGTAGTCATATGCATAAAAGTAAACAAATCAAGAAAAATGTATTGCCCTAAAAAGAGAACTCCACATGTCTATTCCCTCTGTGACTTTTTTTCTAAATCCTTTTTTAAAAAACATCTTATTCACAAATGGTTGGGCGGAAAGAGTAAACAACTGGTGTTTCCTTTGAAAGTACAGGTAGTGCTCAAATTGCAAATGGAATGGAGCCTGCCCATTCCAGCCGTTACCCCGAGGATTCATGGGAGTGAATCTAGTTTCTTGAACGAGATCATTCCCTCCTTTCGCCCACACATTCGCTAATCAAATGTGAGGCCTGTTAAGTGCACACCACACATTTCAGAGAGGGAAAGGCCACATGGGGAGATACTGATGGAGCAGGCCATCTGCCTAAGACCACCCAAAGCCTCCCGCACCCACTGAAATACCTCATGGCCCCCAAGTTGATTTTCCCTCCCAACCTGCCGTGCTGGGTCACTTATCTTGTGAACATTTAGCCCCCACCAGCCTTGTGTGCCCCATTGATGCTCCATTTGGCCCTCTGCTGGCCTCCCCCGAGCTATTGCAGGACAAAATGGAGAGTTCAGGGGGCAGATTCAAACTCCATTTCGGCCTGCAACAGGCTGGGGGAGGCCCACAGAGGCCTCAAGATTCATATTTGTGGTACAAGATTTGTAGTTTCGGGCCTCATTCGGAAATGCTAGGGGGCGCTGATCATGTAAATTCAAACATTTGCTAAGGGAACGCTCGTAACCCAGGGATTACCTGGAGAGATTGCATAAATAAGAGCTTCTAATTTGATTGACAACATTTCAACACAATTATTACCCTGTTGCCCTGAAAATAAGACCTCCCCAGATAATAAGCCCAATCGGACTTTTAAGCACTTGCGCTAAAACAAGCCCTCCCCCGAAAATAAGCCTGCCCCGAACATATTGAAGCACAGCAGCAGCCAGGAGGTGACCACACTCGCTGCCTCCTGCTTTAGATGAATGCTGCCATTTCTACTACTCAAGGATATGATTTTCTAAAGAATCTTGACCAGTTATTTAGGTAGTGACATGATAGTAAAAATCGTTCTGGCATGTAACTTTTGACCAGAGATCTGTAGACTTGAAGTCATAAATTCCCAATATTAAGTGTGCTCTTGGTCTTTCTCAAAGTTGCCAATCAATTGTTATTTTTATTGAGTGTGAAATTACCAAATAATGGGTAATAATAATATTGACTCTATTATTTTAATTTTAAATAAATTTAAATCAGTTCAAACCTATCTTTTGTCTTGTCCAAAGCTGCCTGTCTGGTTGGCGTGTAGCCCAGAACATACTTACATTTCTAGTGAAGAGCATTAAGAATAAAAATGTCAGTAGAAATACCATAGAGTGATTAAGCATTTTAGGAAGAAATAATCTTTATCTTATATGGTGGGGTGCATTTAATCTTATGTAAACCCAACTGAGAAATAATGCTACTGAAATGAAGGAAGATGTGATACAGGAATAGAGCTTGGTAAAATAGAAACTGAATTCTCTTTGGTTTTGATACGCAACTCAAATTTGGCAGCTTGGATTGTGTTTGCGGATTCTGGTTTTTTTTATTGATGTGATGTTTGTCCCATGTAGAATTAGTTGCAATTGTTACAGTTGATTTTGTAGACTACCATATTTTTTGGACTATAAGACGCACCTAAGGTTTTAGAGGAGGAAAACAAAACAAAAAATTCTGAACCAAATGGTGTAGTATTATATTTGATAAAATATAGCAGAATCATATTAAAACCATGTAAAGTCAACAGCAATATTAAGAACCATCATCAATGTCATTAACAAATGAGGAGAGACTTTAAGGTTCAAACACTGTTCTAATTTTCTGTAAACCCAAAGAACCCATCATTGCTAGTGTCAGAATTTGGGAATCTCAGGTGCTCACAATTACCGATACAACTTTCTTTTCTATCTTTATATATGATATGATATCATATCCAGTTCTGTCTAAGGCATTGCTATTGTCACATTTTTTTAATGACCGTGCAACAATTTCGTTCTTCACTGAGTCCCATGATGTTTTAATCCATTCACAAACTTGAGTGATAGTGGAGCCTCTTCATTCATCCAGTAGGTGTCAGATCATGATTACCAGCAGCCATCCATTCGTTCCATTCTTCTCGCATATAGACTTAAACGATTTGTTGATGGAAATGTCAAGAGGTTGCAAATGGCTGGTAAGAATCCCAGAAATTACAGCTGGATGAGTCTTAACTTCTTTAATTCTTTTCTTTGTGGTTTCACCAATATGTGCTCTAAACTGGTTGAGCACTAATTAAGCAATTTTTTTCAAAAGCCCTCCAGGATGTTTGGACCACATTTTTTCAACCCCTACTCTAATTCCATTTTCATCCATCCATCCTTTCTCATGAACATACATACACATTCACATACACATACATACATACACAACAACTCCTTTTGGAATCACTTCTTTTGGAAAGGTTTTCCTTTCGAATATTAACATCGGTGGCAAGTTGGTGCCATCTGCACAGCAGGACAACACAACTGTGTAATGTGTTTTCCCATGTCCTGAGATTTTCAGTTATGCTTTTGGCACCTTTCAGATCAACAATTAGTTGGCAGATCGAATTATTAGATGGCACATCAAAGGTTAGCGGGACTTCATCCATATTCCTAATCTGGCCAATTTCAAAATTATTTGTCTTCCTAGCTTGTATTACAAATGTATGAAAAGACAGAATCTTAGAGTCATACTCTTTTGGCATTTTTTGCGCAATTCTAGTTTTGGTGTGCATAGCAAGGCCATTTTGCCTCATAAAACTGATATGAAATCAGTGAAACGGTACTTCCAGTTTAAAAGAATTGTAAAAAGTTTTATTGGTTTTTCCTATTTTATAATAGGAAAAGGGTCTGTAGGTAAGATATTGTGGGGACATCCATGTCGGAGGTGTTGGTCGCCTCCGAGGCTTCATACAAAAAGCATATAAAACATACTTTTTTTTTTCTTTTCAAGCTAAGTGGATAGATACATATATACGTCATATCACAAATGCAATGCAATCAATCATTTGTTTCCATAGACATCCGTTTAAAAGTTATACTATATAAAGGAAAGTCATTTTTGTGATCTGAGTCTTTTAGCTATTGTGTCCCCTTCTCCCTTCCTGCCAGTGGGCGGGGCCATGGCCCCTCCCGTTCCCCCATTTTCATCCTCCAAGATTGAGGAGTATTTTTTAAGAAAGGCTTCTGCCTCTTCAATTGTTTTAATTCTTACTCTCCCCCCTCCCAGAACACTAACATTCCTTCAGGCATCGACCACTTGAACCACACCCCCTTTTTATATAATTTTTTGGATAAGAAGGAATATTTCCTTCTTATCTCTCGAATCTTCTTCGGGATCTGTTTCAGAATGGCAATTTCTTTCTGCTGGTATATCATAGGACCATCTCTCTGTGCTCTCAGGATCTCATCCCTTGTCGACCTTCTTACAAATTTAATATGTATCTCTCTGGGTACCTCATTTATTCTGGCATATGCTGAGTTAATTCTATAAATCATATCAATGTCCCCCCAGATATATTCTTTACTCTTTTTGATATAATCTGCTAAAATCGTGCTCATTAAATCTTTCAAATTTTCAGAGTCTAATTCAGGAACATTTTGAAACCTTAAAAAGTAAGACATTCTTTCGAAATCAATTTAGATTATGAAATTTGCGATTTGAAATGTATGTACCTCTTCCTATTTTTTTTAATTCTTTAATGGAATTTATTATTGTAAGAAGACTCGGAGGCGGTCATCAGCACCGATATGGAAGCTCTAAAATATTGTTAAAAATACCCTATTTACCCTTTTCCTGTTATAAAATTGTAAAACCAATAAAATTACTTTACCAAAAAAAAAAAAAAAGTATCCACGATAAATCCGCATTTGAAAGACTTTCAATTTCAGTTGTTTAGAAAATCGGATGTTACTTTCTCCTTTGCCTCCCCGAGCCCTGGGAGCATTTTAAAACGCCGCTTAGTTCTGAGGTTGTTTTTTTTTTGCAAACTCCCCCCTCTCCTCTTCTTTTTGAAAAAAAGTTGAAAGCATTAAAATTGTAAAACCACTCACAATCCACTCAGCAACCACGGAGCCTCGATGTTTCTTCCAGCTCCGGCTTTCCGCCCGCTTCTTTAATTGCTGCTGTTCCGGCGCTCCATTGGCGAGAGGGACTCTTCCCCCCGCGATCCGTTCCCCAACTCCTGGGACGAGGCGGGAGTGACCCCCTGACTGCCGTCAGGGTAGGAGGCTCACCGCGAGCCGTCCGTGCGGTGGGGGCTCTTTTGCAGAGACCCCCGTGCCCCCGAAGGTGCCGCTGAGGAAAACAAGCGGGGAACGAGCCCAGGACTCGTCCGTCGCCTCCGGAAGCCGGAAGCGGTCTCCCAGTTTAAAAGAATTTTTATTTGCTTGTCTTTTCTGCTTTGACATTCTTGTACCGGTATGTAGGATCAGGAGGTACCGTAGTATTTTTCTGCAAGAAAGAACAGTAATGTGTCCTTTATAACAATACAGAGCACTGTAGCTGAAACCATGTTCATACATTCATACACGAAGCGCTGGTATACAGTACATGACACACTAGCTCATTACGCCCCTGCCCTAAACTAATAATAGAAAGCTGAGAATTTTAGGACATTGATAATTCTTTTTCTCCTGGGAAAAAAAAATCTAGCCATGTTATCTTTACAAAGACAAACAGGCAGGATCTCGCCTGCCTGTGCTAATAAAACACACCTCCAAATTGCATTGATGGCTGCAGTGGGGCAGGAAGCCATGCCAAGCCCAGTGATGGAAGGAAAATGGATGGAAAGAGGAGCCCCATCTCGCCACGTATGTCCCAATGAAAGGTGGCAGCAACCCGGCAACCCAACTGCTTCCTTTGCCTGCCCTCTCTGACACTGGAAGCCAAGCCATATTTCTCTGTGTGTCTCTGGGCTCACAGTCCATGCAGTTCAGGCAGTGTAGTAGTCCAGGCAGTGTGGCAGGACAGCAGGATAGGCAGTGCAGGAAGTGGCGGTGGGGTGGCAGGGCAGGCTGTGCGGCAGGTGGGGCAGCAGACGAGATGACAGGTGATGGGGCAGCAGGTGGCGGTGGCAGGGTGGGAGGGCAGGTGGCGGGGCGTCCTTTGCGAACTGCTCAATGAACAGGCAGTGGTGGGATCAGCCAATTCTCCACACAACTTTAATAAAGGTTTCGGCCAAACTGGCTGAATTCCACCTCTCCAATTGGTTGTTGTGTTGGCCTCCCAGAAAACCACCAATCAGCTGCCTGTTGCTGTTGCTGCATCTTCACCAACTCCCACCCCCCTCCCCCCAGGTGTGGCTGATGCAACATTTGGTATATAAGACACACTGAAAGTTTCATTCACTTTTAGGGGGGGGGAGATGCATCTTATACTTCGAAAAATATGGTGCATTGTTTCTTTGGGACGGGACAAACATCACATTAATTAAAAACTAGGATTTATAAACACCGGCTGGCAGTCAAAAGCCATTATCCCAAATCCTTCTGACTCCAAAGAGCAACAATTCAATTGAAGCAACATAAAAGTCATCAGCCATGCTATCACATGCCACACTCATGAGTTCATCGAAGCCTTGCACTCCACAAGCCATTCTATCAATAGACACATTGACCTACAACCAGCCTATGAACCCCTCAGAATCCCAATCAATTGCGCCGCCAACCAGAGACGGCGCTAACCTTCAACCAGTCCACACCAGCTCCCAACAGAATTGTAAAATCTTGTTAAATCCCTTTTTTCCCTACCCCATCTCAAGCATTTGAAGCATTAATATGAAAAACCTATTCATTGAAAGCTATGTATTACTTTCAGCCATCCACTCTATTTAAAATAGGTATATAAATAAATAGGCTCCTTTTGCACAACTTAAGAATATCTTTATTCTAGTGCAATAGTGGTAGTTGATGATGTTATTGTAAGATATGTGAAATCACAGCTGCCAGTACTTCAGCTAACATTGGCCTTCATCCACATCAAGCTCTCCCCAAGAACCGAGGATGTTGTAATGTATCAGCATAGTATATGCGCGAATTCAAGCAATTTGTAATTGACAGAAATTTTGTCAATGTGCTAATTTTCTAAGTGTCTTATGTTGTTATTTATAATCAGTTTGTGTTATTTTCTTGCACAAGCTGACAATATGGTATGTTTCTTTTGCTTCTTTGGCTTACAATACAACCTACTGGATTTGTTGAAACATTTGATGATTTTTCAATACTGGCCTTGATTGCATTAGTTCAAATCGCTTGATCTTATGCAACCAAAACCAAGTTTCCAAAAGAAACTTCCGTTTCTTTTTTTAATGTCCATTGTAAGCCACTTCTTGAAATGTTGTTGTTAATATTGTTATTATTATGGCTGGTCACATAGTCAGCCATTTATTTAGACTGAATTTGGCATTTTTATCCATTTATCAAGTGCTTCTCAGTTGTTTTTGTTTGATGGTGTAAAAAAAATTGTATAAACTTTTCCAAGTTAAACTGACATTTGAAATTGATTAATGGTCAATGCCAATGGTGTTTAAGGGTTCAAAGTGGTATTCAAAAAACTCCAGAAATTTTAAGATTGTACACAAGGTGCCTATTACTCATTGGTACTATCTTTGCTTTATTTAATAACAGGCCATTATTTCTTCGTTTTCAATCATCATGTGTTTAGGATGGATAAAAAAGTGCTGGGTTTTGTAGTCCATTTGTCACTTGATGTCCAGAAACTCCAACACTTAGGAACTCCTTGTTGAGCTGGCCAAAGACTGATTCAAAATGGGTTTATGGAAATTATGTCCAACCATATTGCTTATGGGAGAGGCATTCTTTGTCCAGCTCCTCTGATGAGATCTATTCAACATGGCTGAACCTCTGTCATAGGTCTTTTTGTATGAAAGTTTTTCTGCCACTTTGGACACATTATGAATATTATATTCATAAATTAGCTACATTTGGACATGCTTCAGGCATATTTTGTAATGACCTAATTCTCTGAAAAAGTTTAAAATTATGAGGAAAGTGGAAAAAGGAGAAGATGATAACAACCAGCAGCAGCAAGGTGTTTCGACTCAATTACAGTGGCTATGAGAATTCTTAGATTGGGATGTTTTCCTGGAGAAAAACTTTCTATGTAATTACTAAAGTTGATACCATCTTTATGGCACATAATCAATAACTCAATGTAATTCTGTTGGAAATAAGTACATAGCTATAATTTTTAATCAACTTTCCTGAAACAGTATACCTTAGCTTGCTGAAAAAAATTCACTGCTATCCTCTTTCTTTCCTTAACAGATTTTATTTATTGGTGATTGGAAATAAAGCTAACAGTGGAGAAAATGCAGGCGAGTTACAAATAGTTCTGTAAATCCTATGATCGAAGATAGCTAATTGCACATTAAAAGACTACTGTGGGAGCATAATAGCTACAATTGCCTTGAATTTTTTTCTGTGAGATTAGTGGATTAGTTAGATTCTTAACTAACTTCCATAGTCACCAGTTTTTTTTCTAGTGTAAAATACTTTAGATTTTTTTTCAAAGCTTAAGTTGTAATCAAGATCTAATATTACATCCAAGATTATGTTTTGCTAGTCGGGTTTTTGCATTGTATTAAGAAAACAATGCCCAGGAAAACCCTTGATTCATAGATGTTGTTGCATGCAAATTGTTATGTTTATGCACTCGTAAGTCAAACATTTAGTAAATCGTATAGAAGTTGGCATAATCTCTACATGGTACAAAACTAAACACAGTCCTTGTTCTTAGCATTTATACCAGATCTGCTTGCTTTTGCAGTGTGCTTACTTAGCTCTTACAGTGAAGTTATCAATGCATGATGTGATGAAGGCTTTTGTTTACCAGCCAAGTTGCCACAGAGCCAGATGCTATTAAGACCAAGATATCAAAAACCAGGATATCAAAAATATCCTCTATCCCGCGCCCTCCAGAGATCATCAACCAACGCGACCAATGCCGTCTCGGTGCTGTGCCCGGGTCGGAAGCCGGACTGGCGCGGGTCTAGATAATCAACTTCCTCCAAGTGTCGCGGAAACTGTTGAGCCACCACACTCTCAACAACCTTCACTAAAAAGTGGAGGTTGGAGACGGGACGATAGTTCTCTAATAATGCTGGATCCAGGGACGGCTTCTTGAGGAGGGGCCTTACTACCGCCTCTTTCAAGACGGCAGGCAAGGACCCCTCACTCAAAGATGCGTTGACAATGCCCTGGAGCCAGCCTCGTGTCGTCTCCCAGGATGCCAGTACAAGCCAGGAGGGACACGGGTCCAATAAACATGTGGTAGCCCTAAGTCTCTTTGACAACTTGTCCATATCCTCGGTGGTAACAAAATCAAACTCCTCCCAAGATGGTGTCACAAGAACAGCCTCGGCCCGCTCGACTGGGCCACTGTCGATGGAGGGTAACTCGTTCCAAATCCGAGTGATTTTCTCCTGCAGATAAATCCCAAATTCCTCTGCTCGACCCTGTAAAGGGGCTTCCCGCGGCCTCTGCAAGGGGCCAAAGAGCATGCGGCTCTTTGGCCCCTTGCATGTGGCTCTTCAGTCCCTCTCTGATTCCCTCCCTTCCTCCCTCTGTCTCTGGGGCTGTGTGGCTGGGAGGGAGGTGGACGCGCGGCCCCAGAACGTGCGCCGTGGTGCCTGCCGGAGGGAGCCGCGATGGAGCCGCGACCGGCTTCTCTGCCTGATGCCCCTGCCGGGCGACAGCCTCGGCGGTGCTTAAGATGACGGTAGCCTTGGGTGCTCGCCCCACCTGCTCACTTGCCCGCTGCGGGAGGAGGCGTCGCCTGGCAGGGGCGTTGGGCAGGGAAGCCGGGCGCATCTCCACCAGCTCCCTCCGACAGTCACCATGGCACACGTTCTGGGGCTGCGTGGCTGGGAGGGAGGTGGATGCGCGGCCCCAGAACGTGCGCCGTGGTGCCTGCCAGAGGGAGCCGCGATGGAGCTGCGACCGGCTTCCCTGCCTGATGCCCCTGCCGGGCGACCTGCCGGGCGACGGGAGCTGCACGTTCTGGGGCTGCGTGGCTGGAAGGGAGGTGGACGCGCGGCACCAGAACGTGCGCCGTGGTGCCTGCCGGAGGGAGCCGCGATGGAGACGCGAATGGCTTCCCTGCCTGACGCCCCTGCCGGGCGACAGCCTCGGTGGTGCTTAAGATGACCGTAGCCTTGGGTGCTCGCCCCGCCTGCTCCCTCGCCCACTGGAGGAGGCGTTCCTAACCTCCGGCATGCCGGCCCTTCTGCTGCTTCCCGGGGGGGGGAGAGAGGGAGTGACTGACAGACACAGAGAGAGACAGAGGGGGAGGGAGGGAAAGACAGAGAGACAGACAGAGAAAGAGAGAAAGAGAGGGACGAAGAGAGACAGATAGAGAATGACACAGGGAGTGATTGAATCAGAGACAGACGGGGAAAGAGAGAGAGACAGACATACAGAGAGAGGGAGGGAAGGAGAGAATCAGAGAGAGTGACACACACAGAGACAGGGAGAGACAGAGAGAGGGAGGGAGAGACAGATAGAGACTGATTAAGTGAGTAAAGAGACAGACAGACAGACAGACACACACACAGAGTGACAGAGATGGGTGGATGAAGGAGAGAGACAGAGATAGAGAAAGAAAGAAAGAAAGAGAGAAAGAAAGAAAAAGAGAGAGAAAGGAAGAGAAAGAGAGAAAGAAAGAAAGAATGAAAGAAAGAAAGAGAGAAAGAGGGAAAGAAAGAGAAAGAGAGAGAGAAAAAAAGAGAGAGAGAGAAAGAAAGAGAGACAGAAAGAAAAAGAGAGAAAGAGAGAGAGAGAGAGAGAGAGAGAGAGAGGAAGAAAGAGAAAGAAAGAAAGAAAGAAAGAAAGAAAGAAAGAAAGAAAGAAAGAAAGAAAGAAAGAAAGAAAGAAAGAACTTATGTCCACAATTGAGCCTAAAAGTTTGGTTGCTAACCAAGACCGTCGTTAAGTGAGTTTCACCACATTTTCCAAGTTGGCCACGCCCACCCAGTCACATGACCGCTGAGCCACTCCCACAAAACAGGCCACACCTTCCGGCTCTCAAAAGAAATTTCAATCGTGGTATTGTTGATATTTGGCTCTGTTGACTAATGAGTTTGCCCACCACTGACCTAGTTCATACTAAGTGAGAATCTTGGAATCAGATGTCAAGTGAATAAAAATCTTCATCTGGAAGATTAGTATAAAGCTTACAGACTTGCATTTGCAGAAATTTTAGCACATAAACCTAAATATACCATATTTATGTTCATTGCTATAATTGAACAGACCACTTTAGATAATAGTTCCTGTTTCCCCCTTTGAGCAGCAGTAAGGGCTTGGACAATGAACCAAGGATAAATTCTTAAAATCTGATAAGTTTTAGGAAAATGGAAATGCGTTTCCTAGCTTACGATGTATTATAAAATATAAACTCCATCATATTTCAAGCATTTTTGCTAATGTCTAAAGTTGATGAGTTGTAGCTCAAACATATTTGGAGCAATGGGTGCTATTAATGAACTCTAAGAACCAGTGCAGCTTTCCTCATTCTCAAATTTCTAGACAATTACTAACAAAATCTTGCAATGTTTCCACAAACAGAAGTTCATTCCTAGTTCTGCTTTCTTTCTATACTGGTGACATTTTCATTCGTTGATATTGCCTAGTGAAAATCTAAATGAAGTTTTTATTGGTGAAAAATGCCTGGCTTGGAAAATTAGGCATAATTATGACTATAATTGTAATTACAGATTAAAATATGCAGACTTCAGTTATAATTGGAAATAATTGTTTTGAATCAACACTTTTGCCATTCATTAAAGTAGCCACATTCTTCACGGGTTTTGTATGAATGTAAGATGACACTGCTGTAAGGAAACTATTTATTAAGGCTAATGCTATTCTTCAGGCAGTGACATCTTTTTTCAGACTCATGCAAAAATCTAAAAAAAAAGGGGAGGGAGTGTTCTGGTTACTTAAATGAGCAGAGAAATGCTGTGCCCATATAAAGTCCAAAGCGTTTATCACAAGTCTTCTGAGGTGTCTAATATGTATGCATTTTCCTTAAATAAGTTTTCTTGGCACTTGCAAGAGTCTAATCCCCACATCCTATTCTGAGGCAAGTAGAGATTATGAATAGGGTAAGGAATTTGAATGAAATGAAAACATATTTCTTAACTGAGTAACTTAAATGGGCAATGAATTCCTAAAAAGGTATTTGTGAAGATTGTTGTTAAAATATCAACACAACAAAACTACTGGTAATCATAAAGTGATTTATTTCACTAAACAGAATTAGCATGCTTCAAACAAAGTCCACATTTCTAAAATGATTATCTTGTGGGACAGACATAAAATCAAGAGGAAAAAAATCTGTATGTCTTTTTGTTTTGCTTACTTGTAATAAATGATGCAATTGTCAAAAAGCTATTAAAGGATACTTGGGATTTTGACCACAACAGTATTAATGGAATAGACCTCATATTACCGATGATTCAGTCATCTGTCAGCCAGATAAATGGATTAGTGTAAGAGGTATTCTAGTGAAGAAATGTAGCCTGTGGAGCTTTCAGCTAATTATATTTAAGTTGTTTAGTACTGCTGGGAAGCAGGATCCAAGCAAATGCTGAAAGCTTTCATGCAACATGTCCCATTAGAATTTGTGTTCAGAAACTCATTATCTTACACTGGATGGATTCTAGGAACCTGATGTGAAATGGAAAAGAGCAATAAATAGTAAAAAAGACATTTTAATTTAACTTCCAATCCTTTCCTGAATCAGCAACTATTAGTCTGCATGATTTGTCTGCTACTTCTGCAGTTAAAGATAATTGTGCTTTAACTTGATTTGTTACCTCTACTAATCTTTTTCTGTTATCAGCTATAAATCTAAAGAAGAATATGAATTAATCATTCTAAATTCAGATTGAGAACAGGAGAGTGCTACAGGATCCAGCCATTGTCAAATTCCCAGATGACACTTAAGAGAACATTTGCATGATTATTTAATTGCATTACATGCAATACTTACATGCAGATACTTATATTTTCTGACTTTGCTTTGTTGTTGTTATGAAAAATTATATTCATTATATTTATATGGCTGCGCAACTCATATTTGGTAAGTTTGGGTGGCTTACAAGGATAGAATGATAACTCTATTGTTATCATTATTTACACTCAACATTGTAATTTAATATCATTTGTGAATAGCCCACAATGATACTCAGCAAACGATTAAAAATAACTGGATCATTGGATGACATTCAGAATCCACTAGGATTTAGAATTGTAATTTAACTATCACTAAATAAGACAGACAAACATTGAGGTTTGTTTAGTGTAGCTTTTGCCTTCAAGATAAATTGAGACTATGTCTCCTGAATTTTAAATTAATATATTTTGTCTCACTCTCCCATCTTCTTTGTTATACTTGGAAGAGACATATATGAAGAAAGATTGATATGTTTTGCACAGTTAACATCCTTGAAAACTCTAGCAGGACTAACAACTCTTTAACTTTCAATGGTTGACTTGCTAGTTTTCTCCATATCCTTTGGCTGCTATTTCCCCCCTCAATTAATCGTTTTATGTTACCACATACTTCTTAATGGGAAACATTTAAACTCTGCAATTGTAAAAACTTCTGAAGTACTTCCAGTGATATGAATCTTGCCTCTACTTCCCTTTCCCTGTTACGGTAAAAATACTGCCAAGCCTGGCTAATTCTTCTTTGAAAGTATGGCAAAATAGCTTTTAAAGTTTCATCCTTTGGATTAATCATGGTTAGTGTCACAATTTTTTACAGCTTTTATCATTATAACTTACTGAGTATTTTTAATATGTTTTAAATTTATTGTAAAATATCTTTTTAATTATCTCTTTTAAAAAGGAGTAGCTTATATATGTACATTTGTTTCTATTTCTGCACTTTAGACTGCCAAATCAGAATAATTTATGATTTGCAATTAACACTGCATAAGGTGACCTAAGAAGTAAAATATATAATATGCTGCCATGATAATAATTGAATATCCTAATTCTCATAGAAGCTAAACAATCCACCAAAGCTTTTATATACAGGTAATCCTCACACGAAAATAATATTTTTTTAGCAACCATTGAAAATTATGACAGTACTGAACAAAGGGACTTATGATCTGTGCCCAAAGCTACAGCCATTGCAGTATCCCTATGATGGTAATCTGGACACTTGGCAACCTATACACACTTAAGAACGGTTGTAGAAGGGTTGCCAAGTGCCCTGCTATCATGTGATTGTTATTTGCAATCTTTCCTGCTGGCTTCCCCAGAAAGTCAGTGGAGAAGCCAGCAGGGAAGATTGTAAGCCACTGTTTCTTGTGGATTCCTGGGGACTGCCTGAAAAAGGTCTGTCCAGAAATTTAAGCAGAAATCCTAAGTATGCGTTTTGGAACAGACTTTTTTGAGCCAGCCTCCTTGAGAGCAAAAGAGCTATTTGGCAGAGGCACAGTTACTGTTTTTGGCTCAAAAACAGTAACTGTGAGAGGGACCTTGGAGTCCTAGTGGATGATCAGTTAAATATGAGCCAGCAGTGTACGGCACCTGCCAAAAAAGCTAATACAATCCTTGGATGTATAAACAGAGGTATAGAATCAAAATTATGTAAAATATTAGCACTGCTTTATAAAGTCTTAGTAAGGCCACACCTGGAATACTACATCCGGTTTTGGTCACCACATTAGAAAAAAAGATGTTGAGACTTTCGAAAAAGGGCAACTAAGATGATGAACATATGAACGGTTGCAGTCCAGAATGCAGCCGCGCGGGTGATTACGGGAGCTCCTAGACACTCCCATATAACACCGATCTTGCACGAGCTGCACTGGCTTCCTGTGGTCTTTCGGGTGCGCTTCAAGGTTTTGACGACCATCTTCAAAGCGTTCCATGGCTCGGGACCTAGTTATATGCGAGACCGTCTCCTGCCCCATACATCCCTTCGACCGATCCGCTCCCACAGAGAGGGCCTTCTCAGGGTGCCGTCGGCCGGGCAATGCCGACTGGCGACACCTAGGGGAAGGGCCTTCTCTGTGGCGGGCCCTGCCCTTTGGAACGACCTACCCCCTGAACTTCGCACCATCTCGGACCTCCGCCTCTTCCGCCAGTGTCTAAAGACACATTTCTTTCACCAAGCCGGCCTAGCGTAACCTCCGCTGTGACTATTTTAGACAAGTTTTAATTTTGGGGATTTTAATTGGATTTTAGCGCAGGATGGGTATTTAATATGTTTTTTAAATTTTGTATTTTGACATTTTGTATGTGTTTTTAAATTCCTGTGCGCCGCCCTGGGTCCTCTTCGGAGAAGGGCGGGGTATAAATTTAAAAAATAAAAAATAAAATAAAATTTGAGTTTGGCTACTCTGGAGAAAAGAAGGACTAGTGGGACATGATATCAGTATCTCAGTATTTGAGAGGTTGCCAGAAAGAGGAGGGGGTCATGCAGGACAAGAAACAATGGATAGAAACTAATCAAGGAGAGAACAACCTGGAATTAAGGAGGAACTTCCTAACAACGAGAAGTGTCTCTCCAGAAGCATAGATACCTGTTATTTGTGCTTTTCTGGGTTCTGATTCATGAAGTTTTTTGAGTTGCACAATTTGAGAATTGAACTTTTACACAGAAAGCATCTAATGTATTCTTATGATACAGTCTTTCTCAAATGAAACCCAATAGTGGGGCTTGTTTCTTACTGCATCGTAAACAATTTAAAAAAGCAACAGCCCTGAGTCACAGTGGCAGATCTTTCTGTCCATCCCACTGCTACTTTGATTAGAGGGTTGATGTGGAGGAGTAACATAGCATGAGTTCTCCCTTTGCATTCTAGTGTCTCACTTCAGGTGTGGCATAATGTAAGCACATTTCACCATTTTATACTGCATGAAAGAAGAGCACACCATTTGTCGTCTTATTAGAGTGCTTGTATAATGAAAATCATTGCAAGTGGCAACACCTTGTTGACCTTACCGGAATCTGACAAAGCTAAGTAGGCTTGATTCTGGTTAGTATTTTTGTGAACGGCCAAGGGCTAGACTGGGAGGTTGGACAAACTGTCCCAGGAGGCAGTGCCAAACTACTTCCATACTGTTTCAAGAAGTCTATATGATTTTGACGAAGGGATGCTGGTGTTCTGGGAAGGAGGAAGAGTGAGGATTAAAACAGTTGCTGAGGCGGAAGCCTTTCTTAAAAAACACTCCTCAGTCCTGGGGGAAGATCCAGGGGGGACGGAGGGGGCCACGGCCCCGCCCGCTGGGGGCCAGGGAGGAAAAAAAGAAGATACAATAGCCAAAAGACTTAGATCGAAAAAATAGCTTTGCCTTGATTTTTCTGAACAATTTTGCATAACATTTTCTGGATTTTTTGTAAATGTCTGACAGCATGGAACTGAGAATTTAGGTATATGTACTTGCTTTTACCTTGTAGTGTTATGAAAAATGCTTTTTTTTGGTTATTTGTTTTATTGTATTTTGAGGTCTCGGAAGGACCGACGACTCTGACGTGAATGCTCTCAAAATTTCTTTGTATCCCTTACCCTACCCCATGGAAAAAATGTAAAACCAATAAAACTTTTTCAATATAAAAAAAAAAAAGAAGTCTATATGATTTTGGGTCTAAGCTTCAGTACTTATCCATTTGGATTTTTTTTTAAATGAGTATTTAACCATCCAAATTAATGTTTTCATTTGATTACATAGTAAGGGTTTTTTTTTGCTGGTTGTGGCAAATAAACTGGAGAAGATGGCCATAGTACAGGGCTTTTTTTTTTCATTATAAGGTTAACCTGACAAAATATTTGATTGTATCATTCCAGATTTCTCCACTGTTGAATGTAAAGATCTCCATGGTAACTCAAACCCCCAGCCTCTTTGTAGCAGCCTGCAAGAAGCAGTTTTCAACAGCTCAAAGGTCTCACAGCCAGGTAAGAACAGCAATTTGAAAAAGTGATGTTTTCTCATCTATTTTATCAAAGCCATAGAATCTGGTTTACCTTATACCACAGAGTGAACTATTCCTTTTTTTAAAAAACTGAGCCACAATTAGATATTGAATAGCAAAATATCCAAAGAAAAAAAGTGATAGAAGCTGGTTTTGTTTTGTCTTTTAAATTAATCGGTCCAATGGTAAGTGAATGTTAATAGAATCCTGGTCAGTGGATTTATGTACTGTATAGTCTTTTTGGATTAGTACATTTTTTTCAGCACATTCTTCCAAACAATCCAATAATGTTTACGGATCTATATATTTTTTGTGAACTATCTGATTTATGGAACATACTATTAGTTGCTTCTTCACACACTTATTTCCTATATGTAAAATTGTTCCATTAATTACCAGCATTATTCAGAAAAATAATCCAGGTCTTGTACAATATGCTTCTGGTAGTAACTTATACTGACCAGCAGTGCAAAATCAATCTGACCATCAGAACTTTTCTATGTGAGAGCCTATAAAACAGGAGACATGGAGCAGGACTTCTATATCTCACATAATGTCACACAATGCATATTGTCCCTTATGGTAAAATATGTAATTGCAGCCTTGTCATATATTTTTTTTCTGGTACTTCATGGTGTGAAGGACTTTCTTTTCCTCATATGAGCAATGGGGCTATATATGATTCTATTCTGACTCATATCTTTAAAAATGACGTTTTTCCAGAGTGGGTTTGCAGCAGTGGTGGGTTTCTGCAGGCTCGCACCTACTCGTGAGAACCGGTTGGTGAAATTTAGAGAACCGGTGAGAGGGGGTTCCACCGGTGTACCTGGAAGTAAATCTGGCCCGCCACTGCCAGTGACCCAACAGGAAGGAAGGGAAAGGGAAGGAAAGGGAAGGAAGGAAAGAGAGAGGGAGGGAGGGAGGGAGGGAGGGAGGGAGGGAGGGAGGGAGGGAGAGAGAGAGAGAAAGAAAGAAAGAAAGAAAGAAAGAAAGAAAGAAAGAAAGAAAGAAAGAAAGAAAGAAAGAAAGAAAGAAAGAAAGAAAGAAAGAATTTATCATCACAATTGGGTCCAAAGGTTTGGGTGCTAAGCAAGAGCGTTGTTAAATGAGTTTCACCACATTTTAAAAGGTGGCCACTCCCACCCTGTCACATGACTGCCAAGCTACACCCACAAAATAGGCCACACCTACAGAGTAGGTTCTATAAAATTTGAAACCCACCACTGGTTTGCAGGATGGTCCAGGATGGAATAGTCACGTCCTATTGGCCTCTGGATTGGATTGAAGCTGAAGCCACGCCTTTGAGCTCCTCCATTCAGACTCCAGTTTCAATCCAGTCCCAGCCTCAGAAGGACTTAAACATTTGGACTCCTGATTTAACTTTACCATCCTGGACCCTCCGCGACCCAGCTTTGCTTCCTGAAGGCTGAAGACCTTCCTGCACCTTGCACTGCATATGTTATATAATTTTGTAGGGTTTATTATTTTCATTATATAAAAGAAATTTGTTACTGAAGATTATAAAATATATTCATTTTTTTCAAAACATGTGTACATGTGAGATGGATATTTTTATATTTCAAGTTATCCACTTTCAATGTGTATTTTTTTGTTTAAATTTTGTGTCACGTTGATAATGCAGGACATAGTATTTTACAAGTATTTTTATTTTATTTTCAAAGAGCATGTAAAAAGTGCTTTAGCAAAAAAATATGAAGAAACAAGAAAAATAAAATATGCTATAACAATAAACAGTTACAATTTTATATATACTTTTAATGCAGATATTATTAAACTATGTATACATTTGAAATACATTTATACAATTTTTAACCTACTGTATTCTGTATAAATGAGATTGATATTTCATTATACTTTTCTATATAAAGTACATAGAGGTGGGTTGCTTATTTTTTTACTACCAGTTTGGATGCGTTCCTGCGTGCGCGATACTTCTGCACAGAAGCATCCCGGCAGGTGTGCAGAGCCTCCCACCACTGGTACTTCCGGTTCACCCAATCCTGGCTGAACCGGCAGCAACCCACCTCTGAAAGTACATCTACAGATGTGTTTTACAAATATAAAAGTCAAAGATGCACAGATCTTCAAAGTATAATATACAAAATATTCAAAATCTAACTCTAAACATTGTGTATAATGAGGAGCAATTATAACATTGAAAAACAGCAGCAGTAAGCAAAATGTACTAATCCAGATAACATTGTAAACCCCCCACACACACACACACACACACTTAAAAAACAAGAGTATTGAAATAATTAAAATATTATAAGGTAGTAGAATAATAAAATATCAAGACTAAAACTGTCTTGATATTTTATGATTCTACTGCTTTATAACATTTTAATTATTTTGATACTCTTGCTTTTAATTTCATGTGTGTGTGTTTGTGTTAGTTTAATTGGTTAGTTGGCAAAGGTTAACACTTAAATAACAATCATTTTGATGTATACAAATAAAACATTTTAAATGATAATGATATGTTTTAATCTTCAGTATTAATTTGCTTTTTAAATATTGAAAAGTTTATAATTTATATATTTTGCTTTTTCATTATTTTAAGTGTTTATTTACTAGCATATTTGTATTTCGGTAGGTATATAAAATATAAATATTTGCTTGCCTGTGTAGTTACTATCTGAATACATCTGCTACACAGTGTGCACAATTATTAGGCAAGTTGAGTTTTAATTTTATTATTGAACAACTACCATGGTCTTGGTCAATCCAAAATATTAATAAATCTCAAACCACAATATTCAAGAAAGTAAAAGTGAAGTTTTGGCCTTCTTAGGAGAATATCTATGTAAGCACAATTATTGAGCAACTAAATGAAAATGAAAATCTGCCCATCTCACTCATTATTTGCATCTGTTGTAGTAAGAATAATAAGCAAACAACTCAAAATGTGCAGATAAACATTTCTGACATTTAAGAAAAAATAATCTGTGACCAATATAGCCACTCTTCTTTTCAATAACAGTCATAAGACTTCCATTCATGGAGTCTGTCAGTTTCTTGATCTGTTGATAATCAACATTTTGTGCAGCAGCAACCACAGCCACCCAGACCACTGTTCAGAGAGGTGTACTGATCTTTTTCACTGGAAATCTCCAGTATCTTCAGTCCTTTCTGCTATATGGAATGTTAACTGTCATGTGATTTCTCTGTGTCAGTTAATTTGATAATTTACTTTCAAACATCATTTTCAGAATTAGATTTTGAAGTAGGAGCATCTATTGGTAAAGCGTTGCTCCCTTGCCTTGTGTGGAATATGAATTAGCTAAATTTATAATGAATAATCAGTTACAGTGGCACTGACAAGCTTTGCCTGAAAGAAGCTTCACTATCAAGCTGTTTAATGCTCACAAACATTTGTGAGTCTTAGAACAGGGATCTCCAACCTTTGCAACTTTAAGTGTGAAGGACTTTCAGCTCCCAGAATTCTCCAGCCAGCAAAGCTTGGAGACCCCTGTCTTAGAATATACAATAAATTCAATAAATTCACTGAAAATATTCCAGGCTCTCAGAGTTCTCTTTACAAAGCTTTTCTCTTTATAACCATCACTAATGGAAGAGGTGAAGAGAGTAATATTATTTCATTGCTAAATGGCCTCATTTCCATCAGAACAGTTAATCTGTATTTCTGAAACCTGGTGAAATCATACAACTTCAAAACTTACTATCTGTCTGACCTGCATAATTGCTCCCCAGGGAATGTAATTATGAACTCTTGAGTTGAAGCAGAAATATGGGATGATATTTAGCAGGTTGTGAATGATGACAGTATGCTTGTTTGTCAAATTAGCAGGGGGCAGTCATGCTCTATATAGAGAATGAAGTGACTATTCAATTATACTTTACTGCTAATAAAATAAAACTGGATATTTCATAACAGTGAAAGTTGATACACATGAAATCTTGATATGCATCTTTAAAAGTGTATCAAGTTTGGTGACGTTTGGTTGAAATGTTGCATAATCCATGATAAACAGGAAACAGGAAAAATTATATTTATAAAAGAAAGATGATATGATATGATTTATTTATTTGTATTCTACCTCTATTATTTTTACAAATAAACAAATACAGATACCTGTGATTGAATCCCCTTCTTTTAACATTCTATTCCATCCAGAAATTATATCCATTTGCCTTTCCATGGATTCCTTTACAACAAAGAAGTTGCTGAAACTTTGCGATTATGGAAATGATAGGGCTCATCGTATCCCATGTCTTAAAGGGAAATATTTATGAACAATTCTTTATACAAGTTACTACAGCTTTCTTTTCTTTTTAAATGAATCTTTATACAAGTTATTACGTTCTCTTTTTTATTTTAAACATTAAATTTTGCAAGAGGAATTATAAATAGATTGTTTTATGGAACATTTTGCAACTATGATTTTATTTTGGTAACAAACATGTTATTCATGTTTATGGTTCTGTGGTCAATTGAGTTTAATAAAAGTTGAGAATTCTAGCCCTTTTCAGCTTTTCAAACTTTTATGATATCAATAATATGTTTCAAAAGTTCAGCCAGATGTTTGGACTGGATTTGGCGTCTTTATTCACCTAATCAAATTCTTCCCAAGGATTGGGATAGGGAGATGATGTTGTTTGATGACTTTAAAGGTATCATCATAGTATGTAAGCTATTCTGGGTAAAAATGTCTTTTGCAATTGAGTGATGGTGATTTTGTCAATGCCAATAGTGTTTTTATTATTATGGTACTTTGCACAGTCAACCAGCTGTTCAGACTGGATTTGGAATTTTTGTCCACCCTTCCAATGTTTGATGGTGTTACAGATACCATTGCAAGATGTAAACTGTTTCAGGTAAAGCTGTCTTTTGCAGCTGACTGATGGTGAATTTGTCAGTGCTGATAGTGTTCAAATGGTGTTCCGGTTATTTTGGGATTGTATCCACAGTGCCTTTTACTATTGGTACTACCTTTCTTTCTTTTTTCCACAATTGTTCTATTTCTATATGTAGGTCTTTGTATTTTGTTATCTTCACCAATTCTTTCTCTTCTAGTCTGCTGTCTCCAGGTACTGCCACGTCCACTGTCCAAACCTTGTCTTTCTTAATGACAGTTGTTAAGTAAGGGATGTTATGTGACACATATCGGTTTGAATTCTAAAGTCCCAGAGCATTTTAGCTTCTTCATTTTCTATGACTTTCTCTAGTTTATGGTCCCTCCAATTCTTGCTTGCAGTTAAATGGTACTTCTTGCAGATCTTCCAGTGCACCATTGTTGCTACTTTGCTGTTGTTTGTAGTCAGTCTATACCAGTGATGGAAAACCTTTTTTGGCTGGTGTGCCAAAAGCGGGGGGAGCTCAGGGGGGTCGTTCGCAGGCGTGCCACACTCATAATGTTTTGTGCACGCTCCAGAGGCTTTATGGGAGCCTGGGGAGGGCGAAAAAAGCCTCCCCCACCCGGAGGCCCTCCAGAGGCTTCATGAGCTTCCCTGAAGGCTCCGGAGGGCTAAAACTGGCCCTACGAGCAAACTGGAAGTACCTTACTGAACTTCCAGTTTGCCTGTAGGGCCAGGTTTTCACGCTCCAGAGCCTTCAAGGAAGCTTCCGCAGGGCGAAAAATGGCCTCAAAAGAACAAAATCAGCTGACCAGCACAAGCATGCATGCTGGCCAGCTGACAGGGCAACGCCTCGTGTGCCCTGACAAATGGCTCTGCATGCCACCTCTGGCACTCATGCCATAGATTCGCCATCATGAGTCTATACAATCTTATTACAGCAGCTAACCAGGTGAGCCACTGTTTCTTTGCAGAGAGCACTTGCTATCTTTTGCTGTCTTCTCAATTCTGTCTTTGTATACATTTGTTCTTAAAGCTAAGTCTTGTGCAGCCAGAATTAGCCCCTCTGTCTCTTTCTTCACCTTTCCTGTTCTTAGCTATTGCCAAGTTTTGTTATTTTCTGTTTTCCCTGCTATTTTTTTTAATGTACTGGCGATGTTTTCCCATGTCTCTTTTCTGTTCTTCATTTCATCTTTCTTGTAAGCCAGTTTGGTTTCTCCCGTACTCAATCGACCTTCCTGATATAGTAGCTTCAATGCATCTTCTTCACTGTACTTAAAATACTCTTCCATTATCCTTTTTTCTTCTTCAATCATCTGATGTACAAGCAACATTCCATGTCACCTCTTTTCCTTGTTACTGCGTGGATGAAAACAATTCATTGTCATTATTTCTCTGGTCTTCCTATCTGCTTGAGTCCAGTCCATTAATCCAGCTGTGTATCTAATGACTGGATTTGCCTAGGCATCAATTGCCTTGATTCTACTGCCTCCACTAAATTTGGACTTTACAATCTTCTTCACTATGTTGATGTATTTATTAATTTTTTTTCTCTTCAATGTGCTTGATATTGTCATGGCATGGCATTGGTAGTGGTCATTTTCATCTTGACGCTATTTTCAAAGGGTGCCTTGATTCCTTCAGTTTTCACTATTTTCCCCTGTTTGATGACAACTGTGGCACATTTATCTAGTCTAGGGGTCTCCAACTCCCAGTCCATGGAATGGCACCAGTCCTTGGCATGCCAGAAACTGGACCATGCAAACAAGTGAAGGCACATCTGTGAGATGCAGGCTGCATGTGAAACCATGCTCCCTCCAATCCATGAAAAAAATCTCTCTCCACAGAACCAGTTCCAAAATGTTGGCAGTTGCTGATCTAGTCCAAACTCCACTACAATATTTTGGCTGTATATGCAGATAGTGTTGAGTAGTGATTATGTTTCAAATGGCGTTTTTCCATACACCTTCAAATCATCAATTTAAAGGAGGTAGGATAGCGCGGCAGATGTTTTTGATGTTTGATAGCCATGGCCTGAGTTATTCAGTTTTGTTGATAGATGAATCAGTGCAATGACGAACAGTAGTGGTAATAGTAAGTCTCCTGTCCTTGGAGGAGTAGGGGAAAGAGAGGGGAAGAAGAAAAGAGGAAGCAGAGGAGGAAAGAAGAAGGCAGAGAAGGGAGGTTGAGAAGACAGAAGGAGCAAGGATGTTGCAAAATAAGATGGAGACATAGGGTGGCAAGAAAATGACCCATACTGTATTCTCTATATTTGTAAGAAGATAGTGATAAATATTAACGGTTAATAGATAAATGTTAATAGTACTTATAAGAATGTGTGTTTGTGAATGTATTTGAAAGGAAAAAATAAAAAAAGTTTTCAAAAAATAGTGAATCTCCTTGGAAGATGCCTTTCTTGATATTAACCTCTCCAGTTCCATCACCTTTGACGAGCAACCATGTTTTCCATTGTGCCATTGATCATTGCACAAAGCTTCTGATGTTTCTACTGGTTATTTTTATTTCTAGGCATTTAATTATACAAATTATCATATGGCATGGAGTCAAATGCCTTCTTTTAATCAATCCATACTACATTCAAGTTGGTCTTCCTTCTTTTACAATTTTTCAGAAACATTTAGGAGTTAATCTTTTGTTGCTCTGCTGTTTGAACAGTTTCCTTTCTGCTCAAGTGGAAGAAGCTTGTTTTTAATTAGATGCTGTTGGACTGTATCAGCAGCCACACCAGTTAATGATTTAAAAGTTAATTGGCCTATGCTGTCCCTTTGCTAGATTTTTTATTATCAGATGAAAATTATCAGGTTTTGTCAGATGTTAACCATGCTTCAATTTCATCTCCTTGCAATCAGATATTTCAATCAAAACATGCAGTTCCTTTTCAGGTGCTCCTGACCAATTCTTCCTTGCCCCCTCATTACTATTTGTGCTGTTATTACAAGTTTTAATTTCAGTTTCTTTTTTATCCTTTTGTCTATCTCCTTTAACCAAGCTGGATTTTTCTTGTATTTCGTTGCGTTATCCTATATCTTTATCGAGAACTGCCCTGTTTCTTCCATGTCAGGTGATCACTGCAGTCTCTATTATTGGATTGGTAGAAATTTTTCTGATTGGACTGAAATTGGAGATTCTGCCTTTAATTAGTAATTTGAGCTTTGTATTTGCCGATCTGGGTCCGTTTGGAGAAGGGCGGGGTATAAATTTAATAAAATAAAAAATAAATAAATAAATCTTTTTGGCTTTAGCTACTGTGTTTTCCTAAAACCTCAGCCTTAGCCTGATTTTTAACCATGTGTCTACTATAATCCTTACTCAAAAAATAAGCCCTAGTGAAGGAGAGTCGACATAGCCAGCCCAGGTAGCAAGCAGACATGGGACAACAGTATCCGGTAGCAGTAGCAGCCCGCACATTGCAGGTGAGTTGATTCTCTAAGTAGCAGACTGAGACAGAGGCACACAGGGGGAAGCAGGCAATTTGGATGCACTGCATGAGCTGCAGAAAATCCAAGAGTCGGTGGGCCAAAGCAGCCAGTTGTCAGAGGCTTGTCCTCACACGGCGGCACCAGCAGCAGATGGAAGCAGAGGCACGGAGAGATGTAGGTGATCTAGATGCACCATGCGGGTCTTGGGAAAGCTGAGAATCGGTGGGCCAGAGCAAGTGGGCAACTGCAGGAGGCTCATCTTCGCATATCTCGGCTTTTTCGTGGCCCACGCAGTGCGTTCGGATTGCCTGCCTTCTCCCCATGTCTCTGCCGCCATCTGTTGCCGGTGCCAACACATGAAGACAAGCCTCCCGCAACCCACTGCTCCAGCCCTCATAGCCCGTGTGGTTTCTGGATCGTCAGCCTCCCCTCCCCCGGGCCTCTGCCTGCATCTGCTGTTTGGACAGCCGCATCAACTCACCTGTGCTGCACAGGCTGTGCAGTCCCAGAGGGTGCTGACCAAGGGAATGGCAGGCTGCAGCTGCTGCCAGATATTGTCGGTCCCTATGTGCTTGCCACCTCTTGTGTGCTAAAATCTACCCCATTAAAAACTAATCCCTGAAGCCCAATGTAGAGTTTCTCTGCTAAGTTTAAGTGACTCTGTGATTTAAACAGAAATGATTGAAGTCGAGTGCAATGAATTTTATCTATTTTTAAAAAAATGAAATATTCGATTGAAAGTAATTACCGTATTCAATTTAGAATGCTGTTTATTTCTCATATTGCATCCTACTACTTATTTAGCTTGACTTTGAATCTGGAATCCCTCTCAGATTTTTTTTTTTCTGTTTATAGTTCTTCATATTTTGTACTTGGTGAAAAGGATACTGATTCCAAGATCAATGCATTTGATTATATAGTTCTTGTTCCTGTTGTCCAGGTCAGATTTGTCATCTTCTGTAATAATTAACAGATGACAAGTGTAAGATTAAAAGGCAGTAGCCTCAGTGCTCTTCTTCCACAGCTGTCATGAAAAGACAGACAAGATTCCTGAAGGCTGCATGGCAATTTGAAAAGATGGAGAATAGTAACCACGCCGCCCTGGGTCCTTCGTGGAGAAGGGCGGGATATAAATTTAAATAAATAAATAAAAATAAATAAATAAATTTTGCCATTGACTAATGTTTCTAATTGCTTCAAATGATATCTGAGTTAGTAGACTATTTTAAAGCTATGCTTACATAGTATTATTGCCAAATGATATTGCTATATGTTATGCTTTCTTGACATACAATGAATCGATAAAGATTGTAGCAGTCTTTGGTTTGAGTAGAATAAAATGATGTTGCACTTAAACACTAATGGTGAAAAGATAATAAGAGCTTTCATCCTATTCAACATAAGCTTTATGTTTTAGGTACAGCTGTTTTGCATTTGTATATTTTCAAACAGACACAATGCTTTAATTTTTAACTGGCCCATTAACTAGCGCATTGAAGTCTAATATGAACCTAACAGTCTATTGTCTCTGAAGAAAATAAATGTTGTTGAAACAGTGCTCTGGAGGAGAAAGAAGGTATGTTTTCTATCTCTGTTTCCATGTTTTTCTCTGTGTGTGAAAAGAAAGATTATTAAAAATATAATCATTTCAATGAATCATTTTTAATTGTCATTCATGGGAATTGTCATTTCCAATAAATGTTGCACTTGCAACGATTATGCAACAGTGGTATCAGTTTGTATGTGTTTGTTTCTTCAATAGAAATTCATATCTGAAAGCAAAATATATTGATTGAAGTAGTTCATTTCAAAAATTTATAAATCTGTGTCTGATCAGGATGTGTATTTGAATTTATAGTTTAAAGATTATATCTACATAACTTGTTTTATTACTATTGAAATATAAGTGTAGATGTAATGGCTGGAGCCCTGATGGTGCAATGGTTAGAGAAGAACAGCATTGCAGGCAAACTTTGCCCACAGCCTGGAGTTCATCCTGATGGAATTCAATGTTGACTCAGCTTTCCATTATCTCGAGGTCAATGAAATGAGGACTCAGATTGTTGGGGAAAATATGCTGATGTTGTTAACTGCCCAGAGAGTACTGTAAAGCACTATGAGGCAGTATACATTAAGTCAGGGGTGTCCAAACTTGGGAACTTTAAGACTTGTGGACTTCAACTCCCAGAATTCCCCAGCCAGCATAGCTGGCTGGGGAATTCTGGGAGTTGAAGTCCACAAGTCTTAAAGTTCCCAAGTTTGGACACCCCTGCATTAAGTGCTATTTGCTAGTGGACAATATCTTTACCTTTTTTATTATTTTTTATTATTTTTATTTTCTTTTATTTTTTAATTGCTAATTTGATTTGCTCCGTTCAAGTCTTGCAATGTGCTTCATCATAGTGATTTCTTGGGGAGAGAATTGAAGTGCCAAAAGTCTATGCCAAGTTTATCCCTGCCACCCAGATATAGCAAGCAAGCAGCTATATCAACCAGCAGCAATATAGATAGGTCTGGAGGTGGACAATTACTTTAGCAATATAGCAAAGGCATTATTTCATACATCATGCGAGAAGGTAATCACCCCTGTATTTTACTAAGGTAACCACATGGATAAACAGTACAAATGGATCAGTGGTGGGTTCCGGATTTCATTCCAACTGGTAGGGCATGTGTCTTGGCGCTTCCGCGAGCCTCTGCAACACTCCAGCTGCTCAGCGGAGCATAGCACAGACACTGTACGTGCTGCACATGTGCACAGAAGCACCAAAAGCTTAAAGCAGAGGTACAGAGCGAGGATGGGTGGGTGGGCCCTCCGGACCACCATACCAGAATGGTATCCGGTGCTCCAGGCAGGCTCCGGTATGCCCGTACTGGGACGTAGCGCCTGCAACCCACCACTGAAGTGGATAGACAATATAATGCCAAATACTGGTCCCTCAGGTGGGAAGACATTCAATATGCTGCTGAAGATCTTTTAGAATGTTAATGGTGTTTATGACTTAGTTAGACTAAAGCTTTTAGGACGTTTAGCTGTTGATATTGCCATGTAGAAAAGTAAAACCTGCAGCTGCAATGAGAGAATTAGAATGAAGATATGAAATGTAGGCATCATGAGCATGGGAACGCTGAAATGAATGAACTATAGATCAGCATATTAGGCATCAGCAAATTAAAATAATAATAATAATAATCTTTATTGTCATTGTAAAAATTATGGACTGGAATTGGACACTTTAAGTCAGAAAATCGTACTGTTACTATTCAGGACAAAATGCTCCCCAGAGAACAAAGAACATTGCTTTCGTGGTCAGGAAAAAATACAGCAAAGGCAGCGTTTGGATACAGTGCAGTCAATAATTAAATAATATCAGTTAGAATCTGCAGGCTTCCCCTTTGATATGATGAATATCCAAGTTTATGCTCAACTATTGATGCAGAAGAAAATACAGTTGACACGTTTTGTAGTTAAATTTGTGATGGAATGTGCACCTGGAGAAACAGGGGAGAGGAGTTTTGGCAGCACAGAGCTTTCCCAGGGAGGAGGGAGTACATTCCATGACAGAGAAGCTCAAATTGAGAGACTGCAGTCTGGAACTGAATGAGGGAGAGGGAAGACATTCAAGGTAGCCACATCTTAGCATCTTTCAAGGTATATCTAGTAAATTAGGTTAAAGCTTTAGTTTAACAAGATTCTGTCCTTTAGGTCTAAGAAAATAAAAAAATGGATCAATTGGATTTCACTTTGTCTTCTTTGGGCTTGAGCCTGACAAAATCTGAAATCAACAGAACATGCAAGTAAGCTGATTATAGTTGTAGAACACTAGAATGCCAAAACCGGAAATAATAAGGAAGAAAATATTGTTGGACTGTATGGCTTAGGAGATGAAATGAAGTAGAAGAATACCCTGTTAGATTTTAGATTTAGATTTTTCATTGCTGTCACAATCTTCAAACAGCCAAAATAACATGAACATCATCAGCTGAAGTATGCATAAGTCATATTAACTATGTGATTGATACAAAGAGGTTGAAGGCCTTAGTTATTGCAGTAAAGATGTGGCCAGGAGTTGACTGGAGCATATGAACTCCTCATGTATTAATTGCAAGTCAAGCTAAAGGGGAAGAAGAGAGCTTAATTCTTTCCACAATTTGGCCTTGAACATGCACACACCACATTCATGCATGTTGATAGGGAACAAGAGGAAATGTGAAATGAAATCAAAGAAGTTAAGTATAAATGTGAAAAAGGTCTGCAAAGATCAAGAAACAGAATAGCACTTTTACAGCCCTCTGCAAATGGTTTACAGAGTCGGTATGTTGCCTCAACAATCTGGTTCCTCATTTTACTGACCTGGGAAGGATGGAAGACTGAATCAACCTTGAGCTGCTCAGAATCGAACTCCTGAAGTAAGCAGTGAGTTAGTCCTGCAGTTCTGCATTCTGACCACTGCACCACCAAGGTGTCAGAAACATAATAGAAGTTGACACAAAGAGAAGCTGAAGCCAGGAGAGACAAAGACCTCAGGGAGGAGTTGTAGTCCTCCCTTAGCAGCCATGAAATCCAGATGGATGACTTTGGGTGAGTCACTCTTTCGCATCCCAACCCATCTCACAACATTGTTATTATGTGGGGGAATAGGGGGATGGAGGTGTTGAATATGTTTATCACCTTGAGTTATCTGTTTAAAATAATAAAGGTATGATATAATAAATCAAACAAATAATATGATAAAGAATTTCACAGAGCTACTAGAAGAGACAAAGAACAGTATTATAATAATACCTGTACATGTGATCCTCATTTATTATTTGCTCAACGATCATTTGAACTTGAAACTTCCTTCCGGTTGGCCGGAGGCGACGGTCGAGTCTTTGTGCTCGTCCGCCGCTTGGTTGCCTCTGCGGCCCCCTCGGGGGCAGGGGGCTCTTGTAAAGAGCCCCCGCTGCACGGGCGGCTTACAGGGAATCCCCCCATCCTGACGGCGGTTGGGGGGGTGGCCCCCGCTTCGACCTAGGCGCAGAGGAACGAGTCACGGGGGGGTCGTCCCCTTTGTCGATGGAGAGCCGGAACAGCTATCTTGTTTAAAGAAGAACTGAAACGCCGGGATCGAAGGCAACACCGAGGCTCCTGGCTGCAAAGTGGATCGTGAGTGATTTTGCTTTAATGCTCTCAACTTTCAGTTTGAAAGAAGACGGAGGGGGGAGTTTGTAAAAAACACCCTCGGAAAAGGGAAAAAAAGCGGCGTTTAGAAATGCTCCCCAGGCTTGGGGAGGCGGAGGAATCAACATCCGATTTTTTTTAAACCTAACGAAAGTCTTTCCTTTACAATCTCTGGATACTTTGTATCGAAGTCTGGCTACAATTGAAATGACTTTCACCAACTCTCGGCGGCTTCCAGAGGAGCGGGGGAAGATGGCGTTCCTTTGTTCCCAGGAGATATATTTTCTTGGAAAATTGCTGACACTCCCTTATGTTCGGGACTGTTCTTCTCTCTTTATTAACGGATGAATGTAATTGATTAATTGGACCTTTCCCTGCTGTGCCTTCTTTGTTCTTTTTTATCTGACTGTCTTTAAGAATTTGTTTTCTCTCTGGATTATAACTAAATTGAACTCTGAATCTGGACATTGGCTTTTGTTCTCTCCTTGCTTCGAGGACTGCCTCTCCAACAGACGCCATATTAGTGACAAAGACTTAAAACTTTCATTAGTGCTTTAAAAATACAGCTACATCAACCTAAGATTATTTTAATGTTACCTAAAGAAACAGAGATGGAAGCTACACAGTTATCAACAATAGAGGAAATTCTTCAAAACATTATGAAAGAAATTAAGGAAATCCGGAAAGATGTCAGTTCAAAATCAGAACTTTTGGAGACACAGAAAGCACTAATGGAAAATAAACAAAGAATTGATGGACTGGAGGGGGGGAGGGGGTTGGCTGTGACAAGGGAAGAGCTAAAAAATTCTCACAATGAAATAGTGGATTTGGATGGTTATATGTTTAGGATGGATTCTGAAAGGGTGTCTTATAGAAATAACTCAGCATATGCCAGGACAAATGAAGTACCCAGAGAGATTTGCATTAAATTTGTAAGAAGGCCAACAAGGGAGGGGATCCTGAGAGCACAGAGAGACAGTCCCTTAATTTACCAACAGAATGAGATTGCCATCTTGAAACAGATCCCGAAAAAGATTATAGAGATAGGGAGGAATTATTCCTTCTTATCTAAAAGATTATTTAAAAAGGGGATGTGTTTCAGGTGGGTGATGCCCGAGGGAATGTTGGTGTTCTGGGAGGGGGGAAGAGTAAAAATTAAAACAATTGCAGAGGCGGATGCCTTTTTTAAGAAAAAACACTCCCCAATCCCGGAGGATGAAAATGGGGGAACGGAGGGGGCCACGGCTCCGCCCTATGGAGGTCAGGGAGAGGATGATACAATTGCCAAAAGACTTAGATTTCATAAGTGACTTTTTTCTGTATAGTACAAATCTTATTTGGATGTTTATAAATGATTGATTGCATAGATTTTAAAATTGAAATATTTGTATCTCTTTCCACTTTGTAGAAAAATAAAAAATTTATTGTATTTTCTATTTCTTTTTATGAAGTCTCGGAGGGGGCCAACACCTCCGACATAGAGGTTCTCACTATGTCTTTGTAACTCCTTACAATCCCAATAAAACTTTTTCAAAACGAATGATCATTTGAACTTGTGACTGTCATGGACAGCTCAAACTGATAAGGAACCAACAATGAATAGCCAATTCCCAAGATGCCAGGTGAACTGCTGTCTCAGGAATTGCAGGCAGAAGAAGCTGCACCATCTGGAGCTGACCTCCCCCCCTTTCCTGACGCAGAGGCTTGCCATGTGAAGAGAGCAAAGCAAAGCAAACTTTGCCCTTTTAAATGAAGTTTGGAGAACAATTAGGGTTGCTTCTATTTAAGAAGAGTAGTGCACTCAGACTCCTCTGTTGGAGACAACTGCTTGTTGGCCTAGAGTCCCTAAACCAGGACTGTCAAACTCCTGGCCTGCGGGCCAGATGTGTCATGCGTTGGCCATGCCTGGCTTAGCAAGAGGGGGAAAGTCGTGATATGTCACATGATGCTGCCGTGATGATGTGAGTTTAACACCCGTGCCCTAGACTGTGTGTGTTGCCCGTCAACTAGAAATTCTGTAAGTATATTTCTGGGCTTGGATCAGCTGACTTACCCTGCTATGATGTTTGAACCTTGGATTTCATCTGATCTCTCTTGTACATGCTGCTTTGGATTTGGACTTTTTTCAAGGCAACCTTGGTGGACTTTTAGGGACTTGATTTCTCATGTATGTTTTTGCCTGTGTGCATAGGTGTATTTGCACATACATTTCCTTTTTTGTTTATTTGCTTAAGAAACTCATAATGAAGTTTGCAAAGCTGTCTACTTATTTGTGAGTGTGTGATGTTAAACAGGAGACCAGTAGCATTGAACAAGCAGTAGTTCCAGCCAGCGCAGTGCCCCCCTGGTCATGTGACTGAGATTCAGGTGCCAAACAACCAGTTCTAATTGTCACATAGTCTTCTAGTCGTGTGATCACAATTTGCTACCTTCTCTGCCAGCATCCCATCAGCAAAATCAATGGGGAAGCTGGCAGAAATTGAAAGTCACAATCGCATGTATTCCTTGCTTAATGATGGTAATTGAGGATTTCCAAAACTGCCATCACTAATGAGCATGAATATGTGGCATTGTGCTGTACAATTGCATTGCTTAGCAACCGAAATTCCAGTTCCAATTACTGTTGTTAACTGAAGACTAAATATCAAATATGGAAACATTAAGATACCGAAAACAAGAGAAGTTTTCAAACATCCCTGTGCTGAGAAGAAGGTTCCAACTTCAAGTTGTTATGCTAAAGGATACGAATAGTCTGTGGTAAATGATTCAAAGCAGATTTAAAAAGATAGAACTGAAATTCTATACATTATCAATGATCAGTATCTAAAACACCTTTGAAGACACAACCCTGTTTACAAGAACATTCAGTATATTATTGCTGTAAAAGTAAAGAATGCTAAAAAGGAGTCAGCATGGACTTCATTGATTATACTAAGATCTTTGTGTCATTCATGTTAAGCTCAGAATCTGCTTAGGAAAATGTGAATCCCAGAACACCGTATTGTCCTAAATGAAACCTATACACAAGAGAAGAAACCACAATCTGGTCAGAACATGATAGAACCGACAGGCTCCCATTCCACAAAAGAGAGAGACAAGACTTTATATCTCTTCTTATTTATTCAACCCATATGCCTTTATCTCGTGATTTCTTTATTCATTGTAATACATTTTATCAAAAGAAATTAGAAAAAGGGGGGGGGAAACAGACAAGGGGAAATTAATACAGATAATCTATATGTTGAATATATATATTTGAGGCACACTGGAGTAGGAAATGAAAATGACTTTAAAAACTGAAGGAAGAAACATCAATAAGCTATGCTGTGCTGATAACACTACTAATGAACTAAAAGTATAAATTATCTAGAAGCTCTAGTAATGAAAATCAAGGAACACAGTGGAAAAGTGAACAGCAGACTAATGACAACTATCCTTAGAATTGATAAAGAAGATACATTGGATAATTTCTGCCTTTTAGGATCAACTAAGAAAAGAATGAGCAATCAGGATGTATAGCATGGATTAGTACTTAGTAGCATAAGAAAGAAGGCCTTGGAAAATGTATTCAGATGCTATATCGTGTACATATTTTAAAAGATCAGAATTTTGCTGGTAGTGTTTTTCCCTGGACTTTGAAGAAGCAGGATAGAAAAGACATTGATGCTTTTGAACTCTGATGTTGGAGAACACTTCTACAAATACCCTGAGCCAAGAAAACAAACGATAAATCCTAGAACAAATCAATCCAGAATTTTTATTGAAGGCACAACAACCAGGTTCAAATTACTGTATTTTGAATATATTTACAAAAGGATCCAGCTATGTATAATACACCCAGAGTTGAATCACTACGACCAGCAAGCTAAATGAATTTGATTACAGCTTTGATGGGTGCACTGTTGGAGATTGGGACCGATCATCCTGAAGAAAATCTACCTTTGTGGTTGCTAAAAGTTGACATTGAACTGAAGGTGCATAATCAATTGGATCTGTGACATACATAAATGTGTAGTAAATACAGACTTTTTGGCAGGAAGTGAAAGAAATTTTGTTGAAGGTGAAATAAGATTTTTTTTAAAGAGTTATGTCAGCCAACAATGAGAAACCATAGAAGTCAGAAGAAATTGAACTGAAACAGACTTCCTAGTATCAAAAAATCATCAGAATAGCAATCACTATCATTAAATAAATAGATGTCTGCAACTATAGCAAAACTAAACAAAATACTAAGGAGCTGAGATACTACATTGACAACAAAGATGCACGTTGTCGAATTCTAAATATAAAGAATTTATATTGGCATCAGGTAACAAATGTGAGTAGGTTAAAAATACTCAAATGATGCAGAAATATGAAGAGGGGTCAGACAGGGCTGTATCCTGTCTCCGCTGTTGTTTAATATCTACACTGAGTCACTTTTCAGTGAATCGATGCTGGCCTAAAAGTAAATGATGTTCAGATCAACAATTTAAGATATGCTAATGATACAGTTCTGCTTGCCGGTAAGCATGAAGACTTTCAGCTCTTTATCAACAGTCACAGAAATATCTGAAAAATAGAGGTCATCTCAAAAACCAAGATCATGGTCGTCAGCAAACATCCCACCAATACATTCAGGAGAAATACCACTAGAAAAAGTTGAAGGGTTCATGTACCTTGGTTCTAATTTACATGAAAGCTGGGACATGACCACTGAAGTAAAGACAAGGATAGAGAAAGCATTCTTCAAAATGAAAAAGGTCTTCTACAGTCACAACATGAGCCTAATATTGAAAATCAGGCTTGTCAGATGTTACATCTTTTCTATCCTGCTCTACAGAGTGAAGAGTTGGTCTCTGATAGAAAGTCACTTGAAGAGACTAAAAGCATTTGAAATGTAGATTTACAAGCAGATGTTACACATAAGCTGGGTTGACAAAATCAGAAATGAGGTGACAAGCCGCCTGGGAAAGCCAAGGAAAATCATCATAACCATTAAAAAGTGAAAGTTAGAATATGATGCGACACCCAGAAAAATATAGCATTTTTTACTTAATCCTCCAGGGAAAGATTGAAGGCAAACGAGGTCCAGGCAGAAGAAGAACATCATGGCTTCAAAATTTAAGGGACTGATTTGGACAAAACTCAGCAGCACTTTTTTGTGCGGCTATTGATAAAAATAGGATCACCAGCATGATCGCCAATGTCCGATGATGGATATGGCACAAGAAGAAAAAGAAGATATCCTAGTTAAAACATGCTGTAGTAAAATCATCAGAAATTGATGCTTCTAAATTATGGTCCTGGTGAGTTGTGTTGCTAGAGAAAATTGTTGAAAATACCTTACACCAGAAGACTAAATCATTAAGTGTCAAATGAGTATTTTTGACACATACGGTGAAGACAAAAGACAGTAGAGGATAACCCAACAATTGAATAAATTGAAGGCAATTGAAAAATAGGCCTACCTCAGATAAAATAGTGTGATGCTATCAATGATGACACGTTTAAGCTTACAAGTATTAAGAGAAGCAGGTATACTTACAAACAATCTTAACAAACCAATATGTATTGGGTCAACAAGAGTAAAAAACAACTGAGCAACAGTAAAAGAGTTGCCAAAACTAATTTCAAACTCAGGCCACTTTTTAGAAGGCGACAAAAAGAACATCAAAACATTTTCTGTGATGCCCCTGGGAACAGCCTTTTTTAAGTTTGAAATGATGAAGATCTCAAATTCAAACTGCTTTGCATTTCAGTAAGGGTAATTCCCTGGGGAAAGGGCTGTGGTCCTTAAGTCATGTTCGTATTCTTCTAATTTAACTACCATATTTTTTGGAGTATAAGACACACCATTCCCCTCTCCCCTCAAAAAGTGGATGAAAATTTAGGTGCATCTTAAGACCCAATACGGGTGTTTTGATGCATGGAGGGCTTGGGAGCTAAGAAACAGAGCCATTTTTTGCAAAAACGGGATTTGCGGAGCACTGCAGAGTACTTCTGGGGGCCAAGGAGTGTGAAAATGCAACATGTGGAGGCCAAAAACTATTGTTTCTTGTTTTTCTCCTGTACATTTAGGTGTGTCTTATCATCTAGAAAATATGGTAAGTTGAACACTGCTGTTAGTTGCTGCGTTTTAACATAGTGGCATTACTATCTTTTCTAACTTCTTTTAACTTCTGTAATGTTATCCGTCTGTTCTCACACCTTTCCTTGATTGCATAGGCTAATATATTAATATCAAAGTATTTCATTTTCAAAAAGACTAATCAAAGTTCTTACATCTCAGAAGTAGGTCATGAAATAGAATCTAAAACAATTTCACTAATTAAGAGGTTTTACTGTGCTTAGAACAAAGGAGCCATCAAGTAAAAACCCTTTTCACTGTGAACAAGAGGGAATTGGAAAAGATCCATTTCTACTTTCAGATTCTAAATAGAGGCTGCTGAACATTAAAAAAACCAGCTGTGAACTGAAAAAGTAAACCAATCAAACTAATAAGAGTTTAAAATGTTTAAAATATGTATCTATCCAAGTAATCTCAGAATCAGTTGTCCGTTTTTAGGCTTTCTGGCATATTAGCTTCTGAGCCCATTTAAACATTTTTCATTTTTCTACATTTTTTCTATTATGTGAAGAACTGGATGAAGAAGTAAACCCTCTACATAAAGCTTCTACTTTTTCTCTTGGACTTTTTTTCTTCCTAGTTTTATCTCCCATTGATTTCAACCATATCCGTAAATCATCTGCTGGTATATCTCATCTGAAAGTACTGGTTTTTAGAAAGCAATGAATTTCAAATTGTCTACTTGAAATAATATTTGTATTTGCATACCAGTCTTTCTGTGGATTTCAAACAAACATCCATTTTTAATCTCATGATCTCTGCAATATTTTATGACAAAGAAAGAAGCTGACATTCAAAGAAATACTTAGGACTCCAAACTAAGGCTATACAACACAGCTGTGTTGTATACAGTATTTATTCTCCAAAGTCTATTTGTACCACTCTCATATATATATAATGGTGCTTAAAGTTTCTTAACCCTTTTCATTAATACGACTGTAACAAGATCAGTTCTCCACACAAGTCTGAAAAGTAAGTAAAGAGAACCCACTTAAACAAATGAGACAAAAACATTCTTTTTATGCTTTTATTTAAGATCCAAAGTTACATACGGTATTTCACAAACTGTAAAGCACTGGTGTAAAAATGTGTAATAAAATAAAAAGTTTTGCAAAAAATGTTTTTTCTAAATACTTTTATGAATATGTATGCTAGTTACATGTTAAAATATTTGTGTATTTCCTAGTTAAATTACAGAAACAAGAAAGTATAATAATAATATAATAATAATAATAATAATAATAATAACAACAACAACAACAACAACAACAACACATTCACTTAAAATTTGTGTCTTCAAGTAATTTTGGATTCCTGGAAACTGTCCTTTGCACTTTTCTTTTTCAGAATTTTCCGAAGTCACTTGGCAATTCTTTCTTCCAAGAGATAAGCTTCCTTTATGCTCAAGGCAGGATTAGAATTCATCATCTTTTGATTTCTGGTCTGAGGCATTAGGCATTATACCAGACTGCTTCTATGCATACATATTTAGAGATTATAACTAGTCATCGACAAATGAAATCAATATATTTAATATCATTTAATTTCCTTTTTTTATTTCTTTTTTTGGGGGATGGGAATTTGATGTGATGAAAGAAAAAAACAAAAGGAAAAAGGAAGCATTGTATAAAATACCCTTTAGATTCTTCCCTCCTTCTCTCTTTCCTTCCTTCCTTCCTTCCTTCCTTGGATGCATTGTATTCTGAACTTACTTAAGTTTGAATTATTGAGAATTTTTTAGAAAGCTAACAGTGATCATGGATCTTCTGCAATCTGGAATGTAACTTTTTTGAACCTCTTCGAGGGAGAAGGAAAATGAATGCAACTTCTTTTGGAAGAAGGAAAATTTTACAACTTCAAGTGAACATATAGGGGTTCTTGATAATCACAAAGCTGGAGTTTCTGATCACTAAATTTATTATTTAGTTTTAATATATAGCATCTTATGTTTTGTTGTATTTTAATTTTATTTTCTTACCGTGTTGCCCCAAAAATAAGACAGGGTCTTATTTTCTTTTGATACCCACTCCCCCAAGATAAGCGCTGGGCCTTATTTTCAGGGAGGTCTGGTTATTTTTGAGGTGCAGGAGGTGGTCATCTCATGGCTGCTGCTGTATTGCAATATTTTCAGGGATGGCTTATTTTCTGGGGAGGGCTTATTTTAGTGCATGCGCTCAAAAGCCCAATTGGGCTTATTATCCGGGGAAGTTTTATTTTCAGAGAAACAGGGTAATTATTACCCAACTGCATTTTAATCTGGTTTCAGCCGCACTCAGGAATGTTGTGGACTTTAGCAATGTCTTTGCACAGTATTTGGTGCTTACTTTATTTACTTGTAAAACAGTGACTTGAAATGCCAATAATTTTGCTGGCACAATTGAATCTTATGCTTTGTAAGTTAGACATCTGTTGCTTGTGTTCTAAATCATTTTTAGATTTTTTTAAAAGCCTATTTATTGGCTTTGAAGAACATCACGTAAAAGAACACTTTGATTTTATAAAACTTGTTTTACAGTTCAGTATATAGTTTTTAAAAACTCCCTTTTTACGACCCCATAAGCTCTTAATTCGGTATGGTTGACAAAATGTGCGAGGGACGGTGCTGACTGGGAATGAAGTCGGCTTCAAGAGTTGCTTGAGAGTTTTCATCAGCCTAAGAAGTCTGAACTGACATGATTATGGAGTTTTTAGTTATTTTATGTCATTTCAACCAATACAGATTATCTACATTCTGTAAAAATTTAAAACAACTGTCTTTCTTCATCTCTATTTCTTTGGCATTCTGATAAAAATGATCTTAAAGAGAAAGAGATCACTGATAGATATTGGGAACTTATTGGGGGCATCAAGGAGTGACAATGCAATGTTGATGTGACCATTATAAAGCAGTAGGCAGAGCAGTGAAGATAATGCAGACAATTTCTGTGGTGATGGTTCAGAAAATCAATCAGAGAAAGAAAGCTATCACAGAAAAAACAAAGATGTTTTAGGAATCCTGAAAATCTTGAGATAAGTTAGATTTTAAACAGTTCATTAAAAGGTAGCTGTGTCTAAATTATTTTTCCAAGACCTAGTATATATATTTTGTGTGTTCCTATTTGTGCCTCACTCTCCCATATATTGATACTGAATATTGTTCCTAAGATAGACCAATGTCAATCTTAGTAGTTTTTTCTGTTACCTTCAATTCTACTGGTTGGCATCAGTAGTAATAGTAGTGTGCAATAGTAGAACAGCAGCAGCAACTGGGGATTTTGGACATGGAGATAATAAGTATGAAGATTTAATTGCTATGTTAATTGGCATTATTTGTTAGACTTGCAAATGGTTTATTATAATGAGAGTATTTTCCAATGAAATGTCTGTTTTGGTGTGATATAGTTGTGTGATATTGATATTGTAACAGTTATAATTATTATTCCTAGTGTCATTGATATGTCTGTTGTCATACCTAAAAAGTCATGTTTTTATATTATTCTGATAGAGTTTATTCAGAACAAACAAACCTATGGTTGTGGACTAAATTTTGAGAACACATAAAATAGATAATGTACCAATTTTTAGCAGTCTTGCCACTGAATGTAGTTATGTCTTTCCATAATATATAGATTTCTGTGCAATTGGATCTTCTTCATGGAGTTTTTAATCATTTTTTAATTATAAAGTAATTTATGTCCTTTCCATAGAAACTTTTTACTGAAGATAAGATGATGTTAGGAAATACGATAGAAATAAATAAAAGTAAATTACTATCTCTATTGTGCAAAAGTACAAATTACTGCAGTAGGTATAATTAATACCTAGGAAGAAGAGTTCTAATTTACCATGATTGTAAAACTGCAGAGGGAAATCAATATGTATGGATGATAGATTATATGAGAACACTGAAATAAAAGCACCAAATAGTTCCAATGAAAAGCTCACATAAATAATGCAGACCTCTGCTAGAGTAATGTCTGACCTTCAGCTTCAAGGAAACCTGTAGATTAGTATAGCTGACTTAAAATAGCAGATGTCACTTTAAGCAGAAGGAATTGCTGAACAGTTTGAATGAATAAATGTTTTCCTAAGTACAAAAAAGGAGATACGTTGTATGTATGTGTGTATGTGTGTGTGTGTGTGTGTGTTAGGTTTTTGAGCTTACCAGGGTGTTGTGACACAAGTGTATGTACATATAATCCCAGTAAGAGTATGACTAGCTGATGAGAGCTAAAAAGCTCGAAATAGATCTATCCTAGTCTCTCTGGTTTATTTATTGATCAGCTCATAAAACTAACACACACACACACACACACACACACACACACAGAGAGAGAGAGAGAGAGAGAGAGAGAGAGAGAGAGAGAGAGAGAGAGAGAGAGAGAGAGAATTTGTAAAGAATCAATTCTGTTGTCTAACATTATTGTGTAACTAATGAGTAGAGTGCAACATAGACATTGGAACAATTGGAATATGTACTGTATTTTAAAGGCCATTTGATATTCTTTTGATTCATAGTCATAGTTAAAAATTACCATATATTTTATTTGTAATGTAATGTGGAATCACCAGCCATGTTTTTCTAGATGACTTACTTTAAACTGGCTGTTATGTTGCAGTATTTGGTTCTTTTCTGGTATGTGGATTCATTTTACAAGGACAACCATGTAAATTGTAAATAGCTTCAAAATAAATGATGAAAATCTCATTCAAAACTGTCAATTTACTGTTGCGACACTTATTTTACCCAACAATTAAATCTTTCAATAAATTAAATAATTATTTGAACACGTTTATTTCATTTAAATGCAGCTATATCTCAGAATAACAGCATACCTACCTTTAAGAAATGTAAAAGTCTAAATTACAGTTAAAATTAAATAATTGCAATCAAAAGATATATTTCTGATTATTCCTCTTTGAACAGAGCGTGGATCACACTTCTTGCAAGCCTCATTGTATTGAGGTGGGGCTAAGATGAGCATAACCAGCGATGAAGTGAATTTCTTGGTTTATCGTTACCTCCAGGAGTCAGGTAATTAATGTTCTTTTAACAATATAATGTATTTCTCAAACACAAAGTTATTGGAGGTCACAAAATCATATAAAGTGGATTAAAATAAATATTATGTTAATTGGTTTGTTTCACAGTATTGTTTATCCCCAGTATAACTCAATTAATTTTCATACTTTGTTAAGATACAGACGCTATACTTGGCATAAAGAAATTTGCAAAACTGCTAATAGGGTTTATAAGAACCTCATAACAAAATGTAACAAAATCATAAGAACAGAGTAAAACTTTTACACAGTAAAATAATACAATATCATTCCGAATCATAATATCAGAAGGTTCTATGAATGGAAAGGCTCCATTGCAGTCTTTCTCAACCTTGGCAACTTTAAGCTATCTGGACTTCAACTTCCAGAATTAGCAGCTTAACATAATGGCTGGAGGATTCTGGGAGTTGAAATCCAGGCAGTTTATAAGAACAAATAACTGTTTTCCATATATGTTGTTTGATGATTAAATGAGAAGCAGCATCTTTCCAGAGAACTGGAGATGACATAATTTTTGGGAACATACTATGATTTTATACTGCTCAACAATGTAAAAGCAATTATCATGTTGAATTGGCTTTGGAAATAATTTAAAAGTCAATTTTATTGGAGTAATAAAAGAATAATGTATTCTCTCAATCTCATTTGAGACTGTCATTGATGGTTTCTATTTGTTCCATTCCTCAGCTTTTTTTTGAAAGCAGCACAAGTACCGCGTAGTAATCATAAATTCTTATAATTCTAAATTGTCTAAACTTGTGAACATATTTGAATCAATATATTAGCCACTATTGCATATTAGAACCATCATCATAATACAGTAAAAACCTTGATACACAAGACAAATCATAGCCCATAGAAAGGGGGTGAAGTCTGTATAATAATATTCATTGTATCTGAGATCCATTAAGCCAAAGTATCACTGAAATAATGAGTAATAATGCTAATCCAAACTGAAAAATAAAGTTTAGCTCTGATCATTTTATTTTTATAACCTTTTTGTTATTTCAACATGTTCTTCCTTCACATAACTTGTATAATTAACATTGAAAAATATTCTTTTGAGCAAAGAAAGCAGAAATAATGGACTAGGCTTATAAAATACACCCTTACGGTTTATCTCAGACCAACCCAAACCCATCTTTCAGTCTATAGTCCAAAACAAAAGCAGTCAAATGAAAGATAATTTCCTGAAATGAGCTATTCTGGAAACTTGTATGTATTTTAGGTATTTCCTTATTTCTTTTAATACCTTCCAGTTTCTTTTTTGAAATCTTATTACAATCCACAAATAGACTCAAAACCAAAATGAAAGAGACCTTGGAGGTCTTCTAGTCCAACCCCCTGCTCAAGCAGAAAACACTATACCATTTCAGAGAAGTGGTTGCCCAATCTCTTATTAAAAACCTCCAGTGTCTGGAGTACCTACAACTTCTGGAGGCAAGTCATTCCACTGATTAATTTTTATGTCAGGATTTTTTTTCTTAGTTCTAGGTTGGTTATCTCCTTGATTAGTTTCTATCCATTGCTTCTTGTCCTGAAAAGCAAATGGTATCTGAAATACCCACAACCAAAAGATTAACAAAATAATTATATCAAATTATTGCTTTTTTCTAAACATTTTGCCTACTAAAATTATTAAATATATGAAAGCATTTTTCTTGAATAGATGAATATATGCTGAATAGTTCTGAATTTCTTACAGGTGTTGATTTCCCAGTCAACACAATTCAGTATATTCAGTGCAGTCATGGATATATTCTTGTTTCTATGAGACTTCATGGGCAGCCACACTTATTATAATTTCAGCAGCTATCTTGTTTCTCCAGAATCTTCTGATGATGCTCAAACAATTGCAAGAATTAATATATAAGAGCAAATCTTTAGTGAAGGAGGGAAGGATTAAGCCCTATTGATCCAACAACCATCCAAAAAAAATGTTTGTAATTCCCAGTGGGGCTTAAATTTGTACTAGACTATAATCTGATGCTTACATGATTGAGAATGAACCTTGTGATCTCAGTGAAACTTCCTTTGGAGTAGACGAATAATAGATTACTCTATTAGTATTTTACATGCGATTCTAAAATTAATAATTTATTTTTTAACATAGTGTAACATAGTGTATGCTTACTGTTTTTTAATTATGTAATTACAAGCAAAAATGTAAATAGATTCATTTATTTAACTCAATTTATATGATTGCTCCTCTCATAAAATGACGTTGGGAGACCAACACAATAAGCATCAATGCAAAAAATAAAATACAATAAGTAAAACATATTAGATATTAAAATGGTCACCAAGAATAAATCAACAAATTCATTCAATTCATGGATTGACTTCATATCTGTATGAGAAGGCAAGTCTGAGGATTTTATGGAAGTCTATCTAGTCTTGGAAGAAATTGTGTTCTAGAGCAGGGGTCTCCAACCTTTGCAACTTTAAGTCTGAAGGACTTCAGCTCCCAGAGTTCTGAGAGCTGAAGTCCTTCAGACTTAAAGTTGCAAAGGTTGGAGACCCCTGTTCTAGAGGGCAGGTACAGTAACTGTAGATATCCTTCATGGGACTTAAAAGATGATACCATTTAATCAATGGGATTGGAGCATGCCCAATCCCATTGATTTTGTACACATTTGATTGGCAATAGGAATGCACACACTTTTTTGTGTCTGATTTCAAGTAGCAACTGCACAAGTAGGCATGCTGAGTGGCCTTTTTATATGAATGTCCATATTTGCTCTTCTTTTTAACTCATATTTTGAAAACAAACATCATTTCTTAAGATAAAAGAGTGTGACTGTTCTAATTTGGTTCATAAAACATTAGCTAGTAATATGAAAGGGATGTGGTGACTCAGTGGCTAAGACAATGAGCTTGTTGATCAGAAAGGTTGGCAGTTCGGTGGTTCGAATCCCTAGCTCCGCGTAACAGAGTGAGGTCCTGTTACTTGTCCCAGCTTCTGCCAACCTAGCAGTTCGAAAGCATGTAAAAATGAAGTAGAAAAACAGGGACCACTTTTGGTGCGAAGGTAACAACTTTCGTGCACCTTCATCATTTAGTCATGCTGGTCACATGCACTGAGAAATCTTAGGACAGTGCTGGCTCTTCGGCTTTGAAACGAAGATGATGCCCACCCCCTAGAGTTGGGAATGGCTAGCACATATGTGCAAGGGGAACCTTTACCAAGTAATATGAAGAAAGATTTATTTCTAGTTACAGTAGAACTGGGAAGGGTGTGTGAGAAGTGACTGAAATGCAAGTTTGAAGAAATTATTTCCAAGGATCTCATTATGCTATCTTCCCCACTTCCCCTAAAGACAGTTTGAAAATCAAGGTGTTCCCCTTGCTGTCAGAACCCCAGAAAACTTCAGAAATATTGCCAACTTTGATGACATTATTTTAACGTAATTATATAACTATTTTGTTACTATTAAACTTATTTGCCTCTTGTGAAAATCTTTTTATTCCTTGATTACCTTGTGATTTTTCTCTTTTGGTCTGTATACTACGGTCTATAAAATCAGCTAAAAATGAAGATGTTTTCTGCTTGACAAGATAGCAGGGCTACAGATAAGGTTATGATGCCGATGAGATTTTTACATTGTTCACATGCACAGAATAAAAAGTGTAATTGAAACAATGATTAAATAGGTTTTATCTCTCTCTGAAATTTCTTCATCCAGTTCTCTGTGTGAGCTTGATTCTGGAATTTATCTGATAGGTTTCTAATATTGCAACCAATAGTTATACTTGACAAAATAAATTGAATGTAACTGTTAAACTTGAATGAATGTGTGAATGAATACGTAAGTATGTCCCTTAACATTTTTCAGAACATATATACCAGTGGTGGGTTTCTGCAGGCTCGCACCTACTCGCAAGAGCCGGTTGGTGAAATTTAGAGAACCGGTGAGAGGGGGTTCCACCGGCGTACCTGGAAGTAAATCTGGCCCGCCGCTGCCAGTGACCCAACGGGAAGGAAAGGAAAGGAAAGGAAAGGAAAGGAAAGAAGGAAGGAAGGAAGGAAGGAAGGAAGGAAGGAAGGAAGGAAGGAAGGAAGGAAAGAAAAAAAGAAAGAAAGAAAGAAAGAAAGAAAGAAAGAAAGAAAGAAAGAAAGAAAGAAAGAAAGAAAGAAAGAATTTATCATCACAATTGAGTCCAAAATTTTGGTTGCTAAGCAAGAGTGTTGTTAAATGAGTTTCACCATTTTAAAAGGCCACTCCCACCCTGTCACATGACTGCCAAGCCACACCCACAAAATAGGCCACACCTACAGAGTAGGTTCTAAAAAAATTTGAAACCCACCACTGATATATACATACACACAGACACATAAGTATAAATAATGGTTGTTTATTTTTACCTTGAATCAAGTTTGTTCAAAATGCACAACTATGAAATTAGATAATTTTTATTTTGTTTTCCAATATTCATTTTGCATAGATTCTGTAATCTGTGTCCAGCAGATTAAGCAATAAGCAGTTCCCCCCATTGTGCCCTAAAGCAGGGGTCTCCAATCTTTGCAACTTTAAGTCTGAAGGACTTCAGCTCTCAGAATTCTCCAGCCAGCTTTGCTGGCTGGAGAATTCTGGGACCTGAAGTCCTTCAGACTTAAAGTTGCAAAGGTTGGAGACCCCGGCCCTAAAGCACTGATGATGCCTATTACCTCTTGTCCTCTTCCAGTAGCACTGCTGCAGTTGCCAACTCCCAAGTTCCAAGCCATTATGACAAGCTGGTGCTCATTGCAGTTTATTGCAGACACAGCATTGGATAAACCTCTCACAAAAATTACAAACAATATGGAATATTCAACATTCCCTTTGCTCTGGAGTGTGTGGAATTATTTTATAAAGAAGTTGTGGCACAAACCAAAACTGTCAGCTAAGCCAACTGATAGGTACCTTCAGGATCACCTCTTCCAACCATAAATAGCCATATGATTCATCCCTTCCTAAATAAACTGTTGCTAGCTTCCTAGTAATTCATAGTACAAGGGGCTGAAGCTTGGAGATGCTGTTTTTCATTAGGAGTATCCATCATTTTGAATAGCTTCCTCTTGAAGTTCTGACTTTCCTGCATTCTGCTGTCTCCCTTTATATTATTGAAAACAGCTCTTCCAGTGCCTGGAGTGTGAGATCGTGCTCTCCTTATTTGGATTGCGCTTATATTTTACTTTTTAAATTATGTTTTGCTTTATTTTATCTTGGCTATTTTTGTAAAATTATCATGTACATCTTAATTATGCCATTAAGAAAACTGCAACAAATCGAAAATTGCTCCCTTCCTACAGTTGAGAAAGAGTTATTGGCGCAAGATCATCCAGCTGACTTTCATGACTTAGGCAGATCTACAGTACAACTTACGTTTTTCTGTTCCTAGTCCAACATTAGACCAAATTGCCTCTAATGTTATCAAAACAGAATATAAACAATTACAAAATTTAAAGAAAGGGAAAATATCCTAATGTTCAGGATATTTTAAGCAAACGTATTAATTTCACACCTGTATATTATATTCCAATATATTAAAAGATATAGAACAGCAGAATATTTTTAGCCTTCCAAATATTTTTTAAAACTGAACTGTTTCAAAACATGCTTCCCAAGTAAAAATAAATATAAAGTTGTCAGGATACAATCATAATGAAAAGCATGGTTGAAGTGCCTTCTTAATGGCAGCCATTCCATTCAGAAGTGAATTATTTGGTATGCCAGGTTAAAGGATGACCAATCAGGATTCGTAGCGAGATCCTCAACTCTGGAAACAGACCAACTAGCTTTCCTTCAATCTGGAGCTCAATGACCTGTAACAGATAAAAATCAAGTACTGTGCATCCTACCACTATCCTAACACGTGGGAAAATGCATAGCTATAATATTTTTTTAATGTGAACAGGAGGAAATCTGCATGACAGATGGGAACATTTTAAGTGTAGAAAATAAGCCACGTCATAGAAATTGGTGCTGCATTCTTTATGCTTTGTAGGCTTTTTTAAAAGCCTATAACATTGTTTTTATCAAGACAGAATTAAATGCAAGAAAACCTGACTGCTATTAGCAACTAATGGTTGCAAATATACAGTAATAGAAATCAGTCATTGATCTTGATCAAAATTATCTTCCTGGGTTTCCAGATCTGTTCTCATAAAAGAGTTTTAAATTCTGAAACTGCAAATCAATTTCCATGCAAGTAACGTGTACAAAAAAGTCACAAAATGTAAAGAATGCTAACTGAAAAGGGAAACAAATGGGTAAAAACTAGTTATTACTGTGTTTACCACTACAGGAAGCACTAAATTAAGCTTGGTATAATTTAGTATACATTTTCTTAGTGTATTTAAACAGTATTATGTAAAAGCCTTGATTCAGGGAAGGTGGTGGTCAATCTTCATGTAGCCATTGGAGGATCGTGTTGCAATCTATGTCATTCCTTTTCTGCACCTCACATGACACTGATTGCAATTAAAGGGATTAGCTTCTTATGTATGTGATGTAGATGAGGTTGCCAGTAATATATAACTGTTATTTCAACATTATAGCAGGTATGAGCCTTTTGATGTTATACTCCTTCTGATAAACTGAACTTTTTCATTTCATGTGAAAAAAGATTCTCCTGCCTACCATTTCTAAAAAATAGAGAATTTTTGTAGATAAAGACATTATATACAAATTATATATTAAAATGTATGTTTTCATTTTTTATATATATATATATATATATATATATATATATATATATATATATATATATATATATATATATATGTTAGTTTTATGAGCTGATCAATAAATAAATTAGAGAGACCAGGATAGATCTATTTCGAGCTTATTAGCTCTCATCAGCTGGCCATACCCTTTACTGGGATTCGAACCTGCGCCGAAAGGCAGGAAAGGAAACAGTATGTCTCCTCCCTTAATTGGGGCCTCTTAACAGGATGTTGTGAAAAAAATAACCTCTAATGTGTGTGTGTGTGTGTGTGTGTGTGTATGTATGTATATATAAATTAAAAATTGTCTGGTAACAATATTATAATGATTTGTAATTATTTTCAAAAGTAATTCTTAGGATGACTTTGTATTTTATAGATTAAAGATTATGGTGATGAGAATTTAAATTAGAAATGACCCCACACTAAATCAATCTGGAAAGCTTATAATTAAAATAAACAGTTTACAGTACTTTTGTTTTGAAATTCTGGTATAATACATTTTGTAGAATTTTCTGTCATCACAAAGAATCAAATAGTAGAATAGTGATCCCTCAGTGCTTATTGTTAATTGGTTCGGGTAGGGGCCAAGAATACCAAAAATGAGTACCAAACACATTTTCTTTTGAATAATGTAAGTGAGTCAAGAAGCAGCCAACAATGACAAGTTCTAGTTTGTGCATTGAGTACAAAATAAACAATGAGTACCAGGACAAAATGTTCACCTCAAAATGCATTGAGTACCAAATTCAGTGAATTTCAAAGCAGTTGAGTACCAAGGTACTATGTTTTCCCCAAAATAAGGCAAAGTCTTATTTTCTTTTCGGCCCCAAAAGAGTGGTGCCGGTGCAATGCGCCATTTGGCATCTGGCTGTATGCAGCACTGAAATCGTATGAGAAAAAAATCACTAATTCTCTGTTACCCTTATTTGCTTCTGTATTTTACAAAAATTATTAGTGATTCTGCATTGCCATTCCAGAAAAATCCTTATATACATTATTGCCTTTTGTGTATTTAACTAGGATAGGGGTGCCTAAGTTCCATTATGTAGAGGATTGTTCTAGTCCTTTTGTGCCTGTCCTTGGGAAAGAGTTTCCCTTGGCGATAGATCTGCACGGCTTCTATGCTGTTTGAATTTCAGAAGGTTTAAAAAGCCTTGCCTGATTTCCCAGGCCTTGAGCTGGGCTTGGAGAGATGCTCCACATTGTATGTGTGGGTGCCTTTGACCAAATTTTCCATTGTTTCTTTTTAGCTATATTCTTTTATTTTTAAAATCTCATTTTGTTTTATTGGATTCTGCTCAGAATCCAATAAAATAATTTTGGAATATTCTAAAAATAAATCTGAAGTGCTGCACAACTCTATTAACCAATTATACTGTTATAAGCAGCCTAGTAATATATGGTAGTTAGCCCTTCACCAGAGTAAAAAAAAAAAAAGAGAATAGTTGCAGGAAAACATATTTATGCACTGAATGATAACCTAGGTAGAGCTTACAAGAGCATAGATAATTTGGTTCAACTGTCTCCGGTTATGGTCACTGTTGGCAAAGCAGCCCAATATGGATATATGATACTTCACAGAGAAAGATCTCTTAAGCCTTAGTAATGATATTGTATCAATAAACAACTCAGATTGCATATCAGATCTTTCTGTGACATGTAATCTCTTTCAGAATTGGTTGAACAATATTCATTTTATGTTCCCTCTGATATTAGAAACATTCAACTCATTATTATCTGTGCCACTTAAGCTTTATGCTTTAATCACCAAATATATAGAGTAGAAATCATCATCAAGGTGACAGATGTGTGAAAATATATGCCCCATTAAAGTATATTATTTCTCTTGTTGCATTTTTTTGTTCTGGTTTATTAATTATACTTGCATGTCAGATTAACTGGTAATTACTGTGTTGAAGAGCCAAACATGCACATTCCTTTTCTATATGTGGATAGCACCCCCCTGTATAATTCCTGCGACTGTGACTTTTTTGTTAGCATTTCATTTTCTACAATAATACAAATAGTTTGTACCAGGGATATCAAACTCAATTTCATTGAGGGCTGCATCAGGGTTGTGTTTGACCTCAGGGGGCTGGGAGGGCATCATCAGTGGGGACGTGGCCAGCTTGATGTCATTTGTGTCGGGGGTTCTTGGCCTGAGCGCTCTGCCAGTGCAAATGAAGCTCAGGGAGCCATATGCGCCCCGGCTGCATTTTAAGCCGCATTGGCCTCCTGCTGCCCACTGCCAGCAAAAACGAAGCTTGGGGAGATGTGTGGGCCAGTCTTTCATTGTTTCCAGGGCAGCCCCCAGGCCAGATCTAAGCACCCCACAGGCTTGGTCCGGCCCCTGGGCTTTGAGTTAACACCCCTGGTTTATACCATTATTTTTTTTGCTTGGCACTAATTAGGTGTGCAAATGTAATTGAAGGGGACCATTATAGGGTTTTTTTCTATCAGACCTAATGTGGAAATTTGTCTCCCTTGTTGGGAAAGGCACAAGATTCAGCTGTGTTGTATTTAATATATGTGTCACATTGCAGAGAGCTTAGATTTCATATCATGCCTTCCTTTTTCTCAGGTTTCTCCCATTCCGCCTTTACATTTGGAATAGAGAGTCATATTAGCCAATCCAACATCAATGGAACACTAGTGCCACCTGCTGCCCTTATCTCTATACTTCAGAAAGGCCTACAATATGTTGAAGCAGAGATAAGCATCAATGAGGCAAGTATCACCTCTTCCTTAGCTAGAAAATGCTTAATGATTAGTGCTTCATCAACCTGGCAGTTTGCTTGAGTTGATGCCAATTTTGAAGGATACAAGAACACAAACCAGACCTGCCTTATTTTTTAATGTTGGTTTTAATTAAAACAAATGGCCCTGTTTTCTTTCCTTGGTGAAAGCTTTAGGGCAGAGGTTCCCAAACTTGGCAACTTTAAGACTTGTGGACTTCAACTCCCAGAATTCTCCCAGCTCTGCTGGCTGGAGAATTCTGGGAGTTGAAGTCCACAAGTCTTAAAGTTGCCAAGTTTGGGAATCTCTTCCCTAGGGTCTCTTTGTTCATTCTGCTGAGGCTGATATCTTTGCCAATAGAACCGACTTCTTTTTAAATTTACTTTCGATTTTTTACTTTGTACTTTAACTTTCCCCCAATTTTTTCCATGTTTAATTTTTTTTTATTGTTATCCTCCCTTATCTAATAATCTACTTGTGATTAATAGTCCTCATTGGTCCTTTGCATGTTCTTCCTAAAATAATCAAACAGAACAAAGCCTGTTCTTTTTGTTGCTCATCTGGGTCTCTGTCTGGTCTAGTATTGAATACAGTAAGTATGTTTTTTATACCATACTGGCATATGAAGTAGCAATAATATACATTGCTAAGATTTCTTAAATACAATTGTTTAAAAAACAGTTCATACTACCATCTTGGGGAAAAAATTGCTAGCAAGCCTGAAAAGCAAGTGGTCAGAGCATGCCGGTTTGTTCAATTTTAAATAATTTTTGAAGGCTGCATTTTAATCTTATTACTATTTAATTAGAGTTAAAAGTTTCTATAATTTTAAAAAAAGTTTTAAAAAATGGTTAGACTTTCTTCACGCTACTAACTCTCCCTTATATAGAGTTATTTTGAACATCTACTGAATGAAATCTTGATACTTTCCAGCCGAGCTTTGCAGAATTAATATCTTCTAAAGTAGGATTTTTCAAACTAGATGTCGCAGGACTTGTATGTATTCCATCAAACAAATAAGAAAAAGATCTCTCTATCTAAGGTTGTTTTTCTTCCTTAATACCTTGCACAAAAGTTCTCTCCCAGAAGTGACTGAAGTGTAGTGAGCAGGGTAGGATTTGTCAGTGGTCATTTAGAAGCATTTATAAGAGATTCTGAGTATTTTTTTGAACAAACAGGTTGCCTTTGTGGGAGGGATAGGAAACCTTTGCTGAAAAATATACAACATTCTTTTCTTTTCATTCCATTCTCTCTGAAAATGAATCCGAAGTGTGCATTTTAGTACTTAAACTGTAATCTACACTAAATTTTATCAGATTGAATTTCACACTAATTAAAATATAATGTTTGAATTCTATTTTAATAGAATTGAAGAAACATCGCCTTGCAGATTGAATTCAAATCTGATCTTGGCTGATTCACATGCCATTGCATTCCATGTCAATGTGCGGAAAAACTTTTCCTTCCTTATTCTGTTGCCACATTTTTAAAAAAATCAGAATTAACCATAGAGTTGATGGTATTTGGGTGGCATATATATTTAATAAATTATGATTGGTCACGCAGTCAGCTAGACGTCTAGAGTGAGTTTGGCCTTTTTATTCACCTATCAAGTCCTTCCCATGAAGCTGAGATGGGCAGCTATTATTATTTGATGGTATTAAAGATGTCATTGCTAGATGTAACTTGTTTCAAGTAAAGCTGCCTTTTGCAATTGATTGATGCATATTTTATCAATGCTGTTGGTGCTCAAGTGATGCTGTAGATATTTTGGGATTGCATCCAAGGAACCGACCACGGTTGGTACTATTTTGGATTTTTTTTGCCACAGCCATGTTGCTTCTTTTCTGTTCAGTCTGTAGATTTGCAGTTATGGCAATTGAATAAAACTTAATTGAATATTATAAATAGATGCACGTCTCCCTAAACTCATTTCTTTTAGATAATTATGTTTGTAATGCATAGATCCTATATTTAGCATTAAATTTTGTTACTAAATATATATTTAGATTGCAAACAAATATTTGCATGTAATCTGATTACTCACAATCAACTTCTGATATTGTTTGACTTCAGATATTAACTGTGCTACACAGAAATCACTTGTGTTTCTTGCTAAGGTTCTTTTATTTCAGACCATTATTTTTACGTCACTTAAAGATAATTCATTTTCTGTAGATGACTGTTTGCCTTGGTTTTACTCGCACTATGTTACATAAATCATAAGCAAATTACTGAATGGCATATGCTGCTAGCTTTGCTAATCGTAATCAAATGTTATAGGATAATTAAAAATAATGTTGTCAGGTCAAAGTCGGAACTAGGATAGAACTTCAAAGTATTCAAAGTCTTTGTTTGATAAATTCTGATTGCTCCTAATTTTCCAATCCTTGAAAAGGGGTGACTTAAGATTGTATTGGTATTCTTAATTTTATTAATTTATTTAATTTGTTTATATGACCATCCATCTCACCTAATATGATCTAACTGATCTACATTAATCCAGTAAAACAATATTGACTGTATATAAAAATAATCATATATACACACAGACACACACATACATACCACATTTCCGTGTGTGTGAGCACACACACGTAACAGTGGTTTAGGGTGTTTATTAATATTCTCCCACAATTCCCTTCACCAAAAACTCAGAACTGTCTCAATTACGTCCAACCACAAGCAGACCAATGTAAGTCCACAGAGCAGTGGCCATGAGTCCACAAGGCATTTGAAAGTTTCCCAATCAAAATAAACCCATCTGGCAAAATTAAATCCACAATACAAAAGGGTTCACAAGGCACAATCCAAGTCAAGGCACATTGTCAATCCAAAGCAAGGTAAGAGCTACAATAAGGGTAACTCTTGTGACTAAAAAACACACAGCTAGGAAATGAATACGTTGTTCCCAGCATCGCTTATATCTCTCTGCTGTGCTAATAGCCAGCTTCTGATGCAACCTATCAAGAAGAGCAAGACTTTCGCCTCGCGAGTAATCTGGCTGCCTTTTCTCTGTCCTGTGTGTTATTGGATCAGATGCAAAGGCAGTTCCTTTTCCTCATCACTGACTGGCTTCGCCTGCATGCCTTCTCCACCTGAAGCCTCAGGGCTGTCCTTCTGCAGCTGTGCTTGAGCCAAATCCCTCTCAGATGGCTGCTTGGAACCATTAACCAATCCACTTCTCCGGCTCGACTTTCCAACCGCTGTCCCCCACCGCGGGGAGGCGGAACCTGAGTTGCCTATTTGGTTCCGCCCCAGGCGCCTGATGGACCCTGATGGGTTCCAGGCAGCGCTTGGGCCACTTCCTGTACCCCTGACCCGTGCCCCGATGGAGGACCTCGTGGCCGCATGGAATACTGCGACCACGGGAGCCTTGGATCGGGTCGCGCCCTTGCGGCCTCTCTTGCGGCAGCGAGCCACCCTGGCTCCTTGGTTTACCGAGGAGCTAAGGGTGATGAAGCACCACAAGAGATGCCTAGAGAGAAGATGGAGGTCTACTCGATCTGAATCCGACCGAACACAGGTAAGAGCCCATTTACGGACTTACATTGTGGCGCTGAGAGTGGCCAAACGCCATCATTGTGCCACTCTCATAGCATCCGCAGATAACCGCCCTGCCGCCCTGTTTAGGGTGACCCGTTCCCTCCTTCAACAGGGGGTGCGGGAAGCCCCATTACAGGGTAGAGCAGAGGAATTTGTGATTTATCTGCAGGAGAAAATCGCTCAGATCCATAACGAGTTAGTCTCCATTGATGGTCCAGTGGGAGGCCACGAGGCGGATCTTGGTTGGGAGGAGTTCGACTCTGTTACTTCCGAGGATATGGACAGGTTACGTGGGCGACTGCGAGCCACCACATGTTTATTGGACCCGTGTCCTTCCTGGCTTGTACTGGCATCCTGGGAGGTGACACGAGGCTGGCTCCAAGAGGTTGTCAACACTTCTTTAAGCGAGGGTTTCTTGCCTGCCTCCCTTAAAGAGGCCATGGTGAGGCCCCTCCTGAAGAAGCCCTCTTTGGACCCAGCTTTATTAGTCAACTATCGTCCCGTCTCCAACCTTCCCTTTTTGGCGAAGGTTGTAGAGAGTGTGGTGGCACAACAGTTTCCCCGTCACCTGGAGGAAGTTGATTATCTAGACCCGCGCCAGTCCAGCTTTCGGCCCGGGCATAGCACCGAGACGGCATTGGTCGCGTTGGTAGATGATCTCTGGAGGGCCAGAGATGGGGGCTGCTCCTCCATCCTGGTCCTATTAGACCTCTCAGCGGCTTTTGATACCATCGACCATGGTATCCTATTGCATCGGCTGGGGGGGTTGGAGGTGGGAGGCACCGTTTTACGGTGGTTCTCCTCCTACCTCTCTGGTCGATCGCAATTTGTGTTGGCAGGAGAGCAGAGGTCGACCTCGAGACCCCTCACATGTGGGGTGCCTCAGGGGTCGGTCCTCTCGCCTCTCCTGTTCAACACATATATGAAGCCGCTGGGTGAGATCATCCGTGGTTTTGGGGTAGAGTACCACCTCTACGCTGATGATACACAGTTGTATATATCTACCCCAAACCACCCCAACGATGCCGTAGTGGTGATGTGCCAGTGCCTGGAAGCCGTGCGGATCTGGATGGGAAGTAACAGACTCAGGCTCAACCCGGCCAAGACCGAGTGGCTGTGGTTTCCGGCCGCCCGATTCAACCAGTTGACTCCATCACTGGCCATAGGGGGCGAACACCTTGCCCCTGTGGATGGGGCGCGCAACTTGGGTGTCCTCCTGGATACCCGGCTGTACATGGAAGATCAAGTGACAGCCGTGGCCAGGAGGGCGTTTTACCAGGTCCGCCTGGTACGCCAGTTGCGCCCCCTATTGGATCGGGATGCCCTTTGCACAGTCACTCATGCCCTCGTGACATCCTGACTGGACTATTGTAACTCTCTCTACATGGGGCTCCCCTTGAGGTGCACCCGAAGACTTCAGCTGGTCCAGAATGAAGCCGCGCGAGCAATAATGGGGACCGCAAGGTATACCCATATAACACCTCTCTTGCGCGAGCTGCACTGGCTGCCTGTCGTCTTTCGGGTGCGCTTCAAGGTGCTAGTTATCATCTTTAAAGCGCTCCATGGCTCGGGACCTAGCTACCTGCAGGATCGGATCCTGCCCCATACATCCTTACGGCCAATTCGCTCCCACAGAGAGGGACTTCTCCGGGTGCCGTCCACTAGACTTTGTCAGCGGGCGACGCCCAGGGGAAGGGCCTTCTCTGTGGCGGGCCCAGCCCTCTGGAACGACCTTCCCCCCGACATTAGAACAACCACGGACCTCCGCTCCTTCCATCAGAAATTAAAAACACACTTTTTCTGCTTGGCCGGCCTAGGGTAGTCTCTTCCTTTAGGGTTTTTAGGGAACGATTAGTTTTAATGGGGATTTTAGTGCAGGGCGATTGGTTTAATCTATTTTTAGGTATTGTATTTATTCATGTATATATTTTATGTGTTTTAGTTTTCCCTGTGCACCGCTCCGAGTCCCCTTGGGGAGAGGACGCAGTATATAAAATAAATAAATATATTATTATTATTATTATTATTATTATTATTATTATTATTATTATTATTATTATTATTATTATAGATTCAATTGAAGACTATAATTTTTGATTATGTGGTAATTGTACTCTGCTTAGCTAGTATTTCATTTATTTATCAGGAAAAAACATAGTTTAATTCTTTTTCTTTTTTTTCTTTTCCATTCCTAGGATGGTACAGTGTTTGATGGCAGACCTATAGAGTCATTATCTTTGATAGATGCAGTAATGCCTGATGTAGTGCAAACACGGCAGCAGGCTTTCAGGGAGAAATTAGCACAGCAGCAAGCTAGTGCAGCAACAGCTGCAGCTACAACAGCAACAGCAACAGCAGTCACAACTACTACAACAGCCACAACAACAACTATTGCTATCCAACAGCAAAATACACCAAAGACTGGAGAAGCCACTGTGAATGGAGAGGAGAATGGGGCGCATGCAATAAGTAAGTTAAACCATGTTTTCTAATGGCTATGTTTACATTAAATGCAAATGTATGTGGCAAAGCTAGATATATGTATAGACATCTTTGAACTCTAGGCATTATAAGATTTTTATGCTCAAAGACCAAAAGCCACAAACTCATTGCCCTCATTTTAGCCTTACGTTGATATCTTTTTGCTATTGTCTTTTGTGTTCAGGTTATTACAAAGCGATTACCAAATAAGCATTCTGAAATTCTAAATTGTATTGACATGTTTAAGCACCATAAGTTTTCGTTAGTCCTCATGTGCTAGGAATAAAAAGCAGGCTTAAACTGCCTTGATGTCAGTCAATAATGGTCTTGTCCTCTTGGGAAAAAATTAACATTTCCAATCAATATTTATGCATAATCCAATTTTCCTATTAGTTTTGTTACTATTGTTTTTTTTTTCATTGTTTCTGTTTTCACTGTGCCTTGAATCAGTTTACACAGATTTATGTATGTTTTGCAGATAATCACTCAAAACCAATGGAAATCGATGGGGATGTTGAAATTCCTTCTAATAAAGCCACAGTTCTTCGGGGTCATGAATCAGAGGTGTTCATCTGTGCCTGGAATCCTGTCAGTGATCTACTAGCATCAGGGTAAATTATGGATTAAAACAAATGTGAACTTTTTAATATTTTTCATTCTTGCCCAGCAGTATCAACTCTAGCAACAACAGTAAATAGAATTTGGCAGATAATCTTCGTTCTTGGAAGGAAGACATGTGCACATAAGAAATGGATTTCCTACTAATATATAATAATACTGTTTCAAAACAATTTTTAGCGAACAGAACCCCAAGTTTTTCTTTCTGCATAATATGTGTATTCATTCTTTTTAGATCTGGTGATTCCACTGCCAGAATATGGAATCTTAATGAAGGCAGCAATGGTAGTTCCACACAACTAGTTTTGAGGCACTGTATAAGAGAAGGAGGGCATGATGTTCCCAGCAATAAAGATGTAACATCACTAGACTGGAATGTAAGTTGACAAATAAAACACTTGTCTATAGAATACAGCTTGTGTATAAGATATAATTATCCATATGTGTGTGAGAGAGGGGGGAAGAGAGACAGAGAGTGCAAGTTGGTTAATGAATGAATGAATGAATGAATGAATGAATGAATGAATGAATGCCAGCCTACTATAGTGATTAAGGCACCAGACTAGAAACCAGAAGACCATGAGTTCCAGTATGAAAGCTGGAAGAGTGATTTTGGCCAGTCTCTCTCAACCCACAACAGCATGTTCAGGTGACAAGCCAATAGGCCAATTCATGTTTCTAGCAAAAGATCAACACTCAGTTGATCCAAAAAGAAAAAGTGGAACCAACAGTTAGGAAGTTATAGATACAGTATAGATATAAATATTTCTTCTAATTTTTCCTTGCAGGTATAATAGTAATTTAGGTGTAAGCGATTTGATGCCTTCTAGTTGTTTTGGATAATAGTTCAGCAGTTCCAACTAGTATCAGTTATGTTAAATGTATTGTCAGGGTTCCAAAGAGCATCCACAAATAAATCAGAGTCCAAGGGAATGTATTGCTCAAAGTTCCAATTTATTAAGAGAGCCATGTTGGCACATCTGGGAAAACTCAAATCTGAAAGCTTCCAGGTTTTCCCCACCTAGTTGAAAATTCAAGATCTTGCCCTACACCCACAATTCCATCGCATGGTCCAATCTCCCACTGCCATGCTGGCAGTTCCGCCCATCCAGTTCCTATCAGGTGCAGAGACAAAGGATGACCTTGGCTTTCTAGAAAAGATTTTGTTTTGGCAACACAGTAAGTAACTCCGTACATCCCCCCTCCTATTTTCCCACAATAGAAAAAGGCATAGTAGAATAATAGAAATGGTGGCAGGCCAAAGATCCAAAAGAAAACTGCGGGCCTGACATGTATGCTAATAGTCTCCTTACACCAGAATCGAACTGGTATGCTTATGAAACAAACTGAAAAAGTCACAATATTTTATGCAGTAGCAGTTTATTTTGAGAATATTGTAGATGGAAACCATTTATTTATATATTTAAAATAAAAAATACATATGTAATATTTAAATAAAACAATATTTCTAATGATCCAGAAACAATCTATCCTTTTGTTTTGTATTTTTCAAAGTTACAAGGATTGGAATTTGTAGTTTAGAAAATGAATCAGAAAATACATTCAAAAAGAGATACTTTCATTTTGGTCAATGAGTAACAAATGGAAAAATAAAATATATCAAGCTACAAAAAAACATCCATATGAATGTTATTAAAGTGAATAAAAATATAATCTATGTACATTACATCCATAAAATTTGTGAAACTCCTATTAATCTATAAAAAGATTATAACTTCTATTATAATGTACGCCGCCCTGGGTCCTTTTGGAGAAGGGCGAGATATAAATTGAATAAAATAAATAAATAAATAAATAAATAAGTTATAAAAAGAGAAAGTATAGATTCAGTTATTATCATGCACAGTAGTACCCTGGTATTCAACTGCTATGAAACTCATCAAATTTGGTGTTCAACACATTTTGAAATTTTTGTCCCGACGCTCATCATTTGTTTGGCACTCAACTCACAAGCTAAAACTTGTTGGTGTCAGCTGCCTTGTGATTGTTTGGTACTGGTTGTTTTTGGTATTTATTCCACCTCCCAGAACCAGTTAAGGATGGGTATTGAAGTACCATTGTATTAAAGCTTACATTATACTAAGATACAAAAAAATAGCATATCTAGTAGGTATGAAATATCAGGGCATAGTTTTTGTGCTCTTGCAGAAAATTTAGTAGTTATCCTCTTAATATTTATAGGCAGTATACCAGTATTTAGATATTTTCAGGGCAATAGCATTATTTTATCATCTAGTATACACCAAATGAATTGGGTTCTTTTTATTTGTAGAAATGATTTTTCCCCAGATTATTGGTTTTACTTAGTACATTATCACATTACTTTTAGTTGTATGCATTTTTATCCAGCAACTTTTGTTGAGAAAAGGAAATTCATGAAGCTCTTACACAGAATACAGAATAACAGAGTTGGAAGGGACCTTGGAGGTCTTATAGTCCAACCCGCTGCCTAGGCAGGAAACCCTACAGTACTTAAAACAAATATCTTCTTTAAAAAGTGTTGGAGCATTCACAACTGCTGGAGGCAAGTTGTTCCATTGATTAATTGTTCTAACTGTCAGGAAATTTCTCCTTCTAGGTTGCTTCTCTCCCTGATTAGTTCCCACCCATTGCTTCTTGTTCTGCTTTCAGGTGCTTTGGAGAATAACATGACTCCCTCTTCTTTGTGGCAACCCCTGAGATATCGGAACAGTGCTATCATGTCTCCCCTAGTCCTTCTTTTCATTAAACTAGACATACCTAGTTCCTGCAACCTTTCTTCATATGCTTTAGCGTCCAGTCCCCAAATCATCTTTCTGGCTCTTCTCTGCACTCTTTCTAGAGTCTCCACATCATTTTTACATGGTGGCAACCAAAACTGAATGCAGTATTCCAAGAGTGGTCTTACGAAGGCATTATAAAATGGTATTAACACTTCACGGGATCTTGATTCTATCCCTCTGTTTATGCAGCTTAGAACTGTGTTAGCCTTTATGGCAACTGCTGCATACTGCTGACCAGTGGTGGGTTGCAGGCAATACGCCCTGGTACGGACGTACTGGAGCCTGCCCAGACCACCAGGTACCGTTCTGGTATGGTGCTCTGGAGGGCCAACCCACCCACCCTCGCTCCTTAGCTGTCTTTAAAGTCTTTGGTGCTTACGCGCGCACACACGCGCGCACACAAGCTATGCTGGCTGGGGAATTCTGGGAGTTGAAGTCCACAAGTCTTAAAGTTCCCAAGTTTGGACATCCCTGTCATATAGACTTACATACCACCCCTTAGTACTTTTCAGCACTCTCTGGGTGGTTTATCCAGGGCTCTTTATCTTATTATGAGAACAATATCCTGCATTAGCAGGTTTGTTTCTAGTTGTCAAACTACCCATTACTTTTTGATATAAACTGGTATTGATATTTACTCTTTGTCATGAAAGTATTTGCTTTTTTTATACTAGAAGATCACAATTGAATTATTGAAGAATCATAACTGAGTTGGTCCTCATATAAAAAATCCTCTCCTTTTTGCTTATTTTACAGAGTGATGGAACACTCTTGGCTACTGGATCATATGATGGCTTTGCAAGAATATGGACGGAAGATGGTAAGACTGAAGAAATAATTTTTCCAGATAGATTTTTTTTGTGATCCTAAATTTGTTTCAGTGTTTAAATTATTTAAAATTTTGATTTTATTTTTGAATTCATCACAGGAAATCTTGCAAGCACCTTAGGGCAACATAAAGGGCCCATCTTTGCTCTAAAGTGGAATAAAAAGGGAAATTACATTTTAAGTGCTGGCGTTGATAAAGTAAGTGTTGAATTCTACAATTTGCAAGTATCAATTATCTAATTATCTTTTAAAACTTGTTTCAATTCTTGAAACAGCTGCTATTTCTGTATTTACCAGATGGTGGCGCCATCCTAATCTTCATTTCTCTATATGCACAATAAATACTGTTATGATCAACTCTTGTCCAGTTTATAGATGGCCACATTTATTATCTGTTGAAGACGCCATATTATCTATTTTGTGTGGATTGTTTTGACTTTAGAACTAATAATGCTGTTTGACATCTGTTTTTTTCCCCTTCTATATGCTCTTCCTTCTCTACCTAGACAACAATAATTTGGGATGCTCATACAGGTGAAGCTAAACAGCAGTTTCCTTTTCACTCAGGTAATTAAAGTTCAACTGTTATATAGGCTTTCTATATTTAACAAATGACAAAAAAGTTTACTCTGTCATAATTAATTATGTTTTTACAAGTGACTATTAAACAGATTTAGGCTATTGCAGGGGTCTCCAACTGTTGCAACTTTAAGTGTGGAGGCTGGAGAATTCTGGGAGCTGAAGTCCTTCAGACTTAAAGTTGCAACGGTTGGAGACCCCTGGGCTATTGCATCCTAGTTTTCTTGATTCTATTTGTCTGATAAGAACAACAGAAGTGAAATAATTTTTGTTAGACAAACTTGAGAGTAAAAGTTTGAATGTTGCCATATCATACAGCATTGATAGACCAAATCACTGAGAAATATTCATTATTCTCAATTATCTTTTACATAAGAAATAGTATCTTTGTAGTGATTTAGCCCAATCACATACTTATCATTATACCAATGACATAAATTTACATAAATGGTATCAAACAATATTATAATGTAAATTGCATAAATTATTCCATTTTCATCTTATATTATTCAAGCAATATAAATTGCATTGGATATTTGGTACCACAGAAATTTAAAATGCAAAGTGCGTTCTAAGTCAAGATTTCATCTTGTATTATTTCAGTATAGGGTCTGGCCCATGTTTTAGTTCAGACTGATAGTGTTCCAAAGGTCTATCCTCTGGTTTCCCAAAAACTTTGTTTTGGCATGTATGTAAAAACTACATTATTATCTTAATTTATTTTGATAGCTTGCATGTTTCAAAAAGTCTGCTGTGTTTTTAGATTTGTTTGGCATTTTTTTTCCTAAAAGTAGTCCTTAACTATGAATGTGATGTTCATAAATTGGGTCCCGATTTCATATATTTTTGCAATAGTTGTTAATGAACATCACAGCCACTAAGTGAATACTGCCATTGTTAAATGAACCAATGATTCACTAGCAGCTGATTTTGCTGAAAACCAGAAGTAAATGCTGGTTTTCAGCAAAACTGTCATAAAACACTTTAATATATGTTATTTGTATGACAATGTCATTAGAGTGGAAATTAGACCCACTGCATGCTGTGGCATCAAAGTCTGATATATAATGGCTTTATTCTATTGTAAATAGCGGTCATATCAGAAGGATGTTGGTCATGCTATCAGAGTAATAGCATAGTGCTAGGATGCTACATGTAATTAAATTAACAGTAACAAAGGTAATTTGCTTCCTGGCTAAATTTCCTAATGATCCCTTTCTATCCTCCTTTCACAGCCCCAGCCCTGGACGTAGATTGGCAGAACAATACTACCTTTGCATCGTGCAGCACTGATATGTGCATACATGTTTGCAGACTTGGCTGTGATCGTCCAGTCAAAACCTTTCAAGGCCACACGGTAAAATGAAGCAATAATCTTAATACACTGCAGTTAAAACAGACTTTATCAATATTTCATGAATGCTATGTTCATAAATCAATAGCTACCTAATTCATTTAGCTGGCAGGCATATATTGAATTTTGAGAATATATATATTTATCTCTTCATGCAAAATAGTAAGCATGTTATTCTGGGATGGGAGTCTCCTCATTCACAAATTAGCTGGCAAAGTGGTCATGTGTAGTAACAGGAAGCCAAGAAGGAAAGTTCCATTATTATCTTGCCTTCTTTCTAGGTAGTATCTATGCTTCAAAATTAGATAATGCATAAGGGATTTTAGTCTTAAATTTAATCTTTGTATTATTGGCAGTAAATTCATTGATGTTAATAAGAATGTGGTGAAATCAATTTTTATTTGTTTTTATAGCTTTGCTTTAGAAAAATAGAAATGCTATTTTAATTAGAACATTAAGTAGAATTCATGGTAGTGAACCAGTCATCTGAATTAGTATGCAACACTTTTCCCAGAGTTTATTTAAAACCTATTGGTATTTTTTTAACCTATGAAGAGATCTGTAACAAAGGTAGCTAATTGTAATATTGGGAGAAAGCAAGATAATTTATCAATTAAATAGCAAATCCATAAAAAATATAATTTTACATTGTATTTTATAATATAATATGAATTACATTTATAATTTTGAGTTTAGGCTTATTATTATTGTAATTATTATAAAGTCTCTCTTTATTATACTACACACAACAGCAGATATAACAGCTTTTGCATTCTTACATGAGGCAACATCTAATTCCAATTTCTAATTTTCCATGCATTCCTGATGGCTATTTATTCATAAAACAGATAAAATACCCATGAAATGATATGGTGGTAATAATAATAATAATAATAATAATAATAATAATAATAGTAATAGTAATAGTAATAGTAATAGTAATAGTAATAGTAATAGTAATAGTAATAGTAATAGTAATAATTACTAATATCAATAATAATAATAATAATAATAATAATAATAATAATAATAATAATAATAATAATAATAATAATAATAATAATAATAATAATAATAATAATGCCTTAAGATGTTAATTTATTGATATTTAACCTCTAAAAGGATATCACACAAAATTATGAACTCTGGAGTGATTGTAATAAAAAGGGGACTTGCTTCAGTGAGAATGCATAAAATCTTGACATTTTAAAGGGATGTCTTCGACAAAATGATAACAATAACCAAGCAACAGATTGAATTCCCTCCAGATGTAGGCTTATTAGGTAAAACTTTGCAAAACAAAAAATGCATTGTTTATCTGCTTATAACAGCAAAATCAATCATTATCTTCCAATGCATAATATCTTAATAAACCTTTGCTTGAAAATTTGTTCAATAACATTTCGTCTATTTCCCTGTTTGAGAAACTTCTGAAAAATTTCCATGTTTAAAAAATGGAGCATAAATTCAGCTTAAACAGTTTGCTTGTTTGTAAAAAGTACAACACTAATTATAGAATATATACACTAATTTTAAAATAAATCCTTTGTTTCAGAATGAGGTCAACGCAATTAAATGGGATCCTTCTGGTATGCTTCTAGCATCCTGCTCAGATGATATGACGTTAAAGGTATGATCTCAGATCCAAAGAGTATTTTCAAGAACTTGAACTAAAGTTTATAAAATATTATTTGCAAAGTTTTCAAAGGATTTGCAATGTCTTTAAAACCATCTGAAAACAGAAATTACTAGTCTTTTTTGCATAGTGACCATGCATCATAGATGGACAAAATATTTCTAAATACAGATTTTATTTATCTCCATTCAATTGATTCTTTATATAGATTTGGAATATGAAGCAAGACACTTGTGTACATGACCTTCAAGCGCATAACAAAGAGATTTATACTATCAAATGGAGTCCAACAGGACCAGGTACCAGCAACCCAAACTGCAACATTATGTTGGCAAGGTAAAAGCAAAACAATGCAATGTCTTCTATTCTTATACCAAGGCACTTGAAACACAGCTTCTCTTCCCAGTCCCTTACCATCCTGTATTCTCAGTTATATTTAAGTATTTACATATTTACAAAGTTATTAATATTCTATGAAGAATACCAACATACCTCCCTTAGACCTGTCCGCTCTCACAGGGTGGGCCTCATCAGGGTGCTGTCTGCCGGACAATGGCAGCTGGCGGCCCCCAGAGCAAGAGCCTTCTCTGTGGCAGCTCCTGCCCTCTAGAATGGCCTACCACCCAACCTCCGCACGATCACGGACCTGCGCCTCTTCCACCGGGCTCTAAAAACATATTTCTTTCATGAGGCCGGCCTGGCATAGCTCTAAATTTTAATCTTATTTTAGAAATGGGTTTTAATTGGCAATTTTAGCATGGGTGCAATTTAATTTAATTTAATTTTAATATCCTGTATTTATTGTTTTTTACATTTTATTCCTTTCCTGTGCGCCGCCCTGAGTCCAATCCGGAGATAGGTGCAGGATATAAATTAGATAGATAGATAGATAGATAGATAGATAGATAGATAGATAGATAGATAGATAGATAGATAGATAGATAGATAGATAGATAGATAGATAGATAGATAGATAGATAGAGATAGATAGATAGATAGATAGATAGATAGATAGATAGATAGATAGATAGATAGATAGATAGATAGATAGATAGATAGATAAATAAGAATATCAATGTGTGTCTTGAAAAGGTTTCGTTGCATTGTCAGCACTGGCAGAGGAGGAACAGGTTGAACTACATTTTTGTGCTGAGCAAAAACCTCTAACAGCCTGTGTAAGCTTCATGGCCACCTACATGCTATTTATGGTTATTTATGACTACTGAGCTAGTATGGGGCTGTGACTTATGATATAGTCATTCAAAGAACTTGTTTACATTGGGAAATCTCAGTATCAGCAATGGAACGAGGAGATAAGCCCAAGCATGTATTTTCATAGGAAGGTAGAGAACATTGCATAAGATCAATAGATTGTTTAACTTCAATAGTAATGTTTTAGCCACTTACATTAGCAATATTCGAATGAAAAAAATGTTTTTATCTCTTTGCTTCAGTGCTTCATTTGATTCTACTGTTCGGTTGTGGGATGTAGAAAGAGGTATCTGCACTCACACGTTAACAAAACATCAAGAACCTGTCTACAGTGTAGCTTTTAGTCCTGATGGAAAATATTTAGCAAGTGGATCCTTCGACAAATGTGTTCATATATGGAACACCCAGGTATGGCAATTTTATATCATGGCACTAATATAAGTTTAAACATGCTCTTTACATTGTAGTAAACGTGTTTGTAACTTGTTTTTACTACATAATATAAATTTATTGATACATATATTTAAATAAATGTGGTAGAGGTCTATGAATCTAAGAGACTTAACAAAAGAATAGTCCTGTCATTAGTAGTTTTGTGTCTAGGAGCAGGTGTGTATATAGTACACTGTAGACATATCTTACTTAAGTTGAATAGTAAAAGTATGACCAGTATTCCTATTCTAAAATGATTTTCAGCAATAAAGCTATATAAAATCTGAATAAATCATACTCCTTAAAGACAATAAGTCCTTTCCCTCAGCTTTATCTTTTCATTAATTGAAAGAGGTTATCAACAGTGTTCTTTCAATACCTTAATTACAAGTAGATAGCCTAGTACTTACCAGGTACTTTAGACCAGGGGTCTCCAACCTTTGCAACTTTAAGTCTGAAGGACTTCAGCTCCCAGACTTCTCCCAGAATTCTGGGAGCTGAAGTCCTTCAGACTTAAAGTTGCAAAGGTTGGAGACCCCTGCTATAGACTCCAACTGCCATTAGATTCAAACTGTATAATAAATAACAACAGAATGCCCAGAAACATGTAGCAAGACTGTTTGAAAATAAATTTAAAGCAAGTTTAATGGAGACACTTAAATGTTCATGTTTAATGTGTATGTTTTTCATCATGGTAGATTTCAGGTTTTGAATTTAGTCCCAAAACTAACCTAATTTAATATTATTGCATTTTTTATCTGTCAGAAGGTCTGTTCTTACGTTGATTCTCAGTCAAATTCTCAAAGGCAACCTTGAGGCTAATGAGATTAGCTGTATTCCTTTCTAGGAATAGCAGTCTGCACTCAAGATAAGTGAACTTAATTAAGCAATTATATCAGTCCAGAAATATTGCTCAAATACGAATGTATTCTGTTACAGGAGTGACTCTCCCAATGTTGCTAAATTTTTGGCAAGCCTCAACATTTTTATACTGGCTGAAACTGTTATCAGTTGTAGTTTGAATCTCTTGCTATAGCGTCACATTCTTATAAATTAGAGGCAAAATTACATTTTAGTGCAGTTTCATTCTTACTTATTTTTTAAATTCAGTTTTCAGTTTTATGTAGACTCCTTACTTGCTACTCACCCAATACGTATCCCTAGTTAAAGGCCAAGTACTTTTGTATAGTAAGTTAATAGTTAACAAATATCTGTGTTATCAATATAATGATGAAAACCGTCTTGAATGCATTTGGAACAATATTTTTTTTTAAAAGGGGGGGGGGGGTTTGACATTGCCATAGATGTATATTATAGGCCAACCAACCAAATAGAAGAAATAGATGATTTTGCTAGTCAGTTAACTAAGGTATGTAGGAAATACATCACAATAATAATGGGGAACTTAAATTATCCCAAGTGGAAAACAAACTTTACACCAAGTGCAAGATCAGTTTCCTGACAAACATAACAGACAACTCGTCTCCCAAAAAGTAGAGAAAGGAACTAGAAGGTCAGCCATATTGGACTTAATTCTCACTAACAGACATGAAATGATAGAAGGTGTTGAAGTTATGGGACTCTTGTGTGGGGAGTGATCATGCAATATTGGAATTCAACATTATGCAAACATAAGCAATGGAACAAAGTCAAATTTGAGTCTTGGACTTTAAGAGAGCTGATTTCAATAAACTTAGAGAGAGCTTGGGAACATGAGAATCCTCAAAGGGAAAACAACTGAAGAAGCTTGGGGAATTTTGAAAAGTCAGATTATAAAAGCCCAGTCTAGCACAATTCCAGTGAAGAAGAATAGTAACAGCTCTCAAAAGGAATCAGCATGGCTGTATAAAGAACTCTCTGATAAACTGAAAGACAAAAAGGACAAGTATAAAAAGTGGAAAGAGGGGCACAAAATTAAGGCAAAATATAAGCAAATAGCCCAAGCTTGCAAAGATGAAAGTAGGAAAGCTAAGGCTCAAAACAAACTAAGTCTTGCAACAAAAGTTAAAAAATGACAAAAAAACAGTTTCTTTCAGTATGTAAAAAATGAGAAAAAAATCAATGAAACGACTGGCCCATTAATGGGAGAAAATGGTAATAAGGTAATGATTAACAGGAGAAAGCTGAACTGCTTAACTCGCTTTTTGTGAGGAAAAAAAAAACCAGTCCAATCTTCTTCAAAAGATTAATGACATAAACATATTTATCCATTTGGAACATGGATATGCAAATGCAAATGATCAAGTTATTAAGCTATAGGCAAAACTAATGCAAGTATTATTTATAGAAATGTACGTGTTATGATATCAAATTACAAACAAAGTGGTACAGATTTGTCCCCTGAATAAAGGTGTTCTGTTTATTTATAGAGTGGGACTTTAGTACATAGCTACAGAGGCACCGGTGGAATATTTGAAGTCTGCTGGAATGCTAGAGGAGACAAAGTCGGAGCCAGTGCTTCAGATGGATCGGTATGGTTTCTTCAGTTTGGGTTTTATTTTGTTTTTACATATACATAAATGAGTGCATTTCAACACTGCAAGTATTTCTTCTTGTGATGCACTAGTGATCTCTCTGCCAAAAGGCATAATTCAGACAAATTTATTCAGATATGATGGAGTAAAATCCAGAGTGCAATAAAATCTAGTTCTAAAGCTGAGGAGACAGGTGCCCCCAACAATTGCAAGATGGCCAAGAGTTCTTTGCCTTGAAAAGACAGGGGGGAAAGGCCTGAGGTTTAAATCCTGGAGATTTGGCTCCTGGCTGTGTAGGCTTTTTGAAAAGTTTGCATTAAACTTTACTCTCAGGAGTGGCTGGCTGGGTAGGGAGAGGGAAATGGGTTCTTTTGGCCAGATATTTTTTTTCCTCTCTTCTAGGAAGTGTGCAGCTGGAGGGTATTTGCCAATAGAAAAGGAGAATGGGTCTTTTCCTCTTGGGTTCCCTTCTGTTCTGCCATGCATTTCCTGCTGACCAGGCTAGAGCACATGTGGGGGGGGGGGTTGTCTTTGCACAATGCAGCATCAGTGCCTGACTTTTGGAAAAAGCAACCCACCCAAAACTGCTTCTTTGCTGGCAGATGAGGCTCCTTTGGAAATTTATTCCAGCAAATTCCCATCATTGCTAAGCAGTTATATGTTAGAGGTCTAATATGTTTGGATTTTAACAGGAAGGATTTTCAGTGCCAGAGCAGGGAGGCAGCACTAAAATAAAGCATGGGGGCCTCATGGCTCTGGCCAAGGCTTGGAAAGCCCAGTATAGGCCATGCACGAATCTCTCACTTCAGATGCTGAAAATTTTCACTGCTAACATCCAAGGGGAAAGCATTTTTTTAGGGAAGCTGGCAGGGAAGATTGCAAATGGCAAGAACATGACTGTGGGACGCTTGGCAATCAGTGGTAAGCAATGTTTTGTGATGAATGTAAGTATTTTACAGACAGTAAAGCACTATTCCAAAGCCATCTTAATTTTGAACAGTTGTTAAGGTACCAGTCATAAGTCAAGAACTATCTATAATGAGCAGGTTCAAATGAAGCTATTTCTTGCTTTCATTGTTTGTTTTTGCACACTTAAAAAAATTGAGTAAGGATTTGATTTTCGGCAATCCTTATTCTTCAACTAGCCTTTCTTTCATCTGAGTCTTTGTAATACTCAGGATTTACTTCAAGTATGCTCTTGTTCATTATCCTGATAGAAATGCATACCATTGAATTATCAAAAGTTATTATGAGATTATTTGAGGAAAGGTGACCAAACACCGGGCACCTACTACCATATGTGATGGTCATGTAGGAAAACTAAAGAATATTGGCAAAAGATTCGAAGGTGGTTGGAAGAAATGACTGGACAGAGAATGGAACCCAAACCAGAAATATTCCTATTAGGAATTATTAAAGAGGATTTAAGCAAAAGGTTAACATATTTAACACTAAATATCATAACAGCTCCGAGAATAGTTTATGCCCAACAATGGAAGAATGGAAACATAAACTAAAGAAAAGGAAATAATAAATAAAATAATTGGTTGTGCAGAATGTAATAGATTGACCTGGAATTGAAAAATAAAGGACAGACAGAATACTATGAGATTTGGGATAGATTTGATCAGTGGTTGGATTTAAAGAAGGGAAGTCGAACGAATAAGCACAAAGATGCCTAGATTGAAACATAAGGCAATACAGGTACTATATTATGTAATTTTAATTGTAATTGTTATTGCATTCGTGTAGAAGAGGCTAAGTATGCATATGTAATCAGTAAGTAGCAATGTGTATTGAATTCTCATTGCTTGTATGTATTGAAACGATTTGTGTTATTTGCTGTATGGTGGAGAGACTGCCAAGACAGTTTCACCATGTCCAACGTTTTCTTTTTTAACAATAAAAGGTTTTTTTAAAGAGTTTATTTGGTGCCCAATTTTTCTGTGTTCCAGGTGTGTGTTCTAGACCTGCGAAAATAAATATTTTAGAAGAAACTGCAAATGGACCAGCATTGAATGTGGAGGTGGAAGCACTCTTCAAACATACTTTTAACATCTCTGGAATGGCAAAAACTGGGGGAAATAAACAGAAGCAGAACTAAGCAAATAATGCATTTCTCCCAGGCAAAAGGAGCTTGCAATGTTTTGTCCACCAACCTTCACCAAGGTTTTAAAACAGAATCACTTAGGGAGGGGGGATTTTTCCACTATGAACTTACAGCCTTTGGAGGCAAGCAAGAAGATGGCCATCAACAGCTAAACCTGCTGTTTGCTGGGGTCAGATCTCTGAGACCTCATTTTGACAGCTGCTAAAAAGAAGATGAAAAGCTGTGCCAAAAACAATAACAATTAAAAGGAAAACAAAATCTATGAAGCAAAATGCTTTGATAAACCAAAATGGGAAAAAGTTCTCCTCCATGTGGTATTGCATTGTTTTTCTTTCTAGTTTGGACACTATAATTGCTCTCCCAAAGGACGTTCAAAAACCAGTTTGTATTGATGATACACTCAAATTTGTAATCCCAACACTTTGTATTTTCTAGACTACTGTTATTTGTTCAGTGATTTTTTTCTTATCAGCTGGAATGTTACAGCCTTGACAATAACAGGCATAGGTTCAAACTGAATGTCTTTCTTTTTATTTCTTTATTTCTTTCTCTTCTTTCTTTCTTTCTTTCTTTCTTTCTCTCTCTTTCTCTCTTCCTCCCCCCCCCTTTCTTTCTTCTCTTCCCCAACTTTTTGCTTTGTTCTTTCCGTTTGTGCCTAGTTAATGCAAAGGGCAGATGGACACCATTAGTGACTGCTTCTGTTTTCCATTTCTTCTCTTCACCCCTCCCCCACCTTTTCTCTTTTCTTTATCCTTTGATTCTGCTACTTCTTTAATGTTTCCATGCTTCAGATCTTGAAATCTGAAGGGCACTTTCAAAAAATTGTGTATTAAGTGCTTTAGGTGCTGGAAAAGCTTTTTACAGAAGAAAGATTACTTTTTAAAAAAAGAAAGAGCCCCATGTATTTTTGGAATAAGAAATAAAGGTTGTCGTATTTTTATGTTAAAACACAATTTTAGAAACTTAAAATATCTAACATGTGTGAATTGGATTGTGTTCCATCATTTAAAAGAACAATTCAAATGAATCCCTATTTAAAGATGCAGTATCTTTTTAATCTTCATGAAAGGCAGTTTTGCCTATACTTCTTTTAAAAAGAGTCTTTAAATAAATCCTGCAAGTAGTAAAATATTCCATGGCATAAATTCGTTATCAGATGTTATAACTTGACAGAATATTAAAACATAATTTCAGAATTATAAACTTCAAAACTTACTTTGAATTTAATTTTTTCTTTAAAATCATGACTTTTTAAAGGAAAAAATATTACCGTTGGTGTACAGTGATTCTGCTTTCAAATATAGACATACTTGAAGTTATGAAAGAATTAATCTTAACATTTCACTCTATATGAAATATTATTTACAAATTATGTAGAGATGTTTGATAGATAGAACCAATTTCATCATTTTTATTTTTCAAATACTATTTCATCCCAAGATATTAGACTTGAGTGCATTAAACTCAAAGAAATTCACTTCTAAGTAGACATGCATAATATTACTGTTTAAGTCAATACTTTAAATCTGGCTTCAAATCAACACTAACTTGGTAGTGAGGCATATTAATATAATAAACAAATAAATTACAGTTAGTCCTCGAATTACAATCACAGTTGGGACTAGAATTTCCATTGTGAAGCAAGACGGTTGTTAAGTAGGTTCTGTCCAATAATATAACATATTTTGCCACAGTTAAGTGAAACATTGCAGTTGTTAAGTGAATCACATAGCCATTAAAAGCATCTATTTTTCTCCATTGACTTTGCTTGTCAGAAAAGAGCTGAGAAGGTTGTAAATAGTAATCACATGAACCCAAGACACTGCAACCTTACATGCCAGTTGCCGAAGTGGGGACGCTATGATAGTAAGCTCAAGGACTGGTTGTAAGTTACTTTTTTCAGTGCTGTTGTAACTTTGAATGGTTGCTGAATGAATGGTTTTAAGTAGAGGACTACCTGTATTGTAATATTAAAATGATAAAATATTATTCCATAACCGATTCTGGAATAAAATTCTGGACATTCTATTTGAATTTAATTGAGATACATGTGAACTAATGGGATACTACATCTTTAATATGGTAAACAGGGTTCCTGTATGGGGAATCAAAATGCCTAATATTCCTAGGATTCCACAAAGACTTTTTCTTAATATAAGAGATTGCATTTTTATTTTTTATTTTAAAACAAAACTATAATCTTGGTCCCAGGTGATGTGCACTTTTTTTTCATTTTTATAGCTTGTTTCCCCTTTTTCTCTTCCCTTTCTTCTTTCCTTCCTATCCAAATTATATTTTCAGCCATTCACTGATAGTCTAAATTCTGGCTTCTGAAGTTTTATTGTCTGTGTCAGACTTGAAGCCAGACTTGGTTCTCATTTCAGCATTTCATAGATTCTGTTGAAACACCTCCCCTTGCCCATTTTCTCTCCCGCCCCCTCTTACACGCACGCACACACATACACATACCCAAAAACCACACTCACTTTCTTTCAACAAATCACCTTGTGTGTTGTAATTCATTTGTTCCAAGAAGAAAATCAAGAGATCATATTCAGTGTCTTGAATAAATTGCTATATTTTGATATTAGAACAATTTTGTGTGAGTTATTCCTTGTATGCTATCAGCATTTTCTTTTTGTCTTCAGTTCTTAAGACTTTTATATTACTAAGGTCTTGTTGCAAAATTGTATAATTTTGTTTGTGCTAGATATGGAAACATTGAATGTTTTAGTCAAATCCTTTAAGTACAGTATATATTACATATATACAGTAATACTAATGACATTTTATGAGGGACTATCAACCTCCTCATCTTTTCAGAATTAAAGACTAGAAACATACAGAATAAATTTATTATTTTAAATCTGGATAACTAAATTCCACATAAATTGTCAGATCCTATGCTTGTACTGTGTGATCAAAGCAACTAAAAATAGTTCTCATGCCATTCTTTTTTTTTTCAAGAGGAAAAATATTACTTCATTAGAATTGTATAGTTAAAATTATGGTTGAATTATTCAAAGTTCCTTAATGGAATTTACAATTTTTAATAGCAGTGTTTATGATAAAAAGAAAGCTACTGTGGAATTTCTTCAGAAATAGCTGCCAATATAAACAGGCTAGTTTTTAAATGTTTTAGTCTTCAAATGTTATGTACGTGTAGTCTCCAGATAAGAGGTAAATGGGATATTTTATGACTATCTCATAAACAAAGTAAACTAAAAAAGTAAAACATTGGTATGTGACAGGATTATGTTTCTGGGCATTATTTATTTTTATTAGATCTTAGCTGGAGTGTTTAGAATTTTTAAGCACCTTATTCAGCCATGACGTGTGGGAAGAAGAAAGGAATGCACATCAAACCATATGGAATTGAAGTAGTGGTGGTTTATCCCTCATTAAAATTAAGCAAAGAACAGCAAATTGTAATCAATGTATTCAAATGAGTAAAGTAAGGGAGGTGTTTCCAGTCCTGGATATGCTTTGAAAATTATTTGAAAAAAATGCTTCAGTCTTTGTTTTACTTCATTATTTCTGTTGTTCATCGAAGCACCCTGACTTTTTATAGGCTGAAAAAAAGATGCATAATTTTTCAGCCTATAAAAAATCCATTAAGAGTGGATTACTTAACAATGTGGAATCTCTGTTTCAGGTTTGTGCAGAAGCTTGAGAAAAGTCAGGATGCTTTAAATCAGGGGTCCCCAACCTTTGCAACTTTAAGTCTGAAGTCCTTCAGCTTCCAAAATTCTCCAGCCAGCAAAGCTGGCTGGAGAATTCTGGGAGCTGAAGTCCTTCAGACTTAAAGTTGCAAAGGTTGGGGACCCCTGCTTTAAATAATTATCCAAGAAATGTTGTGTTTCTATGATATGCAAAATGTTATTTCTTTCAAAGTGTGCATCATCTATATTTTCTGTCCCAAAGCTGAAGGAAGAATCATAAGCAATCAACACGACAATGGAGGAACCATAACAACCTATTCTCCATAGCTTAATTTAAGTGTTTTGTGCACATTATTTAGTATAAAGCAAATTAATGGGTTATACTTGAAATGCAGAGTTTAGTTGTATCTAGCATAACAAAGGAGAGAGAACGTCAGAAAAATATAGCTGTTGTTATATTTATAAGGGAGAAAACTGTAGAAAGCACTTTAAAGTCTTACAGCAAAACTTTTATTATACAAATTTACAAGTCCCAATAAGAGTTGAAATGTTGAAAACCAAAACTTTGATGTTTTGCCTCATTTTCCATCTCCTAGCATAGATGGAAAACCACAGTGGAAAAACATAAGTTTCGTACTATTGACAGGAAAACAGCTGAATACAGTTACAATGTTATTTGGGATTGGAAATGTGGCTTTCAGTAATCAAAGTTAATGTTGCATTATTTTTTCTTTCCCTCCTCCTTTGAACCTCTTTAATGCACCAACAAATAAATGAGATTTCAGCAGTGTTTCTCCTTCATTACCCAAAACTGCTGATCAAAAAATTTCCTTATTTAAATATTCTTGTTGTAATTGGGTAATGAGTTACCAAAGGAAAATCACTTTTGCCCAATGTTGGGTAATTTACCCAGGTATGAGAGGCACAGGGCTTTCAGTTTGTGTGAAAGTCCAGGCTTCTTTTATTTTTGTAAAAATGTGGCCTGAAAGTATTCCTTAATTAAAAAGAAACAAACTATCACGAACAGAGATGTGAAGGTGTTATTTCCATTGCCATTCTAATAAGTTGAATTCTACACATTTTCTCAATCTTTTTGAATGCACCCGTTGATGACTATTGAATTGGACCCATCTTTTATAGTAGAAATGGGATAAGATTATATCATGTAGCTTTTTAATGATTTTTCAAATACTGACAAAAAGTCAGTGAAATAAACTTTCAATTCTTGATTCCAGAGTGATCATAGTTATCTAAGGTAAGAATTATAATTCTGTCTTAATTACATGAATGTGGCATTCCAAGTTATCTTAAATCCAGATATAATACAGCAGATAGAAATTTGCTTTGGTTTAACAAGCAAATATTACAATATCACTTCAATTGATTTTCTGTGGTGGGAGAAAGGTCTTGAATACAATATTCATATCCACAGCTGATACTTGTTTTGTTCATAATGCAGAAGGCCTTGATAAATCTGAAAATTCCAACTCAATTAAACTCTTAATGAAATCCTGAATGTTTAACTATACAGATACGCTTTATATATCTGGGGCTGTAATGTTTTCTTGTATATTGTGTATCTGTTATCCACTACTGCTTCCTAATTCTCCAAAAACCAGCCTTGATAAATTTCCAACTAGCTTTCAAATATTTTTGGTACCTGTTTTGCTTAGAAATTCCATCTCTGACCAGATTTGCCAGTCTGATAGTAATTTTCTTAAGATTTGGACTTTTCCAAGATGTTGAAAGTATCATAAGGTCAGGAAACGTTATATTAAACTTTACTGCTTAAATAGTGGTAACTCAAATAATTTCTAAAATTCTGCTGTTGCGTTGTTTATTTAAAATCACTATAATATTACATGTATAATCAGATTTAATGTAACAAAATTGGAACCAAAAGGTTACAACTTTAACTGTTTCATCAATCCCAAGTATTATGCCCATGTCAAGTCTAGAAAACAGTTGATAATTGGTTTTCACTGTAAGCAGCATCTGGGCACTTTTGGTTTCTCTTATGTTACGTCTTTCATTTTTTGATTGGTTGCCAAATAGCAGATGGGCCAAACAGTTCCTTCTCAAGTTTTTCTTCCCCTAGCTAGCCTCACCATCTACAAGCTAGACTCCTACCTCCATTTCTTCCAATCATGCCAGATTCTTAAAGACAAATGCCAAAAAAACCCTTCTTGACAAGGATTTTCGGAAGTGCTTTGCCATTGCCTCTTTCCTAGGGCTGAGGGAAAGTAACTGGCCCAAGGCCACCCAGCTGACATTGAACTTAAGGCAAGACCAGAACTCATGGTCTGGCAGTTCCTAGGTTGATGCCTTAAGCCCTACCCCAGATTGGCTGTCTCCTGTCTCCATAACTATGTTCTTAATTGAGCTCTGCAATGAGATAAATAACCAGTTGGATACTATCCTGGGGAGATGTAACAAAATAGATTCCTAGGGATATAAACGTTAATAACAAATTTTCAATAAGAGTATAATTAGTAAAATACTTGATACATGAAGGAGAATATAGCTAATATATTACATTTATGTCTCCTCAGGAAAGATTCTGCCTTTTTAATTGTTACATTCCTGGTATATCAGATCAATTTAACTAAGTAGTAAGTGGCATTTTGGGCCTAAATGAGATCTATAATTGTTACAAACATTGCTGTGTGTACAACCATTTTAACACTTATGTGGATATTCTGTATCCCTTTGCTTAATATGAGACACTCCCATCCTTTTCTTTCTGCAAAAGAGAAGATGAATGGTTTGTTCTACTATAATATGTCATAACAAAGAGTGCAATTTTAAACTAGTTTATAAGCTTTCTGGGCATTATAAAGCATGCATTATGACAAAAGGCACCGATGTCCATCAGTCAATGCCGGCTGTCGGCGTCCAGGGGTAGGGCCTTCTCTGTGGCAGGGCCCACCCTCTGGAACGACCTACCCCCCCGACCTTCGTACTATCACGGACCTTCCCCTCTTTCGCCGCTCACTCAAGACTCATTTCTTCCAGCAAGCTGGACTAGCCTAGAATTTTAGACCTCATATATGCCAAAACTCCAACCAAACTAGTAAATGGTTAATACGTTAATGGGAATTTTAGTACAAGTTAATTTAATTAATTTTAATTCTTTTATTGTATATGTTATTATTTATTATGGTAGATTTATCTGTACACCGCCCTGAGTCCATTTCGATGGAGATAGGCGCGATTTACAAATCGAAATAAATAAATAACAATGAAACGGATTTTATATCATCTATATAACTGATAATGCACCATCAATATATAAGGCTAATTTAGATTGACAGAAGGTGTAGACAAATGCTATTTAGATTGTTCTTTATTTTAAAAAGTGTATTATGTAAGAAATAACAATAAAGGTCAAAAACTAAATTGTTAGTTTACAAACTTCCTAAGATATAATTTCCTTTAACTTATTTGTTGAACAAAATCTATGGTTGGTTTCAGGTAGCAGACCAAAAGAAAGTATGGCTAACAATGATGCATTAATCTTTAAGGCATATGCTAAATCTAGATACTGGAGATCGCTAATTTGCATACTAGTAGTTATCTTTCATGAATCTGCATAATTTGTATCACTGCATCTTGCATTAACATTCCTTTTTTATGTATTACTTTTAACAAAAATCAGTCAAAAGTCACAGTAAAATGGTAATAGGTATCTAAAAAGACACAGGAATGATTAATACAATACAAAGCAATCCACCCCCATTCCAAAAGTTAACTTTCACAACAGTGTAATTCAGGGGTCTCCAACCTTTGCAACTTTAAGTCTGAAGGACTTCAGCTCCCAGACTTCTCCAGCCAGCTTTGCTGGCTGGAGAATTCTGGGAGCTGAAGTTCTTTAGACTTAAAGTTGCAAAGGTTGGAGACCCCTGGACTGTAATTGGTCAGTAGAGAAGCAGCTATGACTGAGATTGTGGGGTGCTTTCAACTGAGGAAAAGCAAACAAAAAGAGAAGGAGGCAATAATAGTAAGCCATGTAATGCTTTGTAAATTACATACTAGGTTACAGTGGAATGTTTTTAGTTTTCAATTTTAAGGTAAATCATTAGAACTATAAGATTCCCTAATATCTTTTATTAATTAAAATTGTCTTGCTGGCAATGCAAACTGCCGAAGACGTAAAAGTAAAGAATTTACTGATACTTCATTCTGACATGCTCAGAATTTATTAGTATCATATTTGCCTCAACAACCATTTATTTATTTTATTGCTTTTTAAAATAAATGATTAGAAAGTCCCATTTTAAAAACTGAGGTGTCACTTGGTGTAAATATTAAGTGGAACATTTCATCAAGGTCTGGATCATGTATCCATTCATTCCTCAGCACTGATCTAGTAATTGAATGAATTAGCTAACAGCATTTTAGGCAGGTCAAATCTTGCCAGTGAACGTGTGAGTGAATCCTGAGGTTTACCAGCCTTGGTAGACAGGGGAATTCTTAATTAATCCCTCACTGGTGCCCAGATTTCCTTCAGACAGTATGCTTAAGGTTTCATCTGTCTGAGGGATGGGCACTGTTGATGTTTTCTTTGAGTCATGGAAATTCACCGAGTTTCCACTTGGCAAAGCATAGCCATTTCCAGCAGCCGTTGAGGTGGACAGAGAATCCCATGGAATTGGGCTTTTCTGCCACTGCAAGTCGAGATTCCAACCAGTCCAGCCATAAAAAGCCAATGTGAAAAGAAAGCCTTGCATGGGGTTCAGCACTCCCTAGGAAGGAAAGAACGGAGGAAATTATTTGAGAGTCAAAGTGCAGATTATTATACTTTTTAGTGAGGATTTAAAACAGTAAAGTAGCCCAGCTTTCTGTGCTATTATTATCTCCTATTTCAGACTAAAGAATCAGTCCTAAAATCACAGAGTCATCCTCTATTTAAAAAAGCAGTCAACAAAATGTGGAAATAAAATATACAGTAATCCCTCGTTTTCCGCGGCTTCATTTTCCACGGCTTCAGTGCTTCGCGGTTTTTTCAATAGCAAAAAAATGCATCGGTAGGAGGCAAGTGCCCCCTAGTGCTTGCTTTAAACGATCTCCACCAACTCAAGTTTCCGTTATAGATATACAGAATTCTACTTCGCGGTTTTTCAGTTTCCGCGGAAGGGTGCGGTCCCGATTGACCGCGAAAAACGAGGGATTACTGTATCTTAAGTAATTCTGGTTCCCTTATGTTCCTGCTATTTACATAGAGTAGATAGATATCCTTCAGGGTATCTACAAATATTTTTGTGTGGTAGCCTAAGTTAAATATTTTGGACAAATTGATCTGGTATGGCAGTATCTTCAGTTTCAGATCTCATTGATGCCATCATAAGAAGTATCTCTCCAGATTCACTTAATAACTGTGTTACTAACTTAACAATTGCAGTGATTCACTTAACAGTTGTGGCAAGAAAGATTGTAAAATGGAGCAAAACTCACAACTGTCTTGATAAGCAACAGGAATTTTGGGGCTGTGGTTGTAAATCAAGAACTACCTCTGGTAACAATTTAATTGTTCTCTCTTTAGGATCTTTTTAACATTGAAAAAAAATTATAAAATTTTTGACATTCAATCCTAATTGTCATTCAATCCTAATCAGCAGAAGTTCATTAAAAGTTACCAAAAATAAACAACTTGCATTTTTTAACCTTAATTTCATATTTCTTTACCTTTAACACACAAGTTTTTCTCTAAAAATACAACAAAAAAATTCTTCCCATATTTTTAAGGTATAAGCAAATATGTAATGTCTTATCAATTGGACTAATCAAGAAAATACAGAGCTATCAGAAACATCCCTCCAAGTAAATGGCTCACAAGTTGATTTGTTTTCATTTTCTTTGTCTTTCTCAGAAACTCATTCACAAATTTAACACATACCAGAAACATCTATATTTTAGCCTTAATCAGATAAAACTTCTTAATTTTTTCCTTTTCTTCTAGCACAAATTTATCACTTTCTCTGAAAATGCAACAAAAAGGCTCCTTCTTGCCATTCAGTTCTAGTTGAGAAAACCAATTAAGAATTACTAGAAAAACATTATTTATATATATATATGTATATGTATATGTAGGTCTTTGGTTGTTCGGGTTTTCTCCCGCGTAGAATTGGAAGTATCTTCACGACGTTTCGATGAAGTCTCATTCATCATCTTCAGGCTGGTGCTTTCGGCTTGGTGCTTCCAGGAGCAAACATAGATACTTCTTATGATGTATGGAAGCACCAAGCCGAAAGCACCAGCCTGAAGATGATGAATGAGACTTCATCGAAACGTCGTGAAGATACTTCCAATTCTACGCCGGAGAAAACCCGAACAACCAAAGACCTACATACAAACACCCGCAAAAACCTCAGAAAATATATATATATATCGAGCTTTTTAGCTCTCATCAGCTTGTTGTGGAACAAAGTATAAACTTATCCTCCTGTCTCAGCTGAGCAGAAAGAGAACCTGGTGGCTTAAGTGGCTAATGCATTTGCCTAGCATGTAATACAGCCCCAGTTCGAATCCCAGTAAGGGTATGGCTAGCTGATGAGAGCTAAAAAGCTCGAAATAGATCTATACCAGTCTCTCTGACTTATTTATTGATCAGCTCAAAAACGTAACATATATATATTTGTGTCACAACACCCTGTTAAGCCCCAATTAAGGGAGGAAGCATACTGCTTTCCTTTTCAGCTCGGTTGTGACACAACCATATACTTATACCTATACTCAGCTGATCAGGAAGAGAACCTGGTTGGCTTAGTGGCTAAGGCTTCTGCCTAACATGTAATACAGCCCCGATTCAAATCCCAGTAAGGGTATGGCTAGCTGATGAGAGCTAAAAAGCTCGAAATAGATCTATCCTAGTCTCCCTGATTTATTTATTGATCAGCTCAAAAACCTAACATATACATACATACATGCATACATACATGCATACATACATACATACATACATACATACAACCTTGATCAAATAAGCCAACTTTATATTTCTTTTTTTTTTATAAATCTCTGTTATTTGTTCCCTTTAAACAAAATGCTGATATCTTTCCATTTTATCTTCCTTTCTCCAGCAATCTTTCATGAGTGCAACACATTTCTTTGTAAGACAAAGGTAAAAAAAAATTATCCAAGTCATTCTTCTGATTTATTATTTGCAAATATCCATGTGTACTGAAGGAGACCTTAAATATGCTGGCTGTTTCCCTGTAACCCAGGGGTCTCCAACCTTTGCAACTTTAAGTCTGAAGGACCAGCTCCCAGACTGGCAAAGCTGGCTGGAGAAGTCCTTCAGACTTAAAGTTGCAAAGGTTGGAGACCCCTGCTGTAACCAATGTGCTAGAAAAGCCCATACCATTATAATCCATGTGATCAGTGCCGCAGTTCTGATATTTTTCAAGGAGCTTCCACTGATATTTGGTTGCATTTCCAGGTAGAACAGAAGACCCTCATTTATGATGTTTGATGACCAGCTTTTATGGATGTAAAAGTTATGGATAAAAACAAGACAGAAAGCTTTATAAATATTTGTTATTTTCAAAGCAAAATTAAGACAATTTTCTATCAACATTACTTGTTTTCCTTTCAGGGATAATAAATATTACCCTGTTTCCTCAAAAATAAGACCTTCCCAGATAATGAGCCCAATTGGGCTTTTGAGCGCACGCGCTAAAATAAGCCCTCCCCCGAAAATAGGCCCGCCCCAAAATATTACAACATAGCAGCAGCCATGAGGTGACCATGCTTGCAGCCTCCTGCACCTCAAAAATCATAAAGCCTTCCCGAAAATAAGGCCAAGTGTTTATTTCGGGGGGGAGGAGGTGTTTTCAAAAGAAAATAAGACCCTGTCTTGTGTTTTTAGTTAGAGCACTATTATAACTCTACAGTTATAAAATGAATGAATGTTTTTACTTCTTAGTATTATATCAAGTTGTGCTATTACATAGCCAAAGAAATAGTAAGAGCAGTTAGACCATATTTCATCTGATGGATTATATTTTCTTAGGACTTACTGTTTAGGAAGTGGGGAAAGCCTATTATACACTCTATGCAGCGTTAATTTAGCCCACAGTCTGGTCATTAAATGCTTTCAACTATAATAGTTTTATGCCATTTATCTACTCAAAATCATCATTTGGTGAACCAAATGATGTAAACGAGGAAAAGAGGTAAGCAAGAGGTCTCCATATAATCACAATTATCCCTAATTACCACTGATGTATCTTATGGCAGGGGTCCCCAACCTTTGCAACTTTAAGTCTGAAGGACTTCAGCTCCCAGAATTCTCCAGCCAGCAAAGCTGGAGAATTCTGGGAGCTGAAGTCCTTCAGACTTAAAGTTGCAAAGGTTGGAGACCCCTGTCTTATGGGATATTCAATAATGAGTTCTATTGAGATTCTTCCTGATAGAATACGAAGCACTTTATTCCAACACTTGTGTCATCAGAATATATGGCTTCCCATGCGAGAAAATGCAGTTTTGTTCCAAACCACAAACTTGGAACAACAATGTGGATGAGAAATTCTATAAAAAGAGATCATTACAGGAACATCGATGGGAGTTGATAAAAGTCAAGACAGTGGGTACAACTATGTGATTGCAATTCCACTTTTTTTACTTGTGACATTCATAACATATGTTAAAAAGGTTTTGCTTACTCAGTTGCCCACCTAATCTTGACACTTTTTGACCTCCTCCTTCCCTAAACATCTCTAACATATGGTTAATATAAAACCACTGATAGATAGATAGATCTATATCTATGTCTGTCTGTCTGTCTATCTATCTGTGTGTGTGTGTGTGTGTGTATATATAATTTGTGCTGATAAATAAATAGAGACTAGTATAGATCTATTTCAAGTTATTTAGCTCTCACCAGCTAGCCATACCCTTACTGGGATTCGAACCTAGGCTATTTACATGTCAGGCAGTTGCCTTAGCCACTAAGCCACAAGCTCTACTCCCTTATCAGCTGAGCCAGGGAAATAAGTCAGTGTTTATGTCAAAGTACCTGGTATGCCCAAATATGGGAGAGAGGGAGCATACTGCTACCCATATATATAAATTTATTATCAAATGTGTTGTTTGAATATTCAGAACAATATTTTTATTTATATCCAGCCTTGTTTTTTATAAATAACTCAAAGCAGTGAATATATTCAACACACCTACCACCTCATATTTCTCCACAACAAAACCCTGTGAGGTGGATTAGGCTGAGAGAGAATAACTGGCCCAAAGTCACCCATACCTATGTCAGGATTAGAACTCACAGCCTTCCATTTTGTAGCCTGGTACCTTAACCACTAGATCAAACTGGCTCTCAGATTTCTATAGCTATATCTGCATATCCATAGCTATCTGCATACACAGATAAAGTGTATATAATATGTGTCTGTATACACACACCATACATAAAAGAAATTTTATTTGTTTGTCTTATTAGTACTTAGTGCTGAGACTGAGTTACTGTATCCTATTTATGATTTTTAGTGTTACTGACATGAGCTCTGTACACTCAAAGAACAAGAAGGGCAGGAGTGGATAAAAATGTTCCTCATCTACTGCAAAATCTGCTTGCAAGTTCTTTAAAGTCAATCACCAAATCATTTTAAAGCTTCAATTGCTTAACAGTAGAACCAAAAAAAGTGCCATCCTGACTATTTTGTACTACTATACTGAAGGGAAGAAAGCTGAGAGATGGAATGATTTAGATATTTATTTGATTTTGGGGTAGATTGTCATGGAGAAAATCTATAGTATCTACGTGGTTGCTAAAAATCAAAACCTAGCTGATTGCATATTATCAATTCATTTGATGAAATAGCTATAAAGTTTTATTTCAATCCTTTAAATTTGGAGGATTTTTTAAAAGTTGCACCTTGTATATATATTATAGCTATAGACTGTATAGTATTATTTACAAAATCAAAATTCTAAGAAACCTGAGGTCTGCCCAACATAATAAATATGCATTTTTATATCATACATTAGTTTTGCCCAACGTCTCGGGTAATTAATTCATATGTTCTTCTAATTTGATTTTTAAACCAATCTGCCATCAGTTTTTTCCCCAAGATCTCCTTTTCAGCTCATTACTGTAGAGTTTGACTTTCACATTCCCTATATCTGTTAAGCTTATCACCTTTGCTTTTACACTCTGGCATAATTTGATTCCTTAATTGATTCTTTCTGGATGATTTCTGACATTAAGACTGAATCATTCATCAACTTCATTATGATCTCATTTATAACCAATTCCATTGTAATTTTAGTACAATGACAATAAAGATTATTATTATATCAACTAAATTTATCTAATAGTCCTCATCCTGCAAAAGGGGGGGTACATGGAATCATGATGAATTAATGATTGACTCATGAAAAAAATATATAAAAACAACCTAAACCCGACACTGGGTCAACCAGTGATAGGTTACATAAATGCTCCAGAAATTCCTGTCTTTTCAAATATATTATTGCTTTATGTTCCAGATCATTCTCTCCTGTTATTTTTAAATCTCCCGATGCCAAAATTTGTTGCTAATAACTTTTGGTTGTTATATGTGGGATAAACAGTCTCAAAGCAAATATTTCATAGAGTTCCATACTACCCAGAATGATCTTTCCAGTTATATTTGGTAATGTTTTCCCCTATGGAAATTTTATTCCAAGAATGAAAAATCAAATCTGCTTTGGATGATATATAAATAATACATTAATAGATAGCAATAGCACATAGACTTATATACCTCTTCATGGTGCTTTACAGCCCTCTCTAAGCAGTTTACAGAGTCAGCATATTGCTCACAACAATCTGGGTCCTCAGTTTACCAACCTCAGAAGGATGGAAGGCTGAATCAAGCCAGTGAGGATCAAACTCCTGGAAGTGAACAATACTGCATTCTAACCACTGCAATATAACTGTGCCACCAAATATAAGAAATAAATACTGTTGTCAAAGGCAACATTAAAAAAAGTTTTGCATTATAACAGAGACAAAGGAATATTACATAAAAATTACAGTGGAGCACTTACAGATCAAGAAAATACACATAGTTCAGCCAAAAAGCCAACATATGGATTTCCCTGACTTTGAAAAGTTTCCTTTAATTTTTTTAAATCTTACCAAACAATGATGATCAGCATAATTTTGAAAAAGCGATTTTTAATCTCCGTCCCCAGCCGCCTTTCATTCTCCGTGTAGATTCCTTGTCTTCCCTTCAGTAAAGATGCAACTGAGAAGTAGAAATGAAGTGTGTTCGTTATATCATTCTACAAAGAAGCTGATAACTGCCTAGCAAGAGCAAGTCTGCCACATTTTGAATGCAATATACCATGGATCTGCCCCCACCACTACTTTCTAGCAAGTAGAATTGCTCTGTTAATCCTCATTTTTTCCTATTAAAAATCCAATTGCCATTTAAAATCTTACCGGCAGCCACAGTTCTACTGAAAAGAATTGGGTTGGCCATCAAAACAAGCACCAGTGGAACATATGTGGTGACATAATGAGGAATTGCATGCTCCAATCCATTTTCACAACTGTAAAATAGGGAGAAAGGACAGATTAAAATTCTGATTTATTTGTTGCCAAGTTGAAAAGGCTTCCTGCTTAATCAAGGACGATTTCTTGTGGTTTGCTTACAATGCAACTAAGAATACATTGAACAGGCATCTGCAGTGTGGCAGCATTGACTGCTAGCTGGACAGAAGGCTACATTTGTGTGCACAAATATATAGTATTTAACTGGTAGTGAAAGTACAGCAACTGACCATTTTTCAAACAAAGAATGATTATATGGAGAAATCCTATGAAGATGGAAGCTTTCAGGAGGCCACTTAATTGATCCAATTTATAGAAAAATAAGAAAAGGGATTGAAATGCATTTGAAAAACAGCTTAATGCAAGAAATCAATACCATCCTGATCGACACCAAAAAGGCTAAGTATGAACCTATTCTAATGCTCTATGTGGAAAAGAGAGAAATGATTCCATAATTTGTACAGTGGTACCTCGGTTCACGAACTTAATTCGTGAACTGACTCTGGTCGCGAACCGAATTGGTTGTGAACCGAGGCACAGTTTCCCATAGGGTTTAATGTAAATCCAATTAATCCGTTCTGATCTTTCTTTTGGTTTTAATTCTTAAACTGACTCTGGTCGTGAACCAAATTGGTTGTGAACTGAGGCGGAGTTCATGAACCGAGGCGGAGTTCGTGAACCGAAGCGGAGTTCGTGAACCAGACCATATTTTTATGAACTTTTCTGTTCGTGAACCGAGGCGGAGTTCGTGAACAGAAGCGGAGTTCGTGAACCAGACCATATTTTTATGAACTTTTCTGTTCGTGAACCGAGGCGGAGTTCGTGAACAGAAGCGGAGTTCGTGAACCAGACCATATTTTTATGAACTTTTCTGTTCGTGAACCGAAGCGGAGTTTGTGAACCGGAGCATATTTTTATGAACTTTTCTGTTCGTGAACCGAAGCGGAGTTTGTGAACCGGAGCATATTTTTATGAACTTTTCTGTTCGTGAACCGAGTTGTTCGTGAACAGAGGCGTTCGTGAACCGAGGTACCACTGTATTTGGGAAAGTAAAGGCATTTAAGTCATTCAGTTAAAATATCTTTAAACGTGATCGGGGCAGAGAGCTAGTAAAATATAAAAGCAGAAGTTGAAGGTTGCAACAATTTTGCATGTATTGTGCTGAAGAGGTGAGCAAGACAATATCCCAAACTTGTGAGATTCCTCATTCTCTCTTACACCCTTTCCTCTACTTCACCTCCCTCTTTTCCCTCATGTTTTCCTTGCTCATTTCACAGCAATTAGACGTAGGGTCAGTTACAATTCCATAATGATATGTTTCTTAATGATTTCATTGGTTACACAAATTTGTTGTTGATCGCATGGCCCATTTGAGAGTTTGAGAACACAGAGAACAAAAAAATAATAATCAGCAAACAAAAAGGATGTTACTTCTTTCATATACAAATTCCACATTTCACTTCTTTAACAATTCCCCATCTCCCACAGGCCTCCTAATACTAGAGTTCCTTTGTGAGATTAAAATTTTATGGAAAAATGGATGTTTGCTATTAAAACAAAAGCTAGTAGTGGGAGGAAGATCCAAACATTTGCATGCATTTAGGTTCCCCTAGAACAGGGGTGGGCAAACTTTGCAACTTTAAGTCTGAAGGACTTCAGCTCCCAGACTTCTCCAGCCAGCTTTGCTGGCTGGAGAAGTCTGGGAGCTGAAGTCCTTCAGACTTAAAGTTGCAAAGTTTGCCCACCCCTGCCCTAGAATGACTCCTGTCGATATCCACCTTAGCACTGTATTGTGACAAGAGTTTGCCCTGCAGGATTTTCCTTATAACAGTCATTAAAGACTTACTCAAGTAAATATTAAATCAGGTATTTTAATTATTTTTGACATGAGAATGCTTGCTTAATTTTTCTCCAGCATGCAAATTCCCATGCTGTCTATAGACACTGGCAAGCAGTGGTGGGTTTCTGCAGGCTCGCACCTACTCGCGAGAGCCGGTTGGTGAAATTTAGAGAACCGGTGAGAGGAGGTTCCACCGGTGTACCTGGAAGTAAATCTGGCCCACCGCTGCCAGTGACCCAACAGGAAGGAAAGGAAAGGAAAGAGAAGGAAGGAAGGAAGGAAGGAAGGAAGGAAGGAAGGAAGGAAGGAAGGAAGGAAGAAAGGAAGAAAGAAAGAAAGAAAGAAAGAAAGAAAGAAAGAAAGAAAGAAAGAAAGAAAGAAAGAAAGAAAGAAAGAAAGAAAGAAAGAAAGAAAGAAAGAAAGAATTTATCATCACAATTGAGTCCAAAATTTTGGTTGCTAAGCAAGAGCATTGTTAAATGAGTTACACCACATTTTAAAAGGTGGCCAGTCCCACCCTGTCACATGACTGCCAAGCCACGCCCACAAAATAGGCCACACCTACAGAGTAGGTTCTAAAAAATTTGAAACCCACCACTGCTGACAAGTTCCTAACTTTGGAAAAAGTATCTTCTCAAGACTGAACAACATAACAAAGGTTGGGTTCCATTGTATACCATGGCAGTGAAGCAGGCTTTCAAATGATTAGATGTCCCTCCTTTTAATAAATATGGATCTAACAAATATCCTTCATATCCTTTAATTCAAACGAATTATTGAAGCGATTTAAAATTTAGGCAATGTTAGACTTACCTAGAAACTGAAGGGTAGTAGAGCATAGCAACTCCCTCCACACACAGCAAAATTGCCAAGCCCCATGTCATCATATGGTACAACACAATAGTGCTAGCAGGATATTGTACAGAAAAATAAGATGTGAATATCGTTCCTTGTCAACTTTTAAAATTACATGAGTACTTTCATATTTCAAAGCAAGTTGAACTGATGGTGAAAAAAGAATACAAAGATAAGCTATTTAAAAGCAATACAATATAACAATAGAAAATACCAATATGAAAATACACATTCTGCAGCACATCTAAAAAGAATAAAAGCGAATTGAATGTTGATAGCAAATATTAAGTAGCAAGGAAATACATATTTTTCTTCCGCTTAATTGTGTTCAATTCTCAGATATTGCCTGGAGAAATCCTTGCATTTTACTTGACAAGTTTTTCAGAAATAGGTGACTGCCTCCTTCCTAGGGCTGAGAGAAAGTCACTGATCCAAGGTCACAGGCTCTGTGCCTAAGACAGGACTTGAACTCACAGTCACCTTGTTTCTAGCTTGATGCCTTAAACCAGGGGTCTCCAACCTTTGCAACTTTAAGCCTGAAGGACTTCAGCTTTGCTGGCTGGAGAATTCTGGGAGCTGAAGTCCTTCAGACTTAAAGTTACATAGGTTGGAGACCCCTGCCTTAAACACTACACCAAATTGGCTCTCATATTAATTATTAAGCAAACCATTATCCATATTCATCCATGAAGATAAAGCTATCTAAATGTGCACCTAATCATTTTATTTATTTATTTATTTATTTATTTATTTCCAATTTATACCCCGCCCTTCTCCTAAAAAAGGACCCAGGGTGGCGCACAGGCTACTAAAACCAAAACATACATATAAATACCCATATTAAAAAGCAATTAAATCATAATCCCGTGCTAAAACCCATTTATAAAATCTCTAATTAAAATTTTCAATGATTAAAACTCAGTATTGGGGTTATCCTAGGCAGGCTTGTTGGAACAGAAGCGTCTTAAGGCGCTGGTGGAACAGGCGAAGGTCCGCGATATTACGTAGTTCGGGGGGCAGGTCGTTCCAGAGGGTAGGGCCCGCCACAGAGAAGGCTCTTCCCCTGGGTGCTGCTAACCGGCATTGTCCGGCTGATGGCACCCAGAGAAGGCCCTCTCTGTGGGAGCGGAGCGGTCGAAGGGAAGTATGGGGGAGAAGGTGGTCTCGTATGTAGCTAGGCCCCGAGCCATGGAGCGCTTTAAAGATTGTCGTCAGCACCTTGAAGCGCACCCGAAAGGTCACAGGTAGCCAGTGCAGCTCGTGCAGGAGTGGTGTTACGTGGGATTGCCTTGTGGCTCCCATAATTACCCGCGCGGCTGCGTTCTGAACTAACTGCAACCTTCGAGTGCACCTCAAGGGGAGCCCCATGTAGAGAGCGTTGCAGTAGTCCAGCCGGGACGTCACGAGTGCTTGAGATCATGGAAATATACCGTGTTGAAAATATCCCATGTTTAAAATGCAATGTTCATTTGCGATACCTTACTCCCGCTGATCTTCTCACTACCAAGTACGAATCCACAGCATAGCAAAACAGCCACCAAAAGACAGCACTGTACAAAAGTTGAATCCACATCTGAAAAACAAAAAGAAAATATTAGATACTTAGAATAGCATTATTGAAATATTGTTACTTGTAAGTCTGAAATGTTATGTCCAGCTATGTTCAGTATACTACAGAGACACCAAAGACAATTGGGTCAAGTAATTTCCACCACCCGTGAGTAGCATGTTTTTCCTAAATTCAGATATACAGGTGAAACTCGAAAAATTAGAATATCGTGCAAAAGTTCATTTATTTCAGTAATGCAACTTAAAAGGTGAAACTAATATATGAGATAAGACTCATTACATGCAAAACTAGATAGTTCAAGCCGTGATTTGTCATAATTGTGATGATTATGGTGTACAGCTCATGAAAACCCCAAATCCACAATCTCAGAAAATTGGAATATTACATGCAATCAATAAAACAAGGATTGTACATAGAACAATATCGGACCTCTGAAAAGTATAAGCATGCATATGTACTCAGTACTTGGTTTGGGCCCCTTTTGCAGCAATTACTGCCTCAATGTGGCATGGCATGGAAGCTATCAGCGTGTGACACTGCTGAGGTATTATGGAAGACCAGGATGCTTCAATAGGGGGCTTCAGCTCTTCTGCATTGTTTGGTCTCATGTCTCTCATCTTTCTCTTGGCAATGCCCCATAGATTCTCTATGGGGTTCAGGTCAGGCGAGTTTGCTGGCCAATCAAGCAAAGTAATCCCATGGTCATTGAACCAGGTTTTGATGCTTTTGGCAGTGTGGGCAGGTGCCATGTCCTGCTGGAAAATGAAATCAGCATCCCCATAAAGCTCATCTGCAGAAGGAAGCATAAAGTGCTCCAAAAACTCCTGGTAGAAGGCTGCGTTGACTCTGAACTTAATAAAGCACAGTGGTCCAAAGTCTTCTTTTCTAAAGAGAGCAACTTTTGCATCTCATTTGGAAACCAAGGACCCAGAGTATGGAGGAAGAATGGAGGGCACACACTGCAATGTGCTTGAAATCCAGTGTGAAGTTTCCACAGTCTGTGTTGATTTGGGGAGTCATGTCATCTGCTAGTATTGGTTCACTGTGCTTCATTAAGTCCAGGGTCAACGCAGCAATCTACCAGGAGATTTTGGAGCGCTTCATGCTTCTGCAAAACCCAGTTGTTGAAAGCAAATGCTGCTCTAAAAACATTAACAAAAAATCAAACGAAGAGCAGAAGTTAAGTACATTCAAGATAATTATTACTAAATAAATGGGCATAGGACTTGCTGCTTTAGACTATAACCTATTTTTTATTTACCATATTTTTCGGAATATAAGACGCACCAAAGTATAAGGTTTTGAAGAGACAAATTAAAACAAAAAGTAGATAGATAGATAGATAGATAGATAGATAGATAGATAGATAGATAGATAGATAGATAGATAGATAGATAGATAGATGGATAGATAGAGGGAGAGAGAGAGAAATACAATAGGGAGGGAAGGAGAGAGAGTAGGTAGGTAAGTAGATAGAGGGAGAGAGAGAGTAGGTAGGTAAGTAGATAGAGGGAGAGAGAGAGAGAGAAATATAGTAGGGAGGGAGGGAGAGAGTAGGTAGGAAGGTAGATGTTTCCAGGTGTACCTATCCATGTGTTGGAGAAGGAAATCGCTGACAATCTGCAGCACCTAACTTTGTTCCTGCTGGCATAGCATTTGATCCACAGAATTCTCATCAATCAGTTAAAGAGCTTTCCAAAAGGGAAAAAACACCCTTTTTGTACTGTGCAAACGTCCCCGTTTTTTTCAAATAAAAGGCATGAATAGCCTTGGGGGGGGGGGGCTTGCAAGAGTGCTCCTGGGGGCATGGGGGGGGGCAAAAAAGAATAAAAAATGGCTCATTTTCGCAAAAACGGGCTGTTTTTTGTCAAAGAAATTGCATGCATAGCTTTATCGAGACTTATACAGTGCTGCTGGGGGCTAGGGGGCAGAAAGCAGCTCATTTTGTGCTCATTTCTGCCCTCCCCAGCCTCCAGGAACACTCTGAAAGCCTCCATAAGGCTAGACCCGGCCATTTTGGTGAAGGGGCGGGGCTTCAGGAGGCAAAAAAAATCTGCATTCAATGTATAAGACGCACCCAGATTTTCAGCCTCTTTTTAGAGGAAAAGGGTGCATCTTATACTCCAAAAAACACGGAATATAAAAATGTATTTTTGCAAGTCACACATTTGTTATTACTAGCATAAATAAAAAAATAAATTCTGAAAGCTAGTATAACAAAATGTTTACTAAGTTTTATAACCCATGAGCTGATTATGAGTTGCCTGAAAAGTTTTTAAAGTTCATAATAAGAAGCACTGTAGAACTTCAGCTCAGAACACTTAGGAGCTGCATTGGGAGAAATTCTATGGCTTCAGGAAATAAAGTAGTTAGTGATCAGTTCTGATTGTGGTTGGAGAAGAGTTTTCTTTTCTTTTTTAAAGTGTTTTTTATTTGACATTTTCTAAACATTAAAATCGCAATTATACTTTTACAGCTTCATATCAGTATTTCTTTTTTCTGATTTTGGGTTTTCTATTTTTCATTTTATTATCTCATACATATTCTTCTTTGTTTCATACCTTCTCATTTTTACAAATTAAGGAGAAGAGTTTTCTATAAAACCAGTCTAACACTACTTTCATATTTACTATAAAAGATAGTTATCTATTAGTTGTTTGAGACAGTCCAGACAAGCCCAACCATGAGTACTAATTCTGTCATTATTGTAAGGTTACATTTGCAGAATCTTGCAAATCTGAAAGTACCTCTCACATCCCTCCTCACTTTTACTCTTTGGAGATACTTTCTCCATTCACTCATTTATCACCTGTTGTCTAGAGCTGTGGCTCTTCTCTCTCTCTCTCGGTGATTTCCAAATACCATTATGAAGTCTAAAAATAATGTTTCTCTATTCCCTGTTCTTCTAGCTATTTGAATTAGCAATAGAGTACATCTCTCTGCAACCTTTTCATAATATGTTGGAGCCAGGGGTGGGTTCCTGCCAGTTCTAACCTCTTCTATAGAAGAGGTTCCACAAATCTACAGTGCCGTTTAGAACCGGTTCCAGCTCCCTCCCCCCGCCCGTCCACATCATCAAGATGAAGAGCGAGAGGAGGAATCCTGGGAGTTGAATTCCACAAGTCTTTAAGCTGTCAAGTTTGAACACCCCTGGGGTTTCTTTTCTAAAGGGTTAGGGGCGCAAAGGTTTTGTAACTTGACAGCTTTAAGACTTTGTGCTTCAAATGCCAGAGTTTGGGTTGCTAAGCAAGAGCGTTGTTAAGTGAGTTTCACCACATTTTACAAGTTGGCCATGCCCACCCAGTCACAAGACTACCAAGCCACTCCCACCCAGTCACATGGTCGGCAAGCCACTCCCAAGCCACTCCCTACAGAAGAAGTTCTAAAAATTTTTGAAACCCACCACTTGTTGGAGTCTACCACACCCATCAACCCCAGATACTGTATCAGTGTTTATGGGACTCCAGAACAAGTTTTGGATATTAATTAGGGGAAGACTGCACTAGCATTTTTTTTATCTAGCTATAGTTGTGACATATATGGATTTCGCTCTTGCATGCCTTTGCACATAAACCAACACTAAAAAAAATGTGAACAGTTCATGAGATGTCACATACTTATTCCATTCTGCTATAAAGCTCATACACTGAATCATTTACCAATATAAAATAGGAAACAAAAGCATGAGAAGCACATCTTCTGGAATGCTTTATAATCCTTTTATCAACAACTGTCATAGGTCTGGATATATGTTTGTGCACTAGGAAGCTTAAGCAGAGCAGGCTATATAATGCTCTGTTTGGGATCACATGACCAACACCTGAGGAAGGCTTGGAATGGAGCAATCACCTACATTCCAAGTCACTGTCCATGGCCTGGAGGAATTTAAGTTGCAACCGTACTGTGGGTAATTTCCAGTTTAGTTTGCATATATCATTCCAGTTAATTTTTTCTCTACAACCAAAGGGCTGATCAGGCCCATTTTTAATCTGGATATTTCATTAATCTACTTATTGTGCCCCCATCTCAAATATGATCCTTTCTTTTCCTGTACAAATAGGCAGACAGAATCCCTGTTATCTTTGAATAATTTATTTCCAATATTCCCCTGGGTGAGAAAGAATGAGAACACACCGGGGGTAATCTATCCTGACCTTTTCAAAGGAGAGAGGTATCAATGCAACCTAGTAGCAGTTTCATTTATTTCATTTATACCTACCGCACTTCCTACACAGAATGTAGCAGGCCATATATTCGTTTGATTTGCTAAAGATATATTTGCCACGAAGTCCGGGAACCCTAACCAGATGATAGATCGGAAGATTATACCTATAAAGAAGAGAATGAATCTATATCAATAAGGTACTACTGACCATTTTAAAATTCACGTTGTTTCATACTTTCCTAAAGTATTAGAAAGAAAATTTGACTTCCTTCAGTTTTCTATGGTCAATTGTTTTTCCCTTTTATAACTTGAAGCAATTCTATTCTGAATTATTTTGAATCTCCCATTCAAAATTGACAATTTTTAGAGCTAGCATTATATTCCATCTATGTTGCTAGTCATTCTAAAACCATTTGATGTTTGGTCCCCTTGAAAGGGGAAAACATTTTCTAAAATATATGTTCCAAATATTTTTGTTGCTTTTATTTCAACACCTTTCTCTGTCCCCTTTCTCTCCTCAAATGCAAACAGCCAACAACATTGCAAGCAGAAGCTATTAAGAAGAAATGTAGATGATGGACGAGGATTTGGTTCTGCTGCTCTGCTTTCCAAAGTTTATTTCCTCAGCAGGGACTGCGTTACCCTTTGCTAACCCTTTGCTTTTGTTTTTATCTTTCAGTAAAGATCTATTTTATTGCAATGGGAGTCTGTTTTTCTTCTCAAGTGGTATTTTGAGAAAGGCTGTGGCCTGACAGTTAAAGGGAGGGTGACTGGCAACTTTGCTTCTGTGTATGTATTGGGGATAGAAAATGTAGAAACTGTACATCTTTTGTATGAATCAGGATTAGAAGTACTACTGTTTTACTTCCTCTCGCATACATACACTTCCGCCTTCAATCTTCTGATCCACAGCTGCCTGCCTGGACAATAAGGAAAGGATCAGCAATATAAGAATCTCCTGTCTGTTCTCTAGTCCAGGGGTCTCCAACCTTTGCAACTTTAAGTCTGAAGGACTTCAGCTCCCAGACTTCTCAGGATTCAGACTTAAAGTTGCAAAGGTTGGAGACCCCTGCTTCTAGTCAATTGTAGCCATTTTCTGGAAAGAAGGATGAATAGCCTGCATTCTCAGTGACCTTTGTCACAGTAAGACTGCATACTGCAAGGACCACTGGCTGGATTAATGGGGATTGGCTTCTATGGCTGCGTCGTGGGAGAAGGATTGGGGAAAATCATATGCTTCCCTGCAGACCCAGCTTTCAAATTTTCACTATGGTCATGTGAATGCCTAGATCTGAAAGGACGGGTTTCATTCATGAACTGAGACATGTAAGGGATTAAAAACTAAATGGTTTTAACCAAATTCTTCAGAGGAAATGTGGCAGTGAAAATAAATAGGTCAATAAGAGCTCTCTCTCTCTCTCTCTCTCTTTCCCTCCCTCCCATTCTGCTTTCATGAATATCTTTCATGAGACAAGGGGAAAATAAGAGGTTTTTTAATGGGAGCTTTTTTTTTAGCAAACTGTATTACAAGTACCAGAAAAGCGAAAACTGTATCTAAATAAACATGTTTGAAAACAATATATAAAGCAGTAGATCAAATTTCCTTCATATTCTGCCTAAGTCACACTTAACACATGAATCAGTCTTTCATTGGAAGTTATGGGTTAAACTGTGAAATAACTAATATTCATTACTATTTTGTCTGCCTAACAGTAATTTATCTTTTAAAAAATGACTTTCTGTTATAGTGCATACCAACTCTAACTGCATGTGAATTAAGAAGCAATTCCCATCACATCCAAATATATTTTTTTCTATTAGAACAGCAGCAGACAATTCTGGTCATTGAAGGCTTTTCTATCTGGCTTCAGATTTATCAAATTGTGAGTCTTATTAAGCCTGTGGAAAGGAGATCAAGAATGCTTACATGTTAGTAGACAAACCAATTAGGCAACAGAACAGCTGGCTTTTTATATAAAGCTAAAATGAACTGATAGTAACAGCAACTGCAATCCAAGTCACAATTACAAATCACAAACCATACCTTGCTTCAAAATAACATATAATAGTTTACTGCATATCAGAAAGTCCAGGAATAAATTTCAACCTATTCTACCAGGCATTGTTGCCTTTTTTTGCTTGTTTTTCTTTATGTCAGAGGAGCTAATTTACTGGTATTGTTGTCCTAGGATAACATATATTATGCATATGAGAGTTGCAAGGGACATTGTAGGTCTTCTAGTCCAACCCCATACTTTAAAATTCCCTATTAACATTTCATATTTCAAATATTGCTTGGTGTAATAGTTCCACTAATCCACCTGATAGCCGAATAATGTCATTTCTTACAGCTTTCCTAGTAACATAACTGTAGCCAACCTGGCTTGTTCAGTCCATATGGAATGCCAGGATTATCTTTTTCAACCCCTCTACATACAATTAAGTTAATGAAGGGGGGGGGGAGATTCAATCTTAAAACATCTGAAATTTCATTTTTTCCTGACCTAGAAGTAAGTCCACAAAATCACTGGGCTTGTTACAGAGCAGAAACTGGACTGCAATGCTAGTGAAACTCTATTGGGTTCCAAACCATTGATGTGCCTTGTCAAGATTACTTAATACTTTATTTGTTTCTCCATCACCTTCTACCTTAGTCTTATATTAATATGTCCTTAGACTCTTCAAACAAGTTTCACTTAAACATAGCCACATAATGGCATCCATTGTCTATTCCAAAAAGTCTCCCCTGGTATTGCACCCTAGAAACATGTTCTGCATAAAAGCCAATTTATGTTATTTCTAGCCCCCCCCTTTTTTATTAAACAATATCCATTAACATTCCTTAATAGTTAACTAAAAATCCTTTACTATTTATATCCAACCTCATAAACATAGTCATACCCATATTTATGTACGTATGTGCATGCATGCATGCATGCATGCATGCATGCATACATACATACATACATACATACATACATACATATATACATATGTTATCTATTATTATTTCATTGCTCTTGTTGAAGAAGAAGATAGACTAAATATGGAATGTTAGAGGAGAATTTGGGTATGATGATATTAAGATATACAATGAACTTTTTGATTTAAAATCTATAAGTTGAGATCACTTACGAGCAATGATGGTTCTAGAAATGCACAGACAGGATACAATGTAGGATGAGGGTTTTTCTTTTTTGTATTTTTGTCTTATTAAAAATAAAAAATAAATTTAAAAAAAAATGTCCTTAGACTCTCTCTTTTTCCCAGCCCCTCCGTCTCTCTCTTTCTCTCTCTCTCTCTCTGCTCTTTGGTGCAGAGGTTTCCCCCAAACCTCCTCGTTTAATTATCAAATGTACAAAGCGGCCCATCTCACCAGCTTACCCAGAGAGCCCAGCATGTCACAGGCGGAGATGAGGAGGAGGATGGTGGTGGAGGAGGAAGCCTTGGCAATCGCCCGGGAGCCCCGGCCCTTCTTCGGGAAGAGCTGCAGGGCGCTCAAGAGAACCCCGGCAGAGGCGCTGCCAAGGCAGACCCCGCAAAAGACCTCCGGCTTGAAAGACACCACAAGCTTCGTGGAGACGTCCCGGTTGGGGCAACAGAAAGTTTCCAGCCTCGGAGAGGCCATGGCGAGCTTTTGGGAGACCAGAGGGTCGGGGTGGGAGGAAGGGCCACACGCTTTCGCTCGCTTTTAGGCGGCTTTCGGTCCGGTTCTTCCTGCAGCTTAGATTTGGGGTCACGCGATGGCCGGATCATGTGGCGGAGCGGCGACTAAAGCCCCCGCAGCTGCCATTCCCGACTCCGGGATTTCCCACCACCACAGGCGGAACTCCTAGGAGGGGCAGAGAAAGGGGGGTTGGGGGTGGCCAAGAGATTGGAAGCGCGTGTCTTGTCTTTGCTCCGAGGCGCTGGCAGGGCTTCACTCAAAACGCCTTGCTTCTTGCAGGACCGTATGCCCTCTTTTTTCTTTTCTTTTTGTTTGGGGGGGGGGGGTTCAGAGAGAAAGCGAGTTTCTGAAGAGGCGTCATCTGAAAAGAAGCAATCCCTTCCAAAAGACCAACCTTCGTATTTCGTAAATTGGGGACAGGGGATTGCCATTTCTCATCAATGATTCAGGTTGTTAGTGCCACTCGCTAGGGAAGGGGTCCCCAACTTTTGCAACTTTAAGTCTGAAGGACTTCAGCTCTCAGAATTCTCCAGCCAGCTTTGCTGGCTGGAGAATTCTGGGAACTGAAGTCCTTCAGACTTAAAATTGCAAAGGTTGGGGACCCCTGCGCTAGGACATCCTTCTCGCTCCCTCTATTTGGTTTTTGTTATAGTTGGGAGATCTGTTTCCTGAAATCCTGATAGCCCTAAAACCGTTTTTTTCCAAAGTTGGCTGGCAGCTCTACTCCAGCACCTCCTAAAGAACTTAAAAGGTTTGAGACTTGAGATCACATCATCTGATCCCGGGGCCCACTAGTTCCTGCTTTGAGCATCCCTCCATCAACTGCATCTTGAATTTCCACTCTACACTATCATACCACCGCCTCTGAACCCACGGGCCAGATGTGCCACATGCAGGCCACACCCCCTAGCTCCGCAAAGGCAAAAAAACCTGTCACTTGACATGATCAAGTTTGACACCCGTGATGTAGAGCTGTCTGTGTCATTGCAGCTGGCTGGGGATATTTTGCAGACTAGGCTAACCTGTTACTAACCTTAACCTTTCACTAGAGCAGCATTTTTCAAACTTGGCAAATTTAAGTTCTGTGGTTTCAACTCCTAGAATTCCCTAATCTGTATGCTGGCAAGGGAATTGTGGGAGTTGATCCACTCATTTTAAGGTTGCCAAGCTTGAAAAAGCACTAGACTCAAATTAGTAGACTGCAGAGTTTTGTCTCTTTTCAAGAAGTTTGTCTTCTTAAAACAAATACAGCTAAAGGCGAGAATTTACTGCAGCATTGGGGTATTTCTTTTTAATTATCTGTTCAGTTTGTGCTTTGTATTCATTTCATCTTAAGAGTACATTCAATGATACGTACTGAAATCCATTTTAGTTGATAAAGACTTATTTTTAACAAATCAGTATCATGCTTATCGGCTCAAATCAATCTAATGCAGGATTGTCTTCTTTAGCTGATTGCAAATTGTTTCCAGTTAACACCTTTGAATTGAGTCACATTATTTTCCCAGCATTTATTTGGGTGTTTTCCTGGTCTTTCAAGGTCATGTATCCAACCAAGGATTGTTGTTAATCCAGCACTGCTCTGTTGTTGTATAATGAGGTCAAATCTATTATCATTTCTGTGAGGCTACTCACTTAATTACAATATATATCCTTGTCTATTGGTGATTTTTTTTTCTCCTGTCACGTTAATCATTTGTATACTTTTCTACTTCTATATTGCTTTTGCATTTAATATCCAAGTTGTGAAACTTTGTGTTAGCACATGTATTATACACTAATTAAAGTATTACGTTCCTGAAGTAGGTTGTGATGTTCTGAAATGTTCTTCAAGCTAGCTTAGTTATGACATTACTATCTACAATCATCTTTTTAGTGGCATAGATGTAAGTTGTCAACATTCTTCAGTTCATTATTTTCTATTTTTATTGGCAAAGGTTTTGAATAATTTTGACATGATTTTTCTCTTCAAGTTCATTTTCAAGCCATGGATTTGATCACACTTTTATCTTAAATGGGTAAATGGCTCACACATTCTTTTTTTACTGTTTTTACTGTATTTGTTTTGTATGTATGTGTATATGTATATATAAAGTTTGGTGTATAAAAAGCAAGCCTTTATGTTAGACTGAGAAGAAGGTTTATTAGGCAGCAAAACCAAATCTTTTGTATAAACACCATCCTCTTAACATTAAATCTCTTTGAAATTGTTCATTCATTTTACACATTTAAAACTGTAGTTTTTAAAACAATTTTTAAAAGAATATAGGAGAATATAGCCAAAAGTGCTCCTTGATTTATATTAACTAGCAGTAACAGCTTTAAGATTAGATTGTTCAGAGGTTTTCTGAAGAACAAAGGTTAATTAATATAACTTGAAGAATGATTTCTCTAATTGTTTTTCAATGGATTCCAATGACATTTCAAAACAAGGACATTAAACATATTCTGAAAAAAGTTCAACTTTCTTCATTTCATTCCTGCTTCTATTTTTGAAGGATTTCTTTAGAGCTCTGATATCTGCTTCTGGAAAGTTTTGGTACCTTCAAGAGTAAAAAAAAACACAGATGCATGTTTCCTTTAACTATGGACTTGTTGGGTTTTTATGGTTCAAATGAATAACGTTACACTTCCTTTTAGCAGTGAGTTTAGGGTTTCTCAGATATAACTGACAAGAGTTTAAAAAGACCATCTTTCACAGTGCAACATCCATTGGCATCTAGCACAAATAGCAACAGCAAATAAAAAAAACTACACGTGTCATAATATAAATCCCAGTTTCATATTTGCTCATTCCCTTGCCCCACGACCACCTCAATGACATTCTCTCTGCCATTTTGTTAATGGTACTTCTGATGGATTTCTCTTCTACCTCCCATGCACACAAGCTCACCACAGAATTGTGCCCTGTGAATTGCCATCTTTAAGAGCATGGAGATCCTGGACTTTTGTTCTAGTTATCACAGCAATTACAGAAGAGGAAACATTCTCCTTCAGTCAGGTCCAGTCACTTATTAATAGTGGTATCCAGCAATATGTAGCTGCAGCAACCCCACCAGAGATTGGATCTCTGCTGAGAGTCAGCATCCATTCCAATTTTTTAGCACTCACTGTATGGAGTAGCAGTGGAAGCAGATGGTAATGGGACTCCTTGATTTGTATGAAAATGGCAATTGCAAAGCAATCCTGGTATTACGGTATTGACAGACCTGGAAGAATGAGTTATCAGACAACTCAAATGCATTTGTGATTTTGAATGGTACAAAATGTCACTATGGCAATTGCACGACAAAGACCAAGCCAACAGATGTAATAATGGAGAGGCTGGTCTCTAGTGATGGTCAGGACTCAGACATTATTCATGTACATGGCATTGAGTGGCTGCAGGCAGGAGGGGATGGGCATCTTTGTCCAGTGCTGACATGTATCCCACAAACGTGGTAGCCCTGCATTTTCTACTTGGAGTCTTGGCACATCCTTTTGATGGATTCCAGATCCTAAAGCACAACACACAATGTGCATTCCTGAACGGCAATAGTTTGCAGTGTACCACCATGGGAGACTCCACACAGAGCAGGGCAGAGATGCTGTGTGAATTTGCCCTCATTTGTAAAACAGTAAGTTTCTACCTACTGAGCATTAATTGAACAAAGGGAGGGTTAATGTAACATTTTAAGGCCTTTAAGCCAATCTTGGTATTCCCTGCAGTTTCTCTGGCAAGATTTTGGAAATGATTTGCCATTGCTTTCTTCCTAGGACTAAGAAAATGGCTGTTCCAAGATTTCCCATCTGCCTTTGTGGCAAGATAGGACTAGAGATTTCCCATCTGCCTTTGTGGCAAGATAGGACTAGAACTCACAATCTCAGTTTCTAGCCTGATACTTTAATCAGTACACCAACTTTGCCCTGTCAGTGTAATAGGTAGATTTTAAGAAAGATACACATTATTGTATTCCACTTTTATTATTTTTATAAATAACTCAAGGTGGTGAGCACCCACAACGTCCCTTCCTCCTCCCATTTTCCCCACAACATTATATTATGGATTGGGCTGAGGCACAGTGACTGGCTGAAAGTTACCCAGCTGGCTTTTATGTCTAAGGTAGGGCTAGAACTCACTGACTCCTAGTTTTTAGCCACTAGACTAGATTGGAGGGCTGTGTGTGTCAAATTCGATTTCATTGAGGGCTGCGTCAAGGTTGCGTTTGATTTTGAGGGCGGGAGGGGGCATGAAACACCACTTGTGTTGGAGGTGCCTGTGCGTTCTGCCACCCTGCGGGTGGGTTCGGCTGGCAGCCCTTGAGTTTGACACCCCTGGACTAGTTGGTTAAGATACCATGCTGGCTGGTGAATTTCTGCTAGCTGAAGTCCATACCTCTTGGATTTGGATTTATTGGATTTATATGCCGCCCTTCTCCCAAAGGACTCAGGGTGGCGTACAACACAAGAAACACATAATACAAAGGTTAAAAAGAGATTAAATAAAGGATCCAATAAGCAATAAATTAATTAACAAGTTACACATTATGATATAAAATACATTAAATTTGGAATTAAAATTAATAAGTTATTTTGTTGCAGCCAGGCAGGCTTGCTGAAAAAAGTTGCTAAGCTTGGTGACCCCCTGCACCATTCTAAGGAATTTCCAATTCCGTCCAGAGCTTTTGCACAGCGGCTCCTTTGCCGCTGAGGAGGTTGTAGCCTTTAGTCCTCGTTAAACCCGGATTTCGACTAGGCCAAGTGTTTCTCAACCTTGACGACTTTAAGTCCTGTGGACTTCAACTCCCAGAATCCCCCTGTGCTGTGCTGGCTGGGGGATTCTGGGAGTTGAAGTCCACAGGACATAAAGTCGCCAAGGTTGAGAAACATTGCACTAGGCCAGGGGTCTGCAAAGTTGGCTCTTTGAAGACTGGTGGACTTCAACTCCCAGAATTTTGGGAGTTGAAGTCCACCAGTCTTCAAAGAGCCAACTTTGCAGACCCCTGCACTAGGCCAGGGATGTCCAAAGCATAGCTGGCTGGGGAATCCTGGGAGTTGAAGTCCACAAGTCTTAAAGTTCCCAAGTTTGGACATCCCTGCACTAGGCTGTCTAGACGGCTCCCGTGCTTTGAGTCGGAGGCGACGCTGCTCTCCGCTGTCCTTCCCCACAGCCGCCGCCAGGGGACCTCTGACAATAAAAACGCCGCCTCCAAGGCGTTTCGCAGGTAGCTCGGTGGCGCCCGCCTCTCCACCCCCCAGCGAGGAAAATGCCGGAACTTTTTCCGCGCCGCCGACATCCTGCAGGCGGCGGTTCCTGCCTCCCTCTGGGCCGCTGAAACGCCCACCCCGCGGGGGCCTCTTGGGAAGGCGAACCTTCTCGTCGCCCTCCGACACAAAAGCCTCCTTTAAAGCCAGCCGGAGAAGGCGCCTGTTGTGCGCGGCGTCCTCGGCAAAGCAGCGGGAGGAGGAGGAGGAGGAGGAGGAGGGGGGGGGGAAAGGCCCCGGTGAAGCCCTGCGGCCAAGGGAGCCGGAAGGAGCCGGCGCTGGCTGCTTTTTAAGAAAACCTGGAAGGGGAAGAGGGCGGGATGTGTTGTTGTGTTTTTTTCCACCTTCTCCCTTTTTCCTTCCGTCGCCTCAGCCTCTCCTTTCCTTGGGGCCGCCGCGTTTGCTCTTTGCACTTCCTCTCCCTCGTATCAAACCCCTCGGGCTCCCAACGGGACCGCTTCCAAGAATACCGGGGCGCCAAACCGCGCTCGGTTGCCTGAAAAGGTGGCCAGTGGAAACGGGCGTTACAACCGCCCGTCGTGAGGGCGATGTGCCGCCGGCGACTTTCCCCCCCTCAAGTGTTGGAGTAAACTTTTCGCTGCTGTCCTCTCCTCGGTTCCTTCGGGAAGGAGGACGATTGTCCAGGTCGAGATTTCCTTTAAAAAAAAAAAAAAGCAACCATAAAATACATCAAATTTGGAATTAAAATTAATAAGTTGTTTTGCTCCAGCCAGGCCGGCTTGCTGAAAAAAGTTGCTAAGCTTGGCGACCCCCTGCAGTAGATTTAAGGGATTTCCAATTCCGTCCAGAGCTTTTGCACAGCGGCTCCCTCGCCGCTGAGGAGATTGTAGCCTTCCAGGGGTCCCCAACCATTGCAACTTTAAGTCTGAAGGACTTCAGCTCCCAGAATTCTCCAGCCAGCAAAGCTGGCTGGAGAATTCTGGGAGCTGAAGTCCTTCAGACTTAAAGTTGCAAAGGTTGGGGACCCCTGCTCCTCGTTAACCAATTTCATTGTCATTTTTAGTACAATGACAATAAAGATGATGGTGATGATTATTATTAAACCCGGATTTCGACTAGGCCAAGTGTTTCTCAACCTTGACGACTTTTAAGTCCTGTGGACTTCAACTCCCAATGTTTCAAACAACCCCTTTTCTCCCCCCCCCCCTTCTTTCCTGCTGGGAAGAGCCCAGCCAACACCGCCTCCCCGCTTTCTCATCCCAAACGGAAGCTGGTATCGCACCTTCTGGAGAAAGTGGCGAATGAAATGCCCTCCGTGGCTTCCTTGGTTTCTCTCCGGGCTCTGCTCTCCCGTCATTCGGCCCTTGGGGGAGGGGGGGGGGGGAAACTGCCGCGGTTTGTTTCCGTGAATAGATTAAAGCAGGCGCGCGCAAAGAAGCCAACAGCCATGAAAGCGCGAATAAATGCTTGGTGCTTGGAGGGAAGCTCTACGTAATCCCAGCCAAGCGAGTCTAATTTCCTGGGTTCGCTTGTTTGCTTGCTCGCTCGCTTTTTCCCCCCCTTTGGCTGATTTGGGCTTCTTCTCTTTCAAAGAACGAAAGAAAGAAAGAAAGAAAGAAAGAAAGAAAGAAAGAGAGCCTGAACTCTGGAAGAGGAGGAGCCAGGGTGTGGAAAGGGGTTTACAATCCCCCTCCCTTCCCATCTGGGAGCAGCCTGAAAAACTGCTGCGAGGTATGTGGTTCCTAGGTCAGCGGCGCGTGGGATCAAACTAGGAAGAAACTGGAGGTGTGTGGGGGTGGGGAAGGGGGCAGTTTCGAGAGACTATGGAGAATGTGGACTTCCGAAGCGGCCAGGAAAGAGATCCCGACAAAGACCCGAGGCTGAATCCGGCAGTATTTATGGATCAGGGGCAACCCCACCAGCTGGCGACAGGAGAGCAGAGAGGAGTTGATCCCTACAAGCTGGTGGAAGTGCAATTAAGTGGCGGAGCTCCTTGGGGATTTACGTTGAAAGGAGGCAGAGAACATGGAGAACCTCTGATCATCACTAAGGTAAGGGGCGAGAACTGTGTAGTGTAGTAATAATGTGTAGTCGGTGCGTACCTTGTCGAAGCGGAAGAGGAGCCCCTGGACGAGGCGTGTTTCTTAGGGGTTTTTTGTTGTTGTTGTTGATATGATCCGCCCGGAGAATAGGATTATGCTACCAATTGACACTGAGTGAACAATGAAGTATACAAAGGGTTCCGTGTGGTGGGAGGGAAGGAAGGAGAAATGAAATGGTGATGGCTGCGGTGTACCTTAACAGGACAACTTGCGACGTTCTTGCCGCTGGCTTAATAATGTCTTTAATTTAGAACTAGCGACCGCCTGTAAGGAAGCGATTGCTGGCAAGCCTTTTAATGTGGGTCTTAAAACTGCTTGGTCACTGCTTCGTATTGGTGATTTGGGGAATTACAAAAAGGACATGGGACTGTGCAATCAGGAACCAGACGTTTCAGTGGCAAACGTTGGCCGTGCCTTAACAGAGATATGTTTTTATTATTAGTTACTATTCACAAGTCCCAGTGATTAAAAGTAATTAATGTATTAAATCGTAGCTTTACTGTTTTATAAATACTTAGCACATCCCATTCAGCGGTGACTAAACATTTATAGGCATTGCTAGAGTTAATAACCCCCATAGACTCATTAATTAATTCAAAATAACATTTCAAGTTAATTCATCAGCTATCACACAGTTGTTGGCCTGGATTGCCACTGGGAAGAAAGTTCACCTTTGCACTTGTGTACAATATTTAGTGAAGTTTAAAAAAAGTAATTGAGGTTGCTGGGGGTAAATAATCTACATATCCTATTTGGGTTTTTTTAATAAAAAAATTGTGAATGATTAGTGTTTAATTAAAAATGAGCATTATTCCTTGTGGAAGCACTGAAGTTTCCTCCTTTTGCAACCTACAAAAGCAGTCTTCCTTCCTTCCTTCATTTCCTTCTGTGTCATTGTTATTCACCTGTACTAAATAAACATTTCATTATGGGTTAGACCATAAACCTATATGTCAAACCAAAATTCTTAATTTATGACTTTTTATGGTATCTTTACTTGAGATAGAAAATAAGGACCCTGCCAGAAAAGTGGGACAGGGTCCTTATTTGATGGTGAAAACTGAGTATGTAGTTTTATTTTTTCAAACAAGTTCCTCCTTGTACTGCTTTCAAAAATCTGTGTGTAAGGTCAGTTTTCCTGATGCTGATGCCTCCATATGAGTTAGCCTACAAAGGAGCTGAAAATTATTGAAAAACTATGCTTGTGTGGATTACAAAGCACTACTTCTCTTCAAAATTTTCAACTGTGCAGAATCGGGTAAATTAACATCTTAAAAGATAGACAAGACTCAACCTTTTTCAAAAACTGGAAAGATGGTATTCATGGTATAGTAGGAGAGTAATGGATACCAAGGGAACCAATTAGATAGACTATTTAAGAAATCAATGTGAGGAATAAATAAGACAAGAGGATAGTAAATCTGAGAAAAAATATCTTTGTATAATTATAAATAATAACTGATAAGTTGGACTGGGAAAAACTCAATTTTCAATCTAGGAGACTAGACATTTCCCCGGTATGTTTATGTATGTCTTCCCAACTACCCTTACCCTATATTTGTTGATTGTGTGGTTTTATATGGCAAATATTAATAAAGATATTAATATATATATAAATATATACAAATATTTATATTTATATATATATATATATATATATATATCAAAGCACTACTTTCATAGCATTTATGACCCTACAGCGTAACAGTTTTTGTGTAAAATACATATAGACTGCTAAGCCATAATTAACTCAACCTTGATTAATGAATTAACCCAGGTAGCATATTTCCATGTTTATGCACAGCAGAACATTAAATTATCCCCAAAAAATGTAATTTACTGATTGTTTCCCACAGGGATGGATAAGTAAAATTTAACAAAGGTTCTCATTCAAAATAGTTGAACAATAACAAGCAAACTAAAAATAATTTGCCATTGTCTTTACGTTGAGCCTCTTATAAATCAAGGATTTGAGGATGTCTTAAATCACTTTGGATCTCTCTGAAAAGTAATTAATATTTTTTCCTTAACTTTAAAAAAATAAGTGTAACAATACTTGTATTACTCTAGGAAATATTGTGTTGCTGAAATAATGAGTTTGTGTATAATTGAAAAGAAACAAATTAATAGATTCTATAATATAGCTCAGTTGTTGCTATCAGGTTTTTATAAAATCTTTATAAAAGAAAACAAACCTGAAGGGAACGTTTATAGAGGAAAAAGCTGTGCACAGCTGTTCTATGTTTCCTCAGATATATCAATGTTCAAATACATTACTATATCTGCTCTTATCTAGGCTCCAACAAGGAAATGGGAGACTTCTCAATCTAACCTAAAGCCCTAGGATTGCCTAGAAATTGAAGAATGCTATGGCAAAGCATTTCTAAGGCTAAGAAAAGCATATCAAATACTTAACTAGGAAATGAGCTCGGTTTGAAGGAGACATTACCTTTTTAAATAGTAGACAGGTATGATGTCATATAATCTCCCCTATCAACCACAAGTGACACCATAGACATTACCAATTGTTACAACATATCTAGTTCAATAATAGTGTGCTGTTCAATTAATAAAAAATACCTATTTGATTTACCTACCGATTTGTTTTCTGGTAGGATATTTTCTGTGGCTGAATACTGATAATCCTTTATTAATGGTAATTTATTGCACAGTATACACATATAACTTCGTAAGGTATTTGATTTTATTATTGAAAGTCTTTCTATTCAGCCTTGCTTTGCCAGATTATTAATAAAATGGAAATTTTATGGGATGTTTCTACAAGATTTTTATGGCTTGATGTAACTGGATATGGCAAGAGGTTATCACTTAGTAAAATGCAAGCTGTTTTCACCTTCTGTTATAATTATTATGCTGGAGATGGACACAATTAACAAAAATGTGGTTCTCTCTATAGCTCAGCCCATAGAAAAAGGTGATGATTTTTGTTATATGAAACATTTCCCCCCCAGAATTTAAAAAAGAAAAACCAGGTGTAATGTGATTCTGTCAGTGTATACTTATTCAAAATAGAGGTAACAATTATTTGTCTAAATCTGCTTTTCTTTTTTCAAAAGACACTTCGAGGAAAACAGCTACATATTCACTGCTTCAGAATTTAAAGATCTGCTTTGAGTAGATCATTCACTGATCTGTACTGTTTTGTTCTTGTAGTGGATTAGATTTTATTCCAGATTTGATACCCTGAAGCAAATGTTGCATACTTTTTAAAAGTAAATTTATGTTAGGGAAAAAAAAGTAATGTTTGATTATTTTTTCTATGGATTTCAATTCAGTCCAAATTGCAATGTTGTGAGGGCAGTTATTTGCATTTTCAAAATGCATTCCCATTTTTTAAAAAAAGAACCAGAACTCTCTCTTCTCTTTATTTAATACAGTTTTGCAAATGTTTATCTATGGAAACATTATTTTGTACAGTAAATATCTAAATACCAAAGGAAGAAAGAGTACAAATAAAGCATACAATCATTAAGAATCATTAATAAGAATTTACTAGCAAAAATCTTTATTTAGAAAGTGAAAATATCCCTTTCATACTCACACAGGTATACATCTGGAGAAAGATATCAGAAAATTGGACCTTTTTCAGAAATGTGGTAGACATAGCATATTTAGATACTATGTTTTTTTAAGAATTTTTATTTTAGACAAACATACACAAACAAATCAGAACATATGTTTTAAGTAATGTGGAATAGCTGCTTTTAAAGAAGAAATAAATAATAATCAGACTAGTGAGTTGGAAGGGACCTTGGAAGTATTCTACTGCAACCACCTGCTCAAGCAGGAAACCCTACACTGTTTCAGTGTTCAGAAGAGCTGTTTTGTCCAAGCTCTTCTTAAAAACCTCCAGTGTTGGAGCACCCACAACTTCTGAAGGCAAGTCATTTCATTGATTAATTGTTCTGTCAGGAAATTTCTCCTTAGTTTTAGGTTGATTCTCTCTTTGATTAGGTTCTGTCCATTGATTCTTTTTTGCCTTCAGATGCTTTGGAAAATAGGTTGAACCATTCTTCTTTGTGGCAATCTGTTAACTCATATCACCTCTAGTCCTTCTTTTCATTAAACAGGACATACCCAATTCCTGCAACTATTCTTCATACATTTTAGCTTCCAATCCCCTAATCATCTTTGTTGCTCTTCTCTGCATTCTTTCTAGAGTTTCAAACACCTTTTTTATACCTTGGTGACCAAACTGGATGCAATATTCCAAGTGTGATCTTAATGATACTAACATTTTATGTGATTTTGATTCTATCTCTCTGTTAAATGCAGCTTTTTTTGTGTTGGTTTTTTTGGCAACTGCAGCACATTGCTGGCTCATAGTTAAGTGATTGTCCACTAGGACTCCAAGATTCCTCATGCAATTACATGAGCCAGATACCACATATTCTATACCTGTACATTTGGTGTTTCTTGTCTAAATGTAGAGCCTTCTTTTCTCACCATTGAATTTCATTTTGTTAGATAGGGTCCAGTGCTCATATGTGTCAAGATCCTTCTGTATCTTGAGCCTGTCTTCTGGAGTGTTGACTATTCCTGCTAGCTTGATGTCATCTGCAAATTTTATGGCTTCCCCATCTATCCCATAATCTAAATCATTGATGAAGATCTGAAGAGTAGTGGGCCAACCTAGAACCTTAGAGTACCCCATTACATGCTTGCCTCCATGTAGATTTAGTTCCATTGAGGACTACATATTGACTATGGTTGGTCAGCCATACATCCCTTCGACCGATCCGCTCCCACAGAGAGGGCCTTCTCAGGGTGCCATTGGCCGGACAATGCCGACTGGCGACACCTAGGGGAAGGGCCTTCTCTGTGGCGGGCCCTGCCTTTTGGAATGACCTACCCCCTAAACTTCGTACCATCTCGGACTTCCGCCTCTTCCGCCAGTGTCTAAAGACACATTTCTTTCACCAAGCCGGCCTAGCGTAACCTCCGCTGTGACTATTTTAGATAGTTTTAATTTTGGGGATTTTAATTGGATTTTAGCGCAGGATGGGCATTTAATAAGTTTTTTAAATTTTGTATTGTGGCATTTTGTATGTGTTTTTAAATTCCTATGCGCCGCCCTGGGTCCTCTTCGGAGAAGGGTGGGGTATAAATGTAATTAAAAATTTTAAAAAATGAATGCTTCTAGTGGTGATGCTGTCTAACCCGCATGTCTTTTGAGTTAATTGATTTTTAGCATGAGCATGTCACAAAACAGAAAAAAGAAAACACTAGGACACCAGGATAGAAACCAGATACTGTGAGTTCTAGTTCTACCTTAGTCATGAAAACCAGCTGGGTGACCTTGGGCCAAGCATACTCTCTTGAGTCCTGCTTACATCACAGAGTTGTTGTGGGGAAAATAGGAAGATATGTTAGATAGGTTTGTGCTTTGAGTTATTTATAAAAATAATAAAAGGTGGGATATAAATGAATAAAATATTACATGATTGAATTTTGATTAATAAAATATTACAAAAGCCATACTGTGGAATCAAGTAAGTATTCATATCAGGGGTGGGTTTCTGGGGGTTCGGCCGGGATCGGGCGAACCCTTTCGTAAAATTTCCGGATCCCGAGCGATCCCTTTGGATCGTGGACCCGGAAGTAAGTCGCCGCTGCTAACTGCTGCTCCCAGCTGGGGCGGGCAGGCAGGAAAGCAAGCAAGGCGACTGCGCTGTCTTCTTTTTCCCTCAACGAAGCGCCGCCTCCTCCTCGCCCATGCTTCGCTGAGGAAAAAAGAAGACAGCCAGGCTGGCTCTCCGAAGGGGTCCCCCTTTCCCCTTCTCCATGGGGGTGGGTGGTGGGGGTGGGCCGCTCACCTCATCGCCCCACTTGAGCATGTCCTTGTGCCTCTCCCCGACGGCCCGGTAGATGTGCAGGAACTGCTGGATGCCGTGTTTGCGCACGTGCTCCGCGTGCCGCTGCGTCTTCTCCCAGCTGAGTGGAGAGCCTTGCGACAGAAGCCCCATGGCTCTGCCGGGGAGGAAAAAGAGGAGGCGCGCGGAAAAGGCAACCTGCGGCCGCTGCTGCCGTGACAACTCCGAAGAGCAGCGCTCGGGCCAGGAGCCGCCGGCCAAAAAAAAAGAAAGCACACACACACACACAACCTACTTCAGGCGGCGGGAAACACGCAAGGAGAATCCACTCGCGGCTAGGCGTAGGGGGGAAGAGGTGGCTGAGCAAAGGGAAGGGGGGGAAAGGCGCTCCCGCCGCCTTCCCGAGCCTCCCGCTTTGCCAGCGGCCAGTACCCTTCGCAGAGAGAAAAAGAAGACAGCGCAGTCGCCTTGCTTGCTTTCCGGCCGGCCGGCCCAGCCCCTGCTGCTGCCGCCGCCGCCGCTAACTGCTGCTCCCAGCTGTCTTCTTTTTCCCTCTGCGAAGGGTACTGGCCGCTGGCAAAGCGGGAGGCTCGGGAAGGCGGCGGGAGCGCCTTTCCCCCCCTTCCCTTTGCTCAGCCACCTCTTCCCCCCTACGCCTAGCCGCGAGTGGTTTCTCCTTGCGTGTTTCCCGCCGCCTGAAGTAGGTTGTGTGTGTGTGTGTGCTTTCTTTTTTTTGGGCCGGCGGCTCCTGGCCCGAGCGCTGCTCTTCGGAGTTGTCACGGCAGCAGCGGCCGCAGGTTGCCTTTTCCGCTCGCCTCCTATTCCTCCCCGGCAGAGCCATGTGGCTTCTGTCGCAAGGCTCTCCACTCAGTTGGGAGAAGACGCAGCGGCACGCGGAGCACGTGCGCAAACACGGCATCCAGCAGTTCCTGCACATCTACCGGGCCGTCGGGGAGAGATACAAGGACGTGCTCAAGTGGGGCGACGAGGTGAGCGGCCCACCCCCACCACCCACCCCCATGGAGAAGGGGAAAGGGGGACCCCTTCGGAGAGCCGGCCTGGCTGATGGAGGGATCCTTCGGCTGCGCTTGGGAAAGTCTCCCGATTGAGATAGGCCGCCATTCCCCCCCCCCCCCGGTCTTCTCAGGTAGAAGGTCGGTGCTGGAAGAGCGGGGAGGCTTCTGGCTCTGCGCCTTGCCAAATGGAGGGGACGGGGGAGGCTGGATGCGGGGGAGAAGCGATCTGTTTATTTAAATTGGAATTTCCTTGAACGGAGTTTAGGTGTGAGGCTTAGAAAACAGACCGGCAGCCGTCAAGTCCCTTCCCTGTCGCTGACCTACCTGAGGCTGGTTTCACAAGCCAGCAACCCCCCCCCCCTCCCCTCTTTCTGTACCATTAACTGAAATATATATATATATACACATATATACAAATTGGCCACTCCCACCCGGTCACATGGCCGGCAAGGCACTCCCACAAAGCAGGCCACACCCACAGAACCTGTTCCAAAAATTTTGAAACCCACCCCTGATTCATATGCAAGCCATGAAAGTATCACCAGTGATACTTTCCACAGTATGCAAATGTAAGATGGCTTCAACATTTTGGATTGTTCTAATTCTAAGTAGGCTCTTAACCTAGGGGCATTTACAATTAGATCATTGGTTTTAAAAGGGTGAGCACAACCATGCAATCAAAGCCTTACTACCCCTTTTAATGTGTGTTGTGTGCACAAAGAGAGCTATAGAGGTTTGGTCTGTGGCATTATGTGGACACCCTGTCTTAAGTCTTCTCTTTTTTGGTTTGGAATTAAATGGACTCTTGAGCAAAAATAATATATAATATAAAACAGTAAAATACAAGGAACACAATAGTTGAACTATTTAAGTTCATATTTAAGAACATTTTAAGAATATTTTTCATTGTTTAAAACATTAATACAGTAATTGCATTTAACACTGGACTGAGCTGACAGATATATAAATATTTTATAACACTATACCACAAATATAAATGCATAAATGAAATTATCTCTTGTTTTTGCAACTTCTGTTTTTTTCTCCCCCTACTATTTAGAACACAACTTATAGCTGAATTTTAAGACTATTGTTAAGGCCATTTGTAAATCTTAAAAAAACACCAAAGTAGTATATAGGAATACTATTTATTTTCTATTTTATCTTCTAATATATATGTATATGTATATAAAAACTATTTTATTTTTGGAAAATCTGTGTTTTATAGAGGACAAGAGTATGGTTTTCTTTACCTTTATCTAAATTTCACTAAATTCCAATTTCTGATTTTTTTACTTAGACAATATAAAAATTCCAATTTGCCACTAAGTTCAGAATGCAGAAGCAATTTATTCAGTAGTTCAGTTGCATCCTATTTTTTTACAGTCTGATGCACTTAGTTTCATCTGGATTGTTTGTCAGTAACTTTCTAGGAGTTCTTATAAGTTTATGCATGTGTGTCATCAATTATAATTATCTAATCATCTTACATTTTGTAGATCTCTTTTTCAGTTTTTCCAAGTAATGGAATATTGTCCTCCCTTAACCTTCAAATTATTTATCCAGAATATCTTAAACTTTAACATATCTATTAGTGATTCAGTGAGCATCCAGGTTTTTACTTTATCTAATACTGAATTATTAGGCTTTTTTGCAATCCAATGTACCATATTTTTTGGAGTATAAAACCACTTTTTCCCTCAAAAAAGAGGGTGAAAATCTGGGTGTGTCTTATATACTGAATACAGCATTTTTTTGGCCTACCAAAACCACACCTTCTTTACAAAAATTGCCATGCAGAGGGTTTGGGAGACTTGCAAAGTGCTCCTGAGGGCCAGGGAGACAAAAATGAGCAAAAACCGGGCCGTTTTTGCTCATTTTTGCCCCAGCCCCCAGGAGCACTCTATAAGCCTCCCAAAGCTCTGCATGCCCCCACTTCCCCCCCCCCCCCAAAAAAAAACAGAGGCCTCCTGAGTGCTCGGGAGGCCTGCAGAGTGCAAAAACTTTTTTTAAAAAAATTACCTCTTCAAAATCATAGTGCGTCTTACACTCCGGTGCATCTTATAGTCCGAAAAATACAGTATTCTCCCAGCAATTTTCACCACAACTCAAAGATATCAGTTTTACTTTTGTTTCATATTCCTGATGATTCCGCTTTTACAATTGGGAAATTATACACTTTTCTTGGCAGTGTGGTATATTTGCACTTTAATATTTTGCCTACATTTATCTTATTTCTCCCCAATAGCAGTAATGTCTTTATATCTATGAAGGATACCTAGAGTCAGACATAAAGATCTCAAATGCTTATATACAAATGCTCAAAGTTTTGGGGAAAAAGATCAAGGAAATAGTTGGTCCACTAAAGAGAAGATGGCAAAGAAGTGACAGGCAGTAGACCCGGGATGGCGAACGTATGGCACACATGCCATATGTGGCACACGGAGCCATATCTGAGGGCACGTGAGACGTTGCCCTATGTCAACTCAGTGCGCATGTGTGTGCTGTCCAGCTCATTTTCAGCCTTCTGGAGAGAGGGGAGGGAGGCCATTTTTCACCCTCCCCAAGCTCCAGGAAAATATGTGGAGCCTGTGGATGGCGAAAAACAGGCCCCACGGGCCTACTGGAAGTTCGGAAATGAACTTCCAGTAGGTCCATTGGGCTGTTTTTGCCCTCCCCAAGCTTCAGGAGGTCCAGAGGCCTCAGTGAGGCCTGCATGCATGCACGGGGTGGGGGAAGTGGGGGTTTTTACGCACATGCATGGCGGGAGGGCATTGCATTATGAGTGTGGGCATGCATACGTGATATTGCACACGCACCTGCCCTTTTGGCACCCGAGCAGAAAAATGTTCGCCATCACTGCAGTAGAGAGAAAGCAGAGCTGCTTAACTCATTCTTAGCATCCATCTTCACGCAAAAAAACCCCCTATAGCCCAACCTACCAAAAACATAACTGTAGAAGACAGATTAGAAATAAAAATTAAAATAAGGAATAAAATGGTAAAAGAACGTATTTCTGATCTTGATTAATATAAATCACCAGGACCTGACAGATTACATCCCAGAGTTCTAAAGGAGCTTGCAGATGTCATTTAAGAACCAATGTACCATACATCTCTTTCAAAAATTCTGGAGCACTAGGAAACTACCTGAGGGTTAGAAAAGAGCTGATGTGGTTTCCATCTGCAAAAAAGGGGGAAAAATCAGACCCAGGAAACTACAAACCAATCAGCCTAACATCGATACCTGTGAAGGTACTGGAAAAGATATTCAAAAAACAGATCTGCGAACATCTAGAAACAAAGTTATAACTAGAAGTCGGCATGAGTTTGTTAAAACAGATCATGCCAAATCAATCATATTTCATTCATTATGCTGTGGATATAATATCTTTAGACTTCATAAGACATTCGACAAAGTAGACCATAATTTAAGTCTTGGTAAGCTAGAAAAATGTGGGTTAGATAGCATCATCATCAGATGGAATTATAACTGCCTGACAAACCATAGTCAACGAGTAGCCCATAATTGTACTATAACTACACGGAGGGAAGTAAGCAGTGGGTACCACAAGTTTCTGTCTTAGACTCACTCATCTTCAATATCTTCATAAACGACTTAGATGGTGGAATAGAAGGGGAATTTGTCAAATCTGCAGGTGACAATAAGCTGGCAGGAATACTAAACACCCTAGATCCATGATGGCAAAACATATGGCATGTGCCATCACCAGCTGCTCTTCTGGTTTCTGGTATGCACATGCGCGCTGGCCAGCTGGTCTTTCTGCACCCCAAAGACTAGGTGGTCTTTGGTTTTTTGGTGTTTTGGGGTGCATGGTTTATGGCACTCGGGTGCATGCCAAGACCAACTGGCCAATGAGCATGCATGCACTGGAAACCCAAAGACCAGGTAGCCGGAGTGTGCATGCACACCAGCCACCTGGTCTTTGGGTTTCTGGTGCTCCAGCATGTGTGAAGAACAGCTGGCCAGCGCACATGCACACATTGGAAACTCAAAGACCAGGTGGCTAGCATGCGCATGCGCACCAGCCAGCTGGTTTTTGGGTTTCTGGTGGTCTGGTGCACATGCACGCATTTGGTTTGCGCACTCGGTGCTGAAAAGGTTTGCGATCACTGTCCCAGATGATAGGCTCAAGATCCAGGTGAATCTTGACAGGCTTGAACACTGGGCCCTATCTAATAGAATGAAATTCAACATAGAGAAAGTATAGGGTCTCCTGCTTGAGCAGGGGGTTGGACTAGATGACCTACAAAGTCCCTTCCAACTCTTGTTATTCTGTATTCTGTCACGGATATAAACTTTTGAACCTAGGCAGATAAAGTCTGTTATGTCTCTGATTTCTTTTCCACTTATTTACTCATAGGGTGGCTTTGCCTATTGATACAATCTTCTGTTTTTGTTTACTATTGAACAGCGTACTGTTTCTGTCTCCTCTTTCACCTTCAAGGAAGCTTTTGTTGAAGGTGAAAGAATACAATGCAAAATCCTGTCTGCTCTTAACATTTCTTTTTAAAAAGTGACATGCAAAAGCATACAGCAATATAATCATTGTATGTACAGTCAAGACTGGCGCTTTCATCCTGTAAGGAAAAAACCTTCTGTTCTTTTGATATTGGAATGATGGATCTACAAAATGTCATGTTTTGGTAGACATTCTCAACTCAAATTTTTACTATATTAGGAAAATAATCCACAAGTATCTCATGAGAGTGAGTGGTAAAGTTGGCTCAGTAAATGTGAGCAGAATACCCGAAAAACATATAAATACATGCAACATTTAATTCATTTTTAATTGCGCACTGTAATTACATAATGAGGATGCACGTCTGTTATGAAGAGATAACATTGTCATCCCACTGAATATTATTGTTCTTGTCTTTGGAATAATAGTGCTTCCTTCCCAATTATCATTCTTCCAATTGTAGTGGATAGAATGTGATTTCAAGCCTATCAGTTGGACAACAACTGTGATAAAAGTGACGCAAATATATTGGAAATTGCCAGTTATTAAAATTGTATATTTAGAAGCCAAAATTGCAATCATGTTCATGTATGAAGAATTAATATGAAATCAGTGAGGCTTCTTTCAAAGCAGAAGCTTGCCCCTTTGATTAGTTCATCAGTATAATAGTAAAATAAAGCAGCCACAATGACCTTTATTTCTGTAAAATACAGAAGTAGTCTTCGACTTATGATCTGTTGCCTAATGGCCATTTGAAAAAAAGTATTTATGATCCATCCTTAAAATTAAAACTGCTGCATCATCCCTGTAGTCACGTAATCATTTCAGGCACTAGACAATTGTCTCACATTTAGACTTGTAGTCACATGATCACTTTTTGTGACTTTTTTGCCATTTCTAGCATATTAACTTGCTTAATTGCCATTGTAAAAATGAATGTTAAAGTCAAGTCCAGTGATGTGGTGATTTGACTTATGACTGCAATGCTCTATGACCAAACTTCCAGGCTCAATTATGGATGTAGGTCAAAGACTACCTATATTTTAGTTACCTGGTTTCCTCTTGAATGCTGGATCACATATTATTTTAAATATATCTTATGAAACTGTTAACCAAAGGGTGGTGATACCTTTCATTTCTTTTCCACTTATACATTTCCCATAGAACTGTTCAAAATATAGTGATGCAGAAAAAGTTACATTTGGTCCTCACACTTATGACCAATGCAGTATCCCCATGGTCAAAGTTTGGGCACTTGGCAATTGACATGTGTTTATGATGGTTGCAGTGTTCCATGGTAACACGTTCTCATTGTTACTTTCCCAGGTGGCTTCCAACAAGCAAGGTTAGTGTGGGAAGCCTGGTTTACTTAACAACTGTTTGATTTCACTGTGATAAAAAGGGTTGTAAAATCAGGCTTCATTCATTTAACTGCATTACTTAATGACTGAAGTTTTGATCTCAGGCACTGCATTTCTTAAAAAAAAATAGTAATAGCACTTAGACTTATATACTGCTTCACAGTGCTTTTCAACCCTCTCTACGTGATTTACAGAGTCAGCCTATTGCCCCCAACAATCTGGTTCCTCATTTTACCGACCTCGGAAGGATGGAAGGCTGAATCAACTTTGAGCCTGGTGAGAGTTGAACTGCCAAACCTCTGGCAGCTGGCAGTCAGCAGTCGTGGCCTGCAATACTGCATTCTAACAACTATGCCACCACAACTCCTGTGTGCTATGTGAATAATTATGAAATTAAGTCCAATAGTTATTCATAGAAAACTATGAAAGTATTTGTATTTTTATACAGTAGTAAAATTGCCTCATAAATTGAACCCAATGCCTATTCCCTTTAAATGTATCTTAATAGTTGCAAGTTCTGATTCCAGGCTATTTCCAGAAATAATTACAGGAAAAAATTAGAATTTAAATCAACACATCTGGAAGCATTCTGAATACACATTTGCCTGTAAATTAGCTTAGCTCCATTATGCTTGGAGATATCTCGTTAGACATGTAGAACTGTTCTGAAAAGTTCCATTTTACAATTGATCTTTTATAGAAAATATAAAATATGCCCTTTGAAAATTTAAATCTTTGCTACATAATACATTTTTAAACAATGCATACTCCATTAAATTATCCTCTCTTCCTAGGCCATCAAAATTTCGTCTCCATCTACACATCTTGTAGTAATGAGTTCAGAAGTTAAGTATTGATTTATAGGGGAATAGGTGCGTGTATATGTCTACACAAGATTAGGTAATGGGAAGAGAATTTTTAAACGAGTCCAGCCTTGAGTCTGATACTGACAGGGCTCAAAGTTGGCCCAGCCTTCCATTCTTCCAAGGTCAATAAAATGAGGGTCCAGATTGTTTGGGGCAATATGCAAATAATGCTTTACATTGTAAACTATCCAGAGAATGCTGTAAAGCGCTATGGGGTGGTATTTAAGCCTAAATGCTATTGCTATTAAAGCATGCTTCAAATACATTTGAATTTGGAAAAAAAATACATTTGAAGGTGCCACTAGCAGAATTATTATTTAGCATATGATGAGAATGTGACAAAAGAGATACACACACACACACACACACACACACGCACAATGCAATTATATACAAAAACTCCTAGGGCAGCACAGGTAGTCCTTCATTTAGTGACTGTTCAAAGTTACAATGGCACTGGAAAAACTGTTTCAGGCTGCAGGGATTGCCACAGACCATCACCCCCTCCATGACATGCGTTTTTGGCCTCTGCACCTTGTATTTTCAAGCCATGCTCTGTTCAAGTCTGCGGGGATTGCCACCAGTTGCTGCCTTCACACATCCAGTTTTCTGCCTCTGCACATCACATTTCAGGTGGTAATCGGCGGCAGTGTGCTTTGGCGATTCATGCAGCCTTGAATGGGTCTCAAATGGAGCATTCGAAGGCTGAAAACGCAAAGCACAGAGGCCAAAATGGCAACCCGGAACAACTGCTGCCTTGTCTGACCAGTTCCGTGCTTCCTTTGCTGTACTCACTGGAGTGGTCTGTGATGATCAGCTTTGTTTTTGAAGCAATGAACCTGTTGCTAACCCATAGACCTCTGGGAACAGCTGATTTGGGGGTATTCCTGGAGGCCGATCCACCCACCAATCAGCTGTTCATGCTGAATCAGGTTAATGTGCTGAAGCTGACCAGACTGCTTGTTAAAGCCACTAGCCAAATGAATACCAATGGATGCTAGTAGGCAGAGGCAAAAAATTTTTTTTCTTATTTTCTCCCCAAAAACTAAGGTGTGTCTTATATTCTGGAGCATTTTATACTCTGAAAAATACGGTATGCCTTCCAATGTTACATCTAATTCTCTTCAGTTTTGTACAGACAGAAGGGAGTGAAGTGAAAACCAGGTAGTTTGGTAGAAGGATCCGTAATGGGAAGACCTTAAGAAGGCAACTTGGACCATTTTTCTCTCCAAGCATTCTCAGGGTTAAACTGGGTAACTGTTAAATGAATAACTGTTTTCCAGGCTGACTTGGAGGATTTCAATCTTGTGAAATTAGCAGAATAGGAACTAGCAAACTAATAGAAACTAGCAAAATAAAAATATTTTATGATAATAAATCATTCTTAGTAGTACGATCTAAAGCATATACTTTGATCTTGCTTTTTTGAAGCAAAAACCACTAAATATTCAAATTGAAGTATATGAAAGAGAAGTAGTGGTGCATGTCTAGGGAGATTTTCAGTCATCCAGGTCATTGGTTATCTGAAAGATGCTATTTTTAAGAGGCAACTGGACATATTTGTTTTTCTTTGAAGACATTTCGCTTCTCACCCAAGAAGCTTCTTCATCTTTGACTGGTTGGTGGGAAATGGAAGGATTTATACTCCTTGCAGACGGCTGGTCATAGTTTTAGAGAGTCGTTCTTGTAGAGCAGGGGTAGGGAACTATGGCTCTTTTATGACTTGTGGACTGCAATACCCAGAATTCCTGAGCCAGCCATGCTGGCTCAGGAATTCTGGGTAGTGAAGTCCATGAGTCATAAAAGAGCCATAGTTCCCTACCCCTGTTGTAGAGTGTTGTTGTGGCACTTGGAAGTTTACCTGTGTCCTCAGGGTCACCCGAGTAATGCAAATGGGTGTGGAACCTTCTTGAAACTTCTGAAAGGACTGTTTTGTAGGTTGGAGATAGACGATGTCGTATCCCTTCCCCTCTTTTGAAAGAGGGATATTCAATTTTGATATTGATCACCCCTTTGACCCCTTTTTCAAATCAGCGGTCCTCTTTGTCCAAAATGTGGACTTTGCTGTGGCATTTGCCTTTTAAATGCAGATAGACCTGCTGAATCTTGTGTTGAACGAGAAATGTAATGAACTGTATGGTTAAACTTTGGAACATACCATGGAAACTATTTTATAATAGCTTTGAAATGTATTAAATACATTCATGAAAGATTAGCTATATTTTATCAGTAATTACTAAGCATAATAGTTTTACAGTCATTTAATTATAAGTCATCCTGTCCAAATACCATTGTCTAAGAAGAAAACTAATAACTTCAATTGTGCTATGAAGGAAAAAAAGATTCAAAATTTTTGTCCTTTGTTGCCCAATATAGATTGATCTAATAATGTCTCTTTAAAGTATTAATTGCAAGCATTTTGCAGTTGTGGACTACTAAATATTCAGGAAATACAGAAAACATTCAATTGGACAAATCTCCAGGTAGTGTCCTCTGAAAAAGGTCACATTTGGTTTGCAAGCAATATGGTAATTAGAGATGCATTTGTGTCTTCCTTCCATTTTTTAAAGAATTAAAAATTAAATTTTTGCCCAAAATGTTTGCAGAATTTATTATCTATTTACCATTTAATTGTTTTTTGTACTTTATATAATAACAAAACTATCTACATTACGTTTTTGGTCAAGAAAGTTCTTAAATTAAAAAAAAATCTGATTATGGAGGAATTAAATTTAAGTGGGCTTTTAGCTCACAAAATCTTATTTTTAGATATTGTCTTATCTCCTATTGATACTTCTCTTGTGCAAAGTCATAATTTGAGTATTAGAATTGCACATAGGGACTCATATCAATTACTGTGCTTGAGAATTTATTACCTACCTGACGTTTATTACTTATGACACTACTTCTATTATCTGTTGTATGCTTAAATTAACCAATTTTCAGTCCCAGTTCATTTTGAAAATCAGCTGATAGACATTGATTATGTCTATAATCAATGGGAGGCTGAGTTAGTGGGAAGCTTTGAAACAGGGAGTGTATGACTAGTTAATGGCAAATGATGATATAACACTTTTGTAAGGGTTATAATCTGTACTTCTTTATAAAAAATATTTTATACAGAATGAAAAAACAAAACAAGAATTATAAACAAAACATAAAAAAGAAAAAATATATAAAAAATATAACATTAACAATAAACATTAATTCCACTCTAGTTGAACTAGTCTTAAACAAATCTAATAGGTTTGCTCGCATTGCGAGTCTACAGATAATTATACATTTTTCATCTATGCCAAATAAATTACTATTTTACCTCACATTCTCTTAATAAATATTTCAAATGTACGAATCTATTGTCTGTCAGTCAAATTGACCCAACACCTGTTTACTGTACAAAAGCTGTTAACTCTTGACCCAGAAAATGTACTAAACTTCAAAGTCCTCTGTTAACAGTCGATTATTACATTTACTTGCAGAAACTCTGCAAATGGTTTCCAATCTCTTATAAACTTATCCAAACCGTTATCTCTAACCAATACAGTTAATTTTGCAATTTCTGCCAATTCAGTCAGTTTCAAAATCCATTCTTCCATTGTCAGTTTTCCTTTTACTTTCCAATATTTGACATATTCAATCCTTTTAGCTGTCATCATATACAAAAATAAATTGTTTTTCTGTTGATTTATCCATCATACCTAGAAGAAAGGCTTCATGTTTCATTAATAAATGTGTTTTAGTTCTGCAGAACTATTATATTTATTCCAATATGATTTAGCATGTTTACCAGACCAACACATGTGACAAAATGGGCTATAGTCTGTACTTTTAATGCTGCAAATTTTAGAACATCGTTTATGAAAACAATAAAATACATGAACATTAACTTTACTACTTTGCTTTGTTTTTAACATTTATGAATAAAGGAGCAAGATAAAATTTAAAAAAACTACCATTAGTTCTGAAGATTTTAATTTTTTTTCTCACTGCCATATCTTCGTTTTTCTCTGTGTTGATTCTAGCTCAAATGTGGTTTCAACAGTTTTTGATATTGGAGGAAGTGACTTAATTTCTAATAAAAGCAAAATAATTGCGTGGTAATTTCTCGGAGAAGGGCGGGATATAAATTGAATAAAATAAATAAATAATTTCAACACATTTTAGTCATTTTCTATACATAATTGTTTTTAATAAGCTCCTCCAAAAATGTGCCTTAGATTTATGAAATGTAATCTCAAATATGTTCTGAAATTTTCAGCATAACTGAAGAAATATGTGTGCCTGTGTTTTGAAAGTATTTAATGTCCTTTTTTGAAATTCTTCCAACTGTACTACATATTTTGTCTTTGTATTTTAGAAAACTCAAAATTTTATATTATTTTATATCGCATTTGAAATCTTTGGACAAACATGAAAGTCTATGCAGTTGTACATATTTCCTCTTGAGCTAATTAAAATCTGGAAATGAAAATTTGTTCTTCTGAATATGAAGACAGGACCACACACACACACACACTTTGTCTTGACTCACTAGTTCATTTCACTGCACTCTATTGTGTATTAAGAATAAGATTCAAAATAAGAATAGAAATATGATTAAAAACAGTGAAGTTATTTGAAAGAGTTTTTCAAAGTAAAAGCAACAAAGAAGGAAATGAGGACTGAAATAATGCTTAGTGACAAAGCCAAGACTATTGTAAATATATTTATGATTAAATATCATCTCTGTAAATATAATTAAAAGATTTTAATGAATCTTATCTGTGCAAGATGAATCATTTTCAGAAAAGGTGAGCTCATTAAGTTGAAAATGAATTCATGTCATTTGGCATCTATGGGAGTAACAAGAACCCTAATTTACAGTGCTGTGGAAAGTGGTTAGATAAGATTGTGTATGCCAAAGTAGAGCAGTAAACCTCTTGTCTAGAAGGGTCAAGGATAAGGCTCAGTTTTACACCTACACACACAGAGAGAGAGAGAGAGAGAGCTTTTATTGCAGATACAAGAAATCCTGTGAAATTTACTACTGAATCTAGCAATTCAAGATGCAAAGTATAACAGGATTAAATATTATGTCTTTCCACCCCCACTTTTACTTGGTAATGGTCTTCAGTTCTCAACCTTGGAATTTGAGAACACCTTCACTGTATTGTGCCTTCTCTCAGGCTAGAATGTTTTCTCACACTGATGATAAGAAATGTAACTACAGTTACCAAAATAATCAACAAATGTAGATTGCCCTATCTTCACAAAAGAAAAACTCTTCCCCCATTTGCACTAAAAAGACGCAAAACAAACCAGTTTTTACTATGCAGGGTTTTATATCAATTTTCATTTGAATATAGCATATTCAATGGGATTCTTGGGTTGCAACCTTATTCTTACTTGTAATAAAAGCCAGTTTTGTCTAGTGGTTAAAGCACCCGGTAAAGCAGGAGACTGTGAGTTCAAGTTCTGTCACTCTCTGTCAGCCCAACTCACCTCATAAAATGGTTGTGAGGAAAATAGGAGGGGGAGGATGTGTTGGATATGTTCACTGCATTGGGCTGTTTGTAAAAATAAAAAAGTGGTTTCAAATAAATAAAAATAACCAGGGTGCTAAGAAATTTGTTATTTAGAATGACTTGGTACACAGATGTAGCCCTGGTATATCTGGGTTGAGGCAGGCACATCTTCTTAAGCAGGGGTCCCCAACCTTTTTTGCACCAGGGACCGGTTTCATTTTAAAGAAAATTCTGCAGACCGGCTGGCCTAGAGGACGAGGGGGGGAGGGGGAACAGGCGGCGCACGCGCACGCGGGGGGGGGGAGTCGGTTCACTTGGCCGTCTAGGGCAGTGGTGAGCAAACCTATTAGTCAATAGAGCCAAATATCAACAGTACCACTACTGAAATTTCTTTTGAGAGCCAAAAGGTGTGGCCTGTTTTGTTTTGTCATGTGACCCGGTGGGCATGGCCAACTTGGAAAATGTGGTGAAACTCACTTAACAGTCTTGCTTAGCAACCAAAATTTTGGACTCAATTGTGGTCCTAAGTTCTTTCTTTCTTTCTTTCTTTCTTTCTTTCTTTCTTTCTTTCTTTCTTTCTTTCTTTCTTTCTTTCTTTCTTTCTTCCATTTCTGGCTGGTCTTTGGTCTTCTGAAGATGGTAAAAATGGATTTATGGGCACTCGTTATATATAAAGGCAGCCCATGACTCTTTGGGATGCTGGTTTGAATCCAGGAAATGACTCAGAGGATGTGATTCCTTTGAAATGACCACTGGGAGAAAAATAGATCTTTAACCTGGTTAACCAAACAGGTAGCTTGAGGTGGAAGGAAATAGGAAAATAGATTTCTTCCTTTCCTTTCCTTCCTTCCATTGCCTCCCTCCCCCTTCCTCCCTTCTTTCCTTCCCTCCCTCCTACCCTCCATCTCTTTCTTTTTCTTTCTTTCCTTCCTTCCTTCTTTCACCCCTCCCTTCCTCCTCCCTCCCCCTTCTTTCTTTCACTCCCTCCCTCCCACCCTCCATTCATCTTTCTTTTTCTATTTTTCTTTCTTTCTCTTTCTGTTTTTTTGTCTCTCTCTCTCTGTATCTGTCTCTCTCCTCCCTCCACCCATCTCTGTCACTCTGTATGTGTGTGTGTGTGTGTGTCTGTTTCCCCCCCCTCTCTCTTTCTGTCTCTCTAAGTCTCTCTCCCTCCCTCCCCCCGGGGAAGCAGCAGAGGAGTCGGCATGTTGGCTGCCGAGGTTATCCCGCAGCGGGCGGGCGAAGGACCCGAGCTACGTCCGGGCGCCTCACGGAGCTGGAAGGGAGGTGGATGTGTGGCGCCCGGATGGCTTTGCCAGCACATTAAGGTAGCCGCAGCTTGAGTCCTTCGCCCGCCCACTGCGGGATAACCTTCCCAGCCGACATACCGGCCCCTCCAGGAAGTCCCGGAAAGTGCATTGGGCCGTCGGAAGGAGCTGGTGGAGGCGCGCTCAGCCATCCTCTGCCCAAGGGGCTGCTCCCTCCTCTTCGCTGGCCCTGCGGCCCGGTTCCTATGAAGCCGCGGACCGGCACCGGTCCACGGACCGGGGGTTGGGCCCCCCTGTTCTTAAGGACTCGTACAATGCTTTGAAAGCCTCCCTGGATCATCTCTACATCTCTGATCATGTGATATCATTTCACTTTCTTGCAATGATAGCAAAAGTGTTGATTGTACATACATGTAGACAAGGTAGGAAATCCTTCAAAGCGCCTTGCCAAGCATTCAGAGAGATGCAGCTAGCTTGGGGCTCTGTGGATAGGCATTTAATTTTCAACAAAGCATTTCACAAAGCACTCCTTCAAATGCTTTTCATAGCCCTAATAAGTACACTGGTTTGGAAATTGAATTATATCAGTGAATTTGAACCAATTTCAATGTAAGATGATTATTATTATTATTTTAGATAAAAATAAAAGACAAAATGAAATGTAAGTAGTTATTTCTCTTTTTTATTGTTATTAGTGTTATGTAAAGCATTCAAAAAACATGCTTCACAAAGCAAGTTGGCAAAAATAAAGCCACAGGGAGGTGTAAATTATTGCATTCCAAGGATGAAACATTCCAGGAAAGTAGGAATTTTCTCTGCATCAGTCTCAACTGGCTAGATGTGTAGAAAGGTTCTACGCATAAATCACATAAATCTTCCATGATTGAAAGTGGTTTATGCTGTTTTAGATGTGACCTGGGCTCAAATATGTCTACTCCACACACTATTAACTTAAGGTAGAGACTGTACTTCTGGAGCCCTAGATTGCTCCTATGACAGATGATGTGGTATATTCTTTGTTCCCTGAACTTTTAGGAGCTGAAGCAGAACATGTTGCATATCGGTATGAAACACCCTTTTCAACATATTGAAGGAGTCATGGTATGCAGAAGGGTCAGTCACCTTCGCTGTTCAAAAACCTTTCCCTTCAAAGGACATAGCCAGTTTACAATTTTAAGGAAATTGTTTTGTTTGTCATGTGTTGCTTGTAAAACACTTCTTTCAAATACTTTGCATTGCCATACAATTTTTATTAGCAATAAAAGCAAACACTTGTTTATTCTAAAGAATGCGATCACGCGTGCACGCGCACACACACACACACACACACACACAAATAGTCTATTTTGGACTGGGTTTCTATGACAGAATAGAACATAGAATAATAGAATTAGAAGGGACCTTAGAAGTCTTCTAGTTCAACTTGCTGCTCAAGCAGAAGTCTGTATAGAACAGATGCACTATGAAATAACTGAAATTTATTAATAAATAAGCTGTGCATGTTCTCAGTATGAATTAGAACTAAACAGTAAGAATAAGGAGATATTGAGTAAGAAATAGTTTTGAGGAGGGAGTTTCAGTGGGAATTATAGCTACAAATGAACACAATTATCTTTTTATCTCTTTTCACTTTTAGTTTTTAAAACTAAAACCTGTTAATTTTGCATTTTGCTTGATTTTAAATATGTGTACTGACAAATTCTGTACAAATATTCTTGATAGCCTTTATCACAATCATTAAAAGTATTTTTTTTCTGTGAATTTGAATTATTGTATGCAGACTCTGAAGCAGGAATGCTGGCTAGTTGCCATGGTGGTGTTAAATAGGGAAAGGATTTGTGTTTTTCCTGGCTGTTCTGTATAGGTAATACTGCAGCACTTGGATATGATTGGTTGGTATATTTTTTTACCCCAACCCCCACTCTAACATCAGAACAGCAGAAGGTCAAGAATCTGGCCATTAAGGGAAACTTTTTTGTTTTATTTTGTGTTAAGATTAATGGATCTTAAAGGAACCAGTATAATGTTGCCAACTGGTTAAATGGGTATGCACACCACAATTCACACATTTCAGCAAATTAATTTGTTCTCTACTTTGCATGCATAGAAACCATATAAAAGAGAAATGTGATATTCCTGGAGTAATAAATGTCAGTAAAATTTAGAAGCGTGCTTTAAAAGATTCAAAATACATTACAACTAGACATAATATGTATTTAGTACAACAGAATTATAACTGGAATACTTATTGAAAATATATATGAATACTTCAAAATATTTTCAGTTTGAACTGAAAAAGTGTAACCAATCCTGACTTTTATCCATATTTATGTACAGCCCACTTATTCCATGGTTTGCTGATTATGAAGGAAGAAAGTTAACTTTGGGAAACATGGCATACAAATGGAGTGGATATAAATTGAAGGTGGAAATTGAAACTTGTACTTAATCATTAATGTTTACTCATTAGATAGGAGAGACATTTTAAGTGGGGTACTGGTAAATCCTGGGTACTAATTTTTTTAATGACTTTGATGAATAGGTGGGGAGATACTGATGAAATCTGCAGTTGACACAAAATTAGGTGAAATATCCCAGAACAATTCTTAGCTTGTGAGCTGCAACTCTTAGAGCAGGGGTCCCCAACCTTTTTTGCACCAGGGACCGGTTTCATTTTAAAGAAAATTCTGCAGACCGGCTGGCATAGAGGTGTAGCGGGGGGGAGGGGGAACAGGCGGCACATGCGCATACGGGGGAGGAAGAACAGGCGGCGCATGCACACACGGGGGGAGTCGGCTCACTGCGCTGTTTTGGGGAGGGAAGACTTTCCCCTTCTCAGGGCTGCCTTGCGATCGTAGGCTTCTCAAAACAGTGCTGTTTTAACAGCACTGTTTTGGGGAGGGAAGAGTTTTTCCTTTTCCATAGTGGGGGGAGGCAGCGTCTAGTGTGGGTTGATGACTCTCTTCCCATTGGAGGTCTGAGTCTGGGCAAAATTAAGCCCCGCCCCTCGTCACCGGGCCCAGCCCAGTTTCGACTCAGACCTCGAAGGAGGAACAGCGTCTTAACCTACAGCTAGATCAACAATATTTTGCAAGAAAGAAATAAGAAGAAAAAAGAAAAAGAAGAGGAAAGGAGTAAACGGCCTGAGAGCAATTGACTGTTCCCTCGGGATCAGCACGCCTCAGAGCCGGGCCTTTAAGCTCTTGCAGGGCAAACAGGCCGGAGGTCTCCCTCCCTGACTCCACGAAGAACACAAAACTCACCAGAGCGCGCTTCCCTCCGCGCCGAAGACATCCAAGCGTGAGTAAAAGCGGCTGCGGGGATTTGGCCGGGGGTGCGCTCCGCCGCTCCCTTTCAGGTTGAGCGGCGAACCGCGGCAGTCGGAGAGCTCGCTAGCCTCCACGGGCGTATTTGGAGATTTTAAAGTTGTTTTGAGGGTGTTTTTCCCCTCCTCTCTGCCGCGGAGCGGCCCGGCAGCCCCAGCCGAGCCTCAGAAAGACTCGCCGCCCCTTAAAGGAGCCGGCATTCAGGACCACGTGGAGGGAGAAGCCATTTTAAGGGCCCCTTGTTGTTTTAAAAAAGCGCGCCTCTTCCGCTCCCACAGGAAACAAAGGGGCGGAGCCTAGAGCGAAGCGCCATTTTTGAAGCCCAAAAACCGAAGCCGATCCAAGCCTCATTTTAAACGGCTTTTTTCCTGTGGATCGTGCAATCACCCCAGACAGATGGCTACCTCAGCAGCTCCGGAGGCCTGCCCCAGGAAGCAGCTGGCACCAGCGGAGCAGGGGCCTCTCCCAGCCCCCACCTCAGGCACTGAGCCCCAGGGGGAGCAGGGCCCACAGTCCGATCCCTCCTCATCGGCGCAGGCCAAAACGCGGGGGAAGGGGAAGGCCACATCCAAATCAGGCAAGGCTTCCCAAAAATCGGACAGGGCCAAGAAGCCACCCGGTTCCACCTCCTCTGCCTTTGAGAAGAGGAAGGAGAAGACCTTAGACCGGCTTCACTCCAAGGCAGCCAGCAGGGCGATACCCATCCCGGCCTCGCCTCTGCCGCACCAGTCACAGGTGCAGCTCTCTCTAATGATGTCCCCAGCACAGCATCAGGGGGGGGGGGCCCTCCCTCAACCCTCTGTTCCCCATCGATGTTACAGGCATTTGGGGACCATCTCAGCAGGCCCTGACCCTGGACCCAATGGCAGGGGAGTTCCTGCAGCCTAGGCCGCACCAGGAGGCAATCCCATCGACCTCTACGGCCCCACCCATCCCACAGCAACCCCTGGGGATACCAAGCATCCAGGAGATTATAGCTGCGGCCTTCTCCCAGGGGGTTTCGGCAGGCTGGCAGCAGAGGAGCACCTCGGTCCAACCAGTTCCAGCGACAACGGCCAGCCCACTGCTCCCACCAGCAGCACCACTGACTCCAGAGGACCACAGTGAGGAGGAGCTGGGCGACTCATCAGATTCCGAGGAGGGCGAGATCAGAGAGATGGGTCTCTCGGACGATGAGATTAAGGTACCGGAAAAGAAGCCCTCCTCGGGCCTCTTTCCTTCGGCTCTTTTTACATCTTTATTACAGAAAACCATGGCGGCATCCAAGATGGCTCCAGCCATCGCTAACCCTCCAGCGGTCCCGCGAACTGCAACGGTGTCAGCGGAGACCATATTTGAGGACGAGGACACACCGACGGAAACCATCCCCATGCCAAAGATTTTCATTGATCGGGTGAAGCGCCAGTGGTCCAACCCCACGTCGGGACCAAGCCCTTCCGCCTCAGACAGGAGGTTCTTTAACGTATCGGAGGACCTGGGACAATTCCTCGCAGTCCCTGAGGTGGACGCTCCGGTCATCGCCCTCCACACTTCGGCCAACATGCCTGGGGCACCCGAAGAGGTTCTGAAGCCGGAGGAAAGGAAGGCCGACCTCACCCTGCAGAGGGGGTTCCAGGCAGCGGCGTGGGCTGTGCGGGCCTCCACGACAGCATCCTTCTTCACCCGGCCTTGTCTGCTGTGGCTACAAGATCTTCAGCAACGCACCCCAGTCACAGATCTGAGAGCGCACCAGGACATCGCGAAGCTGGTAGCGGCGGTGCAGTTCACCTCGGACGCCACCTTGGCCTCCGCCAGATTCGCCTCCCGAGCTATGGCGTCATCGGTTGCATCACGTCGACTATTGTGGCTGAAGCAATGGCAGGCGGATGTCCGCCACAAGTGGCGCCTAGCCTCTGCTCCCTTCTCGGGCAGCTCACTGTTCGGGGAAGCCTTGAACCCGTTCCTGGTAGAGGACAAAGACAAACGCAAGGTGCTTCCCACGAATCAGAAGAAGGGGTTTTCCCGTGTCTCCCCCTACCCCAGACGTCAGTCCTTTCGGAGCCAGGAGGCCGGAACGTCCTTCCGCTCCCAGGATTACGGTTCGTCCTTTCGGGGGGGGGGGCTATGGATTTCAGGGCCCCCGACAACAGGGAGGGTTTTTCCCCAGAAACAGAGGGGCCCCGGATCGATACCAGAGGGGGAAGCAGCCCAAGCGGTCCTTTCGGGGAGGGGGAAACCACAAGTACCGCCGGAATTAACGTTCCGGTCACCTCCTATCCCATAGGAGGTAGGCTGGCCAGGTTCGCCGACCAGTGGGATCGTACCACCTCCGATGGTTGGGTCAGGGCCACCATTCGCCATGGTCTATTCCTTGAGTTTTCGTCCCCTCCCCCTTCAGGTTTTAAGGTTTGCCCGGTTTCTTCCAATCCGGGGCGCAGACTCCTCATGCAGGAGGCCATCCAACACCTGTTGGAAATACAGGCGATTGAGCCTGTCCCCCCGGACCAACAGGGCCAGGGGTATTATTCCATTGTTTTTGTTATCCCCAAGTCTTCCGGAGGTTGGAGGGCTATTTTAGATTTAAAAACATTAAACAGGTTCATCCGTTACAGACGTTTCAAGATGCATTCTTTGCAAACCATCTTAGCAGGCATCCGACATGGGGACTGGCTGACCTCCATTGACCTAACGGAGGCGTACCTTCACGTCCCAATCGCCCCCCAGCATAGGAAATTCCTAAGGTTCGCCTATTCGGGGAACCACTACCAATACACGGCCCTCCCCTTCGGCCTCTCCTCCGCGCCCAGGGTGTTCACCAAAGTGCTTGCGGCCTTGCTGGCCAGCCTGAGGGACGTCCCTATTAGACTAAATGCATATCTAGATGATATCCTCCTACAGTCTTCCTCGCCTGGCAGGGCACGCCAGGAGCTGACCTACACCATCCGGGCGCTGCAGAGACACGGGTTTTCCATTAATGTTCCCAAGAGTCATCTCCACCCCACTACCCGTTTGGTGCATTTGGGAGCCCTAATTGACACTATAGAAGGGAGGGTGTTCCTATCCCAGGAACGACAGGTGTCTCTTAGGGAGTTAGTCATTCAGGTAGCAGGGGACCCCAGACCTTCCCTGGCCACCCTCTCTAAGCTGCTGGGGACCATGGTATCAGCTATTGGCATCGTGCCATGGGCCCGACTTCACTCCAGGGCCCTCCAATGGTTTCTCTTGCCGTTTCAGAAACGGCTCTTGAGCTGCTCCCAGGCCAAGGTTCGCATTCCCTCGGAAGTTTCCGGCTCCCTCAGGTGGTGGACTTCCAGGGCGATCACCGAGGGTCGGCAGTTCAAGGAACAGGACAGGCTGACCGTCACCACGGATGCCAGTCTCTTTGGATGGGGGGCCCATTTCCAGGAACAGATGGCCCAGGGCCAATGGGACTCATCGGATTTGACTCACAGCATCAATTGGCTGGAGTTGCGAGCGATCCATTTGGCCCTACGGCACTTTCTCCCCTCCTTGCGGGGGAGACATGTTCTAGTTCTGACAGACAACGTGTCCGCCAAGGCGCACGTGAATCGACAGGGGGGCACTCGATCCCGCTCCCTGATGGTCGAGGCCAGGAAATTGGGGTTGTGGGCCGAACGACACCTGCTCTCCCTGACAGCAGAGCACATCTCGGGGGTGGCCAACGTGCAAGCGGACTGGCTCAGCCGGGAGGTAGTGGACAATGCCGAGTGGCGACTGCACCCGTCGCTATTCCGGGACATTGTGTCCCGATTTGGCCTTCCGGATATCGACCTATTCGCCACCCCGACCAACTCCCAGCTCCCGAGATTTCTATCTCGCTTCCCATCGCCGGGCTCGGAGGGGACAGACGCACTGAGGTGCAGATGGCCTTCCGGGCTTCTGTATGCGTTTCCTCCGCTCCCACTGCTGCCCAGGGTCATTCAGAAAATAGTGGCAGAAAGGGCGGAGATCATCCTGCTAGCGCCCCACTGGCCTCGCAGGACCTGGTTTGCAGATCTGAGGGCGCTGTCGGTGGACCGTCCTTGGAGGATACCACAGGATCGGATCTCCCTCGCCCAAGGATCACTGGTGCACCCGGAACCTCAGTGGCTGCAGCTGACCGCCTGGCGCTTGAGCGGAGCATCCTGAGACAGGACAACTACTCCGACAGGGTGATCCAGACCATCCAGGCCTCCAGACGACCCTCCACGAATCGCATCTACGATTCCACATGGCGGACCTTCTGCACCTGGAGTTCGGGTAAGTCTATTGATCCCCTTAGGGCCACTATCCCACAGATCCTGGAGTTCCTGCAAGCGGGGCTGGACAAAGGACTGGCACTGAATACCATCAGAAGGCAGTTGGCGGCCATTTCGTCCATTCTGACCTACGGGGGATCAACATCCTTGACCCAGAAGCCCACGGTACGTCTATTCCTGAGGGGGGCCTCACTCAGGTCCCCTCCCACGGTGCACAGGTATCCATCGTGGGAGTTACCCAAGGTTTTAGACTCCCTCACGGGGCCTCCCTTCGAACCACTAAGGGAAGTCTCCTTAAGATATCTAACCTTGAAAGTTGCCTTTTTAGTAGCCATCACGTCAGCCCGCAGGATCTCTGAACTTCAGGCACTATCGGTCAGGGAGGACCTCTGCGTATTCCATCAGGACCGGGTCGTCTTGAGGTTGGATCCCTCCTTCATCCCCAAGGTATGTTCCTGCTTTCACAGGTCTCAGGAGCTGGTACTCCCCAACTTCTGTCCGAACCCGTCTCACCCACTGGAGAGAAGGTGGCACACCTTGGATGTAAGGAGGGCCTTAAAGATTTACATCAAGAGGACACGGCCCTCCCGAACGTCGGAATCACTCTTCGTGTCATTCCAGCCGTCCTCTCAGGGTAAGAAAGTTTCATCAGCAACCATCGGCCGATGGCTGCGAGCATGCATCGCCACGGCCTACCAGACAGCAGCTGCGGGGAGCCCGGGTCGGCTAACCGCCCACTCCACCAGAAGCGCAGCGACCACAGCGGCCTGGGCTGCTCAGGCATCCCTTCAGGAAATTTGCAGAGCGGCCACTTGGGCCACTCCTTCTCCCTTTATCAGCCACTATAAATTGGACTCATTCGCTTCGGCGGAGGCGGCCTTCGGTCGCAGAGTCCTACAGTCAGTAACACGAGCCGACAGATCTTCCAGCCAAAACACGATTCCCGCCCAGGGACACCTATAGCTTTGGTATGTCCCACACTAGACGCTGCCTCCCCCCACTATGGAAAAAGAGCGTTGGTTCTTACCTGATACGCATCTTTTCATAGGGGGGGAGGCAGCGTCTAGCCCCAACCCGGGGAAAATTGTCTGATTCTTGTTTCCTTGGCTCCCTACCGGTAATACCTGAGAATTCCGGATCACAGGTCAATAAACAAGGAAGCGGCTCGACCAAGCAGTCACCGGGACCGGACTACAACTCGCAAGACTGGACGTACAAGACGCTTCGAGTCTGGATTTCTTCGTCGAAACTGGGCTGGGCCCGGTGACGAGGGGCGGGGCTTAATTTTGCCCAGACTCAGACCTCCAATGGGAAGAGAGTCATCAACCCACACTAGACGCTGCCTCCCCCCCTATGAAAAGATGCGTATCAGGTAAGAACCAACGCTCTTTCTCAGGGCTGCCTTGAGATCGTAGGCTTCTCAAAACAGCGCTGTTAAAACAGCGCTGTTTTGGGGAGGGAAGACTTTCCCCTTCGCAGGGCTGCCTTGAGATCGGAGGCTTCTCAAAACAGCGCTGTTTTAACAGCTCCCCTTCTCAGGGCTGCCTTGCGATCGGAGGCTTCTCAAAACAGCGCTGTTTTAACCGCACTCTTTTGGGGAGGGAAGACTTTCCCCTTCGCAGGGCTGCCTTGAGATCGGAGGGCCTCCAACGGCGCGAACAGCCGTGCCTGCGCATGCGCACGCAGGGGGAAGTCGGCTCCCTCCGCCCTCTAGGGCCTCCAATGGCACGAACGGCTGTGCCTGCGCTCTCCTGCATCTGGTGCGCACTCTGCCCAGGGGGCTGCTCCCTCCTCCTCCTCTCCAGTCCTGCGGCCCGGTTCCTATCAAGCCACGGACTGGCACCGGTCCGCAGCCCGGGGGTTGGGGACCCCTGCCTTAGAGGATTGTGAATAAATTGTATGGGTATTGAGAACCGTTTTGGCTTGTCCATTCTGAGCAAAATTGCTGTGAGAAAGTGCCATTTTTCCAGTTTGTGCTTTCCAGGTTGAGTGGGCCCATGTTTTTCCAGGATTCTGACTTTGCATGTGCACAGTTGTTGGCCAGGGAACACTGGTAGACTTGGAATTACCTGGATCAGTTTGGCACACAGATATTGTGAGACTGCATCATTTTTGCACAGGAATGAGCCAGTTCACTATCAACAAGCAGATCAGGTCACTGAGGGTAGGAAGGAAAAAGTTGCTTTGTCTTTTCTGAGTGAAATACTTAGTAGTAGATTTGTAACATATACATGCCCATTTTATTTATTTTATTTAGCATATGGCAAATACATGAACTTAATTGGTTCAAATGTTAATATCCAGACTGCCCAATGTGATGGATATTTTGTCAAGGAGCACCATAGTCACTCACGGATCCTGTTCAGAGTTGACCAAAGCTGGCAAGGAAGGTCAAACAACTTAAAGTTGTTTGTCATATTGATATTAATGTTGGTTCTTAGCATTTTTGAAAAAATGCAATGAATTTCTTTCCTAAGCACAATTCTCATAGTCTTGTTGCCAATATTTATTCAAAAGAAAAAAAAGATGACGTAAAAGAATTCGGGCAACTTAATTGTTTCTCATTTATAATTGGGATGCATATCTTTAATACTGAGTAGAATCTTCTTCATTTTCTTTTTTATTGTCTTTGTGAGAAATGATGGGTCTCTTTATTGATAATGAAAGAATTTGCAGGTCGCTGCAAATTTTTTTCTTGAATCTTTATCCTAGTCATTACAATAAAGCTGTAAACTTGTATAATTAGAAGGTGAAGTACCCATGAGTGGATCTTTGAATTGTATCTTTCTTCCACTCCAATTGGTAATCTGTGATTATGCTAAAGTCTCAATACCACAAGTGTGCTTGTAGGCTTTTAGTAATCCATTTAAGAATGTGTCTTCCTATAGCAGGGCCAGCAACCCACGGCTCTGGAGCTGCATTTGGCTCTTTCATCCTTCTGCTGTGACTCCCTATCACTCAAAATATGCATCACAATTGCCAATGTGTGATGCCTGCCAGTATGTGATTTATTGAGCTTTCTGACTCCAGGTAGGCCAACCATGAATAAATCCAAGAAAAGGAAAGTTTCAGAAGAAAACAGATTGTTTAATTCAACTATGTATGTTAGTTCTGTGGCCGCTCAGGAAATAATCAGGCACGGGAAGGCTTTTGTGGCTCCCGGTGTTTTCTTTTCTGGGGGAAATGGGTCCAAATGGTTCTTTGAGTGTTTGAAGTTGCTGACCCCTGTTCTATAGTTACGTCAAGACTCATGTAACATCTAAGCATATAGCAGAAATAGTAGGTGAATATTGTTTTAATATTGGGTTCATGCACAGCACAGTTTTCAACTTGTAAAACATTTTCTGACATGGTGATGCTCAACAGACTTCAGTAGGCTGCTCTTAGGGAAGTCTGTGAGGGTATGTATTTTAGAAGATGTGAGAAATAAAATGTATTTAATATGTTGCAGCCCACAGAAATAATTGCATTACCTTCTTGCTGAATGGAGTGTACCTTTCTATATGGTATGGATATTTTGGGCTTTTGTCTTGACTTTCTCGTTATCTACAACCTAGGCAACATAATTGAGCTTGGTACAGTTGACATTTGGCAAGTTAATTAATACAAGCCACCCTTCCAAAAACTGGTTATGGCAGTTCTATTTGATTTGATAGGGCGATTTGATGCATTAGTTTCTGGAATGTCATGTGGACCTTATGGAATTCAAATGGTATCTATACAAAATGGAAAGGTCTTATTGGATACTGAAGGAAATCTTTTCCTTGAAATGGCTTTTAAAATAATTTATTTTTTCATCAGTTATTCTTGTTCCTCATCTATGGGTGATATGCCAGAGAGATGGTTAGCTGACCTTAAGTAGATCATTAGATGTGTTCAGGCAGAAACTAAACAAGTGTTTCAGAGGCTTTAGCTGCACTGAACAAGAATGGCACCTTGCGGAGATGTCCGGTTATACTTCCGATGCCTTTGGAAGCCTGATCTGCAAGCTCTGTGGTCAGCTCCGACCTCTCCCTGTCGGAGGATCCAAATTTGAACATAGCCACCCTCCAGGGCTGGTAAAGGGGAACTGGCTGGCAGGTTGAGGAGAGCAGCATTTCTCCTCCCTGACTGGGAAAGCCCCCTCATCTGAAGACGAGGAGAAGCGGCAGCCAAAATGGCCTCAATGAAATTGGGGACAGCCTGAATACCTAAGACTGTGCTGGAAAGGAGTCAGTGAATGGAGTGTGATCTGGGTGAGAAAATATTTTTTATTGGAAATTGATCCCAGAAATCCAAGGGGGAAGCATATTTAAAGCTATTTGTTGAAGCTGCAAATGGGCACAAAGGAAAAATACTGGAAAATTGAAAAAGGAAAAAAATTGCTTTTTAAATAATAAATAGAAACTTGGTTCCTCAAAGCTAAAAGATGTGATACCGAGAGCATTTTAAAATGCTGGAATTAAAGCACTCTCTTTACAAACTTTGCTCAATTATTGGATTTATAATTTAAAAATAATTTGAATGTTTGAAAAAATAATTGAAATCAGAACTATTAACAATATCGCAGAGAGATTGAAGCAGACAGAAGCAAGAGCGTCATCTGCTGAGGAAAAAGGAAATATGCAAACTTGGAAATGGCTATTCAAAAAGACTGGAAATATCTGTTAGATACAGACTTACTCTAAGACCACTAGATATTTGATTATTAACTAAGGACTTCAGTTAAGAGCCCCTGAACATCATTGAATATTATTAAACATATAAAGTAATTTGAAGAGGGGTGGATAACCTCCTGGTGAACTAAATTGTTTGGACTGACTATTGATGAGACATTTAAAATTGTGACTTGGAAGTTTGAGTTTTTGAATTAATGAACTCTAGACAGTGGACGAAAAAAGAGATTGACTAAACATAGACGCAACATAAGATTAAAGTGAGGAGAACCTAACAGAATGGAGCTTTTTCAAATCATTGGGAAAATATTTCATCATATAGACCAGGGGTAATCAACCTTTTTATACCTACCGCCCACTTTTGTATCTCTTGTTAGGAGTAAAATTTTCTAACTGCCCACTGATTCCACAGTAATGGTGCTTTATAAAATAGGGAAGTCAATTAAATTTAAAAAAGGAAAGTGCTTCAGTATCAGACAAAACCACTACCGCCCACCATGAAAGCTGGAACACCCACTAGTGGGCAGTAGGGACCAGGTTGACGACCACTGATATAGACCAAAAATTGAGAAATTTAATACAAAGAATAATGGACAATGATCAGGACAAGGAAGAAAGAATGGAACTACCAGAAGAAAGAGAGGGGAAAGTGAAGAGAAATTAGCAAGAAGATAACAAGGAGGAGATGTTGCTAAAACGAATTGTGATTAAGGAACTAAAAAAGGAGGGAAATAATATAAAAGACCTAAAAAGAGAATGGGAGAAACAGGAAGAGAACTGGGGAAAAGAGATAGGAGGTGGAATGTATAGTTCTGGAATTAGAGAAATTAATTAATTAATTAATTAGAGGAATTAGAGAGAGCGAGCTGCACTGGCTGCCTGTCGTCTTTCGGGTGCGCTTCAAGGTGTTAGTTACCATCTTTAAAGCGCTCCATGGCACGGGACCTAGCTATCTGCGGGATCGCATTCTGCCCCATACATCCCTGCGGCCAATTCGCTCCCACAGAGAGGGACTTCTCCGGGTGCCGTCCACTAGGCTGTGCCAGCGGGCGATGCCCAGGGGAAGGGCCTTCTCTGTGGCGGGCCCGACCCTCTGGAACGACCTTCCCCCCGAAATCAGAACAACCACCGACCTTCGCTCCTTCCGACAGCTATTAAAAACTCACTTCTTCCGCTTGGCTGGCCTAGGGTAATTTAAATTTTAAATTATTAAGGGGTTTTTTAGGGATAGTTTTATTTTCATAGAAGTTTTTTTAGCGCAGGGTAAGTTTAATTTGATTTTAACCTTGTACTTTGCTTGTTTTAATTTGTTTTTAATTTCCCTGTGCCCCGCCTCGAGTCCCTTCGGGGAGAGAGAGCGGGTTATAAATAAAATTTATTATTATTATTATTATTAAAGGGTAGAGTTGAGAGGAAATGTTAGATTGCATAGTCAAATAGAGGGAATAAAAGACCTAAGGGACAAATATGGGAGGAAAACTAATAAGATTAAAGGTTCGGATGTGGGTAAGAGATGAAGGATAAGGGAAAACAGAGTAAAACAATATTTTTATGAACCTATTTCAATAATTTGTATTAAAATCAGAATTATACAGGTTGGATTATTATTTTAGCAGTGTGATAGATATCAGGATAATATTGTAATATAAATGGATATGAAGAATGGGGAAAATAGATTTTGAGTGACTGTACTATTAAATATGTATAGAAATATGAATACCAATGGAAGGTTAGAACTCAACAATAGGTGATTAGGGAAATTAATATATATTTATATATATTAATCTAAACATATATTAATAGTAGAATTATATGGATTGAAGAACTGGAAAGAATATGAATAGAAATACCCTAACTTTATAAATGATCGTGATTGATAACCGTATAAGGAGATAATGAAGGATGGAACTTTGATTTAAGTAAGAAAATATGAACAGCAAAATAGGTGGAAAACACGTCTTTGAATATTCTAGTGATATGAAAGGAGGGAAGTTAAAAGGGATAGAAAATAGTGGGGGGGAATAATAATTATATATTAATATGTTAAGATATACAAAAGGACAGAAAGATGGTTCAGAAAGGATGAGTGATAATAAAAGACATGTGTAAATAATATAAACAATGCAAATGAAATGTAATATTTAGGAATAATAAGACTATGTTTATATGGACTGAAATGTATATTACCCATCTATCTCACCATTCACACAGTGATATGTATAAAGAATTTAAAAAATAACAATTTGATTGGGGGGGAAAAAGAATGGCACCTTGCAATTCTAATACAATATTATTCTATGAAGTTCAACATATTCAGCACAAGTTTTAAAAGCTAAATGGATCTTTAGGACAAAAGTGTTGTCTGAGTTCATAATCCCATGTTTTATAGATTTTAAAGTTATTTTAAAGTTATTTTTCAAGTTTGTATGATTTTATCAGACCATGGAATACTTCAATCCATTATGAGCAAAGATCAACATTTTACCTTACTTAACACTACTGTTAGTTTCGTTAATTGTTTAGCATGGTTTCATGTTCTCCATTTCTGAACTATAGGATCAGTTGTTTTTAATCATTGCCATCTTTCCAGGAAAAGATTTGTTGCCACAAAACCAGCATTGCTTTATATTAAATATGTTGAATATTTAATAACTGGATATAGTTACTTGGGTTCATGTAAGAGTAGTAGTAAACAGTAAAGTATAATTTGCTTTCTTAAGCTTATTTAGAGCCAGTTTGGTTTAGTGATTTAGCAACAGGCTAGAAACTAGGAGATTGAGTTCTAGTTCCACTTTAGACACAAAACTAGTTGGGTGACCTTGGGCCAATCACTCTTAGTCCAAGAGAAAGACAGTCATAAATCACTTCAAAAATCTTGCCAAGGAAAATGCAAGAACTTGTCCAGTCACCAGGAATCAAGAATGACTCAAAGGTGCACACATACAGAGAGACAAGCATGCACACACACACACACACAGAGGGGGGGGGGAGGAGCATGCACACATGCATCCATGTATATGAGCTTATTTACTGTTAACTTGTTATGCTACCATTGAGAAATCTCTCAGAAATTAATCTATATAAATAAAAATGTAACTATGAGTTTGTTCAAAACCGCTAATCTCCAAAACTACTGTACCAGTCGCCACCAAATTTTCACACAACGTTCCTTACAAGTGCAGTACCAATGATACGTACAGATTGTGTGGATGGAACACTAGTGCCAGGTACATGCTACACAAATGTACAACTGCAGCTCTTTGTGTTTTCCTCACTCACTCCCCCGCCTCTTTCCGGCCCTTCCCACCTCGCCGCTGGCAACGCCTCCGCCACCTCACCCTCCACCAACTCCCCCCCACTGCCAAGTCAGTGGCCTCTCTTGCCTACGCCGCCCATGCCGCCAACTCCCCCCTCATAAGGCCGCTGCCAAGTCAGCGGCCTCTCCTCTGCCGCCACTGCCGCCACCCCCTCCGCCAACTCCCCCCCACAAGGCCGCTGCTGAGTCAGCGGCCTCTCCTCCGCCGCCGCCACTCTACCCTCCCCCAACTCCCCTCCCCCAATAAGGCCACTGCCGAGTCAGCAGCCTCTCTCTCCTCTCTCTCTAGGTAGGTAGGCAGGTATGTAGGTAGGTAGGTAGGTAGAGGGATAGAGGGAGAAATACGGTAGGTAGAAAGGTAGATATATAGAGGGATAGAGAGAGAGAGTGAGAAATACGGTAGATAGGTAGGTAGGTAGGTAGGTAGGTAGGTAGGTAGGTAGGTAGGTAGAGTAAGAGAGGGAGGAGAGGGAGAGGGAGGGGAAACTGAGGCAGAGAAGGAAGGGGGTCGCTGAGTGGGTCTATGAGGGGAAACTTTTTCATTTAATCAAACCTGGCCACAGCAACGCGTGTTGGGTACAGCTAGTAAAAATATAAAAAACAAAAACAAAACAATAATTATATACATTTTAAAAAAGATATTTATTTTAGAACTCTTTTAACATCTCTCCATTATGTTTATCCTTCAGTTTGGCAATAACATTACAGAGATCCAGGGCAAATTACAGAAAAGGTTCAATTGTAGGAATATGAGTTTTCAGGAACTTGCTAGGATAAACTTAATAACCCGTTTTCATTTTATCCTTTCCTTATCTTGTTTTTCTTCTCAGAATGCACTTCATTAAGATGTTAGCAGCTTAGAAGTTAAAAAATAGACAATATGATTGCTGATTTGGTCTATTTGCTTGATGAGGATTTTTTGATGTTCAGGAAATACGGGTGAAAAGTGAGCTGCATTATTATATCAGACTTACATGAAAATGATTGTAAGCTAAGATTTAAAAGGAATATTAACATTTTGTTCCTAACATTGCAGCTAATTGCAGTCTTCTAGTTTCCATGCCCACTTTCACTTGCATAGAGGTGAAAAGTGAGAAATGAATGCATCAATGTCTTATTCACACAAGTCAAATAGTGACTACATTGGCAAGGCATATGGTTGTAAAGGGGATTATAACCCTCTTTTAAAAAAACTCTGCATATTTCAAGTTTTCATTTTCCACACACTGCCCATTAACAAAAAATAATTTCTGGGAATGAACAACAATGCCTGGAAAACAGACACATTTATTATCCTTACATATATTTTGCCATTTTTTCAAGATAAGCCAGTGGTCATTAGAATTAGAAACTTTGTTTGAAATGTATACATTCTATATGAAAAAACAAAGATTAGGAATAATTTCAAGCGGTAATATTGTGATAATTTAACTTTTAGGAAATCATCTTGTCTGCTTAAAAATAATTTGATATCATATACTGAAAAAGTTAATGGTATATTTTTAAAATTGGTTACTCTTCTTAAAGAGGATATTGTTTCCTTTACAGAAGGCAGTGAAGGAGCATGCTACAAACCTGGGATAGATAGACTGAGGCAAAAAGACTGCAACATTCAAAGTCCTCTCTATTCCCTCCCCAAAGTGATAAGACTAGGCAGCAAATTAAATGAAGACTTTAATACAAGAATGTGCTCCTACATTCCACATGCTGAGATATTTTTATCACAGGGGTTCAGGAATGTGTTTTCTTTCTCTAACATCTTGATGTGAGAAAAGGAATATATTTTCTAGTTTTGGTGAAGATGAGAGTGCTAGGAATTCTTGTATGATCTTGAAGGAAAACATACTGTGGCCTAACTCAATCTTCCAGACTCATAGCCTCTGCCATTCACTTTTTCTTGATTTAATTACAATGTATATAACACTTTTTTGCTTAAAGATCTGCTGCATTTTTCTTGTAAAAAAGATGGATTTTTTAAATGGCATATTAATTATTTTTCAAGTAATTATTGAATTTCCAACATGTTTTGAGGTTCTTTATGTTCACATTATCTAATTGCATGGCTTGGTGAATTCAATAATAAATTTCTTCCAAGGGAAATACGTTTAGGTTTTTGTTTTTTTAAAAAAGGAACACATTTTGATGGGGATAATCAAATCCAGAACTCTGTTTAAAGGTTGGCATTCTATGTAGTATACAATCTTAGTATACAAAGAGAAGTGAGCAACTAAGCCACACTGATGTTATTAAAGAGGCACATTGTAATTCACAATAACTGAAATCTTATAATACCTATGAATCAGCTGTTTACTGATTTCAGAGTACACCTTACAGAGAAGAAACTCTACTCATTGTTGCTGGTTGCTACAGAAGCTTTCTTTATCTATAAAAATAATTCTTTAAATTGTCAAGAATATTGTTGCCTCCTCTCATGATTTATTAATACAGTGGTATCTTGGTAATCAGCATTAATTGATTCCAGAAAGCATGATGAGTACCGAGAACCAGTTCAAAACATAATGATATCGGGCAAACATTTTCATAAATTATCCAGTGAACTGGATTAGGTTTCATATTCTTTCTTTAAGCTGTGAAGTTTCTATAAAAAATTATGAAAATGCTGAGTTTAACATGTGTAAACTCTGGAAATAATTAGTCCAAAGAAACTTTAGCTGTGGGTGTAATTACTTATGCATAATTAACATTGATAAGAATAAATTGTTTAAAAACATTCCATGGAGTTTATGGAGTAAAATAAATGTGGCAAAATCAGTGTTACTTCATGATTAATATACATTAATTATAAATTATAAGTGTCTAAGGTATGGAATTACCAAAAACATTTGAAAAATATTGATATGATAGTTCCGTGACTATCCTATGACTAAATTTTTAGTAATGTATTACACTTTATTAAAGGCAGTAATATTGAAATTTGGAACATTTGATGATAGAAACATAACTTTGTCCCCTGTTCACAATGATAAAGAGGAGAACCAGTTTGATGCAGTGGTGAAGGCTCTGGCCTAGAAACCAAGGGATTGTGAGTTCTAGTTCTATTTTAGGCATGAAAACCGGCTGAGTGTCTTTGGAATAGTCACACTCTCTTAACCCTCCCCACTCCACAGAGTTGTTATGAGGTAAAACAGGAGGAAGGATTATTATATAAGTTCACTACCTTGAGTTATTTATAAAAGTAATAACAGCGAAATAAAAATCTAATAAATTAATAAACTTTTATTCTGAGATAATTGTACTTTGAAAATTGCACGTTTTCTCTTCTTGAAAGTCATGAACATTAAGCTTTTTAATAATCAAAGTTTTAAACACTTGATTTTATAATTCTATGCAGATGTGTTTGAGAATTCCCTATTATCAATATCAATATGCGTTGGATGATTTAAATATACAGTATTTTTTCGAAGTATTAAAGTACGTGTTATTTGTAAGAAGTCTGGACTAAATTGTTGGAATATACCATATTAAATGGAAAAGAATGTTAAGAAATATAAAGCATGTTTCCTTTGAGATTACTTCAGCAAATGATTGCTTTAATGGATTACAATCGATATACGTTCTCTTTCTATCTACAAGCAGGTTCTTTATTGGCACAATAGGAAAAACTAATCAATATTACTCTATGATTAGAGTTCATGATGTGTTTAAAATTGTTTAAAATATTGTTTTGTGTGGGGAGAATAGTTTATATATGTATTAATCCAGAACGAATAAACAGTTGTGAAATACAATATTGAGCCATATCTCGTTGATATAATAATATTCATAAATTTATATTACATGCAAGCTATGTATATAAAAAGTAGAAAAAGTGCAGAAATGATTTTCTGTAATTTGAATATGTGGTTTCATTCCATAAATATTAGTTCAATTCAGAGGCAGGCAGTGTGATGCCTATAATCACAACCATCTCATTTGAAACCAGGCAGCTCTATACTTCATGTGTCCAAGAAAAGTCAAAGGGGAGCTGATTTGGTAAAATCTGTAGGGTCTTACAGAAAGCTATCTCATAAGATTTGTGGTGTTTTGTCTTGTTGGTTTGTGTAAAAAAGGAGAGAAGAGAGAAGGGATAGCCATGTTTATCAAACGAAACATTTTGTGAAAAATTTAACATCTGCAACTACTGTTAAAATGCTATTAATAAATCAATTTCTGAATGTGATACCCCACACTCCAAAGAGCAGTCCAGCTAAAAATCTGCTAATGTGCGGTTATGCTAGTGCTTTAATTTCATTCATTTGGAAACATATCATAAAACTGATTTGAAGTTGGTAAGGCTGTAGTGTGTTATATGGAATTGCCATTGACCTTTCAGATTCTTAACAACTTTTAATTTCATATTTAATCCATTTATATTACTTCTGCTTTGTCTGGAATACTTTTTTTGAGATAATTATCAGCTTGAGAAAATAAATAGGGCACTTAAGATATATGTTCTTTGGGCTTTTTTCTTAGCTTCTAAAATCTTGAATAAATTCTAAAGTTAGCCAAGGTCAGCTTTCTGTTTTGAATATTTAATCTGTTCAAGATTGGTCTGTCTAAAATCTTTTGAAACCCTAGACAATCACAATAACCACCAGGACCTCAGTATAGACAAAACAATGTCAATTAGTTTTTGAAGATACTATGCATAGTACACTCACGAGATTGTAATTTTGTCAGTAGAAGATTTTCATAAAGCAGAACAAGGATCCAAGTTTGGATCAGAAAATTCGTAGCCTATGAGTTTGTTGACTCAGGTTGGGGAAGATTCTGGATTATCAAGATGAGCCTAAGGCAAAAATATTTTTTTCATTCTTTTCTCTGGATAAAAGAAGTTTCACCCAAGCAGCTCTTTCATGGGTGTCTCAGTTAGGCTTGAATAAAGCTGCTAAAGCAGAGGATCAATGCTGCTAAATTGAGAATCATTTTAGTATGGTCATAATCAACCAAGACAAATCAATATTTTGTCAACATTAAATCTTCTGTTTTATAGAATCTGAAATGTGTAGTAGCTCAACAGGAAATGATATTCCTAGACTAAGACTGGTCAATTTATATTGCTTTAAGTACTATGCCGGATTCCGTTTGGAATGCTAAGAATGCACCAATGTTCTCCTAATTCATATGATTATATTTAAATTACTTGTCTTGTGATAAAAAATATTGAATCATATTTTAGTTGGGTTTCCCTTCTATGTTCAAAGTAAATGTTGCCCGATTGCTGTTCTATAAAAAAAGGTCCTTATTTCAAAATGTTAATCAAAATAAAGGTGTATATATTTGTTTGTTTTGCAGTAGTATGTAATATAGAAACAAAGGCCTAATGATCCTTTTGGTTATTTGCTGTGTAGCAGATTTAATTATACTGATCATGAGATATTAAAGTTTAATTGCTGTGATTTATTTAAATGATTGTAAATTAAATATAATGCTCTGAGTTTTATTGGGCTGCTTATTAAAAAGAATCTTGGAAAGTATACTAGCTTACTCACATATAATGCTTTTCATATTAATCAAGGTACTAAGTACGTATATATTAGTCCTTGAAAAATACTGGTATACAAGGGTAGAATATGATAATGTTGGTAGTGTTATATATTCTTATAAGAAAAAAGAGATCTGTACTGTAAAATACACGTGTGACATTATATTGAAAAAATAATGGAAAACCAAAGCAAAATTAGGTGAAGTTTTAAAATGGGTTTTCTTATACTATGTGGTCCTATGTAGTAGGCAATGTATTTTTAAGATAACTTCTTTAAATAATTGTTTAATTCCTAAGTGTTTAATTTCTTATTCTTATTCTTGGACATTGGTTATGCTATCAGATTTATCAGACTCTGAGATTCTAGCTTTCTATCATTTTGTATAATGCAAACAGTTTAATTGTTCTGCATTATTGGATAATAAAAAAAACTTGTATTCGGGCTTTTCCCCAATACCAAATTATAAACTACCAACCCATCCTTAAGTCTGCAGAAATGGAATGTGTAATGCTTACTACCATTTCTGATCCAACCTCTATAGCTTCTGTTTTTAGACATTAACAATAATCTGACTTCCCTGCAAAAAAAGAGTCACATTTTGAGGCTGAAATGTCAGAATAAGGAAGAAAGTAACTGTACTAGTGCAGCTAAGGATTTCTTAAGCTTTTCTAAGTCAATGGCTGGGAATGAGGTAGAGGCAGTATCTTTGGGAGAAAAGTCTTGTCAGGGTAAGTAGGTAGGTAGAGGGATAAAGAGAGAGAGAGAAATACAGTAGGTAGGTAGGTAGGTAGATGTATATATATAGAGAGAGAAAAATACAGCAGGTGTAGGTAGGTAGAGGGATAAAGAGAGAGGAAAAATACAGTAGGTAGGTAGGTAGAGGGATAGAGAGAGAGGGGGGGAAATACAGTAGGTAGATAGGTAGGTAGGTAGAGGGAGAGAGAGGGAAATACAGTAGGTAGGTAGGTTGGGGGTTATACAGTGGTTGTGTGTACGTGTTTGTGTGTGCAGGTGTACATGTACATACAGATTGGTTAGCCATTTAACCAGACTGGGCCACAGCAACGCGTGGCCAGGTACAGCTAGTGTATTAGTAAAAACATGGAAGTTTCAGTTCCATGGGTGAATTCTATGGGACATCCCTTTGATTGGAATCCATTAGTACTATTTTGGCAATATTTCTAACTTCACTGTAACTCTTTAACAGGTATACCATGCTGCTTGCTTATCAGAGCATTTTGGGGTACTATGTCAAATACCTTGTTGAAATCAAGGTAGGTTACATCGATAGCATTCTCATAGTTGCCCAAGAAATTGCCTGATTGAAAAAGAAGTGAGTTCAGTTTGGCAAGACTTGTCTTTGTAAGCCATATGATGATTTCTAGTTTCAGTATTTCCACATACTTACAGATAAATCATTTTATGACTTGCTCTAAAATTTTCCCAAGTATCACTGTTATTAACTTCTAATCTGTAGCTCTCCAAATCCTCCCTTCTCCATTTTTAGAAGATATTTTCCTTCTCCAGTGTTACATTTCATATAGCAGGGATTTTGCAAAGGCAGTAGTGGTTTGGCCACACCTTCAGAACTTGAGTTGTGCTCCATTTGACCCTGGAGGCTGAACTAACTCAAAGTCAGTTGGTATTTCATAGCCATATTTATATCAGTGAAACTTTACTTATGCTCCCTCAACCAAGTAGCTATGTTACTTAGTACAGATGCACTAGTCATGGCCACACCAGCTTCTATAGGAGGATCTGGGATTTTAAAAGATGAACTATGTGACGTAAGTCTCTGTGAGATTTAAGGCATGCGCTTTTACAAAGTTCCAAAGAGTACGGAAACAATTCTCCTTATTTTGGCTACTTACATTTGGTAAGCCACAAAAAGGAGAATAGGGAGCCACACATAATGATGTTTCATATTTTTTGCACCCTTGATTTAAGAAGATAGCTAAAAGGGCTCTAAATATTTTGAATAATAAAGAATCTTGCAAATGATACACTATTTCTTTACTCTGGAATTCAGCCCCTTTCTCCTGGGAATTCAAACTGCACCCCACCACAAAAGTTGGTTATGAACAGTATTTGAATAATCTACATTTTGAATTTTAGTCTACCAACTTTATATTGGGAAGATCACTCATGTTCTCACATTATTCTACTTTATAAGGTTGTTTTGCAACTACAAATCTGTCCTCAAGTCTTACTAGAAGAATAGGGCCAATTTAAGTAGTATCTTTTTCCTCCAAGGCTTTAAAATGCAAAACATTGTTATTTATTGGCAACTTTGTACTGAATTACAAGAAAGTACTGCACCACCCCCATACTTTTTGACTGATATTGTTAACAAGAAGACAATTCAAATGGCACTGACTATCTCTCTCCCAATCAAATATGTTTTCAGTAATGTAAAGATGCTTTTCCGGTTAGGCTGCTCTTGCTAGTGAGCTCAAACTTTTCAAAGCTGCTTTCATTTGTGCAACTGTTACAGTCAGTTACAGTCAGGTTGCTTTTTTACAAAACGAAAATTGACTTCACTACACCTAGATGCTAACAAGTTGTTTATAGAAAGAGATACCCTAAGTATAATTAGCTTTCAGCAATATATGACAACAATCTGCTCTAAAATAAATTATTTTTCACATGACTAAAATCCTACATACATTTTTTCAGAGTAACTTTCTGTTATATCTAGCAGGCTGTCAAATACATATGGATCAGATTACACCGTTACTATTTAAATACATTTATTTACATTAATATAAAAATTAATATGTTTATTTAATATAGAAATATTGAATATAATGAGATAAACATACATACATACTTTTCATGCTGTTCCCTTTTAGGGTAAGTATTGGTATATGGAGTGCAGAAAAAGTAATAAATATTAAGCCAAATAAATAAGAAAAAAGCGTAGTCCATTTATTATAAACTAACACTATTCATCATATCTCCCCCCTAATTTTCATTCCTATTTACATTATGTCTACCATATGCTACTACATAGAGTACCTTTTGTTCTTTATACTTTCATCTTTTGTATTTTGGTATTATTCCGTTTACCGACACCTTTTTCAGTCTCCGCCTTCTCTGTCCATTAATCCTTCCTTCATATATTTGTTTTGCAATTTTATTCTCATTTCTTCTCTCTATATAACCAAGGCATCTCACAGTGTTTTGAAAGCATTAGAAATGTTTATTTATTTATTGCCTTTCCTTGTAAAAACCTCTAATGAATAATTTTATAGTGTTTTTTTTTCTATATACGTATGTTTCATTAATGGTGTGGTACATTTTAAATTTTCTCATTTGATCTTGGACTGTAAATGAATAAATAACTATAGTTACATGTCTATTAAACATTATTTTTTAAATTAAATGTGATCATACCCAGAATAGAAAAGCCAGTGCACTTCCATATTTAAAAGACATGCATAGAAAGACATTAAGAAAAAAAGGTTACAATCCAAATCTGTTATGTATATTTTATAGATGTAGTGATGAAACATCGTTAGGCAGGTTTGTTTTTTTTGGAAGCAAAACCAAAGTTGACCTATTTTTTTCTATTTTCAAGTGGCAGATAGATTTTCCAGCTAAGCAAATTAACAGCTCCTACCTCATATATAATTGAGAAGCTTTGTCCATTAATTTCTAATCTAGTTAATTATCCTAAAGAGCATGCAGGGAAAGGATCTTTAGTATCTTGTTTCCTCACAGAAAATGCTTGAATGTAATATTATACTGCCAAGGAGATTAATATTATAAATTAATGACTCAAATTTAGATAGTAGCTTGTGTTCCTATAAAGAGATATAGCTCACAATTTGAGCCTTCAGTCTTAAAGGTTTGCAACAATTTCTTTATAATGTCTATCTAGGCTGTTAATTCAAGTTTGTTTTCAACCGTTTAAATGGCATAACTCCTTCAAGACCATTTCTTTTCTTTTTGTCCTGTAAGTAATCAGATCAGTTTCAGATAAAATCAGATGTGCTGTGTTAGAAGAACTGCAAATGATCCATTTGATGAGAACTAGGATTTTGGCATTGTAAAGAGATCACTGAACTGTTGAATTAAATTCCACCCTTTCTTTTTGGACTATATCATCATTTACATCATGGTAAACATAAATTTGGTTGGACATGACAAATGCTCTATTGCTATAATCAGAGTGGTCAGTGTTCTGCTGGATCGTGGATATCCAGCAAGGATAGGCAGTCCTTGCTTAGCAACCACAATTGGAACAGCAACTTGGTCTTTAAGCAAAACAGTCATTAAGTGAACAAAAACAATTCCTATGATTGGGCTATGCTTATTTTATTTTATTTTCCTTTGTTTTACAATCATACAACTCCAGATAGCTGGATGAGCCCAAATGGCATGAAAATTTGCATTCATTGGAGGTGGTGATTTGCAAGACAGTAAGTATACACTTTGAGAGGAATGAAGTACTACTGGTTGTTTGCATAGTATGGTCATCTTGAGCCACTTAGGAGGCAAACAAAAGCCTTTAGTGTGAAACTGATTAGAATCTTGTCAGTTTCAGGTAGCAGCTGAAGCCAACTATTCATAATCAACTAATTAATAACTAATTACGGTCACACAACTGAGCTTGTTAAGTTGCAGTTAATACTTTTTCAAGAAGTACTGTGCTGCTGAGAAAAGTAGCTCAGAAATGAATCACTTATTTAGGCAACACCTAAATAGCAAATAATGGATCAGGCACAGGATATGGCCTGCTAATTGAGTGTAATGGCAAATATCTGACTTAAAGACAGTGTAAATATCATAAATATGGGCATTGATCACAAAGTTGCCTTTTCATCACCATTGTGACTGTTCAAGGCAATTACTAAATAACTACTTGTACAAGAGATGCAATGGTTGGAGTATAAGGCAAAGCAGAGAGCCATAACATGCATAGGACCTTCTGTAAGGCTTAATAGATTTGAGGAAGGATTTCAGGGTCTCCCTCCCTATCTGCTATAGTTTTCGTGTGTTTGTCCCTTTTATATTTTGGTAACCTCTCTCACCAATGTCCTGGTTTACTTTTGAAAGGAAATATGAATGCATATAAAATAGAATTTATGGGATCACATGGTTTTTCAATGGCTTGGATTGATGGTGGTATATTAGGTAATGCATATGTCTCTGTTATATGGAACAAGCTGGATACCCGTGCTTCGCTACAAAACTATGGGATCAGGTTTGATACATGTCAGAGCGTGTTGATATAAGACGACTGGAAGTTGGAACAGAGTTCTTTTCAGGTGGGGAGGGGGAGTAGAACATCAAACTCCTTAGCATCAGTGCATGTTAATATAATACTGTATAAGAAATACTGATAATCTGATGATCATTTTGACAAATCCTTTGTTAGTGAGCTCCTAGATGCCAAGAGGAACACACGAGCCGAATTTCAAGTTTGTAGGCTTTACAGATCTAGAGATTTCGTGATGAGTGAATGGTATTTGGCTTATATATATATATATACTGTAGATTAACAGGAAAAATCCTAGAATATGTACTTACCCATCTAAATACTTCCTTTTCTAAACAAAGTAACAAGAATGTTTTATGTAAATTAAGGCCTGGCCTCCAGCACTCTGTCAGAGGTGACGGCAGCGAGCAGCAAGGGAAATGAGCCTTGTGCTGGCATCCCTGCCTCCTTCCTCCAAAAGCCAGCTTGGGAGATGCCAGCCTCCCCCACCGCTGCGCCCTTCCCTTGCTGCTCCTGCCGGACAGAGCATTGGAGGCTCTGGAATCCTGACAAGAGAAGGCTGTGGAGCTTTGAAGGCTACTTGCATTGCACAATTCCGTGCAGAATGTCAGAAAATTCTCCATGGGGTGGAATTTTACAACCTTGCAGGTTGCCACTCACATCCTACTAGGAATGGAGACTGCCGGACATAAGGCTACCTACATTTGAGGAAGCGTCTGCAGGACCGCAATGCAAGTAGCCTTCAAAGTGCCACAACAGTCTCTTCTCAGGGTTTCGGATTCCTCCAGTAGGGAAAGCGAGCCCCTAGGCCCAGAGAGCCTAAAGGAAAGAGGTGGCTGAAGGCAGCCAAGGGAAACATATTCCTGCTCAGTGCTTCCACCTTCTTTCTCCCTTTTCCGAGACAAAACAGGCCATCAAGCCAAACCTCCCATATCACTTTCTCGCTTCTGTAGGGGGAGCGGGCTACCTGGAGCGTAAGCGGCCATGGATGGGTGAGTGGAGGGGATGGTTGCATTGAGGGGAGGAGGGGAAAACGCAGGTATGTAGGGTACCCACCCGCCTGCTCGGGACCTGCCTCTCCCAGTTCTCTCTGCATGCCTGCTTTTATTCCCACAAAACATGGCATCAGCTGTTGAGGCGGAAGCCTTTCTTAAAAAACATTCCTCTGCCCTGGGGGAAGATCCAGGGGGGACGGAGGGGGCCACGGCCCCGCCCGCTGGGGGCCAGGGAGGAGAAAAAGAAGATACAATAGCCAAGAGACTTAGATCGAAAAAATAACTTTGCCTTGATTTTCCTGAACAATTTTGCATAATATTTTCTGGATTTATTGTAAATGTCTGACAGCATGGAACTGAGAATTTAGGTATATGTACTTGCTTTTACCTTGTAGTGTTATGAAAAATGCTTTTTTTTTGTTATTTTTTTTTATTGTGTATTTTGAGGTCTCGGAAGGGCCGACGACTCTGACGTGAATGCTCTCAAAATTTCTTTGTATCCCTTACCCTACCCTATAGAAAAAATGTAAAACCAATAAAACTTTTTCAATATAAAAAAAAACATGGCATCAGCTGTGAGGAGCAGAAGCGGAATGGGTAAGTGCAGTCACAGGTCCAACCCAGCCAACTTCAAGAGGTGGCTGAGAGGAAGAGCGGTGCTCGTTTTTTTCCAAAGAGTAAGTCATCTGTGTACCAGGTTTGGTTGAAATTTCTGAAGGCGTTGCAAAGTTATGCTTTAACATGCATACATACATACATACATACATACATACATACATACATACATACATCTATCTTTTATATATATATATATATATGAAGAAAGATTGTGATTATTTTAGCTCATGTTTGCATTTTTGGCTGTTACCTGGATTGGAAAAGTTGTTTATTGGATTTGCCTATAGTTTTGTTATAGGATGAAGAGCTTTATATTTGTTAAGAAAGTGAAGTGGTAGTGAATATTGTTTAGTTAAAATTATTGGAAACCTAGGTACTACATGCCAGTGGTGGGATTCAAAAAATGTTATTACCAGTTCTGTGGGTGTGGCTTGATGGGAGTGGTGTGGCTTGGTGGGCATGGCAGGAGAAAGATACTGTAAAATCTCCATTCTCACCCCACTCCAGGGGAAGGTTACTGCAAAATCCCCATTTCCTCCAGATCAGCTGGGACTCGGGAGAGAATAGATGAGTGTGGTGGCGGTCAGAAGATGGTATTTACCAGTTCTCCAAACTACTCAGAATTTCTGCTAACAGTTTTCCAGAACTGGTCAGAACCTGCTGAATACAACCTCTGGTACATTCCTGCTGCTCTAGATTGAACTCCTTTTCTTTATGAAGTTTATATGCAGGCAAAATCTTGCCATTTAAATGATTTCCTTTAAGTTCCTTTTTTCTCTAAAGATATCCATCTCTTTAACCCTTTCTGAAAGGACTTGATTTTCGTATGCAATGCCACCTGGTTGTACTTCTATTAAATCCAGCAGAATTGTGAAATCCAGCAGATTTTATATCCTCCAAATGTTGATCTTGTATTCCATAGGAAATAAAACAAATACAAACCAGCCATAGCATTTCTCTTATTTTAGAGACGTGCAATTTTGAAATAATTTCTGTTAAGGATGTACAAATCAAATCTACCAACATTCAATTGAGATTTGTGATTCAGTCAAATTCATTAAAAGTGAACTGCTATGATCAAAATGTTATTGAATCATCATATGCATGTTTTGATTGAGTTAAAGATGTTATTAAACAGGATTGCTTTTGAACCAAAACTTCAAGTATAATCCTCCCACAGACCTCATTTGCTCTAATGTTTGGCTTCTGTTTTGTTTTTAGTTTTACTATTACTATATAAATAAATAAATACGTCTAGTGGTTTAAAATATAGAATAATACTGTTTTAGAATTGTAATGGTTACATTTACTACTTTTCTGAAATTGATTGTAAGAAATATAATTTTCTATGAACTAATTTTTCTTCTTTAAAATATTAAGTGGTGATTCTAAAGCAAGCATGTATTCTGAATCATTATTTTAAAAAACTTCAAGATCTGAAATACAACCTCAATGTTTTCACTTAGTTACATGTTTAAACATTTTTACATGGCTACATATTTACAACAGTTTAAACATTCATTTCAATGGTTTTATAGTTCAAAACATCATGTGAAAAATTACCCAACTACTTTTTTATCCTCTCATGTTTTAAAGAATGCTTACGAATCTCTTTCCAAGAAACATAAAAATATTTCTTGTTAAAGATCAATCTTGCCACCCAGGTTGCAAATGCTGAAACATTATGGAAAAGAAAATATGAAATCCAAGATTTAATTTAATACCCACCTTTTCCTTCTAACTCTTAATCTTGAAAAGTCTGAACAAAAACCACATTTTAACCACAACATTTTCATTTATACTAAATATATACTTCATGATGGAGATTACATGATTTGATTTGACCTTCAATTTTTGCTTATTAACATTTCCTTTCACTTGCCAGTTCTCTACATTTTATCAAGATTACAATTTCAGATATCTTTCTTTGGCAAGTAGCATTAGAAAAGTCTGTAGACAGAACTCTTCCTCACCCAGGTAGATCTACTCAGAGGTGGGTTGCTGCTAGTTCAGCCTGGATCGGCCAAACCTGTAGTAGTGGCACCAGGAGGTTCTCCATTATATATAGTAGAGCAGGGCTGTCAAAATCACAGAACAGACGCATCTCATGCTGGCCACACTCATGTTTGGTTTAGCGAAGGAGGGAAAAGTCCCAATAAGTCACATGATGCCGCTGTGAAGATGCAAGTTTGATACCCTTGCAGTAAAGTATTTTCTCAACCCAGCAAGTTTAAGATGTGTGGACTTCAGCAACTGCAAATTGTTTTTTACAATTAACGATGTCCTTTAATTATAATATTGTTAATATGCCATCCAAATCTCCCAAATTAGTTCACACAAGATGGGAACAATAATTTTAAATCGACCTTTCTTCTTCCTAATATTTATTTGGGGAGAGAGAGCGGGTTATAAATTTAATAATAATAATAATAATAATAATAATTATTATTATTATTATTATTATTATTATTATTATTATTATTATTATTATTATTATTATTATTATTATTATTATTAGTTTGTTTATTAGAGTTACACATTGCCTATCTTGCCTAGAAGTGACTCTGAGCATATCTGTATGTGTTGGGACTTTATTATCAAAATTCCCAGCTAATATCAACAAAGCCAATTCTAAGAATTGAAGCCAAACGGAAAAAGAGCAAATGGGAGGAAATATCTAGATTTTGTCCGTTAAAAAAATAACAATCAAACACTAACATTTAGGTCAGATATCCTAAATCTATTTTTAGTTGTAAGAGATATTAGAGAGGGAGAGTTGAGGTCATTTACTGTATGTCTGATAACGAAGCAATGCTGACAACTAAGGATCGTTTTCCTGCATAAGATATTAATGAAAAGAAACAAAAATGTGACTTCTCCAAGGACTATAACTTGATACAAAGTCATCATTCCACATGACACCAGATAATGTGTGACATAGCCTGCTTGTTCATACAGGTGTCGTTAAAGGAATGTGCATCAACAATGAAAGCTGATCAGCAAATGGGTCTTTTTTTTGTTTTCTGAGACTGCAGCATCTCTAGTCGTCTAAAATATCTGTTTAAATCTGTAGACATTCCCTTTCCTCCTGTTCCTTGTATGTTGTCAGTGCTTGAAAATAGATTTCTAACTATTCTTGGAATGTTCTACATTATTGTTTAATGAAGGTTTTTTTTTCCTTAGGGGAGATTACCAACCTTCCCCTCATCAGTTTAAGGATGTATAGCACTTTGTTACAGTTCTGTTCAGAAATCAGCTTTCTTTGTGCATGGCATGTCATATTTAGTTTCAACAGTGATTAAAAAGCTTTAGATCAGTGTTATTAGCCATTTTAATAAATAGCTTTTGAACTCTCCTGCACGAATTCAGATGCGTTTATTTCAGAAAATGCTGTCATACTCACGTTTTTCATTATGAAATGATTAATTCAGAAATTAAGAAAACAGTGTAATGTTGGGTAAGACTAAACTTGTAAAATACAGATACATAAATAAGTTACTTTCTATGCTTGTAGAAAGCTTTCTGCAACTAAGGGAGCATTAATTTGATTGATAACTAATGGTAACAACTCATTTATTAATAATTCTATAACAAATCCTGATTGTATACCAGGAATTTCCACGTCCAGAAATGTGGTTTAGGCATGAGATCATCTGCATTTTTTCAAAACATTTATTGAAATTAACATTTATATTTCAACTAATTTTGTTGATATTAGATCTGCCTACTCTTTGATACATTATCAGTGTAATAGCTGCTCATTTACAAATCTAATCATCTTTTTTTCTAGCTTTGGCTGAGACACAGCACATGAAATTTTATTTTTAATGTGTTCTTTGACAAATTATGCTTATGGGTAGTTGTATATTTACAGAAAGCTGATTTTTTATAGTTAGTCTATTAAAAATTACAAATATAACAATAAAAACTCATTTTTAAAAGGTGGAGAAACAAAAAAAGTAAAACATAGTAAAGAAAAAATAAAGAAATGGTAAAGAAAAAAAGAAATATAAAAAGAAATGACTCTTCTCTTATCACCAAATGTATGAACAATGGTAAGAGAAAGTTACCACTTTCTCTTAAAATAAGAGCAAATAGCCTCTTTTTCTCATAGCCCATCTTTTATCTATGTGAACAGATCCTTAAAATCTCGTTGTTTCAATCCTGATGTCATTAAAAGGGTTGCCAGAGATAACATATCTGTTTTAACCTTGATTAAATAAACCATATTTGATTTGTATTCCTTCCTTTCACTTGTAACAATCTTGACTTTAGTCCCTTCAAATCTTCCCTTCAAGATGTACTAGAAGTTGATTTCTTTTCATATTTTCTTTGCCCCTTCCTCTTCAAAATTCTTCAAAGCTTTAACAAGTCTTTTTAAAATTCTATTGGAAAATTATCCAAGCCATAATCATTTGTTAATATTCCTTTTAATTATTATGATAGTTTATAACCTTTGTATCTCCAATGTAACATCTTTTTGCAATTCATTCTTGTACCCTGTCATTTTTAAATCCACTTCAAAATCAGTCTCAACCATGTCAGGTAAAATTTGTTCCACTTCTATAATATATTTTAAACACAATTTATCTATATAGGCAGACAAAATTAATTTCAGGGTCCAAAAATATTCTTCAGAATGTCCAGTATTAAAATAGTTTGCTTCTTTCTATCAGTTGAATTCTTCTTCCTATTCTATCATTCCTTCTATTTTCTTTTGGCATCCAATTTTTAAAGTTTTATCTTCTTTAAAAAATATGAAAACAAAAGCATTTTCCTACAGGAAGTATTCTTTAAAATTAATTCCAAAATCTCTTTTTAGATTTATTTGTACCCTTAGTCTATTTGTACCTTTAAAAAAATCCTTATTTTGCTATTTATTCCAAACACATTTTAAGTCATTAAGTTTGTATTTTGAAATTCTTTTGTGAAGGATTGGAAAAAAAATTACCCAGGGTTGTAAAACTTGTCAATCCAAAGGTTCATAATAACTGAAAAAGAGTTAATAAGCTATTTCCGGATGTGATTAGAAATGGAAATGAACAAAACCAGTATCCTCTTAATAGGCCCAACCATGATTTGAGCAAGATGGCTATTCCCTCATGTCCCAGAGCTCTAAACCTACAGAGAATATTGTCTTACAGTCTCCTCATAAGGAACACACTTGTTGATAATCTCAAATCTTCTCCTTATCCCGAGACAAATTACAAAGATCTGATATACTCGCCACGGTCATGGGCTCCCTGTTTTGTGAAGTAGTCTTCAGTTTGCCACTTCTTTCCTGGAAATTCAGAAAGCTGACTTTTTAAAATTGTAAAATTACATTCTATAGTACTTTGAGGTGGTTATATAGTTTGTACTTAATGCCAAAAGAGGACATTGATTTTTGTTGCACAGACTGTTTTTTCTCAAAATGAATAATTCAGTTTTGTGCATGAGTATGTCAGGAAGTTAATCAATTAGAAAGGATTTGGAGGAAAGATATGAAGGACATTTTAACTTAAGGATATTAGTTTCTCAGTCCTAGTTATATGTTAGTAGATAATAAAATTATTAATCTATTAACTAATAATCTAAGATTTTATGGCTACCCATATACATACAGAAGAAATATAAAACTACAAACGTCCAAAATAATCATGCAAAAGATTTTTTTATATGTTGTATTTTGACTTCGTCTGGAATAAAATTATATAAAAGTAAATCATATGAAAGGTTTTTTTTAAAAACACAAAACACATAAAAGATTACCGTATTTTTCGGCGTATAAGATGCATCTTTTTTCCTCAAAAAAGAGGCTGAAAATCTGGGTGCGTCTTATATATCGAATACAGCATTTTTTTTGACTCCTGAAACCCCGCCCCTTCACCAAAATGGCCATGCGCATACCCTTATGGAGGCTTCCAGAGACTTCCTGGGGGCTGGGGAGGGCAGAAATGAGCAAAAAACAGGGCGTTTTTGCCCCTCCCCAGCCCCCAGCAGCACTCTATAAGCCTCCATAAGGCTATGCATGCAATTTCTTTGACCAAAAAATGGCCCGTTTTCACGATAAATGTGCTGGGGTTTTTGCTCATCCCCCCCCCCCAGGAGCACTCTGCAAACCCCCCCAAGGCTATTCATGCCTTTTATTTGAAAAAAAAAACCGGGGGTGGTTTGCAAAGTGCAAAAGGGGGGGGGGGTCCCTTTTGGAAAGCTGTTTAGTTAGAGTGATTGATGAGAATTACGTTGGTCAAGTACTGTGCCTACAGAAACAGAGATTTGTTCCAAAGGTGGTCAGTGATTTCCTTCTCCAGCACATGGGTAAATACACCTGGAAACATCTACCTACCTATCTACACTCTCTATCCCCATACCTACCTATTGTATTTCTCTCTCTCTCTCTCTCTCTCTCTCTCTCTCTCTCTCTCTCTCTCTCTCTCTCTCTCTCTCCCCCTCTCCCTCTCCCTACCTATCTACACTCTTTCTCTTCCTACTTATCTACTGTATTTCTCCCCCCTCTATATACCTACCTACCTACTCTCTCTCCCTACCTATCTACTGTATTTTTCTCTCTCTATCTCTATTTATCTCTCTCTATCCCTTTACCTATCTACACTCTCTCCCTCCCTGCCTACCTACTGTATTTCTCTATCTCCCCATCTATCTACCTATACACCTATCTACCTACTCTCTCTCTCTCCCCTTACCTAACTACTGTATTTCTCTCTCTCTCTATTTCTTGCTATCCCTCTACCTACCTACCTATCTACACACTCTCTCTCTCTCTCCCTACCTACCTACTTTATTTCTCCCTCTCTACCTACCTACCTACCTACCTACCTGCCTACCTACTCTCTCTCCCTACCTACCTATTGTATTGCTCTCTCTTTCTCTCCCTCTCTATCCCTCTATCTACCTACCTGCTTTTTTTTTTTAATTGCCTCTTCAAAACCTGGGTGTGTCTTATACTCCGGTGCGTCTTATACTCCGAAAAATACGGTAGATCTGCATTGGAGCTGGAATCTCAATTATGAACAGACTTCCCTTTTAAAAGCTATGTAACTTATCTCTTGGACTCCTTATCAATTCTCTGGATTTAGGTACTTTTTTTTCATATTAGGTTTGTAGATAAGATATAGAAATTGTTGGTTTTTTTAAATCTAGGAGCATTTCTACAATGGATAGTTTAAGAAAGTGTAGATGTAATATTTCTAATAGGCTGTACTATAGTTCTTCATGTTTTTATATAAGCTGACTGAAATTCCACTTTCTGTTCTGTTGAACAAAACAACCTATGACTTGGTTTTTTGCTTTTGTTTGGTTTGTTTTTGCCTTCAGAAGTTCTTTGTCGGTCTGTTTGGTAAATATTATGAAGAAAGAACATACGTTGCTTTACTTCAAATGTTATATTTATTATTAAATTCAAAAAGGCAGTTATGCAACAATCTTTGTTGAGGTATATGGCAATAAACGTGTGGAGTTTTGGACAGGCTGAAAAACTTGCCTCTTTCAGGCAAATATATATGTAATATGGTGTATTTCAGAATGAAGCAAAAAATTATCAGAAGCAAGAGAAAAAAATGTAACAATTGCAAGGACTAGTAGGAAATGGGATAAATGTCTGTATTGTACTATTTTTTCTTATAAAGTTTCTTTAGCGAACTAACACATTAAATGTACTTCCTTGTATTGTTCCATATATCATTTTTCTCCATATAGCAGTGTTTCCTAAATTGTTAGCTCCTGTTTAAAGAACACCTGGAGGCCATGACTAGAGGCACCTTTTCCCAGCTCTGGCTGATATACTCAATGAATGACAACTTGGCTTCAGTAATTCATGCTCTCATTACAAGTAATGTCAGCATTTTGATATCAGTGATGGGATAGGTTCTGATTACTTAGTGATCTATTTAATGCTTAATTCCAATAAGATAAGTACAGTGCAGTGGTGGGTTGCAGGTGGTATGCCCCGGTACGGGCATACTGGAGCCTGCCTGGAGCGCCAGATACCGTTCTGGTACGGTGCTCCGGAGTGCCCACCTGCCCGCCCTCGCTTCTTACCATCCTTTTATGTCTTCAGCGCTTCCGCGCATGCGCACAGCCTATGTAAACAGAGTTGACAAATTTTTTTCTCATTTATATTTTTCAGATTGAAGAAGGTAGCAAAGCTGCAGCTGTGGATAAATTGCTGGCTGGAGATGAGATTGTCAGCATCAATGACATTAACCTCTCTGGCTTCAGACAAGAGGCAATCTGTTTGGTGAAAGGCTCACACAAATTTCTAAAGCTTGTGATAAAAAGGTAAGATCATAATGTGCAGTAGCAAAAACTGAAATCAGGTTTTCTTTGGATATTATTAATTTAATGACAAGGAATACGTTTTGCAAAAATTCCTTTGTCACTTCACAAATTTCTGTGTGCATTTTCTAAAGTAACAACTCTAACATATTTTATTTTTACATTGCTTCAGAAAGCTAGTCTATGTTGTCATTCATTCTTGGGAAAAGATTACTTGACAATAGGTCAAGAAAACTTTTAGGGTTTGTTCTGTTGCATTTCTAAACCAAAACAACTGCAAGGCTTGTACATATTTTAAGTCTCATCACTTATGATTGTGACAGTTTTGAGGAAATGCACCTCATATATAGAAATGATGCTTTGTCAGATATCATGGGTTTAATCATTGAATGATTGTGGGAAATATTCCTTCTCATTCCTTTTAAGGTTATAAAGTGTATTATTCATATCTCCATTGCAGTTTTTATGTATGTAGGCTTCTGCTTATAAGACACTCTTTCCCCATTATGGAAAACTGCCCATGTATTTAATCTACAATTCCAATATTCCTAATAGCCAATACCTTCAGAAGTCTGGGGTTTGTTGTCCCTGCATATATTGGTATAATCTTATTGAGTAGAGTTATAGGACAATATGTCTATATGTAAAGAATGAAGTTGGCATCCTAAAGAAATTATGTCAACATAGATCAGATGCATTTCAAGACTATAAGAGGAATAGGCAAATATAAGTTAACTCAAAGATGGAAAGAAAAAGACTAGCGTATAATGGCTTTAATTTCTGTGTATTACAGTGCACAAAGTTTATGTACAGTAACGATTATCAATCCACCATCCACTTGTATATTGCCTCAAGAGTAAAATGACTCCAGAAACTTACACAATAAGATTGGCACATCAAGTAAACACACACGAACACAAAAGCAAAAGTAAATAAAAAACATACAGGAAATACCTGTGATTCGATAAGAAAGGGTATAGAGTTTATGGAGTCAGTTTGAGAACAGCCTTCTGGTTCAGTTCTATAATTAGGCCATATGCTACTTTACTTCTGAGCATCTAGTGAAATACCTTCCAATGGTCTTTAATCCTTGTTATCTAATGTGTTAAGAAATTGTTGAAGAATTATAACCCAGAATCATGAGCAATGGGTGTTTAATAATTTTCCCATTGTCCTTAAAGAAAGCAGAATAAGATATCTAAACAATCACTGCTTTTTGTAATAATTTGGAGAGGTATAAAAAGGGGAGAGGGAGGAGAAAAATTCAGAGTCAATAGGGAATAAAGAATGTGCCATTATATTGTATTAAATGTCTTATGTTGCTTATAGTTAGGGTTTATGTCACAACTATGAGTTCCTGCTCTAAAGGAGCAAATTTCTATCCTTGAAACCAAATTTACTGAACTGGAAATGTTTAGATAATAAGAGAGATATAAAGACAAAACCTTCCAGAATACGCTCCCACCAAATAGAACGTGTAGATTGAGTAATGGTTTCCATGACTTGAATTTATTCATAAAATGATTTCCAAGTGAATGCCACAGAAGAGAAGAACTTTTAACTTTTAAATGTTTATGTAAAGGCAAAAATTGCTATGATAGAGAAGTCGGAAGTGAAAGGAATTGGAAATCAAGGAAGTAGTAGACAGATGTCAGAATAACAGCAAATATGAATAGTTTCTGGGAGACCTATAAAAAGTATATATCCAAAGAACTAATAGGTTATAACAAAAACCCATCTGGTCTGAATATTTGATGGCATTTCGAGTTCTTGTTGCAGGTTAATTGTTGGAAGAACAATTAATATGTCAGCTATTCCCTAAGCTGCACATAATTTTTATTATATATTTATTTCAAGTCTTGTAAACATTCTACAGAGTATCTTATTGCTCAACTATAAAGATACATGCTATTTCTGAATCTGCATCTAGATACTGGCTTGTTTTTGTTGCTTTGTTAGCAAATATATTACAAGCAATCCTCAGATTATAATCATAATGCAACCTGCCTATCATGGTCATAAATCGGGTCACCCATGTAGCCAACTCAATTTTATCACCTTTCTGTTATTGATGTTAAACAAATCTCTGCAGTCATTAAACAAATCAATGATTTGTTACAGGCACAGTTTTATCAGAAGTAAATGCTGTTGGTTTTTGGCCAAAAAAAAATGTTGTAAAATATGTCATATGAACATGGGTGATATGAACATGTGACGCAGATTCCAATCACCCCAAATCATGGGGCAACCATTGGAAGCTTGAATCCAATTGTAAGTATTCCCAGGGAGATTTGTTGTATCTTCAAAGAGTTGTTAGGTACCTGGGTTCTAAGTTGAGGACTTGTTATAATGTATCTATACATTTTAGTAACCCATCTTGCTGTGTTGCAAGTTTCAGTGGTGGAGTTTTGGACAGCCTGAAAAACTTGCCAGTATAATTTTGGAATCGTTTATATCTATTGTTTAACTTCACTCTTCAGTTACTTTGAAACAGAAAAGCATTAAAATTTCTTAGGCTACTTGATCAATTAATTTGATGCTGCAGTCAATGAAATCGTCAGATAGCAGAAACAATCCTGACCCAAGTCAGAAGGTACCAGTGAGTTGCTCTCTTTTTCCTCATTATGCTGAGGAATATATTGAGAATTCCTTCCTAAGTGCTTGAATAAGAGAAACAACAAAATTAAGATATTGGTCTTTGCCAGGGCATCTCCTAGTGGCAAAATATGTTTTCTTTTTGACGTTCTGAGCATTAGTCTGAACCTTTTCATTAATTTTTTAAATGCAGTCTGTAATCAACCATACAGTGTGTTTTGAGGTATGCAGAGACACTGAAATAAATGAAGATATTAGTTTTCTCTGACCTGCTTATAGTGCTTTGTTTAAACTACCGTATTTTTCAGAGTACAAGATGCACCTTTTTTCCTCTAAAAAGAGGCTGAAAATCTGGGTGTGTCTTATACACCTGATACAGCATTTTTTGCTTCCTGAAGCCCCGCCCACTTCACAAAAATGGCTGTGCATCGCCTTATGGAGGCTTTCAAAGAGTTCCTGGGGGCTGTGGAGGGCAGAAATGAGCAAAAAACGGCCCATTATTTGCTTGTTTCCCCCCGGAGCACTTCCCCCCGGAGCCCCCCTCCCCCGGAGCACTCTGCAAGCCCCCCCCTCCCCCCCCCCCGAAGGCTATTGATGCCTTTTTTTTTTCTACGGGCCATTTTGGGGAGATTTGCAGAGTGCAAAAAAAAAATTTTCCCTTTCGGAAAGCTGTTTAATTAGAATGGTTGATGAGAATTACATTGGTCGAGTGCTGTGCCATCAGTTTTAGGTGCTATTGTTTGTCAGCGATTTCCTTCTCCAGCACATGGGTAAATGCACCTGGAAACATCTACCTACTTACCTACTTACTCTCTCTCCCTATCTACCTACTGTATTTCTCTCTCTCTCTCTCTCCCCCCATCTACCTATATACCTATCTAGGTACTCTCTCTCTGTCCCTATCTACTGTATTTCTCTCTTTCTTTCTCTGTCCCCCTCTACCTATATACCTACCTACCTACCTACTCTCTCTCTCCCCCCCTACCTATCTACTGTATTTCCCTCTTTCTATTTTTCTCTCTATCCCTCTACCTACCAACCTACCTACTGTCTCTCTATTTCTCTATCCCTCTACCTACCTACCTACCTACCTACCTACCTACCTACCTACCTACCTATCTACACACTCTCTCTCCCTCCCTCCCTACTGTATTTCTCTCTCTCTATTTCTCTCTCTCTCTATCCCTTTATCTACCTACCTAACTACTCTATCTCTACCTACCTACCTACCTACCTACCTACTGTATTCCTCTCTCTTTCTCTCCGTCTCTATCTACCTACCTACTTTTTTTTAAAAAATTGCCTCTTCAAAACCTTTTATTCCGGTGCATCTTATACTCCGAAAAATACGGTAACTGCCAATAAAAATAAGTGAATTTTAAGTCTCCCTGTGTTAAAAAAATAGTTTTAAATATTCATCCAATCCTTAAAATCTTAGATCTGGAATTGATAATCTCTTCCAGCATACAGCACTTCTGAGATATTAATTCTCAAAATCCATGATTGGTTGAGTTCAGGCACTTAGGAAACATGTTGACTTTATGTTAAACATGTGAATCTATGAATAAAATGAAAGTTTCATGTGGTGTTGAACTTCCTTTTAACACTTTAATTTTTATACTAACAAAATCAAATGTAGAGTAATGAAATGAGGCAATCAAATGTAGTGTAAACAGTACTCTTTAATTTATTGTTTTGGACCTGCTAGGGCAAGTATGTTGCTTGCTCTTTTGAAAACATTTTAGGAAATGCTATTCATCTAAAAAGTATGTAACCTTCCTCTCCCTCCACACAGAGTTTTGGAGTCTTTCCGCATATCCAGTGTGGGTGTTCCTTGTTTATTTTGTGTTTGTAAATGTATTAAAAGAACACCAAAATAAGTAATGTGTGTAATTGCAGTCTACTCTAATCGTTAAAACAACTAACCTGATTTGTATATTTTAGTCCAGCAGAACCTGATTTAGTACTTATTAAATGACCTTGACAGCAGCACTTGTGGATTTGTTCTTTTATCAGTTAAATGTTCATGTTGGTAACACTTATATTTCCATTATGGCAAAACAAAAACTGCTAAATTTCTTACCTCATCTCTAAAAGAAAAGCACTCTATCAGTCTTTTCTGCAGATTGCTGAATAAACCATATACCAATAAAGGAGGATAGCTCAGGTTTGAAATGAGGGGACTTGGTGCTCTCTGAGCTTGGTGGTTTTCTTGCAGACATTTCATTACCCAAACTAGGTAACCTCATCAGTGCTAGTCTGATTATATTACCTGGTTTGGGTAATGAAATGCCTGCAACAAAACAACCAAACTCAGAGAGCACCAAGGAACCTTCAGAACCATTTATCCTTTCCTTCTTAAAGTTTTATAGGAAGTATTATACAGCATCTTTATGCCAGTGAAGACTCAATCATCCTGTCCAAAAGTGTCTAAAGGTTGAATCGTGGCAACTGGACCAAAGTTTGTTAATCTGAGACATTTTGATGCTCATTGAGCAACTTCATCCATCAGAGCAAAATTAGTTAGGGAGAGTCAAGAGAATCGTTGGAATGTACCAACTCTTGTCAAGAATTATTATACAGTATATTTCCTATTGTTGCTGCACTGACTACAGCATTTCATTATTATTTTGATGATTTTAATGATTTTAATGCTTTAATACTTTTATGCTGAAATATGCCCAGAGTCATTGGATATGAGATGGGCAGTAAATAAATTTCATAAATAAATAAAATAAATAAAAATTTAAATATGAACCTTCATAAAAAATATGTCATATAAATAAAATGAAAGCCAACTGCATGTGAGGACAGAAGCAGTTATGGGGTAGCTACCCAGTATAAAGGCAATTGCTATAATAGAATGTTTCTTTATTTAAAATCCTAGTACACAAGTACAGTATGTACATTTGGATTTCTTAAAAATAAGGACATTGCTGGAAGTTGCAAGCTTCCATCATAAGAAGGTAGATAAGGCGGTAGGAAAATGTACACAGATTGGGACACCAAATAATTTACCTTATCTCTGTTCTGCAAGAAAACAGTAAAGTATGAATCCTTTGGCTTGTTGAGGTTTGGGGTAACAAAAGGTATTCATGACTCGATGGCATATATGTAAGAAGTACATTGTTTCATTAAACTGAGAAATGAATTACACTGGAATGCACATTTATTTGAATAACCATCTATTAAATATGGTTAAGTCATGCTTGCTCAGAGGAAGTTAATTGGAAGGTCAAGATAAATTAGTACAAAATAAGCTTAATTTTGGATTCTCAGCTTTTGCCTTTTACAGTGTATGGGCATTTTTTTCATCATAAATGTATATACATGGGTATTAAATGAGAAAAAGACTTTTATTATAGAAAACAATCTGCTGGTGAGGATTGAATTATTTGTTTAATAGATTTTCCCTTTACATTTCAGATGCTATTGTCTTCTGAAAGCAGTTTATATTAGTTAAAACACAGACTCTTACTCCCTGGCATAGAGTGTAAAAAGTTAAAACATATATACTGTTTGTAGATTAATTGTTTGTTAATATTTTGTTCATTGAAATCATGCAAAATAAATAAACATTTGATAAAGGTGATTCAGACTGAGTTGGCTAGGGATGGGACATGATACTTTGATTCAAGTAATTCCCTTTTCAGGCACTTATATGTCATGTTTTCCATAACTTTAGCAATTAATTGTGAAAGGAAATTAAAGAGCAAGACAGACTGTTTACACAATAATTAAGATGTGTTCATGCTGCATTGCAATACAGTTATATAAAGTATTGATTCTAAATCAGTTTTACCATCTAAATTAGATAATACACTCAGAGACATTTCTGTGGCTATATTTAAATTTCATTGAATAGTAGAGTGGTTCAAATCTCAAGATATATCTTAAGATCCAATCCCATTAAGCTAATTGAATTATCTTCAGCCAATACTCTCAAATATTTAACAGGGCAATTTCATGCATTAAATTCCCTAGCCACAGTATTTCCTTTTGAAATTTCCTGATACTAGTTGACATATATATTTAATGAAAAATAATAATTACCAAAGTAATTAAGGAGTTCTGTGCTTTATTAATATGGATTCATTCACTTTTCTATTTTCCCTCCATATGCAATTTCTATGAAGTAAATAAATGTGATGACTAGGTAGCAAAATATTTGCCCAGTACGTTACTTTTCTGAAGGAAGAATAAAAGTAGAGCTATGCATGTCCTTCCTCCAAATAGGGCGAATGCCTTGTTTAAGTTCATATGAGCCAGATGTACCAAGCTATGGGTTTTGCAGTCCTGTTGGGAACCATTTTTTCCTAGATGTTACCAGTATTTGTCTTTTTTTTTTTTTAAAGGCATGATACATGTGAAAAAGAAATAGTAATTATTCTAACAAATATTACAGATTATTTTTACATTATGCCTTTTTATGACACCTGCCTAATATGCTTTTTATAAACCTACTGAATCAACAGTACATACAAGAAATATTTCATGGTTAATGACTATTGCTATTGGTTTCCAAAATAGATATAATTTATGTTTACTTTAATGAGTACATAAAAATGCCAAACATTTGGATTCAAGTTTTGCAAATGGTGCTTCTTTCCATCTTTCATTGTTTTTATTTTTTTAACTGTATATTTTGCAACCTTCAATATTTTATAGTAGATTGTTAAAATGTCAGAATTGCCTCCAAATGATATTCAATTGCCACTATTAAGAACTTGGTCCTTTGCTTTTGGTGCCCTCTAGTGGATATTTTATTTATTTGATCCAACTGATTTAAATGCTGTTCTGCATTAAGGGAATTAAATTTGGCCATTAAGGAATTTAAGGGAATTAAATTTGGCCATTAGCAGTGGCCATTATTATTTAAAGTACTTGTATAGGATTATTATTTAGATATATTATAATAAAACATGTAAGCTTTAATGAAAATCTATTTTTATATTTCTCATGGTTCTAAATTTTTGCACACTAAAGAATCTTATTTTGTGTGTGCATAACCCCCCCCCCCCCCCCGGGTCAGATTAATGGACTATTCCATTAACAGTATAAAACCATAGCTGAAAGATCTGATTACCGTATTTTTGGGAGTATAAGATGCTCCAAAGTATAAGACACACCTAGCTTTTGGGGAGGAAAACAAGGGGGGGGGGGAAATCTGCTTCTGCCTCCCAGCAATTTGCTTCCTTGCAACAAACAGTACAGACAATATACACTGTTCGTAGTGTTACATTTCAGACTGTACTTGTACAGATATTGTTGAAATTGATGTGCTTTTTGGAAGTATAGTTATTCTCTGCTATTTAAAAGAAGATACAATAGCACTGGGCCTCTTCATATCAAGCATTTATTTTAAAAAGCTTCATTTTGTTAAGTTGTCTAGAACAGTGGTCGGCAAACCGCGGCTCGCGAGCCATGAGCGGCTCTTTGGCCCCTCTTCCTCTCTCCTTCCCCCCCCCCCCCGGAGGCAGCGGAGGGCCCGGCATGTCAGTTGGGGGGGCTCTGGCTGCCTCCCCCTGGAGCGAGCGAGCGAGCGAGCCAACGGGCGGGGGGAATGCCTGGGGCTGTGGCTGTGCTGGAGCCGTCCGGGTGCCGTGCGCACAGGGAGGCGGGTGCGCGGCGCCCGGACGGCTCCGACGCAGCCGCAGACCGGGCGCTACCCCCGCCCGTTCGCTTGTTCGCTCGCTCCAAGAGGAGGCAGCCAGAGCCCCCCCAACCAACATGCCGGGCCCTCCGCTGCCTCCGGGGGGGGGAGAGAGGAAGAGCCACACCCGAGAGGCCAAAGGGGGACCTGGTGGAAACGTGGCTGGCTGTCCTGCCCGATGCGTTCGGACGGTGGGAGCTGCCTGTCGCAGGGCTCGGGGCCAGCAGCAGCAACAGCCGCCTGCAGAGAGCGCCGAGCCATGCTTTCCGGGGCTGGCCGCCGCGTGCGGCTGGGATGGAGGTGGGCATGCGGCACCCGGACAGCCTCCGCGGTGCTTGGATGGCCGCGGCCTCGGGTTCTCCCCCCCCACCCGCTCACTGCGTGAAAACCCGTGCCGGGCTTTCCACTGCTTGGGGGGGAAGGGAGGGAGGGGGAGAGGGAGGGGGAGACTGACATACAGAGGGAGGGGGAGGGAGGAAGAGACAAACAGAGAGACACAGAGAGAGGGAGGGAGGGAATCAGAGAGAGGGGGAGAGACACACACACACACACAGAATGACAGATGGGTGGAGGGAGGAGAGAGACAGATAAAGAGAGAGATAGACAGAGACAGAAAGAAAAATAGAAAGAAAAAGAAAGTGGTAGAGAGAGAGAAAGAAAAGAAAAAGAAAGAATTTTGGTTGCTAAGCAGGACCGTCGTTAAGTGAGTTTCACCACATTTTCCAAGTTGGCCACGCCCACCTGGTCACATGACCGCTGAGCCACTCCCACAAAACAGGCCACTCCTTTTGGCTCTCAAAAGAAATTTCAATCATTGTACTGTTGATATTTGGCTCTCTTGACTAATAAGTTTGCCCACCACTGGTCTAGAACAATAATAAAGCAATCTATAAAAAAATAAGTCTAATAATTTGAACATTCCATAGGCATTTATAGTTATTGACTTATCTTCTTGCTGCAAACAGCCTGATTAGCATAAGAAAAGCCTCCAAGCAATTTGCCTCACTTTCAGTTTAAGCACCCTCCCGATCATCAGCTGTTTCAGGCTGAGGTATTGCTATAGCCTATTGCAGCCTCCGCAAGCCCCATTTCCCCATTTGTTGCAAGGAGGTAAATTGCTGGAAAGCAGAGGCCAAAGGGTGGGGGACAGTAGGTGGGACTACATTCAGTGTATAAGACGCACCAAAATTTTCACCCTCTTGTGGGGGGAAGGTGCGTCTTATACTCTGAAAAATACGATAGTACTCATGTTCGTGACAGTTCTGTAAAATTTTTGTGTAAAGTGGTATCCAGTTGAATGGGAAAGGTTTCATACTGGGAGAGATTGTGAATTAAGAAAATAAATATAAAGACTTCAAATAATTTTGAAATATGCCTTAAACTACTCTATACATCTATGCAGTAGGTACCTATGTTGAAAAAGTTCTTTTTTTTTAAAAAAAAATGACATTTTCAAAGTTTCGGTTCCTGATGTTTCAATGGATAAAAATGTCTTGGTTTAGACTTCTATATTCCATCTATATCTTATTTCCATTGATATTTAATGAATTGGCAATTTAGAGAGGGAAAAAAGAAAGTCCATGAAATTGCATTGGAAATAAGCTATTTTTATTTTGAATTCATTTTAGTTTTTCATATTGTCTTTCAACTTGATGACTCACAGGATGATGTAAGTCTTAATAGGAAGGAAGAAGTGATGTCTTAGTCTGCTTGATACCTGATGAATTCAAAAGAAATTCCCTGTAGTTTGTTTTCTAATGTTCCTGCATTTCTCTTAACTTTGTGTGTTAGCTGTAATATTCCAGCTGTGCCCGGTAAAAACCAAAACAAAGATTATATTATGAAAATACATTACTAAATTCCCTGACGTTGGTCTGCCTCCTGCTGGCTTGATATAAAAGAAGGAAATTTTATTATTGCTGTTGTTGGTTTTGTTTGTTTGTTTTTTGCTGAATTTCTTAGCGCCCTGAGGAATTAAAGCAAAGCAATAAGCTGAAGACGTTTACTAATTGTTATATGCTTTGTGATTTAAACACCTGTTACTTAAAATCTCCCATCAATTTAAATGAGTATTAAATTTTAATACATCTTTGTTAAAATATTAAAACTAAGAAAATCATTAAACATGATTTTTTTAATTTTTTATTAATTTTATAAGAATGCCCATTTTTTAGTAGCTGGTATAAAATCAATACTAAACTACAAATCAATAAAATTAATTAATAAATCTATACTGATTAATAGCAATTATAATATACAGATCCTCTGGGAGATTATTATTTTATATATAAAGCAATACCCCAAATTATAAATGTTAATTTCTAATGATGTCATAAATTCTTAATATTACTGAATGAAATATCAAGGCATACTCTAAATCAAGGGTGTCAAACTCAAGGCCTGCAAGGTGGTTAGATCCTGCCTGCAGAGTTGCTCTGGAAGCAGTGAAGGACCAGCCCGCAGTGCCTTGGCCCAGTCCAACCCAACTGGGCGCCTATCTGCAACCAGCTGGTAGCCATCTGAGCCAGAACGTGACTGACCTTAAATCTATGGAGCAGCCCCAGGCCTGCCCCCTGGGCGCATGCACAGGAGATGGTGGGCACGCACGGGCCTGGAATCCCCTGGGACCATGTTTCCCCGCAGGCTGACTATGGTATGCTTTCACCAAGGACTCCACTTGTGCACTCGCCACCTCCTGTGCACATGCCCAGGGGGCAGGGCCAAGGTGGCAAGGCAGCCCCGCAGGTCAGATCTGAGGCCGGGCACAGGAAACAACACCATCCATGGTCTGGATTCACTGCTCACTCATGTGCACCAGCGTTAACTGTTTGATGGCAGGAACAAAGCCTTCAACTAGACATGGCAAACACAAGGCCAAGATTTGGCCTGAAAGGCTGCCCTATAGTGACGGACTTACCACTCCTGCCAGCCACTTCTGGAGCATGCATAAGAGGCAGTGAGCATATACAGAGGCCAACAGTGTCCGGTAGCAAGCCGCCACCTGAGGGACTCCACAGCATGCGCAGCACAGGTGGGTCAGGGGTACTGTGACCGCCAGGCTGGCCCTAAGCAGCAGGTAGAGGCACAGGGAAGGAGGCACATGATTGGGCCTGTTGGAAGTGCTGGGCAGCCACCAACCTGCCTGCATGCTCCAGACCCACTGTCTTTGCTTGCCCGTGGCCACCGCAGCTGGATGGGGCAGGCAGCCAGGTGGCATCCCCCAGCACATCTGGCAGGCTGGATTGTATGCCTCCCCCCATGCCTATACCTTTACTTGCTGCCTGTGCTGCTGTCACAAAGCGAGGGGAGGCAGATGCAGGGCGGGGTGGAGCCATCCAATTTCGTCTTCTAACTCTGTTGCACATGTGGACAAGTCTTACACTGTCTGACCCACTCGCAACGGCCCTGACAAACAGGAAAGGTGGGGAGCCAAGAGGCAGCTGGGAGTCCGCAGCCCACACAGCACAGGTAGGCCCAAGCCCTGTGACTGGCAGGATGATGCTCCAAGAAGTAGGCAGAGGCATGCAATTTGGCCTGCTAGATGCGCCAGGTGGTCACATGGCCTGCCAGAGGCACCGGGCTACTGTGCAGCTGCCTGGTCCATGGCAGCAAAGAAAGATTGTGGGGTTGCAGTGAAGCAGTCCAGCCAGTCACCACCATGCTGCAGCCCCTGTGCACTTGCCCTCTCCCTCAAGCTTCATCCCCCAGTGAGCCTGTTTCCTGCCCTTCCCATCCCAGTGCCGCTGAAAGATGAGGTTTGAGGGAGGGAGCCAAGCATGCAGGGGCTTCAGCGTAGCAGTGACTGAGTGGGCTTCCTTATCACAACCCCACAATCTGTCTTTGCCCACCAACGCCACCACAGTTGGGATGGACCAGGCTGCTATGCATCTGGCAGGCCATGTGGCCACCTGGGGATTTGGCAGGCCTGATTGGATTCCTTCGCATGCTACTTGGAATGTCAGCCTGCCGGCTACAGGGCTTAAACCCACCTGTGCTACCCAGGGTGCAGACTCCCAGCTGCCTCTTGGGGATGGGAGCTCCTCACCTTTCCCTTTGCGAGTGGGCATGCTGAAGAACCAGGTTTGATGGCGGGCCAGAGTGTGCAGGGGGCGCAGCGTTAAGATGGCGACCAGCTGGGCTGCCTTGTGGCAACCCCTCTGTCTGTTCCTCTTGTGGATTAGGGCCCTGCATCCACCCTGGTCCTGCCCCTTTTTGCCAGAGACCCCTCTATCCCTGTCCGATCCCCCATGCGGCCTGATCCCTGATGTCAGCATCGTCAAGCCACACCCAATTTGCCCACACAACCACCTTGCCACGTCCACCCAACCCAAGTTCAGCCACAATGCTGATGTGGCCCTCAATGAAATTGAGTTTGACACTTTTGCTCTAAATGCTCCATATTTTTGTTGTTTTAAAGGCATATATTTAGCAATGAAACATTTCTTTGTTCTGCAAATTGGTCCTACGACATAAATAAGAGTAAAGCTATGCAATATGTACAAATCAGTGATATGCAGTGTGATTGCCTTTTGCTTCCCTAGCACACAATGCACTCAGTAATCACAACCAGGTGTACCTTGGTCTTTCCACTGAAGTTAAAGTTAGGCAATACTACTCAAAAAAGTGGTCTATTCTTCAGTAGGGAAGTTTAATTCAGTAATAACTTTACAATTGCTATTCAGTAATTTTGCCTAATTTTGCATGATAATTTTGCTGTTACTGTCTTTTTTACTTCTTTTCTAAAGTTATATTACTTTTATGTTCTAGTTCCTTGTCTTATTCGTTTCATTGTGTTGGGATAATTTCCTTTCCACTTCAGTTTCATACCATAAATCACTTTAGCTTAGTTCGAAGGTAGAGAGCAGGCTATATTTCTAAAATGCAAATTATTTTTTTCATAGCAGTAATGTTACTGCTACCTACTGTGTTTTTCGGAATATAAGAAGCACCGGAGTATAAGACGCACCCAGGTTTTGAAGAGGAATTTTTTTTAAAAAAATTTGGTAGGTAGATAGAGGGATAGAGAGGGAGAGAAAGAGAGAGAAATACGGTAGGTAGGTAGGTAGGTAGGTAGGTAGGTAGGTAGGTAGGTAGGTAGGTAGGTAGGTAGGTAGGGAGAGAGAGAGAGAAATACAGTAGATAGGTAGGAAGAGAGAGAGTTTAGATAGGTAGGTAGAGGGATAGAGCGAGAGAAAGAGAGAGAGAGAGAGAAATAAAGTAGATAGGTAGGTAGGGGGAGAGAGAGAGTAGGTAGGTAGGTAGGTAGATGTTTCCAGGTATATTTACCCATGTGCTGGAGAAGGAATTACTGACCACCTTTGGAACAAATCTTTGTTTCTGCAGGCACAGTACTTGACCAATGTGATTCTCATCAATCACTCTAACTAAGCAGCTTTCCAAAAGGGGGGGAAAAACCCTTTTTGCACTTTGCAAACCTCCCCCAAACGGTCCGTTTTTTGTGAAAATGGGCCCGTTTTTTTCAAATAAAAGGCATGAATAGCCTTGGGGGGGGGGCTTGCAGAGTGCTCCTGGGGGGGGGGTCAAAAATGAGCAAAAAACTGGCACCTTTATCGCAAAAACGGACAATTTTTTGGTCAAAAATATCATGCATAGCCTTATGGAGGCTTATAGAGTGCTGCTGGGGGCTGGGGAGGGGCAAAAATGCCCTGTTTTTTGCTCATTTCTGCCCTCCCCATCCCCCAGGAGCTCTCTGGAAGCCTCCATAAGGGTATGCCTGTGGCCATTTTGGTGAAGGGGCAGAGTTTCAGGAGGCAAAAAAATGCTGTATTCAATGTATAAGACACACCTAGATTTTCAGCCTCTTTTTAGAGGAAAAAAAGTGCGTCTTATACTCCAAAAAATATGGTAATTGTGGACAGTTGTAGTTAAATAACACTGTTCCATTATATTTTTTTGCTACCCCATCTCTCAAAGAGGTGAGAACCGCACAGAAAGATAAAGTTGCATCTCTCTCTCCTCCCCCACCCCCCAGTATATATATGATTCCTTAGTGAAAATAATTTTGTCAGAAAAGAGACTTGCTGCTTCAACTTTTCTTTAAGTTAAAGCTAAACGTTTTTTCAAAGGTTACTGCTTGCAGTTTCATTCCAAATGACATTTAAAGAAACTTGTCTTTAAATAATGTGCATGTTGGTTTAAGTCATAAAATAACAATTTCCTTATAATAAAAACTCCTTCCTTGATGTTGTACATTTGAAATCTGATCCTGTGAACACAGCCATGAATATCCATTATGCCTTACAGAAACATAGACATAAGATATCAAAAAGCTGTCAAGGTATTATATTGCCTTATAAATACATTGTGAGGTAAAGCCATACATCTGTTGCTGGTTAACAAAGCAGCACTATGAGATTTAAGACACCAATAACAGCTTGGTGAATATGCCCTTGATCTTATGCAAATTAAGAGTCTTAACAATGTAGGGATTAAATGTACAATTTTAGATTGACTTTTGTTGAATGCATGCATTCATAGAATAGCATCTGTTGTGGAAAATATATCATTTGAATATGTTCAGGAATATATATTAAGTAGCAAAATTATTTTACTCTGGAAAAGAATGTAAAGAGGGCTTTATAGATCAAACTAGTAGAGCATTCCCTGACATATTTTTTTAAAAAATACTTAACGTAAGAAAAACCCACAAAACCAATCTGACTGAAGATGACTGAGATTGAAGATTGTAATCATAAATCTAACCAGGTCATTGATGGCCTAACATGCACATTAGGACATACCATAGATCTGGTGGTTTTTTTTTTTAATCTTAAGGAAGTAATGACATGATCTGAACATGGAAGACATTACCACCAGTGCTTTATTATATGTTCAGGTGTCTATGAGTCACAACCACTCTGTGGTTTCTTTTCAGCTTCCTTGTGTTACCCACCTCCCTAGTCATTAACACATTGACCTAGAAGAGACAGTGAATTTTAGTCCTGCCTTAGGCATGAAAACTAGCTGGGTGACTTTGGGCCAATCTCTCTCAGCCCAACTTTCCGCACAGGATTCTTGATGTGGGAAAATAGGAGGAAGAAGTATTAGCTATGTTCACCACCTTAAAATATGTATAAACATTTATGAAAATGATAAAGGCAAGACAAAAATAATAAAATCTGTCCACAGTAACTAATGGAGCTGAATCAGTTTAAGAGGAAGTTTGGGGTGTTTCCTAATGATTTGATAAGCTTTGCCGCTGGAAAGATTTGCATTCGACAATTGTTTGTCAATTGCAGCCAATTGACTTTATAGCCTTACCTGGGATACAAGAACCCAAATTCATCCAGAAATGAAATATTCTATAACTGGGCTACATCCCATACAAATAAAAAGCCAGTAGAATTATTGTGATGTAGTACTTAGCTATAGAACAAGGGCCAGGAGACACAGGTTTTTAGTCTATTCTTATCTATAAAAACTCACACGATAAAGTCAGCCTACCCTACTTCACAAGGCTGCTGGTTCTGAAGGTAAGATGAAAGGATCTATATAAGATACAATGAGCTCCTGCGGGGGAGAGGAAAGTTATACATTAAATAAATAAAAAGCACATGTAAAAGTTAACCTTTTGTAGTGGAATGCCTTCTTAATCATCCAGGTCATGGTTTCCCAAAGGTGCTTTTCCAAAAGGCAACTGGACTTTCTTTGTTTTTTGCTTCTGAAAAGCTGCTTGGATGAGAAGAGAAAGAAAGAAAAAACAATAAAGTCCTGTTGCCTTTTGAAAAAGCACCTTTGGGACTTTTGTAATGAAAATCTGCATTTCCACCAATGCTCATGAAGAAACAACTCCTATGAATTTCCTTGTAGGTATATAATCATCTGAAGGAATTATACTGTAAAAGTAAAACTTATTTATATTTATCTTTTTCATTAGGCAACCCAATTATACATCAATTGATCATGAAGTGATCAGCACAATAATTATTGCTAGATTGGTGGAATTAGATCTACTCAAACATTAGACAGCTTCATGCAGGAAGTTACATAGGACTTGAGGATCTTTAGGAAATAGGAATGTTATTTAGGCTGTAGAGCAGCAAAAATCAAGACAGTGTAAGAGGTTCCTTCATGCTTGTTGTTTTGTACATTTTTTGTACACCTGAAGAAGAAAGCTAAATGGGTTATACAAGCAAAGATATAAGTTTCTGGACTTTAGCTGTGGGATTCTACAGTTGTAGAATGTGGAGTGAATTCTCCTTCAAGGTGATACTTGATTCTGTAAGCAGCAGACATTTGCATCTGTATCAAAATTTAGCCTTTCCTCTAGCTAACAAACCACACCTATTCTATTCTGAGATTCAAATAAGAGGAATGTCTGAACCTTGATGAAGCTCAGAATACTTGTTTTGTACTTCTTTGCTTGTATACAAGGCTTAATTGTTTTGAATTTTATTTACCTGCTCTTTAAAAAATGCTTCAGCTTGCTGTCACTGACTCATCATCCATTTGGAATGTCATTTAAAACAAAAGCTGGATTCTTCTAAGAGGTTATTTGTTAAAAAATTGAAAATGTTCTGTAATTTAATCCTTATTATTGCATCTGTTAATTTAAGTAGGTCTTTGGTTGTTTTCCACATAGTGTGATTTTCATATGCGATAATTGTAGTTGCTTCACTTTTCTCATTCCAGAAAAAATGATCTAGCCTGCAGGCCTCATTCCTGGCATGCTACCAAATTCACTGAGAATCGGCTTGAAACAGCTGCGTCAAGACTCTCCTCCACCAATGTCTGTGCTTCATGGCCCTCTCAGTATCATTCAAGGTGAGTTCTTGTTGAAAGTTACAAGCAGCAGGCTCAAAGGGTGAGAAAATAATTGCTTGTCTTATTTTATTCTTAACTTTAAACTGCCAGTAATGTACCGTGTTGCCTTGTTGGACTTACGGTATGAAGCAAGTTCTATTAATTAAAAAAAAATCAGTAAATTATATACCTGAGAATTATTAATTCACAATGTTTTTTCATTATGAAGCATGAAAAATAATACCTGCAAGTTTTGATGGCCAGTGATTTTTTTTCTTCCCCACAACCAGTACCAGAATGTATAATCATTTCAAATCTGAGCAGCTATTTGTTCCAAATAACTTCCTCCAGTAGCATTTGATGGAAGAAATTGAAATTGCTATTCCAGTGTAGCTTCTTAAAATTATACATGTGTATTCTTCGCTGGCATCTTTTTGAAGAATAATTCTGTAATTACTTTTCTATTTACTGTGTAATTTCCTTGATGAGAAATAGGCATTGCATACCATTGGCTTTTTAATAATTGAAAAGTCCACAATAATAATTATTTCTGTGAAAATTCTTCCAGGATTTAAAAAAGAAGCACTTTAATTAAGATATAAATCTTTTTTTTTCAATCATTCATAATACTATGATTTAGTTACAACTAACACAAAAACCCTTAATATAAAATGTTCAAATTTATAATGAATTTAGAAACACATTAAACATTATTGACACTATAATGCTGGTTGGTTATATACTATTAAATAATATATTCTGTTTCCTAATTTATATTTTGAAAACTATCTAAGGCTGCAATCATATAGCAGTTTAGCTAGAAATAATCTTCAAGGAATTTTGTATGATTTTTTTTAAAGTATATATTTATTTTGTTTACTGTCGTATTGCATCTTTTTAGAAGTACTAAAAAAGTACTTCTAAATGTACTAAAAGTACATTCAAAATCTTTTTGAATGAAACTAATTCACCTAGGGGTTCTGTCTGTGCTGATTTTGTAGTAGGACAGAAGTGAGAAAAAACTTTTAAAACAAAATATTAGCTGACATACTAAGAACATATAAAAACTTATCTTGAGACAGTGGTCAGTCATGCAGAGAGTTGATAGATACAATCATGGGCTCGCTGTAGTCTTGACTAAAGCTTTTTTCACACTTTGCAATTCTTTAAAGGTGACAATGTTTTAATATGCAGTTTTAATAGATACAACATTGCTGTAGGTAATTGTAATGATGGTTTTGTGTATGTGTGTACTATATTAATGGAAGTATGTTTGTTTTATTTTTTGCAGTTCCCTTGATCTTTCAAATTCATGGAATCAATCAAATCTACATCGTACCTCAGGCCAGTTCAGCTCTGTAGGAAGCATGGAAATCTGGGATCACACACCCCAAACATATCAGTATGGACAGATTTCCTCTGCAAAGTCCAATAGCAGCATTGATCATCTGGGGAATCCCAGCAAAAGAGATTCTGCATATGGTTCTTTTTCTACTAGTTCCAGTACACCTGATCACACATTGTCCAGTGTAGATGCTCTGTCAACAGAGAATGTGATGTATAAAGTGGGTCATTGGGAAACTCAAAAACAAGGAAATAGCAAGTCTGTTTCATTTCTGAGTGATAATGGAAGATTTGAAGAAAAAGTTAACTCCTTTGCAACTTCACCACAGTACGAAAACAACCTAAGTTCACGACTAGAAGACCACACTAATTCAATGTATTCTGGAGCTGGAAGATCTAATTTTGTACCTGTATGGTATGTCCCTGAAGAAAAGAAGTCTCCTTCGCCTCCCCCTCCCCCACCCCCTCTCCGTAGTGATAGTTTTGCTGCTACCAAAAGTCATGACAGAGATCATGCACCTCCTCTATATTCAGAGGGCATTCAGAGCCCCCAGCATTTTGAAGTGCTACAAAGAACACCAATCAGAAATGACTGGAGTGCTGACACTGCCGAAGAACAAAAGCGAATGATCAGGTCAGTTGAGAAGGCCTCACACAGAAGACGAGGAAGCAGCCCAATACAAAGACCTAGTTTTATTCCAGATTATGATTTCTCTTCCCCAGGTGACAGGATAAACAATAATATGGGACATGCTAAGAGGCTGCATTCTTCTCTGTCTAGTACTGATGTTCGATTTGCCCAGTCCGTTCATGAGTCTCAGCACCATCAACATCAGCGTCAATATAGTGATGAATATAGTTTCTTTCACAATGCAAAAGCCTCTGCATCATCTAAAGAGCCAAAATGGCTCTCCTCTTATAGTGACGTTAGGGAAAGGCCTTCTGATAAACATAGTTGTCATCTAAACCAAACCAGGATTCCTAGTAATACCACCACTGCGGTTTCTGACATGAGTTCTGAGGAAAACCCTGGACTAAATCATTATTACTGTGTCAAAGGGAGGCAGCAATCTGCTCAGGGAACCTCAAAATCATTACAGTTTAAAAATGAACGTAGGAATTCTGGAACAGGAAGTCTTGCTGCTTCTGTGTCAAGTGAGAATCCTGCCATAACCATGAGCCAAAATCCTAAATATTCTCTACCTCAGCATCTTACTGAGTCTTCTCTGGATAAATGTGAAAAGAGAGCTCATTGTGCAGTTAATAAAGGAGACGACAGTAAGGCTGTTATACTGGAAGATTCTAGGAAGATAAATTATGCTGAGAAATCAGGTCAGAATAAGACATTTGAAGAAAATCTCAGTAGTCATGAATATAAGGATGGGCAGGAGTATTTTCAGTTGTCTGACACTAAAATAGCCCAAAAAGATTTCAAATGGAATCAGGAGAAGAATTATATTTCTCCCCAAAAGACCCCAATGTTGCATTCCTTAGCTCAGGAAGAGAAAAAGCAAATTAATGTTGCTGCCGAAATTGGGATTAATAAACAGACAGGATTTGATGTTCACCTAAGCAAAAATGCACGAAGGAGTGATCGTTTTGCTACCACACTGAGAAATGAAATTCAAATGAAGAGAGCAAAACTCCAAAAAAGCAAAAGCACAGCAGCCTTAATAGAGCCAACTGAGGAAGAGGATTGTGCTGAGAACTGGAAACATGATTCGCAAGAAAAGACAGCTTCTTCATCAGAAAGTTGTTATTCTCACATGTACAAAGATAATCTGAAAGAGGCCCAAGCCAGAGTTTTGAAGGCCACTTCTTTTCAGCGCCGAGACTTGGAACCCAATTCTGCAGATTATCTTCCAGACCGAAAGATAAATATATATAATACATCTCCATTGACTTTGGTTTCTGAATGTGAATTAGGATTCCATGAACTTAGGCAGTCTTCTAAAGAGATATCACTGAGTAATGGTGCTCACCATCTTTCACGTATTGGTGCTAGAAAAAGATTTACTACAGAACAAAAGTTAAAATCTTATTCCGAACCTGAGAAAATAAACGAAGTGGGTATGTTGGATGATAACTGCCAAACACACCATCGTCCAACTACATCAGAGGAAGCTTTGGAAACTTTTGCAGATAAGTGGAAATTTTTTGAAGAGACTAGTAAGCCAGTCTGTCAAACGTCTTCACAGAGATGTGCATCCTACTTTCATTCAGAAGCAGAGTCTGCTACTCCTTGTAGAAATTCTAATGAAATTGAGTCTGGAGGATCATGGTACAAAAAAAGAATGCGGTCAGCTTCTTTGGGAGTTGACAGTGTACTTTGTGCTTCTGATAGACCTAGTGAAACTGTACGTTACAGTGGCCATATCTCTAAATCAAGACAACCTCAGAGGTTAGAAACATTTGCAGAATACCAGGCTTCTTGGAAAGAGCAGAGAAAACCTATAGAAAGCTGTAGTTCTGGAAAGTACCATTCAGCTGATAATATCCTTGATGCTGGCTTTGAACAACTTGAGAAATCGCAGTATAAACATGAAAGGTCCAGGTCATCTCCTTCTACTGATTTTTACAAGCAGGTAAACACATTTTACTACATTTTAATTTATTTCAAAGCAATGAAAAATCAGTATGTGTATATGTGTGTATGCTCACGTGCACACACACAAACACACACAAAACTGATGCAATGATAAGAGGAAAGTTCTTAAGCATATTGTTGTATACAAAATTTCAGGCAACCCTGTTAAAGTATACACTTCAGTTGGGTGGGTTGCTGCCGGTGTTACTACCGGTTCACAACACACACCCAACACACCTGTGCGCTCGCTTTACGCATGCACAGAACAATTTACAGTGACCTGCGCATGCGCAGTCATTAAAAATCAAAATGGTGTCAGCCTAGCGGTGGTGAGGGAATCAGTTCAGGGACATGGCAGGCCTGAGGCACTGCCGGTTCTGCAACCAGGGCCTGAATTCCACTACTGGTTTGGTTGAACTGGGCCAAACCAGGAGCAACCCACCTCTGACTTCAATGAGCCCTTACATGAACAGAAAACTGATTCAACCTTTGCAGAAAAAGCAAAATACATTAAATATACTTTTCTGCAAATATGAATGCATACTTACTATAGTATTTGTTTAGTTGTATACAGATTCCAATTTTAAAATTGAAAATATGACAGATTTTGAACTATAGACACCTTTTCAGTCAGTACTTTGTAACATCCTTTAGTAGTAATTAGAGCTTTGGGGGGGGGGGGGTTTAGACTGATTTTTCCCTATCTCTCTTGCAGAAGTCAGAAATTTTCTTAGGTTTCCATGCCTGCCACTGCACATTTGAGATCTACTCATATGTTCAGTAATCTTATAGTCTGAAGATAAGAGGGCTGTTCCAAAAGTTTTGACTTTTCTTTCATGTAATGCTTCATAATTGTCTTCATGAACTATGTACTCTCTTTTCAGGTTTAATTACTTTTATTAACTGCTGGACATTAGTTTGAAAGCAAGAAAAATCTCCACCAGAATTGGAGATTCAAAAATTTTAACTGATATTTGTTCAACCTCCGGTAAAACATTGCTTACTGAACAACAAAAATGTATATATGTAAAGTTATCAGAAGGAAATATTTTTTATGGCTCTGTAATGTATTTGAAGAAAAAATATATCTTGCCAGCTGGTAAAAAAATGGAAAATGTTCAGTTCAGTGGTAGGTTTCAATTTATTTTACTGCTGGTTGGCTCGTGTGCACATGCTCGCTTGTGCGCGCATGCGACACTTGTGCTCCCCCCCCCTGCCGCCACTACCGGTTCGTGCAAACCGGCAGAAACCCACCTCTGATTTAGTTATACTTTGTGGTTGCATGACAGACAACAGCACGGGAAATTCTGAATGGGTGAAAGGAAGAATGGATTTGGCTAAATACCAATAAAACCTGATCTTGTTTTAAAAGGACCTTGAATACCTGCTTCAGGGTAAAGTGAAGCCCCCTTTGGATTGCACAGATTTGCTTCATTTTATTCCTATCCAGATTTGTTTTCCTTGTGCTTTTGTTATGGTCATCCTTCTTATCTTTACTTCTCTTTTTTTCTGCTGTATTTTTCCTTATTTTTAATATTTCCATTTATTGCCACTCAGAATAGTTTAAAATTGGTCAGCATATACATTTAAAAACCAAGAAGTAAATAATGTCCGGTCAGTGAAGAAACTAAATCTGAAAAGAAAATGGATACTTCAGCAAGATAATGATCCAAAACATAATTTGTTTCTCACATACCTATTTAAAATGCCAACTACAAATATCCTGCATCGGATGCGGCTATCCCCACAGTCTCTATTGTATTGCTTTTTCTCTTAAATATATACTTAGCCTTTAGCAATCTACATCATTCATTTCTTCCATCCACTGTTATTTCTTTCATAATTCAGGCCAACCTCTAGCTTTGACACTGTCTCTTAATTAAGAGGGGAGTATTTTATTTTGTTGATTTTTTTAAAAAACAAAATCAACCTGAAGCATCATTTAGATGTTGGGTTAATTGCTGGAGTCTCTGTATTCTACAAGGGATTCCCATCTCAGGGCCTTTGTCTTTGTCACCACTATATGAAAATAGAGAGGGGAATTTTCCCAACTCAGCTGGGAGGAGTTTTATGGATTATCTGAGAGTCATGTTGGGAGCCAGAAGAGGTTAAATCTACTGTAACTATAATGTTCCATTTAAAAATGTCATGTTTATATATTAGTATTTCCATTTAAAAACCCATTTGAAATAAGCATGGTGTAGCACATTATTAGATACATGAACTCCTTAATAATAATAATAATAATAATAATTTAATTTTATATCCCGCTCTCTCTCCCCAAGGGGACTCGAGGCGGGGCACAGGCAATTAAAAATACAAATAAAACCACAGACAAATACAAAATACAAAATTAAAAATAGATTAAATTGATCCTGCGCTAAAACCCATAAACTAAACTAAAAATTACCCCTAAAAACCCTTAACCTAAAAAGAGACTACCCAAGGCCGGCCAGACGAAAAAAGTGTGTCTTTAATTTTAAGCGGAAGGAGCGGAGGTCCGTGGTTGTCCTGATATCGGGGGGAAGGTCATTCCAGAGGGCTGGGCCCGCCACAGAGAAGGCCCTTCCCCTGGGCGTCGCCCGCTGACAAAGTCTAGTGGACGGCACCCGGAGAAGTCCCTCTCTGTGGGAGCGAATCGGCCGTGAGGATGTATGGGGCAGGATCCGATCCCGCAGGTAGCTAGGTCCCGAGCCATGGAGCGCTTTGAAGATGGTAATTAACACCTTGAAGCGCACCCGGAAGACGACAGGTAGCCAGTGCAGCTCGCGCAAGAGCGGTGTTACGTGGGCAAACCTAGAGGTGCCCATAATTGCTCGCGCGGCTGCGTTCTGGACCAACTGAAGCCTCCGGGTACACCTCAAGGGGAGCCCCATGTAGAGAGAGTTGCAATAATCCAGTCGGGATGTCACGAGAGCATGAGTGACTGTGCGAAGGGCGTCCCGATCCAATAGGGGGCGCAACTGGCGTACCAGGCGAACCTGGTAAAACGCCCTCCTGGCCACGGCTGTCACTTGATCTTCCATGGACAGCCGGGTATCCAGGAGGACACCCAAGTTGCGCGCCCCATCCACAGGGGCAAGATGTTCGCCCCCTATGGCCAGCGTTGGAGAGAGCTGGTTGAATCGGGCAGCCGATTCAATCGGGCAGCCGACCACAGCCACTCGGTCTTGGTCGAGTTGAGCCTAAGTCCGTTACTTCCCATCCAGATCCGCACGGCTTCCAGGGCACTGGCACATCACCGCTACGGCATCGTTGGGGTGGTTTGGGGTAGATATGTACAGCTGGGTGTCATCAGCGTACAGGTGGTACTCTACCCCAAAACCACGGATGATCTCGCCCAGCGGCTTCATATATGTGTTAAACAGGAGAGGCGAGAGGACCGACCCCTGAGGCACCCCACATGTGAGGGGTCTCGGGGTCGACCTCTGCTCTCCTGCCCGCACAAATTGCGATCGGCCAGAGAGGTAGGAGGAGAACCACCGTAAAACGGTGCCTCCCACCCCCAACCCCCCCAGCCGATGCAATAGGATACCATGGTCGATGGTATCGAAAGCCGCCGAGAGGTCTAATAGGACCAGGATGGAGGAACATCCCCCATCTCTGGCCCTCCAGAGATCATCTACCAACGCGACCAATGCCGTCTCGGTGCTATGCCCGGGCCGAAAGCCGGACTGGCGCGGATCTAGATAGTCAACTTCCTCCAGGTGACGGGGAAACTGTTGTGCCACCACACTCTCAACAACCTTCGCCAAGAAGGGAAGGTTGGAGACTGGACGGTAGTTGTTCAAAAGAGCTGGGTCCAAAGAGGGCTTCTTGAGGAGGGGCCTCACCATGGCCTCTTTTAGGGAGGCAGGCAAGGAACCCTCACTCAAGGATGCGTTGACAACCTCTTGGAGCCAGCCTCGTGTCACCTCCCAGGATGCCAGTACAAGCCAGGAGGGGCATGGGTCCAATAAACATGTGGTGGCTCGCAGTCGCCCACGTAGCCTGTCCATATCCTCGGAAGTAACGGAGTCAAACTCCTCCCAAACAAGATCTCTCTCGTGGCATCCCACTGGGCCATGAATGGGGGTTAGCTCACTCTGTATCTGGGCGGTTTTCTCCTGCAGAAAAATCACAAATTCCTCTGCTCTACCCTGTAGCGGGGCTTCCCGTTCCCTCTGTTGAAGGAGGGCGCGGGTCACCCTAAACAGGGCAGCAGGGCGGTTTTCTGCGGATGCTATGAGAGTGGCACAATGATGACGTTTGGCCACCCTCAGCGCCACAATGTAAGTCCGTAAATGGGCTCTTACCTGTGTCCGGTCAGATTCAGAGCGGCTAGCCCTCCATCTTCTCTCTAGGCATCTCTTGCGGCGTTTCATCACCCGCAGCTCCTCAGTGAACCAAGGAGCCAGGGTGGTTCGCCGCCGCGAGAGAGGCCGCAAGTGCGCGACCCGATCTAAGGCTCCCACGGCCGCACTATTCCATGCGGCCGTGAGGTCCTCCATCGGGGCGCGGGTCAGGGATACAGGAAATGGCCCAAGCGCTGTCTGGAACCCATCCGGGTCCATCAAGCGCCTGGGGCGGTACCAGATTGGTGACTCTGGTTCCGCCTCCCCGCGGAGGGGAGCAGCGGCCGGAAAGTCGAGCCGGAGAAGTGAGTGGTCTGACCATGACAAGGGTGTGATGACTATATCCCCTGTACCCAGATCACTTTTCCATTGGCCCGAGACGAAGATGAGGTCCGGCGTATGTCCACCCTCGTGGGTGGGGCCCTGAATTACTTGGGTCAGGTCCATGGCCGTCATGGAAGCCATGAACTCCCGAGCTACCACGGATGATTCGCCCAACGATGGCAGGTTAAAGTCCCCCATGACTATAAGTCTGGGGGTCTCCACTGCCACCGTAGCGATCACCTCCAGGAGCTCGGGCAGGGCTGCTGCTACATAGCGGGGAGCCAGGTATACAACCAGCAAGCCCAACTGCCTCCCTAGGCCCCACTTCACGCAGAGGGACTCACAGCCGGAAGTCTGAGGCACAATGGTCTCTCTCGGCTCAAGGCCTTCCTTAATAATGACCGCTACCCCACCACCCCTGCCTAGGGCCCGCGGCTGATGAAATGCGCGGTAGCCTGGTGGGCACATTTCAACGAGGGGATGTCCTCCCTCGTGACCCAACCAGGTCTCCGCAATTCCTACCAGGTCCGGCTCCCCCTCTGACACAAGGTCACTAATGAGGGGGGCTTTGTTGACAACGGACCTGGCGTTGCAAAACATCAGCCGCAGACCCTGGCTCTGTATTCCCTGGCCACCTAGCCTGCGGGGGTTGTGGCACCTGACCGTTTGTAACCAACGGCTACGTGCCTCCAACCGGGAGGAAGGAACTTGTCTCCCCTCGGACCTGCCCCTCCCCACGACCCTCTGGATGGGGAAGCCCTCCACCGGAATGACTTGTGTTTCCCCCCTCTTAACGGAACCGTCCACCTCCCTCCGTCGTCTGCTGGCTCGGCCCGTTCCCTTCTGGCTAGTCTCAACCTGTCTAAACCCTCCCCCCTCCCTGGTACCCCCTAAAATAAACAGCAATTTTTTAACTAAAAAACCCCTACACCTGCGCTTTCGCCACTTCTCCTGACTTATTAGTCCCTCATCAAAGTGTGCCCTTGATAACACAGCGGGCCATACCTGCGAGAGGGGGGACTCCCGCAGTAGGATTAGGTCTGCCCTTGAATATATTACGGGTCACATCAACAGCAGGGAATCAATTGGGTACAGAGATGCTAGGATGGTCAGAATAAATATTAAATATTAAATAAGATGTTAAAATATATATTCAATAAATATTAGATAGATGTTAAAATTAATTAATTCCAGTAAGTCAATAATACGGTGTAGGGAAGTTAAAATCCTGGGTATGATGGTCCATAAATAATCGCATAAAGTGCACATGATCACATAAGTGCACTATCACAGGCGTGGCCTTAGCAAGTCCAGTCCAGTCCCATTCTTCCAGAGCCTCAGGCCTCAGCCAAAGATGGTACATGGTTGGGCCCCTTGCAGGATCTCCCGGCCCCCCTTGTGGGTCCTGGTTTAAGTTGGTTTAAGTTGGTTTAAACAGAGTCAGTAGGGAACAGGGCCTCAGCCTGGATCTTCTTAGGCCTTGGCCCAGCTGTTATGCGGCCTCCCGGCTCCCGGCTGCTAGACCTCCGATTTTCCCACTCACCGGTACACTAATGGAGTCGGTCGAATAAAGGAGTCCAGATTGGGTCATCTTGGCTATGGCCCTGCTGTTATCGGGCCTAGATCGTCCTCGCCAGGTGTCCCTCCCAGACTGGCATCCCGGCCTTCCGCGTCCTGGCCCCCCATGGCCCTCCGCACTCGGCAGTCCCGGCTTGCCTTCTGTCCAGCCTGGCGTCCCGGCCTCTGGCAACCCGGCCTCTCACGTCCTTCGGCCTTCGACATTCGGCACGCCTCGGCAGACCTTCTGGCAAGCCTCCTGCCCAGCCTCCTGCCCGGTCTCCGCCTCTCCAGCGTCCAGCAGACCTTCTGCCCGGTCTCCAACACTCCGCTTTCTCCCCCGCTTTCTCTCCCCGGCGGGCTCTACAAGCCCGGCATCGGCCCGGCATCGGCCTGACGCCCGGCGTCTCCAGCTGACCGGCGCCTTCCGGTTAGCAAAACCCCCGTTCTTGGCCGTCAACTCACCCTGGGAGGCCGTCCATGGCCTCAATGGTAAGCCAGGGTGGTCACTTACTGGGCCCGACCCTCAAAGCTGGTAAGGAGGGTCGGGCGGCATCCCTATTAACCAAAAAGCCCCCGCGACCCGCGCGGAGCTCAGAGGCAGACCGCCATCTCTTCGCGCATGCGCATTACTTATCAGATTACACATTAATATGTGATCATATTGATGGGTATGGATGTGTAATGGAGAATTAACAATCAGATAACAATGAAGAAGCAATTCTGTGCAAAGTTTAAGATAAGATAAATATCCATCCTTTGCAACCGTTATTAGCCATCTGGAATGGTAGCATTGTTCTATAAATAAAAATTTAAAGCAAATTTATGATATATGAAGAAGTTGATGTCTACAGCAAGGTATTATAACTTGATCATGGGGAATATAATTAAAAAGTGTTTATAATTTCTTGGCATTGTGCTACTGTTTTAACACGCCTGTAGATTCACATTGCAAAAATTGCTTTGCAATTTATCAATAAATAAGTACTGTTATTTATTATGATAGCTTTGTGTATATTTATTGTACACAATATGTACATGGAGAAAGGGCATTCTGATGGCATAGTTTTATCACATTGGAAATGACTCTACGAATGAGCCTACCATGCTGTGAGTGATATATTGTAAAGGAAAATCTCAGTTAACCACAGTGTACTGGATAGGGTTGGGATCTTCTTCAAGGCATATTTGCTTATGTTTACAGACATATTACATGATCAGTTATTGTTTTATGCTGTTTCAAGTTGCTATTAGTTGTTTTCTACTTATTTGAAGGAAGATGGTGGTTTCCTGTTAGTAAAAATAAGCTTTTCATTTTCAGCACTTGTAAAAGTATGAGGAATCTATATTAGCTGGAAGCCACAGGTAAAAAGAAATAAATACTTTTTCTTCTGACTATGCCCTGCAATAAATTACACAAATGGGTGTCATTTCAGTTTATTTTGTCAATACCTAGATCCAGTCAAGGTATTGAAGCTATATTTTATATCCTGACTATAGAGCAGGGGTATTCAACCTTGGCAGCTTTAAGACTTCTGGACTTCAACTCCCATGCTGGTTGAGGAATTCTGGGAGTTGAAATCCACAAATCTTAAAGTTGCCAAAGTTGGACACCCTTGCTTCTACAGCAGGGGTGTCAAACACAATTTCATTGTGGGCTGCATCAGGATTGTGGTTGACTTCGATGGGATAGGCATGGCTGTGGTGGGCGTGGCCAGCTCCCACCACTGCTGTATTTGCTCTCCTTGGCCAGGTCGCTCAAAGTATGTGCAAGAGGACAAAGTGTGTGGGTCAAGGAGGCCCACACCCTCTCCTTGTGTCTGCACTCAAGCTTGCCACTGCCACTACAACAAGACAAACACAGAGAGAGAAGGGGGGGGGCTCTCCCACCTTTGTTTGTGCGTGTGTGCATGTGTGTGTGTGTGTGTATGAGAGCAAGTGATCTATGATTCAGCCGAGGCACGCAAGCTGCTGGCAGAGAAGGGGGTGACAGAAGCCACCATGCTTTCCCCTGCGTGACCTGCTCCCTACCTCGCCAGTTGGCTGGAGCAAAGCCCTCCCATTTTTGTCATCGTCGTCATCCTCCTCAAGCAGTGGCAGGCTTCTGCACGCATGCACACACACTAGGATGTTGTGGGCCGGTCCAAAGTGATGCAGGCTAGACTCTTACAGTTTCCAAGATGGCCACGTGGGCCAGATCTGGCCTCATTGCAGGCTGGATTCAGCCCGCGGGTCTTGAGTTTTACATCCCTGCTCTAGAGATTATATCAACCATCTTCAGCCTACTGCTTCCATTTGTATTAACATTTCAACTTTCAGAATCCTCAGCTACTCTTTATGCTGTCTGAGAAAATATGGAACTTGAAATTGAAAACAACTGGGGAGGAAAGAATTCATTTGATTGGATGGATGGATGGATGGATGGATGGATGGATGGATGGATGGATGGATGGATGGATGGATGGATGGATGGATAGATAGATAGATAGATAGATAGATAGATAGATAGATAGATAGATAGATAGATAGATAGATAGATAGATAGATAGATAGATAGATAGATAGATAGATAGATGATAGATAGATTCACAGGTATAAATAATTATTTTAAAAGCTTCACTTTTTAAAAAAAAATCTTGTTTATGTTGTATGCCAAATACATTTGAGCACCATAATCATTATTTTTTCAGTGTCCTCATTTAAGTTTTTCCCAAACAGAATTGCAAATGATTATAGTTTCTTCCTTTTAACTGGTCGGATGAATTAGTATCTTGAATGAAAAGTTTGTGAAACTAAGATGTTACATTTGGTTTAAGCTAAATCAGCAGAAGGCAGGATACTTTGTGGACTTCAGGCAAATCCACAAATGAAGGGGTGTGTAATAATATGTTTAAGGAAACTGAAACTTGATGATTTGTTGCTTTACCATATTATAAAACTGTGTTTTCAGGGAACATCAACAGAAGCAAAGAGGCAAACTGAAAAATCCAGGAATGATGAAGAGCTTATTTCCTCTGTTGTAAAATCAGATGAAAGCAGCCGCAATTTGAGGTAAACAAGGGGATTTTTCTTCAAGTCTTAATAGCACATATTGCAGAAAATGCTTAGTCAGATATTTTCCCGGAAGAACAGAAGCTGTTGAATCTATTTTTAATATTCCTCATTTTGTAAAACGTGTGTTTCTAAAAGAAGATACATGTTGAAAATTAAGTACATATATTCTATTTTGATGCTATAAAAATATGTACATAATTGTGTTGTTAACTAATAGAGGAAATATTTAAAGTACTTGATACCTTAAATAAGCAAATTGTTTTTCTTACCAAAATTAAGCTGAATAATTTCTGTCAAAAATAAATAATCACTCTCAAATCTAATTTTATGGAGAAATTAAGCTCATATTGGAAATCAGTGGCACTTGAAAGTATTTAGATTTTCTGAGGAGCCCTGTTTTATGCAGTAGTGTATTTCAAAGTTGTTATTCCTGTTGTTTGGTATGAAAGCTATTTTAAACCAGAGAATTGTGTTTGTGTTTGAATAGTATATTAAATTTCTGCTGTCTAAAAACCAAAATGAAACTGTCAATCTTCTCCTTTTCCTTGCCAGAGAAGAGAGGGGGGGGGGAATAGACTTGCACAAAGCAACATGGCTGAGATTTATTCAGCCAAATGAAGCTTCTTTGTGTTGGCCACCAAGTGTTCTGTGTTTATTTGAACAGTGCTAGCACGTCACTGTGTATCAGATTATTTTTATAAAGCTTAATAATCAAAGTTGACAAATAAAATAACAAACAGTGAAAGATTCCGAGAATGGATGGCCAAATTATTAGGAGGAAAAACATATAATGAAAGGTTCCACTGTATTACAATAAATATGCAACTGCATGGGTGAAAGTAGGGTAGGATCTCACTGGCATCTCTTTTACATGTATTATAGTAATGTTTTGTATTTTAGTGCAATTTTTTTAAAAGGTGTGAGTATGATGCAAATGTTGTACAGCATTGCAAGTGGGAAGAGAAGCAGTTATTTAAAAAGTATTTATTTAAATATCTCACAATTGAATTGTGGACTCCCAACTACTGCTGTGTGGTAGATATGATAGCCTGTAAGAAAACACAAATTCTTAATCATTGGCTATGCTAACTAGGATTGCTGAGAATAGTAGTTCAACAATATTAGAGGCCCATTTATAAGCATGATGTGTTTTGTTGATAATTAAAACTTGGGTCTTTATAAACTCCTTTACTAAGTACTCCAAGATTCTTCTGGAGAAATCAGTGTGTATATAATTGTTGGCACATAATTTTTATTAGCAATTTATTGTTATCTAAGGATTTGTATCCTTGCACACTTTATAAAAAATGAATGTTTCCTTTCCCATACAATTAAACAACATAGTAATACCAAATCTAAGCAAAAAAGGTATTATAACAAATCAGCTTTGTGGAAGAATATTTTGTTATTTTTAATATTCCACAAATTCAGGTTCTCCTTGATTTATTATCACAGCTGGGATCAGAATTTCCATTGCTAAGCAAGGCAGTTGTTAAGTGAGCCATACCTAGTTTTACAACATTTTTTTTGCCATCACTGCACGTTGTTCAGTGAACCATACAGTCATTAAGCAAAATCAGCTTTCTACATTGGCTTTCCTTGTTGAAAGCCACTGAGAAGGTCACAAATGGCATTCACATGTCCCCAGAACACTGCAACTATTGTAAACACATGCCAGTTGCCAAGCAGCCTAATTTTTATCATGTGACCATAGGGAGGCTACGATGGGAAGGACAGTTTTAAATATATATTTTTCAGTGCCATTGTATCTTTGAATGGTCATTAAATGAATAGTTGTAAATCGAAGTAATATTTTATTTTCTGTATGCATACTTATAATTTTAAATTCTTACAGTAAGGACAGTTAAGAATAGAAGGGTACTTTATAAAAATTACTTAAAAAATAAAATATTGCAATATAGTAATTATTTTTTACTGACACATTTTCCCTGTTTCTCTCTTTGATCACAATATACCGTATTTTTGGAGTATAAGAGGCACCTAGCTTTTGGGAAGGAAAACAAGGAAAAATATCTGCCTCTGCCTCCCAGCAACCTGCCTTCTTGCAGCAAAAATCCTGTTTCAGTTTTAGCACAGCCTGATTAGCACAAGCAGCTGATCATCGGGCCTCCCGATGATCACTGTTTCAGGCTGAAGGAATTGCCATAGCCTATTGCCACCTCTGCATGCCCAATTTTCGGCCTCCACATCCCATTTTCAGCCTCCGCACACCCCGTTTTCTGCCCTATGTGCACCCCATATTCTGCCCGTTCCGGATAGTAAGAATTAGAATGGGCAGAAAATGGGGCACACAGAGGCCAAAAATGGGATGTTGAGGCTAAAAATGGGACATGCAGAGGAGGCAATAGGCAGTGGCAATCCCTGCAGCATGAAACAGTTGATGGTCATGAGGCCAATCCAACTGACAATCAGCTGCTCGTGCTTATCAGGCTGTGCTGAAACCGAAATAGGCTGTTTGCTGTTTGCTGCAAGCAGGCAAATTACTGGGAGGCTGAGGTCAAAGGGTGGGGGCCAGCAGGTAGGTGGGGCTATATTCAGTGTATAAGACACACCCACATTTTCACCTTCTTTTAGGGGGGGAAAGTGCATCTTATACTCTGAAAAATACGGTAGTCTTTGTATGTGGATCCTGATGATATCATGGTCTCCTTTGTTGCAGTATCCCTATTTACATCTATCCCCCCCCCCCCAAACGAGCATATGAAATAATAGGTTTTTAAAAATAGGAGAATAATAAAACACAGATCAGAATAACTAGCTAGGAACATAAATCATGAAGCTACTCCAATACTGCCAACATATCTTCTTCACATTCAAAAGGGCATGAGCAAATAAAAGGGACACCCATGGGATCCTAATATCAGGTGTCATTGCAGAAGCTGTCCTGTGTGAATTAGAACACTCTGCATTTTAAAACTACACATCTACACTTTGGTGCCACTGTGTGTACCATAACAGTTGTCATCCTCAAAAGAAATGCACTGAAAGACTTTCTGTGACTTTCCTATATTACCGAGGTCTATCTTCCCAGACATATAATTCCCAATGGAGGAAGAAACAGCTAGACAATTATCATTTTTAGATGTGCTTGTCAGCAGGCAGAAAGATGGAAGCAGTTTATCATAAGGCTATCAACACTCCACACATTCTTAGTTTCAACAGTAACCATCTACTGTCACACAAAAGGAGTTGCTTCAGAACACTATATGGCAGAGAACCCACAGTAGTACCGAGCAAGCTAAACAACTGGAGAGAAGGTACCGTCATAAACAATTCAAGCATAATGGGTACCCACAAGTATTTAATACAAGATGCCCGCGCAAAATGCAAAAGAAGAAAGGAACAAAGAAGGTAAAAGACCAACTATATGACACACTCTGCCATACATCAAAAACATTTCGGAAGCAGTAGAATGCATCTTTCAAGATCTGCAAGTGGGCATTGCACACTGCACAGAGGCAACCATATGAGGACAAATTATGCATTGTAAAGATCGCTTGGAGGTGGGAGATACTTCCAATGTAATCTACCAGATTCCCTGCATGGACTGCCCTGTGCCCTGCCCTGTGACGTATGTAGGACAAACGGGGAGGAAGCTAATCACCAGATTGCAAGAACACAAGTGAGCAGTCAGATTCGGAGACCTGACGCTCATTATTCTAAATTCATTGCAATGAACAAAGACACACATTTAATTTCGCAGATACTAAGATTGTTAGCCATGCAGCTACAAAGATAGCCAGGGAAATGATTGAAGGCTGGAAAACAGGCCCCTTGTTAGTTAACAGGAGTGCTGATTTACCACCAGTTGATCAAGTACTTAGGAGTTAGGGTTGGCAGCACAAGGAAACAACAGCCAATCGCCAGCCATCAACAATCAGCCAATAGCCATCACATAAATACAACTCACTGAATAGCCCAAATCACTTATTCCAGTAGAGAGAAATTCCCTGAAAATGGCTCCACCATGAGTCCAAAAGCTCAGAAAAATAAATTTCTGGTCCCAGATTCAACCTTGCATCATTATTTTGGGACGTATATATTTGGCTTCCTTCATGTTAAAAGATTCCTTATACTGCCATTAAAACCTATAGATTGGGCAGCATTGGGATAAAAATGTTACATTTGAAAATCAAAATATATTTATGAAACTGGAGTTTGGGAGAGGTTTAAAAAAAGAACACAAGCCTTATCCCCAGGTCAAGAATTTCTGATCACATAAAAAATGCAATAACTTTTTCCTGTTGAGGTTAAAGTTGGCAATACTTGTATGAACTTCTAAGTCACAGAAGAAAGCAAAAGCAAGCCTCTTGTTTTGGGGCATGACTTTGAAAACCCAAGCCATCTGTATAACAGGCTCTGGTGTGCCTTATACTCCAAAAAATATGGTAATTTCCTTGATTCAACCTACCTCACAAAGTGACTATTGTGAGGCTGACTTCCTGTATACTTCCTTAATTTCTTTAGAGATGGACAAGACAGAAATAATGCATACACAGGTATCATCTCCCCAGGTCTATGTTGGCAAGTTATTTCTTTGGGGTGGGGGAATATAGGATAAATTGGTAAGTTTTAGTTCAGTTTAGTGAGGCCCTTTCTTGTATATCTGCAGCAAAATTATGGTTAGAATGCTACCCAGCCAATTTACTTTAAATGATGTCCCATGCCATGCCATGCCATTGCATTTGCTCGATTTCACTGCTATTTCCATGAGAAAGACAATGTAACACACAATGCTCGGATTTTTAATACTGTTCTCATCCCAGAATGCTGGCTCAACCTGCTGAGTCAGATCGTTCATTTGTCTGGTCTTACATTGTTAGTTCTAATTTCACTATAGCTCTCACAATGCTGTGGCCAGCTGACTCTCCCATCCGTACCTAGTTTGAAATGTATTGCGCAGTGCAGATTTACAACCTTGAAGAAACCATTGAAAGTTATGAATAATGAAGCTATAAGTAGCATTAGTAATATGAAGCAGTATTACATTGAATCCGGCTACTGGATTATCTAGTATATGCCTGTCTGCTCTGCCAGCTCCCAAAGTCTTAAGGCAAGACATTGGCTATTTATCAGTCAAGGGCTGCATTTAGCTGTAATTACAGTAGTTAGTAATGTAGACAGCAGTTCCCAGTGGTTGAGCTCTAATGCAGGTAGGATCTCTCCTTTTCTCGTGTCAACTTGATTTTTCTTTATAGCGTGGGGGGGGGAGGTAAGATTGTTCTTCCAGCTGTCACTTGAAATTTGGTTGAAAAGATTTTCCAATCCTGCCTTAGTAAATCATATCTTAGATTGTCTACTGGAAGTGTTGGGATTTGAACATAAGCCCATTTATACCTTTTCTTTGGTATTTTGAGAGTTCCCCCCCCCCCCAAGCTACTTTTTTGTTATATTTAATCTCTGCTTTTGTTTACAAATTATATGCTACCATAGATAGTCTGCTACTCAAATACTTACAAATCTACTATGCGGAATATTAGGGTTAAGAAGAATTAAATCAAAAACAATATGCACAATAGTTCTATCAGCTCAATACTGAATTGAACGCTGATTCAAGACTATTTTTTCTTATTTCCTGCTGCTTTAAACAATTATGCCCATGTTACTGTAATCTCCTAACAGTTTTCATACAAACCTCTCTATCTTAGACATTCATGTGAAACGTGATTTTCTAAGAAAGGCATACTTTTGGCAAAATGTATAGGCAAGAACACAAAAGAAAGGTAATTTTAACAAGTATAATTGAATGATGCAGTTGCCTATTTATGATCTCAATATTGATGTATTTGGAGGTAATTCAAATGACAGGTTGTTTGCTTAGGGAACTACAATGAAGTATGTCTGAAGTTTGGCATATAAATACTATCAGTTTTGAAATTGGCTTTTGAAGAAACATCAATTCTAGGAAACAATTGGTGCATTGTTGTAATAGTAAACTGTATTACTATCATAAATTCTAAAGAAAAAAGAAAAATCCTGAGATAGCAAGTAAAAACTATAGTAAAGTGTATATTTATAAAGCTTAAGTGTCATATTTTCCAAATGGCAAAACAAAATTTAGACATGTTCAGACAGATACTAACAATGGTATATAAAATGGATAAATAAAATGTTTTTTTGCTGCAATTGAACAAGTTTATAATAAGGGCAATATAACAAAACATAGGTTAATATTTAAGGAACTCCTTCACAATAGGGACAAATTCTTTCTTTGAATGGGATATCCTGTAATTTCCCCTCAAGAACAGCTGCTAGAAGGGCATTAAATCTTGCCAGAATGCAAGGTCCTTCTGAATTTGGGGATCATTATTTGATTGACATCTAGTCATCTTGAATAAAGGACTACCCATCTTTGAGTATGGCAGTTAGATCTGATTGCCTTCCAAAACCTTGGCTGTTTAAAGGCTACTTCTGTGTATTCATAAGGATTGCATGGGGAGGTGGGGACCCAATTATGTGCATAGAAAAAGCTTTGATGGAATTCAAGGCAACGCTCCTAGGATTCAAGACTTGTCTATGATCAAGGTACTAGCCACATCCAAATCTGCTTAACCTCAGTAACTGACCCCAATTTGGCTCCTAGGAAAGAACACTTGACTTCATGGAGGTTAGAGAAAAGGTACTTTTACTAGGGAACTGGGTGCAGCACAAATGAGGCAAGCTGGGAAAACCCATATGAAAATCATATATTGAAAGCAATCCCCAATGTCCAAAATCCTCCCCATTCAATCAAATGCTATTCCAATGTTTTGGGAACCTGGTGCATCAAATGCTGCTGTAAATTCCTTTCCCAGGGCCAATGTTGTTGTAAACAAGTACAATGACAATAAATAATAATTATTATTGTTGTTGTTAATCTTTGGTGAGATTCACAGCCTTTGGGGCTGGTTGGTAGCTCAACAGCTCGAGTCCTAACCAAGGACCTAGGAACTGACAAGGTAACGTCGGAGGATATAAGCTGTTCCAAGCAGGGTAGCCCTTTGTAGAGTCAGAATGCTCAAGTCCGGCAAACCTAGAACCTCCACATAGTGAGGCAGTCCCCTAGGTATTGCTCCAAGGGCTCCAATCACAATCGGGACAACACACGACTTTCTCTTCCATAGTCGCTCAACTTCAATTTGCAAGTCCTGGTATTTTGTGATTTTTTCTTGCTGCTTATTTTCAATTCGTGCATCACCAGGTATTGCAATGTCAACGAACCATACTTTTTTCTTTTCAATTATTGTTATATCAGGCGTGTTGTAGGACAAGTGCCTGTCAGTCTGAATTCTGAAGTCCCACAAGATCTTGACTTTCTCATTCTCTAAAACTTTCTCAACCTGATGTTCCCAGTGATTTTTGCGGTACTCAAATCCAAACGTCTGGCACAATTTCCAATGAATGATCTTAGCAACACGGTCATGGTGTTGTAGGTAGTCAGTTTGTGAAATTTTGCTGCACCCACTGACCAGGTGGTCGACTGTCTCATCTTTCTCATTACAGAGGCGACATGTCCTTGTTGGTGGTAACATGTTGAATTTTTGCCTTCATGCTCTTGAGCTGCCAAAATAAAGCCTTCTGTTTCTTTTTTCAGTACTCCTGATCTTAACCAGTTCCAAGTTAGTTTTTGGTCAGCTTTGCCTTCAATACTTTTCAAGTATTGGCTATGCATAGCTTTGCTTTTCCAATTTTCAGCTTGTTTCTCAATTACTTCTTTCTTATATTCAGCTTTTGACTTAGTTGTCTTTAAAAGGCCTCCTTTATTTACTTCCTTAATCATTGGTTCTTCACTTTTCTGGATATAATTATTCAAGCTGTGTGTCATGCCTGTTTCTTTGTTGATTTAGGAAAGACCACACTTAGACATTATTTTGAAATGTTTAAGGCTCCTTTTACTAAATAACATAAGCGTACAGATCAAGAAAAGCTGAGAATGAATAGTTTAGGCGCGAACAGAAAGTATTAAGCTTAAGCCCATCCCAATCCCCAAACCCCCCCTGTGCATTGTCCAATGTGCTCTCATGTCCAACATCAGGTGGGCAGGTCTTCACCATCCTGGAATGCAGGTCCGTTGAGCAGAAGATAACACGAACCACAACATTGTCCACCAGCAGAAACTCTCATCCCAAACCCCCCCCTCCCTCCCCGTTTCCATGGCAGCGAAGCGGGAAAAGCGAGACTGACATCCGGACCTCCTCCAGGAACAGTGGGAAATGCAGGGCAACAACAAGTAGACGCCAGGCTACACCTGAAAGACAAGAGGGGAGAGACAAAACAACATAGAGGAGAAAGGTAAAAAAAAGAGTCAAGGTTTGTGGGGATATTTGGCATAGAACTGGCGTACCAGTTTAGGAGCTTTGAGATGCTCCTTATCCACCCATTCGTTGTGAGAAGGGGGAAAATCTTTCCACATGACCAGGAACTGAGTTTTATTTCTGCGGATTCTGGAGTCCAAAATGTCCCGGACCTCATAATGTTGATGACCATCCACCATAGTAGGAGCAGGCGTGTCAGGAACACGTTTGCGGAGATGGGAGGTACGAGCAGGTTTCAGTAGGTGAACATGGAACACAGGGTACAAACGTCGGTAAGTTTTGGGGAGATCTAAACGAACCGAAACAGAACTGATAATCTTGGTTATCGTGAACCATAAACACTGATAGCTGTTGAAAAATCTGCGTGTAAGCCTGAATAGACATATCACCCTGCTGCAAACTTTTTAGTTTCATTTTGGCCTTCCGCTCAACACGGGGGTCTTCAAAACGCCTTCGAAGAGCATTCATAAAACGATCGAAATCACGAAGCGCAGGGGAGCGGCAGTTATGCAAAGAAACTAGCCAATTAGAAGCTTGATCTTCTAGGGTCATAGACACAATTCTTATTTTGATTTCATCATCCATATCAGCAGCGTAAAATTGCATATAGTTATCGACGTGAATCAGAAAGAACGCCAGTTTATCGGCACTTCCGTCGTATTTCACACCCAAAGGAGGCAGTTTAGCAAGACGCCGGGGGTTAATGGGATTTGCTCCCCTTCCGGCTTGAGGTGGGGGGGAGGGTGTTGCTCTCCTGCGCTGCCTGTCTGGTTGAGGGGGGGGGGAGGGTGTTGCTCTCCTGCTCTGTCTGGCAGAAGGCGCCTCTCTCCTCGTTTCCATGCCGGCTTGAGGGGGTGGGGAAGGTGTTGAAACCCTGCTTCGTGAACGTCTCGGCTGTGGGCGATCCGCCTCCCTCCCCCATATTTTTTCCAGGGCCTTTCTCTTGTCCTCGGCCTGGCGGAGTAAGTCCTGAGCCATCTCCTGTAATTCACGTTCCTCTCTTAAGAGTTCCGGAACGACATTCTTTGGGGAAAGCCGACGTCTGGAGACGTTTACCCCACTCATTCCTACCCCTTCCGACCATCGTTTGGGTTTGACTGATTGTTCAGCGGGTAGTTTTAGATCTAGGCCAGCCAAGCCTTCCATCACTGACCTGATCCCTTCAGATTGAACCGGAGGATGCGATGGAGGATACGATGCTTCAGCACCCAAAGTTGATTCAGGCAGGACCTCCACCAACGGAGGCTCCTCTTTTGAAGGGTCCGACATCAGGCCAGGGTTTTCTTTTTTTTTTTTTTTTTTCTGTGATTCTCAGCTTAATGTCATGCCTGTTTCTTTGTTGATTTAGGAAAGACCACACTTAGACATTATTTTGAAATGTTTAAGGCTCCTTTTACTAAATAACATAAGCGTACAGATCAAGAAAAGCTGAGAATGAATAGTTTAGGCGCGAACAGAAAGTATTAAGCTTAAGCCCATCCCAATCCCCAAACCCCCCCTGTGCATTGTCCAATGTGCTCTCATGTCCAACATCAGGTGGGCAGGTCTTCACCATCCTGGAATGCAGGTCCGTTGAGCAGAAGATAACACGAACCACAACATTGTCCACCAGCAGAAACTCTCATCCCAAACCCCCCCCTCCCTCCCCGTTTCCATGGCAGCGAAGCGGGAAAAGCGAGACTGACACCGTGTCTTTCTTCTTCCACAGTCTGCTTTACTTGTAGGAGTCCTCGACCACCTTCTGCTCTTGGTAGATATAATCAGTCAACATCACTTTTAGGGTGGAAAGCATGATTCATTGTCATAAGCTTCCTCGTTTTTCTGTCCAAATTGTCCAACTCCATCTGGGTCCAGTCAATTATTCCTGCAGAGTATCGAATCACAGGTATAGCCCAGGTATTTATGGCTTTTATGATGTTTCTCCACTCAATTTGGACTTTAATATCTTGCGGATTCGTCGAATGTACTTGGTTGAAGTTAATTCCTTGACTTTATTATGCATTAAGTCAGAGGCCTCTAAAATGCCCAAGTACTTGTAGCCTTCTTCTGGTTTTACTGCCTTTATCATTTCTTCATTCTCAAGTTCTATTCCATCATCTTCTATGACCTTGCCTGCTTTGGTTGCCATTGTTGCACATTTGTCAATTCCAAACTGCATACCAATGTCTTGGCTAAATTCTTTTGTGCTTTCAATTAATAAGTTCAGTTCAGCTTTTGTTTTACCAAACAGCTTCAAATCATCCATGTACACTAAGTGTGAAATTTTCAGTCCCTTCTTTGCAAGTTCGTATCCACAGTTCATCTTCTTCAAAATGATTGTTAGTGGTAGCATTGAGAGTATAAAAAGAAGGGGTGAAAGGGAATCACCCTGGAAAATGCCTTGTTTAATTTCAACTTCACTCAGTTCTTCTTCATTAGCCATAAGTTTTGTTTTCCAGAGATTTATTGAAGTTTCCATGAATTTTTGTATGTTACTGCTGATGCCAAAGATTTCCAGGTATTTCTTGATCCAGCTATGGGGAACTGAATCAAACGCTTTCTTATAGTCTATCCAAGCCATGAACAGTTTGGTTCATCTCTTCTTTGAATTCTTTATTATTATTATTATTTACTTTATTCATAAAACATGAAACTCAGCCAACTGAACATTTAAAAATGCATTGCAAATACTATTGACTGGTGCTAATGATTGATACAGTTTGCTGCCAGCATCCTAGGTATCAATCAAGTATTTTCTTAGAATGTAAGATGTTCCAAGTAGCGCCGTTTTTTGCAGTTACACTGGTGTTATTGCAGGAAGCTGCAATTTGCTGATATATTTAGTAAAATTTTTGGACATGGTGCCAAGTGCCCCGATGACAATTGGTGTCACTGTGACATGCTTCGTCCATAGCCGTGTAGTTTCGATGGCAAGGTTGCGATATTTCATTATTTTTTCTAGTTCTTTTTCTTCGACTCTGGCATCTCCAGGAACAGCGATATCAATGAACTGTATACTTCGGCCCTCTACAACCGTGATATCTCTGTGTGTTGTGCTCCAAATGACGATCTGTTTGTATTCAAAAGTCCTACAAGATCTTCACCCTCTCATTCTTGATAACCTTTTCTACCATGACTTTCTGGATACAGGTAAACCATATTTTTTACATAATGACCAGTGGATTAATTTAGCAACTCGGTCGTGTACAGCTTTGTAATCAGTTTGTGCGATTTTGCTGCATTCACATATTAAATGTGAAACAGTTTCGACTTTGTTATTGCAAAGTCGGCAGTTTGGGTTGTCAGTGGATTTTTGAATCTTTGCTTTCATGGCATTAGTTTGTAGTGGTTGTTCTTGAGCGGCCAGTATTAAACCTTCCGTTTCTTTCTTGATAGTTCCCATCTTAAGCCAAGTTATGTCAAGTTGTCATCACATTTTCCTTCAATGTTTTCAAGTGCTGTTCATGCAAAGCCTTGGTCTTTCATCTATTTTATCTGTCATCCAGCTGTTTTTCCTTATATTCTGCCTTTGTTTCTGTTGTTTTTATGCTGTTCTCCATTTTTACTGTACTTTGGTTCACATAATCATTCAAACTTCATTTTTCTTCTTCTACAGTTTGATGGATTTGCAATAGCCCCCTGCCCCCTATTTTTCTTGGCAGGTACAACCTGTCAATGTCACTTCGTGGATGTATATGGTATATATTCAAAAGTTTGCATGTTTTCCGGTCCAAGTTTTCCAGTTCAGCCAGAGTCCAATTGATGATTTCAGCTGAATAGCGTATCACTGGAACTGCCCATGTATTAATGGCTTTAATTATGTTTCCAGCATTCAGCTTTGATTTTAATATTTTGCGGACTCTCCTGATGTATTCCTTTTGTGTTGACTCTTTGACTTTTTCATTCAAGATCTTATCTGCTTCCAATATGCCTAGGTACTTGTAACCATCATCCTTTGCTATTGCTTTCACTATATTTCCATTTCCCAGTTCTATTCCTTCTGTTTTTTCCATTTTTCCTCGCTGCATGGATAATATAGCACATTTTTCAAGTCCAAAGTTCATTTTGATGTCACTGCTGAACAGTTGAACTGTGTTGAGTATTGATTTAAGTTCAGTGGGGCTTTTTGCATACATTTTTAAGTCATCCATGTATAGTAGATGGTTTATCTTGCCATGTTATCTTGAGATTTGGTATCCCAGTTTTGTGTTCCGTAGGATTATTGTCAGGGGAATTAATGCAATGTTGAACAGTAGTGGTGAAAGTGAATCCCCTTGGAAAATTCCTTGTCTGATGTTGACTTCACCAATGTTCTCCCCGTTTGTTGTTAGAACGGTTTTCCATCTTTGCATATTTGCTTTCAAAAATATACAGATATTTTTGCTAATTCCAAAGTTTTCCAGACAGGTGTTAATCCAGCTGTGGGGTAATGAGTCAAATGCCTTATTGTAATCAATCCAAGCCATATTTAAATTTATTTTCCTTCGTTTTGCATTTTTTAGTACCATTTTGTCTATGAGCAGCTGATCTTTTGTTCCTCTTATTTTATTTATTTAATTATTTAAATTTATATCCCGCCCTTCTCCTAAAAAAGGACCCAGGGGGGCGCACAGGCGTTATTAAAACCATACAAAGATACAAAAATACATAATTATTAAAAACTATTAAACTATCCCTGTGCTAAAACTAATAAAACTCTACAATTTAAAATTTACCCTATAAAAGTCAGAAACGGGGGTTATGCTAGGCCGGTTTGTTGGAATAAATAAGTTTTAAGACGTTGACGGAAGAGGCGGAGATCCCCGATGATGCATAGATCGGGGGGTAGGTCGTTCCAGAGGGCAGGGCCCGCCACAGAGAAGGCTCTCCCCCTGGGCGTCGCCAACCGGCATTGCCCGGCTGACGGTACCCGGAGAAGGCCCTCTCTGTGGGAGCGGATCAGTTGAAGGGATGTATGGGGCAGGAGGCGGTCGCGTATGTAGCTAGGCCCCGAGCCATGGAGCGCTTTGAAGATGGTCGTCAGCACCTTGAAGCACACCCGAAAGGCCACAGGTAGCCAGTGCAGCTCGCGCAGGAGAGGTGTTATGTGGGATTGCCTTGAGGCACCCATAATCACCCGCGCGGGCGCATTCTGGACTAACTGCAACCTTCGAGTGCACCTCAAGGGGATCCCCATGTAGAGAGCATTACAGTAGTCCAGCCGGGATGTCACTAATGCCTGAGTGACTGTGCGAAGGGCTCCCCGGTCCAGTAAGGGGCACAACTGGCGTATCAGGCGTACCTGATAAAACGCCCCCCTGGCCACAGCCGTCACATGGTCCTCCATGGTCAGCCGGGAATCCAGGAGGACACCCAAGTTGCGCGCCCTCTCCATGGGGGCTAGTTGTTCACCCCCAATGGCCAGTGTTGGACTTACCTGGCTGTACCGGGGTGCCGGAAACGACAGCCACTCAGTCTTCCTCTTGATTTTTTATAATTTCCTTTTTGTTCTACTGGATACAAACTGTTTTCTATCAAATGATTGAATATTGTATTTGCCAGTATCCTTGTAAAAAGTTTGAACGTTGTTGGCAGACAAGTAATTAGGCGATAGTTGCTTGGTTCTGTGCCTTTTTCTGGATCTTTCATTATCAAGTAAGTTCGTCCAGCTGTTAGCCATTCTTCGCTTGTTGCATCTTGAAGCATTTGATCAAATTGAGTGGCCATGCGATGATGTAGGCTGGTCAGATATTTTAGCCAGTATCCATGCAGTCCATCCAGGCCAGGTGCACTCCAGTTCTTGACCTTCTTTGCTTGTTTTGTCACCATGTCAGTTTTTATTACAATATTTTTCATCTTGTTTTGTATTGTTTGTTGTGGAATATCTTTGATCCAGGAGGCAGTGTTATTGTGTTCCACTGGGTTTTCGCACAGTTCTTTCCAAAAGTTCCAAGTTTTTTCTTTACATGGGTGAATATTAGTTTGGATTCGATTTTCATCAAGGGACCGGTAGAAGAGGTGTTAGTTTCTTCTGAACTGGACATTTTCACGATATTGTTTTATTCGTCCTTTGTATCTTTCAATTTTCCTTGCTGTTGCTATCGCACGTTGTTTTAGTTCTTCCATAATTTCTATTATTGTTTTTTCCTCCAGGTTGTATTTTTTGTGTAAACTATTTTTCAGCTTTTTGTTCTTTAGTTTTCCTTCTTTCAAGTACTTCAGATTGCTGATATCCCCTCGTAGTTTTTTAATTTTATTTTCAAGTCGAATTTTCCACTTTGGTGTTCCAGGGGGTTTCTTTTTTGGCATTTTATAACCTAGTTCTGCAGTTATAACAGCAGCTGTGCTATACATTAATTGGTTGGTTTCATATAGTGTGCTGGATGGGATGGAAGTTAAATGTTGTTCACGGCAGTTAACAGATCTTTCATTTGTTTGCTGTGCACTTCGCGAATGATAGGTAGTCTTTTTCTTCCTACATTTTATTTGATGTGGTTTTCAATTTTTTCTTTCAGCATTTTTGCGAGATCACTTAGCTCTACACTTTCAAGTTGTTGCACAGGAGGGTCTTCGTCCTGTATGTTTGTTTCTTCCACTGGCTTTTCAATTTGTTTAGGTGTTGGAGCAATTGCTTCAGCTTGTTCATCATCACTTGTTTTCTTTTTAGCCAATATTTCTAGATGTTGCATTTCCACTTCTGTGAAAACTTTATTACGGATGATGAAGCGCCTTTGATCCATTAGTCTTTGTTCAGTTACACCACTTTCCGGATGTTGTTCCTTCCACAGTTGCATCATTCTTTTTTGAAATCCCCTGGTTGTTGGTTCTGCCTGGTAGTAATATTTGATGATTTGTTGATTTTCTTCGGTTGTCCAAGTTTTGCGCTTTGGTTCCAGTTGCTTTGCAGTTGCACGCCCTGGTTCCCTGGCAGTGACAACTGAGCCCTGTAGCCCATTTTTCGACAGATGTCCAGGAGCCATAGCATCTGACGTCGTCCTTGTTGACCGGGCCGACCAAAGATCCAAAGTGGATTTTTGTTCGTTTCTCCTCATCATTAGTGAGGGTCAGTGCCTGGGTTGGTTCTCAGTGTTAAGCCACTACTGATTCAAGGATGATAATATCATAACTGTAGGAACCGCACCAGATAGCTGTTCAGGCCCAGCCACAGCAGGAAAGAGGCCTACCTTCCTGTTGGTGGTAGAAAGGAAGGGTCAGGAATGGGGGAGGAGGAAAGAGGCCTACCTCCCTGTTGATGATAGGAAGGAAGGATCAGGAATGGGGGGGGGAAATGAGGCCTACTTTTCTGTTGGTGGTAGGAAGGAAGGGTCAGGAATTATTATTATTATTATTATTATTATTATTATTATTATTATTATTATTATTATTATTATTATTATTATTATTATTATTATTATTATTATTATTATTTCCTTGAAAGCAGAAAGATGGCTCGGCTTTGGCCACTCTAGTTCCTGTTAGTGTCTATAATCCCCAAATTCTCACAGCATTCTTTCACATCTCCAGCATTCTTCCCAAATGCCCCTTCTGCCCTGGTTATGTATGTTGCTAACAAGTGTCAAAGAAATGAAAATAAGCACCTGACATTTGGTCCCCCTTTTCAGAGGTGTTAGCCCTGGGAAAGAAAAAAAAGAGGAAACTTAAATAAGCAATCAAATAGGATTAGGCATTTGGGGTTTGTTGGGGTATTTCTGGTGGAAGGAACATAGGAGTTTGGTAGCCCGAACATGACATCCGTCAATCCATTCAGATTGTGAGGCAGGGAAATGTTTCCATGCAATTAAATATTGTACTGTCCAAAATTTCTTTTAACTTCAAAGTGTTGCTCTCTTTCTATAAAAATGGGAATGGGTGGCATGGGAGGAGGCAGGCAAACGGGCGAAGTGACTTCTGGCTTTAGTAAACTAAAGTGAAAAACAGTGTGGATTCTTTTTCTGGTTCTTTAGCAGTTCTAGTTGCACAGTGACCGGGTTTATAATTTTGCTGATAGAGAATGCAGCTATGTGTTTAGGGCCCAGGTTTCTGGATTGTTGGGTGGACTGTATGTATTTGATGGAAGGGTATACTCAGTTGCCGAATTTAAACTCCTTTGGCTTGGCACACATTTTATCAGCTTGCTGCTTGAATGCTTCCTGCACTGCTTCTAAGGTTCTTTGGGTTTCTGGACAAGTGTTTTGCAATTGTTGTATTCTCCATGGTATCGACAGGAGAGTCCAGGATGGGTTATTTTAGTCTGCTAGCTTGTTGACTGAATTGAAATTCTGAAGACACACCTCTCTGGTAACAGTTTTCAGTCTTTCAATTCAGCCTCAGTTCGCAGGATTTACTTTCAAGCTCAGAACTCTGAATTGTCGACATTTGGATAGTTAAATTTAGCTTTTTTGAACATAGGTAGTGATTTGGAGTAGGTTGTTGGAGCCACGGAACATGTTTTCCTGCTCATTGGAGCTGGCTGCAGTCCCTTTTGAATGCCTCAGCTGCAGTCCCTTTTGCATGCCTCAGCAGAGCGTTTCAGTTTTGCTGCCTAATTAAGCCATGGTTGGTGTGCCGTGGCTTCAAAGTCTGCCGACGCTCTCAATTGAGACAAGTGGCCCCGGGGCTAATTCCTTCATGGAGTGGCTAGGAAAGGTGGACTTGCAAAGAAAGAGTTTTTGGGAGGCTGCGGAGGTTCTTGGCTGCCTCAGCTGGGGTTTTCGTGCGCGCTTTTACTGCGCCAGCCATTTTCAAATCACTGTCAGTTGTGGTTTGAATTCTGAGGCTGTCAGCAACCCCTGCAATTACAGCCAGTGGCTCCTGAGCTACATTTTGTCAAGAAGCGAAGATAACATTGGGAAGCTGCAGGGGGACTTCTGTATAGGTTCTGTGAGGCGCTGGGCATTCAAAGGGACTCAGTGCCTGGTTTTTCTATCAGGAGTTTTTGCACCAATTTTTTCCTCTGTGCGGACGGCAAGTCCTCCAGCCTCATTCTGTTGCTTATTGCTGGGGCAGCAGTGCCAAGTCTGTGTTCCCTTGTTGAGAGGCCTAAGAGATTGGGGACAGGGAGTTGTCAGAGGCTCCAAAATTTCTTGAGTGATTTGCAGAATCAAGCCTCCTCCTCCACTTCACCACCTCCTCCACATCTTCACCAGGACTATCCTTGGTTGGGAATAATTCTCTGGGAGCTATCCCTCTGGCCTGTTGTCTGGTGTAAAAGCTGAGCTTTGTCCCTGAGTTTTGTTTTTCCAAATCAGGCCTGTTCCAGTACCAGAATATAGGGAACTCTAGTGCAGCCTCTGGCCCAGGAAGAAGAGAGTCATCACCTTTACAAAATGATACCAATGGCAGAGGCCTTGTTAAGCCCAGGACAGTCAGCCTAGCAGTGGCTGTGAAGATCAAAGCCAAGGCCAGGGTCCATAAGAGGGCATCCAGAGCGGAGGAGAAAGCGGTTGCACAAAGGCACAAGGCATTGGACAAAGAATTTAATTGGGCCAGACAAGGGTCAGACTGGCAGAACATCTCAGATCCTAGGCTGGAAAGATCTGTGGAGAGGGGGTCCTCTTGCATACACACACCCCAATTCAATTGGGTTCATTAAGTCTGTGACTACCCAAATTACAGTGTTTGCTGCACTTTCCGATAATTCAACTATAACGTCCATAGAAATTTCTTACCAAGATACACAAGCCACTGCTTGTAGAAATTCCATGGGTTTCCCTGGTTGCCTTTTTGCCAAAGCACAGCTGGCCACATAGTTTTCAAAGTCTTTTTTTGAGGGGCAGCCACCAAAATAGTTGTTTGACCAGATGCAGGGTCTTTACAAAACCAAAGTGCCTTGCTGCTTTTGAATTGTGGAAAGTCTATAAAACAATTTTGCCCCCACCTAGGCCCATCCATCCCTCAAAGTGCACCCCTCTTTGTGAACTATCAGCCATTCATCGTCTTTTAAGACAGTTCTGAATTTGTCTAATGTTTCGAAGGAGACACTTATCTCAATTTTATCCTGGCCTCTTGTAATTACTTCCACTGTCAATTGATTTGACGGAATGACCAGAATGGAATTATTTTATGAAGTTGGACTTAGAGGCCTATTACCATGTCAAGATTAAGGAAGGGGTAAGTGGAAAACAAACTTCAACTGCCCTCTGGGGTGTTTCTGATTAAGAGTGCTTCCTTTTGCCTCCAAGGAGCCAATGCCATATTCAAGCAACTAATAAACAAAGTCCTGCACGAATACCTTAGGGGGTGCTTATGTACTTTGATGACATTCTAATCTATACTAGAATGAGCACATGAAACTCAAGTGAGCAGTGTTAAAAATATTATGAGCAGCTCAGATGTACGCTAAGCTCTCAAAATGTGAGTTTCATCAGGACAAAATAGAATACCTAGGGTATCAAACTCACATGAGGGAGATGGACTCAGAGCAGATTAATGCGGTGCTAGAGTGTGTCTCCTCTTGCACGAGGAAGCAACGTTGGAGCTTCCTGAGATTTGCGAACTTTTATCAGCAATTTATTTCTTCTTTTTGCAAATTGCTCTACCTACCATGAACTTATTAAAGACAAAAGAGAAGGGCAAGCCCAAACCTAGTCAACCTTTGAACTGGACTATGGAATGCCAGGCAGCCTTCAAAACATTTAGGTGGCTATTTGCAGCAGAGCCCATGCTAAGACACTTTTGCCATCCAAGCAGATGCTAGGGTTATGGCCGTAGAGGCTGCATTACTATAGGACAACCCCCAGAGAATCCTTCAATCTTGTGCCTATAGCTCCCAAAAACTAACTGACACAGAAAGCAGTCCCAATAAGGGCCCTCTCCATTCCCAGAGCTAAGATAAAGTTTAGAGTTCCCTTGTGATTCTCCATCTGCATTTCTACTGGCTCCATTATAAAATGGGACCAGGCTCCCCAAGCCATAGTCCTGTCCAGCTGGCAAAATGTTATCGGCACCCTCAATTGTCTGATCCTCCGTCCCAGTTTCTCTATTACTTCAGGGCTCACCACGCATCTAGGGCAGCCCAAGTCCAGCAAAGCCAACTCCTTCCCCTGGCACCCGATGATGGCACCTTCAGTTCGACTGCAATGGTGATAGGATTCACAGAGCAACTTATCAGCATGTCATTGTCAGAGTCTGTGTAGCTCTTCTCTGAGGTACCCCAATCTCCATAACTGGGTGGGGAGAATTCAACAACTTGGACTCCCTCCAATGTCATTTTGTGGGGCCTCGGTGTGAACTTTCCCACCTTTCCTGCAATGCCATGCAATTTTGGAGTTGTTTTGGAGAGTCAGCAGTCAGTAGCCTGGTGCATTTCCTTCCCACATTTGAAGTAGCTTGTGGGTCAGCGTTTGGAGTTGTGGTTGTGCCCAGGTTCTCTCAAGGTATTCTTCTTTAGGGGGAAGGAAAGTTACCATCTACGGGCATTGCAGCTGTGGGACATGGCCAGGTCAATTTCCACCTTCTCAGCTAACACATACCGCTGGTGTAGAGTGCGGGGGGGTTGTCCATGAGATGCATGAGTTGTACACATTGTCGTTGAGCCCGTCTTGGAAGCACTGTATCAAGATGTCTTCGAACCAGTTGCCCAGCTAGCATGCCAACTTTTGGTTGTAGGCAGCCACATGTTACAGCATCTGACAGTGAAACTGCATATTTTCAAATTAAATCAATATCAAACAAGTATTAAATGTATTTCTGCAGACCAGGAATGAGGAAGGGAAAAAATGCATCTTGCATTCGTAAATGCATCTTGCCTACATCTATCAGAACAATGTCTGGTACTTACCAGGATGTCATTGTCAGAATCCATGTTGCTCCTCTTTGGGGTGGTTGGAGTTCCCCAGTCTCCATAACTGGGTGGGGAGAACTCAACAACTTGGACTCCCTCCAATGACATTTTGTGGGGCTTCGGTGTGAGTTTTCCCACCTTTCCCACATTGGCACCAGTTTTTGGAGTTGCTTTGGTGAGTCAGCAGTCAGCAGCCTGGTGCACTTCCTTCCTACATTTGAAGTAGCTTGTGGGTCAGCCTTTGCATGGAACAAAAATGTACACTATTTATAGGATTGCGTAAAATTTGAAAATCTTGATATTGTTTAGTGAACATGAAAATAAATCTACCTTAGAAAATATATAGTATACTGCAAAAGCAGGAGAGATAGAAAACTGTTTTAAATAGATTTTTTTAAGTCCCAACTTTATTTCATCTAACACAATTTGGCTCTTTAGACTGTCTCTTGGTTTATTTCCCTGTTCATTAGTCTTTATTTTTATAAAGTGGTGTATTTTATATCAACTTGTACATTTTTCTGCTTTTCCTTGTCTAATTTTAAGTCTTTTACTATTTATTATAAAATTTCTTCTGTGTTTTACTTATTTTAAATATTAAAGTTTGTCATATTCTGCAAATAACTGTTGAATATTTGATCTCCAAAAAAAAGAAGATATAAGCAAGTATTTTTCGATCTGTTTACTGAGCTCTGGATGTAAATATTTTAAAGGTGATTATCTTCTCTTTTGTTCTGAATGAATTGAAGAATCCTATCACATTTGCACACACAAGAATATGATAGTTATGGTCTGCATAATCCATACATCTATTTTAAATAAACTTAAAACAGTTTGCTTAAACTTTAAAGCAAAAAAAAAGTGTAGCTTTTTTGTATTGTCTTTTGTGTTACTATAATCCTGGAAGCAGCTATACAAGATCTTGGGTCTCTTGGCTATGTCCTTTCCAGCTAATTTCCCTAGCTCCTACCTCTTTAAATACTTATTTGTATTTAAATTCAATTCTTAAGAATTTGTTGACGGTGCACCATATGTGATCCCATAGCTTTATATATCTGACTAAATATAAGAATTAACGTCAGTGAGATAATAGCAACTATGTAGAAACTCAAAAAGTGCAATTTTTCCTTGGGAAAAAGTATTGAATCTCATGCAATAAACCAGAATTTTACAGACTTACATTGGGAACCGAAGGCGAAATTGAGTTGAGAGGTGTCAAACATGCAAGAAGTTCCCATTTTTACATTTACATTTTTACATTTTATTACATTTATATCCCGCCCTTCTCCACAGAGGACCCAGGGCGGCGCACAGGAAATTTAAAAAACATACACAATAGAAGATAGACAAATAATTTAAAATATATATTAAATAATCCCCAATCCTGTGCTAAAAACCAATTATTAAAAACCCAATTTAAACTTTTCTAAAAGTCCCCATGGGAGGTTAGGCTAGGCCGGCTTGATGGAAAAAATATGTCTTTAAACATTTGCGGAAGAGGCGGAGGTCGGTGATGGTCCGGAGTTCAGGGGGTAGGTCGTTCCAAAGGGCAGGGCCCGCCACAGAGAAGGCTCTTCCCCTGGGTGTCGCCAGTCGGCATTGTCCGGCCGACGGCACCCTGAGAAGGCCCTCTCTGTGGGAGCGGATCGGTCTAAGGGATGTATGGGGCAGGAGACGGTCTCGCATATAACTAGGCCCCGAGCCATGGAGCGCTTTAAAGATGGTCGTCAGAACCTTGAAACGCAAAATATCAAAAATATCAAAATATCAAAAAGGCATGCTATTGCATGCTATTGGACGATGATGAACTAGTCAAGGGAAATGGGGCAAAGTGTAACCTTTGCACAGGAATACTCAGATCTAGCTTTACTTACACTGCAACCACTTAACTTAAAAAAAAACCTATCACTATAGTCCTAAACTTGCTTAGGGAGAAACTCACTGAAGTTTCTTCAATGTAGGCAAGACCGAAGTCGTGTTCTGTATACAGATCTGCATCTTGTGAAATATGTGCATCAAATTCTGTATGTGGGTCTTTTCCAGGATTGTAATTCTAAGGGTTTTTTGATAATCTTTTTGACTAAATGGAAATTTGGACAGTGTGTTCCCAGTTTTGAAATTGGGTATTGATTGCTCCTTTTTTTAATCATAGTTTCATCTGGCCTTGCCTTGTCAGCTTCAACTTCTATGCAAACATCATAAAAGCCACATTTTATCAATGATTAGTTACTTTGCAGTCTATACTGCTAATTTTTAATGAGCACAAAATAAGAGATTGGGAGACCTGGTTTTGTAGTAAGCCAAGGGTCTGCTTTCAGACCCGCCGCCCTGGGTCCTTCATGGAGAAGGGCGGGATATAAATGTGATTAAAATAAATAAATAAATTTATTTTAAAGGGAACATTAAGTGTGTTCTGCATTCTAAGAAAATAAGTAAAATAACTGTTGGAATGTAACACAGCAGAACAACTACCAGTTTCTTTTGGTAGAGATATATAGCTGCATAGCCAAAAAAATATTTGCTTAAGCATAGACATATGTCATGACTCAACTATCATGGATTGAGATTTTAAAATGCCAGATGATTTTTCAATTTATACAAAGTTTGTAGGCATAGGTTTTCCAGAATGGGTGTGTTATTTTTTAATTAAAATTCATTATTTTAAAGGGGTGTGTGTGTGCGTGGTTTGTGATGTTTGTGAGAGGAAAATGACCTAAGTCACATTGAATTACATTTCTAAACTCTGTAAATCCTTCACAGACGTGTTGAAAGTTAATATTGCTGTAACACTTTACAGGTTTTGCCTCTGGGTGCTTCTGGTGCTTCAAGCTTTCTTTTGTCCTTTTTGAACAGTAAGCTGTCTTTTCAGGGTAATATGATCAGCATGTGTTGCATGAAAAATCACCATTTATAATGTATATATGCTCCTTGCTAAATGAAGATTCCATTTTTTATAACCCTGTCTGTACTAATGTAATCATTGTCATTGTTAATTACTTTTTTAAAAATTCCTGTTGCTAAGTCTCCTGAACAGCAGTATCTCTTGAAATGAAGCAAAAATTTTAAGATCTTCAGAACCTCAGCATGAATGATTGTATGCATTTTGCTGATTTGATAATTGCAATAGAAATTAAAAGATGTTTTGGAAGATAGAATTGGGCATTATGGGCATTCAAGCATGTCATGGTGTCTTTTTAGCTAATTGCCCTATTGGTCCTCAGATTTGCATGACAAGATGCAGAATGTGGCATTTTTTTCAGCCTTAAAATATCTCTCCAATTTGTAATTGTGATTAACAAGGAACATTAATTCCTTATGATAAGCTACTCATTATCTTTCTACCAATTTCTGAACATTTTCAAGTTTCTTCATCATTTATTTGTCTTCAGTGACGTATTCAGATCCATATTCCTTATTGCATCATACTATCAATCGTTGCAACTCATTTGGGTTTCCACATCACATGCAGTCACTTCCCCAACAAGCACATCTCTAATGTCAATACAAGCATTGTTTTTGCCTCTACCCATAAATATAGTAAGGGCCAAGTGGACTTCGCCCATTCTTAAATTACTCCTGCTGAATGTTGACCCATTTGTTACATATTCCATTCCCATGTATTTGTTATTGTCCTTGATAGTCCTTTTTAACATCTGCCTTATTTAATGAAAAGTAAACTTTATAACCTAGTAACTTTATAACCAATCCTAGCACTTATGACCTTACTATATTTTTAAAACAAAACTGAAGTAAGATCATAAGCTCATCATGGTTTTACTTAGTAACCACTTTATTTAACAATCAAGTTGCTGGTTCCAATTGTGGTTATTAAATAACGACTACCTTTATTACCTATATATCTTTTATGCATTCAACAACCAAGTTTAAACTCCATATTTACATAGAGTGTTCTTCAAATCATTCACTCAAGTTCAAATAGTCATATGCATTTTTATATCAGCAAATATACAATCAACTTTTTAAAAATTCTCTTCCTGAGAAAAAGTCGCAACACGCTTCCCAATTATTTTTTTTCATTATCATCTGTCCTTAGCCTTTTGATTAAAATCTGCAGATGCTTTCTAAATGCATTTAACAAACTGATTCCTCAATCCTGCTTTTATTTTGCTATCTTTCCTTTTGTAGTATTCTTGTGATCAATAAAAATGCATTGTTCACAAACATTTTAAACAAGCCACTCCATATGCACTCCATAAACAAACCACAATCACAATGTAACTTTTCTGTTTTTTCACTTTGACGTTGCTCGTGGTGCTATTAATCAGCCTTATATGCCTCACAAGACAATGTTTCATAGTTTGTTAGAGTAAATATCTGAATAATTTTTATGTAGCTGGCAAGAAGCAATGACTTCCTAGAATTTTTCAAAAAGATAAGTAAATTCCATAGACCTATTTTTTAAACTAACTTTAATGTACTGGACATACCTAATTTTAGAAAATGTCTAATTCATTGCTTGTTCGGTAAGTAGCTCTGCTACAAGTAGAATTCTTAAGTGTCCTACTTCTCTGTTTCAGCCTTTTCCCTAAACTTACAGTATCTCTCCAGCCTCCTCTAATTAAAGAGCAAAGCTGTCTTCTTTCTGAGACTCAGAGGTATTTCGACTTGGGGTTAATTCTTACAACATACTTTGATCATCTAATATCTGCATTCAGATCATCAAAATTCAATTTAATATTTCAAAGTATGGAATACATGTTGCCTTCCCTTCACATAAGCAAATCAATTAGGAATTCAAACGTAACTATATTTCCACAATGGGAATTGTGTCTTCACAAAAGCAACTAAGGCAACATTATCCTTATTATGTTTTATTTTGGAAAAATTAACCATTTTTACCTCATTTGAACGTAAAAGAAAGACCTGAGTGGTTCAAAATAAAGGGAGGAACAAAGCAACACAGAAAGCTGCTTTCAACTAAGTGAAACTCACGCATATTTCAGTATCTCAGATATGGTCCTCTAAATCAGGGGTCTCCAACCTTTGCAACTTTAAGTCTGAAGGACTTCAGCTACCACAAGCTTTGCTGGCTGGAGAATTCTGGGAGCTAAATTCCTTCAGACTTAAAGTTGCAAAGGTTGGAGACCCCTGCTCTAAATGCTCTTAACTGGCATCACTATTTTTTAGTAATGAATAATGTTCATATTCTTTCCAAACTGAAGTACAAAATAATAGTTTTAAAAGAAAGAAGTGAAACTTTTCTATTAGTTATATGAAATACTTCATGAATTGTTTATAGGAAACCATTTAAATTCCAAACAAATTATTTAACAGTTACTTTTATCACACATTCATTATTTCATGTATTTCTTTTTTGCTATTTATTTTACTGTGTACGTAGGGAAATTTTAAAAACGGACCCTTTATCTTTTATCATTTCTAGTACCTGTCATCTATATATTGAGGGAGACTTTATATGGAGGAATCCTTGAAATATAAATCTATCTTGATTTATAATGCCTGCACATAAGGATTTTTTTCAATATTGAATAATCTGATTGTCAACATTGTATAATATGATATTAATTCTACATTGAGTATCCTAAGAATTTCAGATGCAAGAGATAATAGCTTATGATTGCAAATATGTTCAAAAACTACTAACTCTGCAGATGCCAGGAAAATGGCCAAATGAGACTAATTAACAATCCATGATATGTAGGTACTTTTTATGCTAACGTAGGAATATACTGTAGATACCCACTTCTAATAGACTGCCCCTTGCAAATTGGATGCTTAAAATTGCTTTATAAAAATTGTATTCCTATTGTGTCAGGGATTTTAAAAGAAGGAAAGTCCCTCTGTTAGTCATCATACCTTTGCAAGCATTGTTTACTTTTGACTGTGACTGGGTGGGAATTTGTTTCTACACAATCCCAATATTTTGTAACATATTTTCATTTCCTCTCTCCTACATTCTCTTCTTTGTATTATATTTATATCAAAAAAAATCCTAATTTAAATTTTTAACTGATTTTAATACAGTTTATTGCAGTGTTTTAAAGGAGGAAAAATGAATATTTTGTTTGAATATAGAGCTAGAAATTATTTAATGAGATAAAATATGCTGTGCATAATTTGTTCAAATGGCCTCATTTAGTTCACATGAAAAGGAAATAACAATTCTGTGTCTATGTGAAGAAACTGAAATATCATGTCACAAAATGTAATTCTACATAATCTTAATTTTTGACAACAGTTTTTTGAAAGCCAGTTTTACTAAAAAAAAAACACATTTGTTTGATTATGGAATACTGTAAGCTTAGACATAATTGAATAATAGAAATATATTTACTGTATCCCATTTACTGATGCTCAAAGAATTCTCCCGTCCCTCCTTTTTCTCCAGATCATCTGATAAAGAGTATTCAGAAGACTGTCTGAGACAACTCACAGCTCAGGAGGACTACAGTTCAGGAAACAAGTGGAAAGTATCTGCAAGGTCTATTCTTGCAGGACCTGCCACAGTTGCATTACAGCAGAGCCGAGGTAGATCTGGGACATTGCCCAGTGATTACAGATATTCACAGGAAAATGTAAATGAGAAAAGCAAAGATTATGGTGCTTTGCCCCTTATGATTTCTGGACTACAAATATCAGATAAGAATCAGCACTGTTTAGCACATATCAAAGCAGAAGAAAATCTACAGGGGAATTCTATCCTGCTGAATAAGAAACATGGCTCTTTTCCTCAGAGGCCACCTGCAGCCAAACGAGATAAGAAACACAGGCGAGAGGATAGTTTTTCAGCTTCACTTGTTTCAGAATCTTTACTGACACTGCCCAACAGATCAGCTCAGTCTTCCCCTGCTGCTACCAGTATAGCTGTAGGCAGCTCGTCACCTTCTCAGGTTCCCACAAAAATTTCTGGAAAATTTATAAGTGCAGAGCTGCCAGAGACTGGGCCGTTAGCATCCACAGAAAATGTTTTTCAGCATTTAGAAGAAAAAAGACATCTCAAATCTGAACCTCCCCTTCCTTCAGCTTATCGCTACCATCTAAAATCTAGAATGGAAGCATCAAGATCCCCTTCACCACAGTTTGCTCCACCAAAGCTGACTGATAAGCCCCCTGTGGCTGCTCAGGATGAAAATTCCACAAGGTAAGCCACCTTAAACAAACTGTTAAACATTTGTCACATGTTTTATTGTTGAATATGTTCACCAATTTAATATTAAGGATCCTAGGCACTGTCGCTACATGGTTTTAGCAATTTAATGTTAAGCTTCCTAGAGAGTTTTAGAACCACATTATTTTATCTCAACAGAAATTATACACAATTTATTTCAGCTTCTAAAATGAGTTCAGCGCAACATGCTTAATTTACTAGTGAATCTCATTAACCGCTCTTGAAAATAAGGATAGTCATCCACGGACTTTAAGGCTAGTTAAAAAATAGAAAGCACAAGACATGAACATATGCTGTGATTGCATGTTCCCTTATTATCCTAAAACTTATTTTCCAAGGACTATTTTGTGAATTATACATATGGCCATGTTAATAAAATCCATAGAAAACAGAATGCATGTATCCAATCTTATATATACTATTACAAACATGTTTTGTAACATGTTTTCAAACCAGGGGTTCATACTTTTTTCACTATGGAAATCTGAAAGTTATTTTTATGAATGGTTGAAAACTGCTATTTATATCAGTTTATATAATATATATATATATATATATATATAATATGTGCTATTTTACCATTTTTTCTAAAGAATTGAAAGAGTGATAGATAACAATACAACCGTAAAAATGGTTCCAATCAAGATTGTACATTCTGAGAGCCATTCAGAGAAGGCAAGCAGGCAGAATCTTGGGACCACCATAGAACCTCCTACTTTACCAAGCGGCTTAGAAAAGGACCAAATCAAGACACTTAGCACTTTTGAACAGTCCTATTCACGCTTTTGTGCTTATACAAGACAAGGTGTGGAAACTGAGCTTGAGAACAAATCAAACCTTTCTACTTTGCAACCTACTGAAAGCTTTGGGAGAAACATAAAGGAGAATGACATATCCACCCATGCAGTTAACTACATGAGAGCCAAAGAAAAGACAATTGAGGACTGGAAATCAGAAGAATTAGCTAGAGAAATAGTGGATAAGGATAAATCATTAGCAGAAATCTTAGACCCAAATGTGAAAATAAAAACCACAATGGATTTAATGGAGGGAATCTTTCCCAAAGATGAACATCTCTTAGAAGAAGCACAACATCGCCGAAAATGTCTTTTAAAGGTTTCAGCACCCAAAACTGAAGAGGAAAAGTGAGTACATATTGTTCCAACAAAAAATTAATGCTTTTATCTTTTTTAAAAAAAAACTTATATGTGCACATACACTATTTTAATTTTTATTCTATTAAAATATAAGTTATATAATCAAGACAAACTTAGCAAACCTAAGTACTGTAACTTTCATCCACACCCTGTTCTGCTTTGGGTTTAGATTCTAACTCCTCTGGGAAAAAAACACTTTCAAAAACACTAAAATACCCAATATTCTACTTTCAGGAACCAAATACTTGTGTTAAGTTGACAGACTAGAGATGAATCCCCATTTCTGCTAGTGGTTTATCAAAAACGTATAAATACTTAATGATTGTGGAAGTTTCATTTCACTATTATATATGCTTGTGGTTGACAGATTTACTGTGCCTTGCTGGATAAGAATTGTTTTCATTACTTCCTAGTGTTTTATTAGAAATGTTATCTTTCATAGCAAGTAAGAGTTACTGCACAGAACAGGGAGCTCTACAGCAGAGTTTCCCAAACTTGGCAACTCTGCTGGCTGGAGAATTCTGGGAGTTGAAGTCCACAAGTCTTAAAGTTGCCAAGTTTGGGAAACTCTGCTCTACAGTATTGTATTGAAATTACAAGTCACCAGCAACACTGATATCTACATTTCCTAGCAATCTGAGAAAGGCAGTAGGTCTTACGAGTTCAAATTAAGTGGGTAAATTGGATTAGCACTAATATGGTGTGTTGGTGAGTGTTGGATATGGCAGATGCTGAATCAGATCAGTGAATGACTTTGGGTGAGTCACTATTTTAGACCAACACACCTTTTAAATCTGTTGCAGGGAGAATGAGAGAGAACTTCCATATATGTAATCTTGAGTTGTCAGAAGAAAAGCTAGGTGGTATTGCAGTAAATAAAATAAAAAACAATACAGCCTAGTAAATATTCTGATAAATTATAGTCTGATTCACCATAAGTAAAAGTCATGACAACATTGTTTTCTCATACAATAGCAGAGGAGTTCTTAAGTCTTCCAGTAACTGTTTGTCTGTAAAACTTAGTAAAAAATCATAAAGTATATAAAATATTTTATATATAATATTGAGCTTTGCCAAAAATTTCAATTTGGATATTTCTGTAGATTTTTGGAGGAGAATCATAAGAAATTGCAAACATCTAACTGAAAATTAATGGGAGATAGACAATGAAAATATAATATTCTCACAAATATACATACACACACACACACAATTCTGGAGCAGCAGCTCACATTGCAACTGGAACACTGCAACGGGGCTGGGCGTCTACCACATGCACATGCGCATGCGTATCCACTGCGATGCTCCATCTGTTCGGTGGAGCATCGCACAGGCACCGTATGCCCCATGGTCAGCTTAAATACAGATAAGGAGAGCGGGTAGGTGGGTGGGCCCTCTGGAGCACCATACCAGAACGGTACTTATTGCTCCCAGCAGGTCCAGTACACCTGTACTGGGGCGTACCGGTCATATCCCACCACTGCTCTGGAATCTTATTTCCAAGCAAGTGATTGTTTAGTAGTTCATGTTGCTTCATACCAAAAAGAGAGACAAAGAGCTGTTTATATCTTAGGTATTCAAATTTTCTTCCTCTTAATAGAGTGTCTATTAAGTGTGGCCTGTTGAGGGATGAAACAATATTGATTACTTTTTTGCAGTGATATATGATAGAAAATGTTGTGAAGGCTTTTCTCAGATTGATTCTCTATTATTCCTCTCATTGGCACCCACTATGCAACATACGGGTTCAGTATTGTAGTCCATGGCTATTTATTATTTATTTCAAGGAAAAATAAACCTCCTTTAAGTGAATTATGTTCCAAAAGAATTGATTCTATATACACAATATATTTGCTATCAGTGGACTGATTTCAATCTTAACTTTTCCAGTGTTAAGAGAAAGTTATTTTTAGCAATAGATTCTTTTCAGCATTAGAACTGCAGATAATGAAACCCAAGAACCTATATATTTACTAAATGTGTGCTTATGGGATTAGATAATTAAGGCTAATGAAAGCCAGAAACAGATTTAAATATTACCTTTCTTCCATTGCCCGTGTAATCAAGGGTAGGGCATAGAAATCTAAATATGGTCAGAGAACATCAATTAGAAGCAAAATAGAAATCAGCATTTTAGGCCATAATTTTGAGACATTCCTTTAATTTCCTGTCTCTCTAGCTTGGTTCTTAGAGTGATAAAATAATATGGTTATTTTATCCATTGTTTCTGTGGGTATCTTTCTCTTAACCTTACAATCTATGTACTGCAAATAGTATTTCAAAGTAATTATTATCTTGCTTTCAGTGCATAAACATGTCAAGAAGTCTGTTGAAAACTAGTATTTTTTTTTAATCTTTGCTTAGGAAAGAGGAGCTGACTCTGTCTTTGGCCATTCCCTTAACAACTAATTCCACTTACTATAGCACCTCTGCACCCAAGGCAGAACTTCTGATCAAGATGAAGGATTTGCAGCAGCAGCAGCAGCAGCAAAGTGAGGAGGATTCTGAAAATGAGTTAGACCACAATTTGTCTGAGAAGAAGGTAAGTTTGTCTTAAGATTTGTTTTCAGTATTACTTATTATTGGAAGTCATGGTTTTGAGCTATCTAGTGGTTCTGTCTCATTGCCTGTTCAGCTGAAAATAAAATGTGATCACACCAAAAATTATGAGGTGGCAACAGTGCCTAGTATCCAGTGTTCATAAAGTAAAAGAGAGAAGCTACTGTTGAAATGAACAAAAAAGCAAAATTAATGCCTCTTCAGAATACAAAATAATTATAACTATATGAAAATAACTATATGAAAAGAGGATATTTATTTATTTTTCAACAAATAAAAAAGTGTGCATCACTGAATTACATTAACTTTTTAAATTAAATCCTATATAAACGTAACTGAGAAAAAATACCATTCAGTTCAACAGCATTTATTTCCTAGTGAACCTGTTCGGAATATCAGTTATTTATGAGGTACTTTCATCCAACTGAATCAAGCACAATTCTTTAGACCAAATTCGGGTGTTTTGCTCAAAGACTACTGTTGAGTTCAAATGGTTGATGGACATAAAAAAAAAACCCTCTTGGTGATCTTAACTCTAAGCATATCATTTCAGGACTTCTAAAAGAAAATTCAGCCCTCCTGTTTAAGAGCCATATTAATCATTTCAATTTTTACATACTTTGAAGTTAATAATTTCTAAATGAAAATTCTTTAAATTATTGTTGATTTTTATCTTGGCTCTGAATAGGATTGTTTACAGATGTTTACTCATCATATTTACCTTTAGGTTAAGATATTTATTTATTTAATTTATCAAATTTCTATACCACCCTCCTTACCGAAGTGATTTTGGACAGTTTATAAATAAAATAATATATAACCCACTTCAAAAGAGGGATTATATAAGAGGTGGGTTGCTGCTGGTTCAGCCCGGTTTGACCGAACCGATAGTTGAATTCAGGCCTGGGTTGCAGAACTGGCAGGGACCCAGGCCTGCCACACCCCCAAACTGGTTCCCTCGCTGCCGCCATTTTGGATTTTAGTGACTGCGCATGCACAGTTCACTATAAATTGTTCTGCGCATTCACAAAGAACAATTTATATTGAACAGCGCACGTCTGGCGCACGGGTTGCAAATCAGCAATAACGCTGGCAGCAGCCCACCCTGTATTATAGGTAGCTTTAAAGGCAGGACAAATACTTGTAACGAAAGAAAAATATTTTAAGGCCAAAGTTAAGAAGTGAGAATTTCAGGATATCTGAAGGATGACTTAACAGATAACAGAATAACAGTTGAAAGGAGCTTAGATGTCTTCTAGTCCAACCTACCATTCCAAACAAAAAGAGATCCAATCTCTTAAAAACTTTCAGTGATGGACTTCCCACAACTTAGATTGGCACTCCAAGATTTATCTTTGTAAGGATTTTGATAAATATACTTTAGATCCATGTTCATTAACATTTGACTATTGAACTAAATTATGCAACACATAAATTGACAGTGGCAAGAGCAAAGGAAATTTTCTTTCTATATAATCAAGATAAAGTCATTCACAATACTCTTAGCAGTATAATCAAAATATACTGTAATAATTAATAACCCTGTCAGTCTGTAATGTGTAACACAATTGTACAAAATATATCCAACTGAGCATTAGAATCTTGGGTTATAAAACTTCTCTGAGCTTGGTTTTTTATTTGCAGACATTTCCATATCCACCTAAATAATATCTGCTCCTTATATAATTTCTCATAGTTCCCTTCATATGTGCATAAATAGGAAAAGATTTGAATAAAAGCAGCTGTTATCTTTAAAATTATTTTTATAAAATTTATCTTCTCCAAATTTAAAAAAAGTTTTGATTCTTCTCAAGTTTGATCTGCTAATATTTCCTATCTTTCAATAAAGAGGAAAGTACAATTTTGCACATTTTCTATAATTGCCTGAGATGCTCTAGAGACATTAGTGCAATTGTGTGGGGGTTGCTTTTGATTAGATGGTGTCTCATGGCTCAGATTTAAATGTCACACCCACATGATTGTGTAATTCAAATGAAATATGTAGCCAGGTGGGATTTTCTTGTGGAAAAATTCCCTGTTCTAGGAAGCCGCACCTGTGTTTGTCAAGCATAGAACTATTATGTCATCAGCTGTTTAAAACCTATATCTCAATGCTGAAACTAAAACGACTGGTTCAAATTGCTTTATCCAGTCAAGTGAGACAGTTTCCTTTTAATATTCACGATACAGCTTTGTCCAGGAATAATTAAGTCATGAACCCGGCCGTATCTAAAAATCTTTTTTGCACTATCTGGACCTCAACCACACTAACCTCTGTTTCATTTTTTTCAATTTCTGTGTGCACATGAAAAAAGATAAAATGTAGGAGACAAAAAAGATACTTCCTAAAAAGAACCAAAGGCATTGGGATTTTTATTATCGTGAAATTTTCTTTTCACAGGACATTCATTTATCTATCCTTGATTCATTTCAGATATGTAGTGCTAAAATACTTGTTCTGCTACTTTTAAGGAGTTGTTTCTTCAGTTGGACATCCCAATTCTCTTCTTTCAACCCTGTTATACTTTTCATTGATTTGAGGGCACTTTTGTTTTTTAGAGAAAACAATTATTGCATTTATGCAAATGCAGTAAGATCGATATTACTTCAGATATTCCATCATTTACCTTTCCCAACCTATTTTTATTATATCCATATTTCCCATTCCTACAACATACTTTTCCAGCCTTACTGAAGATTTAAGGTCAAATCACTAGAAGAAAAATCCAGCTTGTATTTTTTATGTTTTTGCCACTAGAATCCTTTTTTATTTAATTGACAGTTATTATTTATTCCTTATCTTTTCTTAATCCAAATGAGAATTTGCTCACAGCATGCCTTTATAACCACTCCAGTAAGAGAATATTAACATCTGCTCTAACTATTTGAAACAAACGTATTTGGCTCTCATTGATTTTTCTGAATAATAAAAATATATAGAGTGTTTTGGCAAGATTCTATTATCTTGTGGTTTTATTATCTAACCATTTAAGAAGTCGTGAGATGAATAGCCATATATATCTAATAATTAATTATATTTCATAAATTTAGCTCCTCTCTCTCTTTCAGCAAGAGCTTATAGATAGCATTAGTCGGAAACTGAAAGTGCTAAAAGAAGCTCGAGAGACACTCTTGGAAGACATTCAAGCCAATAATCTTCTTGGAGATGAAGTTGAGGTAGTGGTAAAGGATGTCTGCAAACCCAATGAATTTGACAAGTTTCGGATGTTTATTGGAGATCTAGACAAAGTGGTTAACCTCCTGCTGTCACTCTCTGGTAGACTTGCCAGAGTAGAAAATGCATTAAACAACTTGGATGAAAATGCTTCTCCTGAAGAAAGGGTAAGACACTTGTATTGTCATATGAGGAGGAACTCTAATTGCACCATGTTATTTTGTTCTGCCAGCTCAAGTGTATGCATAAATTCCTGTCTTCTTGGTTAAAAATAAGAAATCAGCTTTGCCCAAAAGCTGTTATGATAGAAAGATGTTATTTAAGCAGTGGTTTTCTTTTATCTGAACTGCTTTATATGCAAAATTGTTGATCAGTCCTGCTATAAGAGAGCATTTTTCCTCCTCATTTAGTGGGTGAGGACTGCTTGTAGTGGACATCTCAGACTCTAAGCCTCCATCTTAGCTAGCTACAATTCTAGAAGTGAAGTTGGAACGGCTGGGGCATTTTGAACCAATCAGTTACACTGTGACCAAATTAAGTAGATCATCCTCAAATGAGGATCTTAAGAGAAACTGCATTCTGCAACATATTTTGGACCAAACCATACAAGAGCCAGGAAAAGAATACTCACTTAACTTCTGAGGTTGTACCCATTTCTAGGGTGGTTGTCCTAAGATGGTAATGGAACAGAACAACTCATCACAAGACAATGTGCCTGAAGACATAATTTAATTAGAACTCTAAAAATAAAAAGGCTCATAAAGCAGACAGTGAATCAAATTTTCATCAACATTTTTGAGACAGGAGTGCTGCCATTAATTATATAGTATATTTTTAAACCTTTTCTACCAAATAATAAAATTCAGAAAGCTGCTTTGTCATTTTACTATTTGCTTGGGAATCATGTAGGTCAGAGATGTCAAACTTGATTTCATTGAGGGCCACATTAGGCTTGTGTTTGACCTCGAGCCAGGGTGGGCATGGTGAATGGATATGACCAACTTGACATCACTTGTGTCGGGGCCGCCTGTGAAGGTCCGAGAGCTCTGCCAGTGAACACAGGCTCCCGAGCTCCATTTTCAGCTGCAATGGCTTCCTGCAACCCTCTGCCAGTGAAAATGGAGCTTGGGAGAGCCGTGCTCAGCCCTCTCGCACTCCATTTTTGCTGGCAGAGGCACCGCAGGCTGGTCTTTTGCTATTTCCAGGGCAGCCCCGGGGGCCAGATCTAAGCACCCCGGGGGCTAGATCCAGGCCCCCGGGCCTTGAATGACATCTCTAATATAGGTCTTCTTAAGGTGTTTTCTTTAAAACAAGGATAGGAGAATATTCATTATAGAAATGGAATATAAAGCTAAATGTATTAATCACTACAATTTTCCTGTTCTGTTCCCTTAGCGGATTCTAGTAGAAAAACAGAAATTACTCACACAACAGCATGAAGATGCAAAGGAGCTTAAAGAAAACCTGGATCGAAGAGAACGTATTGTCTTTGATATTCTGGCCAGCTATCTGAGTGATGAAAGCCTTGCCGATTATGAACACTTTGTCAAAATGAAATCGGCCCTCATAATAGAACAGCGAGAGCTGGAGGACAAAATCAAACTTGGGGAAGAGCAACTCAAGTGCCTGACTGAAAGTCTCCCACCTGAAAGACCCAAATAATGATTCAGTAATAGCAATAACCCTGGGACTTTGTTTTACATAGTTTTATTTGCAATCCTTGAAACCTTTTACAGTTTTTTTAAGACAGAAAAGAGGCGAATATACACATAAGCACTGTTCCCTGATTTTCCAAAAGGGAACAAGAAAACTGTTAATTTTAGAGGGAGAAAAAGTACTTATATTAAGCAGACAAAATAACTTTTCCAGCACTATGTTTAGGCTGGTGAAATACATTGGCAACATTTTATATTTAGATACTTTTTAAAAAAAGAAATTTTTCATGATATTAATCCTTTCAAAATTATTTCAAAATCATTTGCTCAAGTAAGATTTTAATTATATCCAATTAAACGAATTCAGAATGTACCAGTAAATTGCATATTTCTGTGGCTTTGTGAATTTTAATGTTGTAATGAAATATAACTATAGTTCATTAATTTATCACTTCAGTATTGATGGCTGTGGCAGGCATAAGAAAGAAAAGTTTAATTCAAAGCAATTTTCTTATCTGAATGAAAAACTGAAGGATTGATTCTTATAAGTCTTAAGTTTGTAATACAGGGCAAAATTAATGCAACATTTCATTAGGTACTATTTGCCAGGAATTTAGTGAGTCATATGTTTGTAGATTGTTTTGCATATTCATCTGTTTGTTTTCACCTTATGACTTTGCCTTTAAGGATCCCTGTTTGTCCTGTGTGCTATAAGAAGCTCCTTGTTTTACTTGGACTTACAGTTGGATACCTCTGTGCCCTGTTTATATTAACAAATAATATAAAAGTTTGATCTTATTTTCCACTCCAATCACATGTAGGGACATATTAACACTATAATCTAAAAAAAAATTATTTTTTTTAAAAAGCCCCTTTAAAACCTATTACATGATAAGGATGCACTAACTGTTGGTGTATTAACCAACCTATAGGTAATGTTCCTTAATATTAATGGATGTTTGTAATGAATAAAGATAATCATTATGTCTTTTCTATAGAGTATTTTTAAGACTTTTTTAGACTTACTGAGAAATAATTTACTTAAAACCTTGATCCATTCTTCCCAGTACCCTTGTTTAAAAGTTAAATTAACTGCACCATTACAAAAGAACTTAATTGTGAATCATTCTACAAGAGTAGGTACAATTTCAGCTGTTCTGATTCCTCTAGCAATAAAATTGTTAGCTATAGAAGGACTAGCTATAATTGATTCCACATAATCATGTACTTCAGAAGCAGGTATCCCTCTATCCTGTGCACATCTGCTCAAAAGCAAACCTAGGATTCATACCACAACCCACTTGTGTATGAGATGGCAATCATGTATTCTTTATTGGTCTTTTTCCACAAACGTATCAGTGCTAATTCATTCATTTGATGCCATTTCCTTCTATGTTGTTAACATTATTTTAACAATTTTCTCTAATATTTATATCTGGCATCATTGTGACATACATTCTCCAGTCCATATTAGACAAGTGTTCCCCTTTGTTTCTGATTTAATCCTTCCATATACACAATATAAAGCCCCATTTTTGTTCCAATCAAATGTAACATTTTTTCTTTAACTTTTTAAGGAAATAAAAGCTTTCTGTGGTGATTCAATTTGTATATGTGCACTCAAAATATAACTGGTATGTACACAGTAATTTGCATTAAGTCATATAATTCATATGAACTTAGTATATAAATTAATGTATAATTATATTTCAATTTGGATAATAATATATTTAATCATTACCTTTGGTTAAGCTTGCCATTTTTTTGTTGTTGGTTTTGGCAGGCTCTCTGGAAAGGGCCGGTAAAGGGATTCCCTTTATTTCTCTTTTGTGTAAATATTTTACAAATATCTCTATTGTTTGTTCTATCTGAGAGAGAATCTGGTGCTAATGTCTTGCATTGGCATCATGAGTGAAGGATTATTTCTTCACTTTGTACATCATTACAGTATTTAGACTCTGTACAGTAAAAAAAAAAAATTTGGTTTTTTCACCCTGTGATTCATTTTCCATATGCTACTCAAATTCAAATAACATATTTCAATGTCTTAATTTTTGCTTAATTATTTACCTACTGACAAGGTTATATTGTTTTATCAAGGAAAATAAAATAAATATTGTGCTTGAGTATTGAATGATGTGTTAATTTTAGCCATTATGTATATTAATATCATTATGTAATTGAACGTTTTCCCCTTATGAAAAATGTTTATTCTACTTGGATGTTGATTAATTAGCATTAAATTATAAATCCCTAAGATTACTTTTAATTTACATTTAACTTTTTTTTTTACCAAAGACAGCTTCCACAGTAAAATAAGAAAAATACAAAAAGAGTGGAACATTCTTATTTGTACATGCAATATACAAAAAATGCAGCAGTCACTTTTCTAATATGAGATGACAAATAGATTTTTTTAGAAGCATAGCCAGTTAAAGCGTTCCTGTACAAAGTGCTGCCTCTTATCCCTTCTCTTCTTTTCCTTTTTGGAAGAATGACCTAACAGTGAATTTTCTAGACTACCCAGTAAATATGTGAAAATGAGTATTCTGTTTACTAAGAGGGGCTATTAATTTGGAAAGCTTTTATAATTTTAAAAAATCAATAAAAATAAATAGCACAAACACTTATGTATTGGTAATTGTAAGTTCTCAATTTTCAAGATTTTTGGTATATAGCCATGGATGCTGGTATATATAAACAGCAGTGTGTCATTGTAGCAGAGTGATTGTATGTTGGTTACTAGGGAGATCAAGATTCGATCATGGAATCTCATAGACTTTGGACTAGTTGCTCAGTCACAGCCCAGCCTATCCCACATGATTTGTGGAAATAAAACAGGGAGACCCTGGTGTAAGCTTTCAGGACCATTATCTGTTAGGCTTTGTTGGACTTCAGAGTTTAGCAACCTTAAGACTTGTGGACTTCAACTCCCAGAAATCTCCAGCCAGCAGCAGAGATTTCTGGGAGTTGAAGTCCACAAGTCTAAAAATTGCCAAGTTTGGGAACCTCTGGTCTAGACTCTAGACAACAGATTTCCTGACATTTTGCCAGCAACTTTGGCTGGCATCTTCAGACAAAGTGGACTGCTATAAATCCGGCCATATTTACCAGCAAAACCTCAGGACATCTCTTGTATAGACCACAATCTCTAAACCCTGAAGCTCAGCATTCCCCAAGGATATTTCCCTTTCAGCATTCATAAAAAATAAGGGATATAAATCCAATACACTAAAAAAAGTATCATTTTCCTTTTCTGTTTCTTTCTGAAGAGTAAATTACTGACAAATTGCCTTTTCTTGTCAAAATAAACCTTTTGTTTTCTTCATTTGACATATTGTGCCCCAAACTACCCCAGAGTAGATCGACAACCTACAAATCTAATTAATTAAAAAGTGTTCAACTACATTTTTGATTGTAAAAATTTATGGCATGTCTAAAACAGAGCAGTATCTTTGGAAAATAGTATTTAAAATTGATTTTGTTACAATGTAATCTAGCATGTTATCATTTTACACTTCACCAATGCCATTAATATAGAGGTTGCTTCATTTGATATTAAGTTTTCAACATCTGCCAGAAGTATCTTACTATCCCTAACGTCTTACTCCAACTTTATTATTCTGTAGGATTTTTTGTACTTAAATTTCAGCATTTAAGTAACTAGACATATGAACTATGTCTAATATTTTATTTGATAAGTTTTAATGCTTTATTGATACTGTCAGACATGCCTGGATAAATCCTACTTTTCTGAAGTTCTGAAGGAACATAATGCTAAAGACAAAAACTATGCTTTTTGAAATGATTATTGGCTGTAGCTTTTCAAGAAAGAGGAAATTGCAAGGTAGAGATTTCTTAACATTTTGAATTGAGAGATGTCAAATCTGAGATCTGATTCATGGGCAAGTTTTTTGAAGAAGCGAGATAGGGTTAAATCGGGAAAGTGTCTTTCTGTTGAAAAACAAAAAATTGCACCTATGTGACAGAGTGGATGCTCTCTGGGTGCCCGATGCCTGTTTATGAAGGACTTTCCCTTAATGAAGAGAAGCGTTTGGCATACAGCTGAGAACCTTCTTTACACATGCAAATGGGGGAAGCAGGATACAGCAAAAGGAAATGGGGGGAAAGAGTTTGCAACAAGAGACATATAAGAGCAGAAAGGGGAGGTGACAGAAGGGGGGGAGTTTGTAGTCTTATTTTATTATTTTTCCAACACCAAAATCTGCCGATCTGTACTGTTAGGATATCAGAAGGACGATTACTATTTTTTCATTAGTGGATTTCCTCACATTTGGAGTAGCATTACTTTCTTTTTATAGTAGTTTGAAAGAAAATTATGTTTTTTTTAAACTCTATACACACACACACAAGCATACATACAGCGTTTTCCCCAAAAACAAGACCCGGTCTTATTTTCTTTTGGGTCCCAAAATAAGGTACTAAGGCTGTGTCCTATTACTTGCTTTAATATTTTTCCATTTTATTCTATAATCTAATAAAAAAATGTCTTAGAAAAAGTGTTAGGTTATCTGTTTAGGCCATCTTTTCTTTTCTGACCACCACCTGATAGGAAATTTTTGTTTCCATGTGATATCCTTTTCCATTTCACATATTAATTCATCCTTCCATTCAAATTCTTCATATTATAAGCCGTAAAAATACTGTCCTTTATTTTTAAAGTGGTTGTTATGAGTAATGTTTTAGAATGTGTTTTTAAAATTATGCAATATAAAAATAGAAACCAAAATGAGGTCTTTTCTGAAAATCTGTAAGAATGAAGAGCTTGTAAAAAGCACACTGCATCTTAAAAAACCCACGGTGTGGACCCAGTAGGTAATGCAGCTAAATCTGCATTTCTAATAATAAAAGAGCAAAAGAGTTAATCTATATTTCAAATATTTTAGATATATTCTAAACAGTTCAACTGAAGCTTTGTGGTTTCCCAAGGCAACAAGAATGTTTGGATCAACATTCTAAGAAAATAACTGTCATAAAAAGGACCAGTAAAAAAGAATCATCTGCAGTCTTGAGCTCTCTTAGTCTAGTCAAGACACATCTTGACAAGGCTCGTTTTCAGCCAAATCCTTGATTTTGGTGAGAACTGGGAGAACAACTGCTCTACTGAGGAGAACGCTATCTTCAAAATAATTATTTTTTGAAGGCTTGACCAGGTTGTTATATTTTTTATCATGTATTTACCATATTTTTAATAATTCATAAATTAATCTTACTTGCTTTGGAAAGAGTTGAAACAGACCAGAGTAACAAATACAAAACTCAGGATGATGATGAAGAAGAAGAAGAAGAAGAAAGAAGAAGAAAGAAGAAGAAAGAAGAAGAAGAAGAAGAAGAAGAAGAAGAAGAAGAAGAAGAAGAAGAAGAAGAAGAAGAAGAAGAAAGCATTATTTGAGTTATTGATCAAAAAGATAGGTACATAAGAATAAAACCGAAAAAGTGAGGATACAATTTGTATCCTTACTATTCTTTGGGAGCATTATACATTTATTTGTGACATCTCTACAATGATGTGATTCACGTCTCCTCAGAAGATCAATGATGTAATCTGATGGTAGCCATGTACCTCGTGGGTTGTTCTAGTCCACTGGTACACCATAGTGAAATCTGGATTACTATGGGAATCTGAAAATATTATCTATATCCCAACTTCTAGATCTGTCCAATCTGAAACCAGTAGATGTGAATATATCAATTGCTTTTACCTTCCTTGTTAGGTGTCCGATGTCCTTTACATTCTTATAATTAATTCACAGAAATTGCATTAGGTGTAATATTTCATGGAGGCACTGACTGTGAAAACTTCATGTTGATGTGATTGCCTGATGTGATGAAAAGATTTGACGGGGTTAATGGCTACCTAGTTTAGTGGCTGTATAAGAATAATGTGTCAGTACAAAATAACAAAAAAAAATACATTCTTTGCTTTAGGTTTAAAAAAAAAGTGCCATTATTTTTTGTGGTAGAGTGCTGATATTTAAATCTCCAAAGAATTACAATTTAATTAAACTTAAATTGCTGCTGCTTCCTGCTTTTGCCACTGGGCATCTGCCTTGAGGAGTCTTGTATTTCCTGTTTTTCTACCCATCTTACTCTGAATAACTCCTCTGGAATTGATATGCATATCTTACTCATCAAGAGCAGCCAGTAATCATTCTATAACATTTACATTGCTGATAGGTTGCCTCTCATGGTTCATCAAATGAGCATTCACCTAGCACTTTTTAGTAATGTCTAGATTAAATTAACAATTTACTTATATGATATTAACTGTAATAACATTACTAGTTATCTTTCTACTGTCTGCCCTATCTAGAAGACATTCCACACACACATTTTCTCCCCAGCTCTAGAAAGTGTCACTCAGAAGTATCAATCAGAAGCAGAAACTTGGAAGCTATTCTGAATTTCTAAAAACAACTCCAGTGAGATAACCTCTCACCCTCCACAGGCAAAACAAAGGAATATTTGCATCATAATTTTAACACTCCTCTGTTATTGCAAATCTCATTATATTCTATTTCACACACACACCACATATATGGAGGGGAGGAGCGCAAACATTAAAAAAATGATGCAGATATTCCCATTTTTAAAAATTGGCAATATATGTTTATTATTCATCATAACTACAGGTAGTCCTCAATTTATGACCACAATTGAGCCCAAACTTTCTATTGAGATATTAAGTGAGTTTTGCCTCATTTTACAACCTTTCTTGCCACAATTGTTAACTGAATCACTGCAGTTGATAAGTTAGTAACCTAGTTGTTAAGCAGCTTCCCTGTTGACTTTGCTTGTCAGATCACTAAAGGGTTCTACAGGACCCCAGGACATTGCAATTGTCATAAATACAAACTAGTTGCCAAGCATATGAATTTTACTCATATGATCATGGGGATGCTGCAAAGATTGTAGTTGTAAAAAATTGTCATATTTTTCAGTGGCATTGTAACATTGAATGGTCACAAAATGAACTGTTGTAAGTTGAGAACTACCTATATTTGCAAAATATTCTAGAAAGCATATCTGCATTGTGTAATCTATAGTTAATAATTCTGAAACAAATTATAATTTCTGATCAAAACACTGAAAAAATATTGTTTTTAGGTAAAGCATCGTGGACTTCATCTGACAAAGAGAAGTAAGGCCAGACATATGTCCGTATTTTGTTTCGCTGGTACGTTTAAGAACATGAACCAATAAGACTATTTGATGACAAGTAGAGTAGCACCAGACATAAATGTCTTTTGTAAAAATGATCTTGTAAAAGTTACTCAGTTACTCAGGCTACAATTGTATAACATAATGACATAGCCTACAGAAGTCTGTAATAAAAAGAAAATCTTTGATGGTTTGCTGCTGCAAATCTTAAAACAGTTCATAGAATAATTTGTTTTTCTCAGTTCCCCAACTCTGAACCAAAATGAATTTTTGCCAATAGAACTCTGAATATGCCTGAAATTCATATAATTAATTAGGACCAAATATTGTATTACCCAGGTTTCCTGAAAATAAGACTCAACCAGAATATAAGCCCTAACATGATTTTTCAGGGTGCTTATAATATAAGTTCCTACCCAAAAACCAAGCCTCAATCAAGACCCTCAGCCAGACGGGTGCACTTAGTATTGTATTTCCCCCAAAATAAGATCTAACCAGAAAATAATCCCTAATATATCTTTTGTAGCAAAAATTAATATATAATATTGTTTTGGGGAAAACATGGCATTAACACAATACGTCTGTATGTTTCTCACCATAATGGCAATTCTTTACAAAACTAATTCATGCCTATACAAATAATTTGTGACTTTCAGAAATAAATGGTCTTACTCATTCACTGACCTAAATATTACAAAATATGACTCCTAGTGAAAAATACAGTCTTCATCTAGTCTACTTTTTTTTTAAAAATGAGCATAGTTTAATGGTAGTGAATAAACTTTATAGCCAATACCATGATCAACCTCTGGTATTTCAGGTAAAATTTGTAAAAAGATGTTCTTTTTACACACACGGGCATATGATTCCTTTCTTTGACTGAGTATAGATAAACATCCTATGTGCCAGTCATCTCTATTGAAGCCTGGCATGTCCTATTCCTGAAATGAATATTTGAATTATGCAATTGAGTCTCGTTACAGTTGTAACAAGGAAGCTCTTAGGAATGAGCAGACAGATTAAAACCAGGAATTTTACAATTTTTCTTGATTCAATGAAGTTCATAACCAGGTCAACTGACTAGAGCTGGTTTACATTACCAAGAATATACTCAAAAATTACAGCACATCATTTAGGTAGTTAGCCATACATAGTAGTAAAGATTCACCATTCTAAAATCTTTTGAAAGAAATAAAGCTATAAAACTAGGATAAAATTGAGAATGTAATATGTTTTGCTGGGGGAATAGGAATTAGTTAATAATAGAATTTCTTTGGGACTCCCAATGTATAATTTCATTCTATGAATCAATATTGTGATTCTATTTAAGATTGTCATACATTTGATATTTTTAATTTTATTTTTCAGTCACCCAATAATAAATTGGATGTTTCTGAGTATTTATAAAAGAAAGGTTAGAATGATTCATACAATAATATAACATTTATTTAAAAAAGAAGCTATTCTAAAACACAGAAATGATATTTAAACACTAAGAGCAACATCCAGTTAATGCTAATTCAAACTAGTGAATAGATCTATGATAGTATAGAAATAACTGCAGTGGTAGTGATAGAAATGTGATAAATGGGAGTAAAAATATTGAAGAATTACAGCAATTCATCATTTATTTTTCAGCACTCTTTGCTTTTGTGTGAAGTTTCTAAAATGATTCCTACATTGATAATCGATGAACAAGCGCCACTGGAAGCAGTGTATATTCTGCAACTAATTGGATTTTCAGCAGGAGCTTTGGGCTGCATCCTTTTGCCGATTACAGTACATCACTCAGACTGGAGGCTGTGGTTTATTGAAAATAATAGATATTATGTAGATGGTGTCGTTCGGATGGGAATATGGAAGATCTGCTTTCCTCCTAATTCAATAGCACCTAATTCATTGCGCTGTTGTCATGATTTTGACCTTCTTGAAGAATTCTTCCCAATAGAAATGAAATTAGGTCAGATCTCGATGTTAATTGGCTCCGTGTTGGCATTTTGGGGACTGTTGTTTGCATTCCTAGTTCCATGGAACACTTTTTTTCAAAAACACATGCAGACTAGATGCCTGTCTTTTGCTGGAGGCGCCTTTTTTATGATTTCTAGCATCTGTGTCTTGGTTCCCGTTAGCTGGAATGTCTATGCTGTATTTAAAAATGAAAGCATACATTTTCCCACTTCCTTTAATTTGCCCTCAAATCCCGTTGCACAAAAAATTGGAGGTGCTGTTTACTTGGGATTTATGTCAGGCTTTCTGTTACTTGTGAGTGGATTTTCTACTTTATTGCAGGTGGGTCTGATAACAAAAATACCAATTGCATTTAGATCAAGCAGAATTTTACCTGTATAGAAGGGAATCATTCTTCAAATTACCATTGAATAAGATTTCTAATTTCATATATACACCAGTTTATGCTCATATATACAACAAATTAGTTAAATAAGTTAAATAATGTTCAAATAGTGTAATTAGTTTTGTTAATCTTTAGAACTTATATTGTTGTGTTATTAATAGCTCTTAAGTGTGTTTATACTAATAAAAGAATTTATAAACATAAATTGATTTTTCTTATCCTTTAAAAAAAATCAGCTAAGCTTTGAGTTTAAATACAGAATCAAATATAACAAATAAAAATGGATTGGTAATTTATTTAAATGTTTAAATTGTGCATATCTCCAATGAAACTTAAATCTAAAAAATACTTTAAAATATATGTTCAAACAGTTTCTTTAAATGATGATATAGTACAACCAAGAATACTCCTACCTCTGAATTCCATTTATAGAGAAGAATAGAAAATAGTAATGATAATGTGGGTGTGAGAGTGAGTGAGTGAGTGTGTGTGTGTGTGGTAGGATTCAAAAATTTTACTACCAGTTCTGTGGGCGTGGTTTGGTGGCCGTGCCGTGACTTGGTGGGTGTGCTTGGTAGGCATGGCAGGGGAAGGATACTGTAAAACCTCCATTCCCACCCCACTCCAAGGGACGGTTACTGCAAAATCCCCATTTCCTCCCAATCAGCTGGGGGCTGGGCCAGTCAAAAGTGGTATTTACCAGTTCTCTGAACTATTCAAAATTTCCGCTACGGGTTCTCCAGAACTAGTCAGAACCTGCTGAATACCATCTCTGATATATGCCAGGAGCTGAGGCAAGCCAAAAAAAGGCTGTGTTTTGGTGAAAAATGGCCCATTTTTCACCTGTTTTTGGCAAAAATGGATCACCCCAAGCCAAGCTATGGATGGAGCTATTGCGGTGGTGGCCATGCCTAGTCTGCCTGGAGTGGCACCAGTAGAAGCAATTCTACCACCACCAGCTGGTGCTACATAAGTCCCTCTGCTTCCATGGACTGCCCCTTGGAGGTATTGAGCCCCAAAGGTCCCCAGCCTTGGGGGTGAAATATGAGGGTGAAACCCTGAGCAACTGGACTCTGAAATGACATATAGGAATATGGGGCTGATCTGGGAATGGAGGCAGCCTGAGTAAGATGCATGAGCATGGCTCTAGAGTGTGCAGCCACCAAGTAGATGGTCTCCCTCCACAATGACAATGCCCCCCAGTTGTGGAACTACAACCACTTTGTGGCAGCCTTTCACCAGTGGTTTGAGGAACACAAGGCACAAATCCATATGAAGACCATCATCCAAGGGGTACGGTCAGTGGCCGCATACACTCAGGAGTTCTGAGAGTTGGTGTGCAGACTAACCACCTGGCTTGAAGACATCCTGATCAACTGCTTCAAAGATGGTCTCGATGATGACATTTACCACACCTGTATTTCATGTGTGGCCTTACAACACTGGTATGTGCTAGCAAATGAGGTAGAGATCAACTTCACCATGACCAACACTCTGGGGGCCCTGGATGGCACAAATCCTGCATGTAAAAAAGCCTTGAGCTCAGTAAACAGCAACTGTGGATCTGGACCAAAGTCTACAGCATCCTTCAAGTGCAGGGAAAAAGGGACACTAAACTGCAGAATGCCAATCCACCAACCCCAATTGCAAAGCTGCGACAATTCTGGGGAAGAAGGCAGAGAAGCCAGCTCTGAGGACCCAGGAAACAGTGCTGAAAGGCAAGGAGGTCATAAGAGTTTGTCCCTCCTAGAACCAAAGGGCTGGCAGCTCCAACCAGCTCAGGTGAAAATGACTACAACAAGGATATCAAACTCAATTTCACTGAAGGCCACATCAGCATTATGGTTGCTCTCAAAGAGCAGTTACATGTAAGACTCTAAGCCGTCTTAACGCATAGGCCCGTTGGGCATTTGCCCGGGGGCCCACGATCATAGGGGCCCCATGCGAATATGTTGTAGGGTTTCGGAAAACCCGTATAAAATTTAGTATTATTTTATAAAAATCTCATAATTTTGTGTTTATATGCGAACGGGCCCTTTAAGTTTATCAATTACTTCCAACCTTGAACCTGGACCAATGTTCAGGAATGTCATTTACCACATTCTGTAGATTGAGGTTTAATCCCTATAATTATTTTCCCTTCAAAGAAAAGCTTTATCGCAAGTTAAGGAAATTTTGGGCCCGGAATAGCAATGCCTGTGGCTGATGGGTAAATAAAACCTGTTTTCCCTGTATGTCCTTGTCTTGGCCGGTTAGAAAAAATTCTCCCCTCCTGTTTCTCCTGAAATGACATCCTGAAGACCATTGACTTCAAGCCGATAATAAAACAATTTTCTGAAAAGAAATGTCGCAAACGCTTGTTATAATAAAGTACCGTACTGAAATTTTTCTAATCTAAGTATTTTTTTTCCATTATGAATTTTAATACCTTTGTTTGACCTTGTGTAATAGATGTAATATGTTATGGTGCTTATTATTTAAAAAACATATGTAAATATCTGTTTTTGTGTGTAAATTTTTTTGTTTTTGTAAATATGTGTAATACTATAAAACATGTAAATAAAATCTCTTTTCTCTGTTTTTCATGTTTAATGTTGATTATAGTTGCAGCTGTACAGCATGTTTTAACAACAATTTTGTTGAAATTAGTATAGTGACAATAAAATAAATAATACATTATTTTTAATATTATCAACCATTTATTTTTTATTCCTGCGGGGGGGGGGGGCAGCACTCTTTCTTTGCCCAGGGGCCCAACACTATTTCTATGCCCAGGGGCCCAAAATGGTGTAAAGACGGCTCTGGTAAGACTATGATGACTCACAGCAGCCAGGTGGGCATGGCTGGGTAGGTGTGATTACCACGATTAGGTGGCTGTGGCTGGATGGGCCTGGTCAGTATTGATACTGCCACTAAGTGCAGCTGTTCAAGGTAGTCTAGATTGGTATGGTGAAATAGAGATTTATTTCCTTGTTCCATGGGTGATGACATACAGTTAAAATTATATTAGGCATTTTCTGAATTTCTGATATGCTGACAAGGATCACCATTTTTTTTCATCTTAAAAAAACTAATATGAAAAAGTAACACAAAACACACTGACCTACCTCAGTGAACTCCTTGCTACAATCACAATGTACAAATCCAATAACAGGCATGGATTAAGGAGGATACCTAAAATATTAACATGCTTCTTTTGAGTGGGGGATGCAAAAGAGTTAACTGGACCATTCTGTTCACTTTAACTACAAACTCAGGATCTTGATTCTGGATCAACTGACCTTCTGCTCATTTATTGATCCTTCAATGAAGATTTCTCAGTGAGGAGCTTTTAATGGAAAACATTCCAACTTTATCAATACCTGTTTTTGTTGACAATGGCTAAGGGCAGGACAGTTGAAGAAAGAGATTGAGGGGCTAATTCTGGCTGCACAAAACCAAGCCTTAGGGAACAAATGCATACAAAACCAGAATTGAGAAGAGAGCAACAGAGTTCTGCCTATGCAAAGAAGGTAGTGATGGGTTTCTATTTTTTTTACTAACAGTTCACTCATGCACACGTGTGACACTTCTATGCATGCACAGAAGAGTCCAGGTGGGTGGGCGGAGCCTCCCACCGCTGCTATTATCAGTTTGCTGGATCCGAACTGAACCAAACCAGGAGCAATCCACCTCTGAAAGAAGGTGAAGAAACAATGGATCATTTGATTAGCTGCTCCTAGACGATTGCACAGATTGACTACAAGCAATGATATGACAAACTGCAACAATGGTTGCATGGGAAGATTACAAGAAATATTCATTTGCCTACAAACAAGAACTGATGAACCATAAAATAAAAACTACATTGCTCTGGGACTTTAGAATTCAACCAGAAAGGCACCTGCCAAATAATACCCCAGACTTAACAATTGTTGATAAGAAAGAAAAGTCTGGATAGTGAGAATGGTTAGCTGGAGACAGCAGAATAAAAGAAAAAAAAGTGGGAAAGATAGCAAAATACAAAGAGCTGCAAGTAGAATTTTTTTAAAAGCAAAAAAGCTTTTTGTGGCAAAAAAAGCAAAGGTAATACCATAGTAGTAAGTGCCCTGGATTTATTCCAGAACAACTGGAGCACCACTTGAACACCATCAGCATTGACACACTCACCATCAACATCAAAGTGCAAAAGGCAGCTTTACTTGGAACAGCTTACATCCTATGACATCATCCGCAACATCATCAAACAACCACATCTGTCTATCCCAGGTCTTTGGAAGGACTCGAAAGGTAAACAAAAATGCCAAATCCAGTCTGAACATCTGACTAACTGTGCAATGAGTCAGAATGATAAATTATCATCTTTGTCAGCCAACTCCTTTTAATGTATCAGTGGTTACAACTTTGAAAACATTTACAAAAAACAAACAAAAATAGAACAAAATTAAGGCTGGCAAGGAAAAACAGAGGGAAGAAAAGAGGAGAAAAGGGGCATCTGTCATCCTTGCCAAAGGGTAGGTGAAGAAATACTAATAGGGTGGAAGCCATTTGAATTTTGGGGGCAAGCTCATTCCAGAAAGCAGATAATGCTACAAGAGAAAGCAGGCTTCTGGGATTCTGTTGCATGCCATTTTTTTACCAGTGGCAGCCAGATTACACCATTTTGCCAGATTGAGCCAGCCAGGCAGATATTATGGGAGAAAGATGGTTCTTCAAGTAACTAATCTCTATGCCACAAAAGGGTTTGTAGGTAGCAATTAACACCTCAAGTCACGCCCCAAAGCAAACTAGAAGCCATTAGAAAGATTCAATATTCTGTCGTCATTCCTTGGGGAGCAAAGAGTCATGCCATGCCTAAACAAGTTCATTTAGTCCCACATCTTTTGGAAGAAATAAAATTAATAACTCATATTTAAGTAGTGCATTAGTTTTGCTGTCTTTTACACTTTCTGAATGTTCTCATTTTAATTTTTTTATAACTGTACTTCTAATTATTTTAAAATTATACTTTGGCCTTCAACACAACAGAAGTAAGTAAGAACAAACATTTAATAGTTTGCTATGTGAAAAACATAGTAATAGCAATAAGTGAACTTTATGGTAGTCAAATGTAATGTTTTAATCCAAAATGTATCTTTCATGAATGAGTCATGAAGTAAAAATCATGAATCATTCTTTCAAAAGAAAGTGTTAATTTCCATTTTTATATCTCACAGAGTAATGTACTGATAAGAAAATTTAGAATGAATATTATTCATAAAACTAGACTCCTAAATGAACAATTTTGATGAATATATATATACATATGCATACACACACAAACACACACACACTGTATGTTTTTGTAGATTTTCACAGGTGTAAGTATGCTGGTCTTGTTGTATTCGGATCTTTTCCCATGTAAGGTTGAGATTGTCTTGGCAACGTTTCGGTGAGGTCTCACTCGCCATCTTCAGGCTGGCATTTTTGCTATATTTATTTATATTTATTTATTTATCAGCTCAAAACCTCTCTCTCTCTCTCTCTCTCTCTCACACACACACACACACACATGCCAATTCTCTCAAGATTTAAATATTTACATGTATATAGAATTCTGTAGGCTGCTAGCAAAGTTAATGAAGCAATGAATAGTAACACTGAATTTGCATTTTACGATTAGAAAGACAATTGTCAGCAATTCAATAGACAATTTTACTTTCTTCTTCTAAATATTATGTAACACATTTAAAATAAGTTACATACTATGTGGGAAAAGTGAAAACATTAAATAATAAACCATCACAACCACAAGATGGTAGTGTAGGGCAAGTAATTCAAGAATCCAACCACTACAAAAAATAGCATGTTTTGAGTTTCTGTCAAATGGCCATGGTTGTACACATTTATTATTTTTCTAATGCAATAGTGTTATACATTAAAGCTAAAGGAAATGGGAGGAAAGCAAGATTCATTCAATAAGAACTTTAAATGAAATTAAGAAGCTATTTATGAACACTTTAAAATGTAATATACATTTTTAAAATGTAGTAATATGAATATCTATTGTGTTTATTATTCACACATAGTTTTGTGTGTCTGTAAATATTAGATTTTCATATCAATATAGATATAATTTTATAAACTTGTATTTTGCACATTTAAATCTTGTATTCCAAGATCTAAAGCCATTCAATTAGAATGATATATAGCAATTTGTTGGTTCACGATAGTTGTGCATTTCCATTTTACATATATAGTATTTTTTGGTCTATAAGATGCACTCCCCCCCCCAAAAAAGTGGGTGGAAATGTCTGTGTGTCTTATAGAGCAAATGTTGCTAAAGCCCCTCTCACCCGCTAGTCCCCACCCTTCGGCCTCTGCCTCCCAGCAATTTGCCTCCTTGCAGCAAACAGCAAACAACCTGGTCAGCTTCAGCACAGCCTGATTTAGCACACACAGCTGATTGACAGTTAGATCGGCCTCCATGTGCCCCATTTTGTGCCTCTGTGGGCCTCATTTTTGGCCGCTGTACATCCTGTTTTTAGCCCATTCCAGGCTGTGAGGATCCACGCAACCTGGCACAGCTGATTGATGGTATCAACTGCCAATCAGCTGCTTGTGCTCAATCAGGCTGTGCTGAAGCTGACCAGGCTGTTTGCTTTTTGCTGCAAGGAGGCAAATTGCTGAGAGGCAGACACACACACACACACACACACACACACACACACACACACAGCCCTGTTTTCCTCCCCAAAAGCTAGTTGCTAGTCTTATAGTCCGGAGTGTCTCATAGTGGGAAAAATATGGTAATTATATAAAATGTTGCCCCACTTTTACAAAAGAAAGCTATTTCTAGAACTGCCTCTTAAAATTTGCAGTACTACAGATCCAAGAGATATAAGGGCCATGCAAATGCTTCCAAAATATGCTTTGCAATATGTACAAGATTACCCATAAAATCCTTCTCTTCAATTAACTTTTCAGCAAAGCTGTGTATGAAAAGATACCAGAAGCAGTACTGAAGCAGTTGAACTATTGCGGATAACCTGCCTTAACGGATTGAAGAGAGGTGTTTTATATATACTGTAGATCTGCATGTTGTATAACACACCTTTTGAAACATTTGCTTAAAACAAGAAATTGTTTGCTGCATAAAGATCTATCTGACAAACTGAAAAACAAAAAGGACAAGCACAGAAAATGGAAAAAGAAACGCATAACTAACTTGCAAAGACAAAGTCAGGAAAGCAAAGGCTCAGAATGAACTAAGGCTTGCTACAAAAATCACCAGGACAGATTACACCCCAGAGTTCTGAAGGAGTCTGCAGGTGTTATCTCAGAACCACTGTACCAAATCTTTCAAAAATCCTGGAGCACAGGGAAAGTGCCTGAGGATTGGAAAATGGCTGAAGTGGTTAGGGTTAAGGTTAGGGTTAGGCATCTTCAAGAAAGGGGGGAACAGAGCCAGGAAAGTACAGACCAATCAGTCTAACATCAATACCTGGGAAGATCCTGGAAAAGATCATAAAAAGCATCTGCAAACAACAAGAAGCAAATAAAGTTGTAACTAGTAGCAACTACAGATTTGTTAAAATAGATAATGCCATACCAATCTCATTTCATTCTTTGATAAAGTCACTAAATTAGAAGACCAGTGAAATGCTGTGGACATAGTATACATAGATTTCAGTAAGGCATTTGACAAAGTAGACCACAATCTACTTCTTGATAAGCTACTAAAATGTGGAATAGATAACATCACCACCAGCTGAATTTGTAGATGGCTGACAAACTGTATGCAGAGTAGTCCTTAATGGTACTACATCCACATGGAAAGAAGCAGCAGTGGGGTACCACAAGGCTCCGTCTTAGGCCAATACTCTTTATAAATGACTTAGATGAGGGAATAGAAGGGGAACTCATCAAATTTGTAGATATACTAAACTGGCAGGAATAGCCAATACCTCAGAAGACAAACTCAGGATCCAAAAAGATCTTGGCAAACTTGAACAATGAGCCTTATCCAAGAAAATGAATTTTAATGTGGAGAAAAGCAAAACGTTACTTTTAGGTAGGAAAAATCAATGGTATAAATACAGATTAGGCAAGACCTGTATCAAAAACAATAACTGTGAGAGGGATCTTGGACTCCTAGTGATCATTGAATATGAGCCAGCAATGTATTAGCGCTACTTTACAAAATTCTAGTAAGACCACACCTGGAATACTTCAACCAACTTTGGTCACCATACTACAAAAAAGATGTTGAGATTTTGGAAGTTCAGAGAAGAGCAACTAAGATAATCTAAGGCCTATGAAGAATGGCTGCAGATTTTGGGTCTGGCTAGTCTAAAGAAAAGACAAATTAGGGGTGATGTGATAGCAGTATTTCAGTATTTGAGGGGGTAAAATTATTATCCAAAGCACCAGATGGCAGGACAAGAAATAATGGTTGGAAATTGATCAAAGAGAGAAGCAGCCTGGAATTAAGGAGGAACTTCCTAAAAGTAAGGACAATTAACCAATGGAATAACTTGCCTTCAGAAATTGTGGGCACTCCATCACTGGAGGTTTTTAAGAAGAGACTGGATAGTCACTTATCTGAGATTGTATAGGTTCTCCTCAGTAGTGGGTTCCAGCAGACGCTACAACCAGTTCGCTCAGAGACGTGCTGTGCACAGACATGTGCAATACAATGAAAATTGCTCTGTGCATGCGAGAAACCAAAAACAATATGGCAGCACCTACTGCGCTGCTGGGAAGAACCAGTTCAGGGGTGTGGAAGGCCTGGGTCACTGCTGGTTCCAGCAACTCACACCACCAAGCTACTACTGGTTTGGCTGAAACGGTCCGAATCAATAGGAATGCACCACTGGTTCTCCTGCTTGAGCAGGGGGCTGGACTAGAAGACCTCCAAGGCCCCTTCCAACTCTCTTATTCTGTTCCCATGATGGAGAACCTATGGCACTCAGAGCTATTTCTGAGGGCATGCAAGGCATTGCCCTGTCAACTCCAGTGTGCAGGCGTACGCTGGCCAGCTGAATTTCAGCCTTCTTTTTCGGCGGTTTGGGAATGGACTTCTGGTTTGCCTGTTGGGCTATTTTTCACCCTCCAGAGGCTTCAGGGAAGCTTCTACACCTGGGGAGGGTGAAAAATGGATCTACTGGGCTTACCGGAAGTCAGAAAATGGGGTGTTTCTGGCCTCCGGAGGGCCTGGGGGTGGGGGGCTTTTTGCCCTCCCCAGCTCCAAGAAAGCAGTGCACATGTGTGCAGGACAGTGTGTGTGTGTGTGTGTGTGTGTGTCACACGCTCATGCACAGGGGTCACAGCACGGTGGCATTAAATTATGGGGGTGGGCCTGCAAGCATGCATGATAGTGCACACGCATGTACTTTTGGCACCCAAGGCAAAAAAGGTTCACCATCACTGTTCTGTTCTGTTCTGTTCTGTTCTATTCTAAATGCTGCTGAACAGATCAATGAAGATTGAGCTGTCTGTCTGCTTGTCTGGCTGACTGGCTGCTCAGGGAACAAAAAAAAATAAAAACAATCTAGTACAGGTATTCCTTAACCTATGACCACAATTGAACCCAAAATTTCTTGTTAAATGAGGCAGTTAAGTGAATTTTGCCCTATTTTAACCTTTTTTGCCACAGTTGTTAAGTGAATCACTGCAGTTGTTAATAACATGGTTGTTAAGTGAATCTGACTTCTCCATTGACTTTGTGTATCAGAAGGTTGCAAAAGGTGACCACATAACTCTGGGGCACACTAACTGTCATAAATACGAACCAGTTGCCAAGTGTCTGAATTTTGATTACGTGACAATGGGGGGATACTGCAATGGTCATAAGTGTGAAAAATAGTCATGCTACTTTTTTCAGTGCCATTGTAACCCTAGCCCTAAATGAACTGTTGTTCAGTACACTGAGGATTACCTCAAGGTGTCTTGCATGTTCCTTTTAAACAGAAAAGCGGTATCTTAAATAAATAATAATAAAAGACGTCAAAGGCTGATTACTGTATTTTGAGATTGTCTTTTAATTATATCCTGCATCAGGGGTCCCCAACCTTTGCAACTTTAAGTCTGAAGGACTTCAGCTCCCAGAATTCTCCAGCCAGCTTTGCTGGGAACTGAAGTCCTTCAGACTTAAAGTTGCAAAGGTTGGGGACCCCTGTCCTACATAGGCTCCATGGTAGGAACAAACAATGGATGGTTTCTTTCTGAACGTTACCACACTAACTATGAAATCCAGACTATTAGAGAAAATTGAACATCTTTCTAGTCATAATGTGCTTCATTATCAAACTCTGCCTGAGATTTAGACCAATGACAGCATGTTTAATGTATAATTTTTAATTGCCATATACCATGGGTGTCAACCTCATGCCGTCATGTTGCCATTACATGATGTTTCCTGACTTTTTTCTCCTTTGTGGAGCTGGGGTGAGCATGCCGCCCGTTTAACATTCCTGCCATATATGAATCCAGCCAATGCAATAGTTTTTGATGTTGTAAATTCTAGGTGTCTATATTAAGTTTGGTGATTAAATGTGACTAAAAACTGCTAAGTCATTGATTGTCCTTACCACCTATAAAGGTTTCCTTATAATTTGTTTCCTCTGTGCTATTTGATTCTATTTGTTTACCCTCTCTTTCATGGAGAAGCCATGTGTTTTAACTTTATAAACAATACTACCATAGTTCTTGAAGATCTAGAGAAGTTGAGGGTTGAGGGGGAGAGAATGAAAAAGAAAATTCCATCATATCAATATCTTATGTCAATTGAAAACCAAAGTGGGTATGTTATAAATAAAATAAAAACTAAACTGTATTCATCTAAAACGAAGAATTCCTTTGTAGAAGTCAGAGATGTATGAAGAACAAGAGAAACTTTACAAAGGCCATACTAGTTTCTTGAATTGTTATAGCAAAATTTACCAACTAGACTGGTTTGTCCACAAGTGAAATTTATATTGTCTTAGAAAAATGAATAGATATTGCAATGTAGTAATTTGGCATGTTATGACAAGTTTTAGACTTGAAAATGCCTGATGTTAACTATTGTTTATATTATGACAATCCTCTTATTAGCTCAACAATCAATGCAGGTATTTTTGGGGGGGGGGGGGAAGAAACACAGATGTACAAATAATATAATTGTTAAATGAACTTCAAGATTTTCTTGTTAATCAGTAATGTGAATTTGATTTTAAAACTAAAATCTAGTCCATTGTGAGAATATTGTTCATTTTATGAACATTTTATGGATGTTTCCATATATTTTTCTTGGCAACAATATAGAAGCAATTTGATACTGCCTTCTGGGATTTTTTTCAGCTTCCCAAACTAGCCAGAGTGTTCTGATCTTGCTTAGCTTTTGAGCTCAAAGAAGGTTAATTATGTGCTACCATTTTGCCAGGCAATTTTGTCTCAGAAGGAGCAATATTAAATTACCAGGATGGTAGAAAATAAAGGTAACTTCATTTTGAGAACAAGTATGTATACATCTTTAATATATTAATTACAATGTTTCCATGTTGGTTTCCATTTCACACATAAGCACAGGAAAGCTTTGAAAGACAGTTACCTGTCTGATTTTTCAGCTACATTGTTACTTCTCTTTGAGCAGCATACATTTAGCCCTTTGTATACACTCAATGTAAAATACAGTTATTAATCAAAAAGTAGTACAATATTTACCAATATGAAAAATTGGAGGGAGGGGAGCCTGATATTTATTGTATGGAGCTTATTCACATGAATAACTGAGGAATGGAGGTACCATTTTATCTTTCTCATCTCATGGTCTGTTTGAAGACTAATGATTAAAGAGTTAACAAAAGAGAGATGGACTATACATGAGTCATGTGTAAGTGAATATGTAATATAATATGAAAACTAGTGCTAAATTTACAAATTTCCCAAATTTACAGCTGTAGATGTAAAATCCTTCTTACAATTTCAACACATTAGAGATTCCTCTTAAAAAAGGATCAGACAAATTACATTGTCTGATTCGGGACCTAGCTATCTGCGGGATCGGATCCTGCCTCATACATCCTCACGGCCGATTCGCTCCCACAGAGAGGGACTTCTCCGGGTGCCGTCCACTAGACTTTGTCAGTGGGCGACGCCCAGGGGAAGGGCTCTCTCTGTGGCGGGCCCAGCCCTCTGGAACGACCTTCCGCTCCTTCCGTCTAAAACTAAAAACCACGGACTTCCGCTCCTTCCGTCTAAAACTAAAAACACATCTTTTCTGCTTGGCCGGCCTAGGGTAGTCTCTCTCTATGGGGTTTTAGTTGTTTTAACTGGGAATTTTAGTATGTTAATGGGGTATTTTAGCACAGGTATATGTTTAATTTGTTTTTAATGTGTTTGTATATTTATTGTTTTAGTTTTTCCCTGTGCACCGCTCCGAGTCCCTATGGGGAGAGGGAGCGGTCAACAAATTAAAATTATTATTATTATTATTATTGTTAAAGGACCACCTACTAACATGATCTACTCTACCTCCATGTTTCATTTATTTAACCCAGTGGTAGTCAACCTGGTCCCTACCGCCCACTAGTGGGCGTTCCAGCTTTCATGGTGGGCAGTAGGGGTTTTGTCCGATACTGAAGCACTTTCCTTTTTTAAATTTAATTGACTTCCCTACTTTATAAATCACCATTACTGTGGAACTGGTGGGCAGTTAGAAAATTTCACTATGCTGTGCTTGGCAAGCAGGCCATGGAGGCAGATCTAGAGCTGCGGGTTGCCAATACCCAAACTAAACAATTCACACCTTGAAAACAATGCCATAATTGCCAAAGTCAATGGATTTTGTCAAATAAACAGAATAACTAAAATATATTTATTTAACAAAATTAAGAAGTTTAGATTGGGGAATGATATATATGTGCAATATTTCATTTGCAAAAAACATTTAAAATATACAGTAACTTATGACATTATGATTAGCAAACTAGTTAAGCATGTACTGGATGACATGATAAATGGCTTCAAATCACAATGTTTGTCAATAGTTTCTCATCAAAGTGGTGGTGTATTAAATGTGATTTTGTAAGATTCAACCCCTTCAACATTTTCATTAATGACGTTGATATGGAAGGAATATTTAATGGAGTTACAGATCACAAAGCCATTAGAGAAATAGAATGAAATGTCTTCTAATTTCTTCAATGAACATCACATTCTTCTGCATGGCTTCAATGGCATTCTTTGTCCAGAATTATTGATCTGTGCCCCTGAAAGTACAACATATAATCAAAAGATGTAATTCATAACACATTCTGCTCATATTATACTACTATTTGTAGAAATGAGTCACAAATGTAATTATCTATAGTTTAAAAATTAGAATTATATGAAACAATATAAAAATGCAACAGATTTTACAGTCATGTGAAAAAGTAAGCACATACCATATAAGCTTTCTTTTTTTAACATATGTGGACAAATCATTCTTTAATATTCATTCAAACAGTATATAGGCAGTCCTCATTTAGCAACTATTGCCAGCAAGTCAGTTGTTAAATAAAATGGTGGCAGGGGTGAAATCAACTTACCTTTGCTACCAGTTTGAGAGAGTGCACACACATGCGCCACCTCCGCGCCTGTGTAGGACCTTCCATGAATGCACACAGCATCAAAAATGGGTGTGATGATGTCTGGGCAAATGGGCGTAATATATGTTACGTTTTTGAACTGAGATATATATATATATATATATATATATATATACATATATATATACGTAATTTTTCACAACAACCTGTTATTAGGCCCCAATTAAGGGAGGAGACATACTGTTTCCTTTACTGCCTTTCGGCTCATCACCAGAGACCATCTAGACAGCAAGCCAAGAATTACGTTGTGTAATTTTTTAGATATGTGTGTTAGTTTTATGAGCTGATCAATACATTAAATTAGAGAGAGACCAGGATAGATCTATTTCGAGCTTATTAGCTCTCATCAGCTGGCCATACCCATTACTGGGATTCGAACCAGGGCTGTGTTGCATGCTAGGCAAGGAGCCTAGCACTTTAGCCAAGCCGGTTCCCCTTATTGCATCAGCTGAGATAGGGTATATTAGTATAGGTAATTGTTTCACAACAACCTGTTATTAGGCCCCAATTAAGGGAGGAGACATACTGTTTCCTTTCCTGCCTTTCGGCTCCTCACCAGAGACCATCTAGACAGCAAGCCAAGAATTACGTTGTGTAATTCTTGTTGTGAAACAATTACCTATACTAATATACCCTGTCTCAGCTGATGCAATAAGGCGAACTGGCTTGGCTAAAGTGCTAGGCTCCTTGCCTAGCATGCAACACAGCCCCGGTTCGAATCCCAGTAAGGGGTATGGCCAGCTGATGAGAGCTAATAAGCTCGAAATAGATCTATCCTGGTCTCTCTCTAATTTAATGTATTGATCAGCTCATAAAACTAACACACATATCTAAAAAATTACACAACGTAATTCTTGGCTTGCTGTCTAGATGGTCTCTGGTGATGAGCAACACAGTAAGAGTATGACTAGCTGATGAGAGCTAAAAAGCTCGAAATAGATCTATCCTAGTCTCTCTGATTTATTTATTGATCAGCTCATAAAATTAACACACATATTTAAAAAATTCACACAACGGAATTCATGGCTTTCTGTCTAGATGGTCTCTGGTGATGAGCCGAAAGGCAGAAAAGGAAACAGTATGTCTCCTCCCTTAATTGGGGCCCTTATAGGGTGTTGTGGAACATTTATAGATACTAATCCCCCTGTCTTAGCTGATGCAATTGGGAGAGCCTGGCTGGCTGAATGGTTACAGGCTCCTGCCTGGTATGCAATACAGCCCTGGTTCGAATCCCAGTAAGAGTATGACTAGCTGATGAGAGCTAAAAAGCTCAAAATAGATCTATCCTAGTCTCTCTGATTGATTGATTTATTTATTGATCAGCTCATAAAACTAACATATATATACACTAAATACTATATATACTATATATGTGTGTGTGTGTGTGTGTGTGTGTGTGTTTTCGTAGATTTTCACGGGTGTAGGTATGCTGGCATTGCTGGCTTCGGGGATTTTCCCGTGTATATAGCATGGAGATGTTATTGCAACGTTTCGACAAGATCTCACTTGTCATCATCAGGCAGGCTTCTGTCTGTGACTGTGACTGTGAAGCCTTCACAGTCACAGTCACAGACAGAAGCCTGCCTGATGATGACAAGTGAGATCTTGTTGAAACGTTGCAATAACATCTCCATGCTATATACACGGGAAAATCCCCGAAGCCATGTATGGGAGATGAGTGTCTTGGCTACAGAGTTGATCTGTGCTGGGTGGTGGTGTGAGAGTGCGTGCAAATAGCGGTTTGTGTGTGTTTTCTTCTGGTAGATGGTGTGTCCTAGGGATCCATTGGATTTCTTATAGACTAAGACATCCAGGAAGGGGAGTTGGTTATTGGCTTCTGTTTCCATGGAAGACACTCATCTCCAGAACAAAACGCTTAGCTGACGAACAACACCTCAAAACCGAACTACACACTCTCACCAACGTACTAACATCCAACGGATTCCAAAGAAACAAGATCACTAACCTAATCCAAAAAGAAAACCCCACTAAAATCCAAGACAGTGAACAAGAAAACGGCAAAGCCCTCCTCCCATACATAAAAGGCACCACAGACAGAATCAGCAAGATCCTCCACAAACACAACATCAAGACAGCATTCTACACAAACCGAAAAATATCCACCATCCTAAGAAACCCCAAAGACAAAATAGAGTTAGAAAATCAAGGAGTATATGAAATCCCATGCCCCACCTGCCCCACCACATACATCGGACAAACCAACAGAAGAATAAAGGCACGCATTGAAGAACACAAAAACTCAGTCAGAAAGGAGGAACCAACTTCTTCCCTGGTCCAACACCTCAAAGCCACAGGACATGATATAGACTTTAAAAAGACCAGAACTATTGCCAAAATTGAACACTTTAACAACAGAATAATCAGAGAAGCTATTGAGATAGAAAAACGGCCACACAGCATGAATAAACGAGATGATACCTCCCGCCTAACAGCCATTTGGAAACCCGCCCTCACTGACAAACGAGTCCCTAACACAAAGAATGATACCAGACCCACACTCACGAAAACCACACAGGATGTCACTATCACACATCCATGCAAAAAGCAAGCCCAAACCCACACCGATGATGACCACAAACCAGAAGCCCGACCACAAACCAGAAGCCAGACCACAGCTGCATTATTAGCCACTTTAAACCCCTCCAATCCATACATGAAGCAAACTGATGCCCACCATGGAGATGTGGCACGACCACAAACCCGAAGCCAAACAACAGTAACGCAGCTCACCAGCTCAAATCCCTCTGCAACTCAGACTAACACAAGCACAACCAGGCCCCCACCCAAACAGAACACGCCCCCATCCAATCAGAGCACAGCCAAACTCCCATCCAATCAGAGCACAGCCAAGCCCCCTACCAATCAGAATACACCTCCACCCAATCAGAATGCAGCCAAGCTCCCACCCAATCAGCTCACACCCCCACTGGCAGTTAAAAAGAGGAACCGGCTGAGATCTCACATTGCTCCTGGAAGCACCAAGCCAGAAGGGGATTTTCCCGTGTATAAGGCATAGAAAAGTTGTTGCAACGTTTCGACAAGATCTCACATCATCAGGCAGGCTTGTGTGGCTGTGACAGTCACAGACAGAAGCCTGCCTGATGATGACAAGTGAGATCTTGTCGAAATGTTGCAATAACATTTCTATGCCTGATACACGGGAAAATCCCCGAAGCCAGCTATGCCAGCATATATATATATGTTAGATTTTTTAAGGGCTGAAAATAAAGAGATCAGGATGGATCCATTTCAGGCTTATTAGCCTTCTTCAGCTGGCCATACTCCTTCTACTGGGATTTGAACCAGGGCTTTCCAGCATTTGAGGCAAGCTCTCTATGCCTTGAGCTATCTGGTATCCCTGATATATCAGCCAATTTACAGGACTCTTTTTTTTTTTTTATATTGAAAAAGTTTTATTGGTTTTACATTTTTTCTGTAGGGTGGGGTAAGGGATACAAAGAAATTTTGAGAGCATTCACGTCAAAGTCGTCGGCCCTTCCGGGACCTCAAAATACATTGATAACAATTAAAAAAAAACATTTTTCATAACACTACAAAGTGAGAGCAAGTACATATACCTAAATTCTCAGTTCTATGCTGTCAGACATTTACAAAAAATCCAAATACAAATATTATGAAAAATTAATCAAAAAAAATCAAGGCAAAGTTATTTTTTCGATCTAAGTCTCTTGGCAATTGTATCTTCTTTTTCTCCTCCCTGGCCCCGAGTGGGCGGGGCCGTGGTCCCCTCCGTCCCCCCTGGATCTTCCCCCAGGATAGAGGAATGTTTTTTAAGAAAGGCTTCCGCCTCAACAACTGTTTTAATCCTCACTCTTCCTCCTTCCCAGAACACCAGCATCCCTTCGGGTGTCACCCACTTGAACCAAATCCCGTGATCAAACAATGTTTTAGACAAGAAGGAAAATTTCCTTCTTGCATCTCTAATCTTTCTTGGGATCTGCTTCAAGATAGCAACCTCTTTTTGTTGGTAGATTAATGGACTACCTCTCTGCACTTTCAGGATTTCCTCTCTGGTTGACCTTCTAACAAATTTCACATGTATCTCTCTAGGTACTTCATTTATCCTGGCATATGCTGAGTTAATTCTGTAGGCTAGGTCAATGTCCCCCCTGATCTCATCCTTAGGTTTATGTAAATAGTCTGCTAAAATTGTGCTCATAAGATCAGGGAGGCATTCACCAGATTCCTCAAAAACATTCTGAAATCTCAAAAAATATGTCATTCTTTCCATATCAATCCTAGACACATGCCCATTTATTTCCACAACTTCATTAGTAACATTTTTAATCTCTCCCTTAGCCCCCACCAGCCCCCCTTCCAATTCTTCGTTCTTCTGTGTGTTTTCCAGCACTTGATTCCGTGTATCCAATAACTCCTTCTTGAAGTTAATATTTTCTGCCCTCTGGGCCTGAATTTCTTGTACCAAAGTTTGTATAACAGATTCAAGAGAAGCCATCCTTTGTTCTAAACTTGCCAGTGCTGTTTCTTGTGCCATAATTAGTTGTTAAAATCAATGCCACTAAAATGGCGTTTTTTGGGTGGGGCCGGTGAGGCAATCCAGGAGCCAAAAGTTCAGTTCAGGGTTGTAAAGTTGTAAAGTTCAGGAACCAAGAGAGAAACAATTTTCCAACTCAATAAATATAATAGTGAAGGTACTCCAGAAAAGAAATCACAAATCCAAAAAGAAAAAAAAATCTTCATTAATATCCAGAGGAAGTCCAAATTGCAAAGAGACGCTGGGAATTTTCCATAAGTGAAATAGTCAGGCAGGGACAAAGAGAAGCCACCATCCACCGCCGAAGCTCAGAGCCCAGAGGAGAGAGTGGTAAAATAAATTGTTTCAGCCAGACCTAGAAACATTGTTGCAAACAACCGCAGATCACTTTCCCTTGCTGCAAACAGTCAGGATTAAAGATTTCCGCTTTCTCGCCACGAGAAGCCATTTCCAAGTGCCGCTTAAGTCCGAGGGGTTTTTTTTAGGAACAAACACCCCCCTCCCAGTCCTTTCAGCCCGGCTGACAGCAGAAAAAAAAAGTTTTTAAACACTCACTCTCCCCTCGCAGCTGAAGCCTCGGGAAGCCTTCCGACTCATCCGTTTAGCCCTCTTCATAAATGCGAATGGCTCCGTCTTCCTTTGGCGAAGGGAGAACCCCCCGCAGCATGTTCTCCTTCACCTAAGCCGAAGACAAGGGTCGCTTCCCCCACCGCCATGGGGGGGAGCGTCCCAGGCAAGCCGGCTTTACGGGAGACCCCCAAACAAGGGGCGTCTCGCCCCCGGGGGGGGGGCAGAAAAAGAAACAAAACGGCGAGCGAGCGCTAGGCTCGCTCGTCGCCGCTGGAGCCGGAACCGGAAGTCTCTTTAATGAAGAATAATTATCACAGCTCCTGTGAAGAGGTCCCTTTAAGGGGAGGAGACTCAACGTCATCCCTCTCTGTTGAGTCGAAGGGCAGAGAGGGATGACATTGAGTCTCCTCCCCTTAAAGGGACCTCTTCACAGGAGCTGTGATAATTATTCTTCATATATATATGAAGCGCGCAGCCGGGCGCCCGGGGCAGGCTAAGGCGAGTGAGCGCAGCGGGCGGGGACGGGGGACGGGGACACCAGGTTCCTTCGTCCGGTGGGTGGGTGAGCGAGCAAGCAAGCAAGCGTGGGCGGGCAAGGAAACTTGCTGCGGCAGCGCCCAACAACCTGCCTGCCCTCCGGCTGCAGTTTTTATTTATTTATTTATTTCAAATTTATACCCCGCCCTTCTCGTTAGGACTCAGGGCGGCGCACAGGCATTATTAAAAAACCATTACAAAACAATATATACTATTAAAAACATATTAAATTAACTTAAAACCCATGCTAAAAACCCTTTAAAACCCTAAAAAATTAAAATTTATAAATATAGTCAGAAACGGGGGGCTACGCTAGGCCGGCTTGTTGGAATAGGTACGTCTTAAGGCATTGGCGAAGAGGCGGAGGTCCAAGGTAGTGCGAAGGTCGGGGGGGGTAGGTCGTTCCAGAGGGCCGGGCCCGCCACAGAGAAGGCCCTTCCCCTGGGTGTCGCCAACCGGCATTGCCCGGCCGACGGCACCCGGAGAAGGCCCTCTCTGTGGGAGCGGATCGGACGAAGGGATGTATGGGGCAGAAGGTGGTCTCGTATATAGCTAGGCCCCGAGCCATGGAGCGATTTGAAGATGGTCGTCAACACCTTGAAGCGCACTGGAAAGGCCACAGGCAGCCAGTGCAGCTCGCGCAGGAGAGGTGTTATGTGGGCTTGCCTTGGGGCACCCATAATCACCCGCGCGGCCGCATTCTGAACTAGCTGTAGCTTTCGAGTGCACCTCAAGGGGAGCCCCATGTAGAGAGCATTACAGTAATCCAGCCGAGAAGTCACAAGCGCTTGAGTGACTGTGCGAAGGGCCCCCCGGTCCAGTAAGGGGCGCAACTGGCGTATCAGGCGTACCTGATAAAATGCCCTCCTGGCCACGGCCGCCACATGGTCCTCCATGGACAGCCGGGAATCCAGGAGGACGCCCAAGTTGCGCGCCCTCTCCACGGGGGCTAGTTGTTCGCCCCCAATGGCCAGTGTTGGACTTATCTGGCTGAACCGGGGAGCTGGAAACCACAGCCACTCGGTCTTGGACGGGTTGAGCTTGAGTTTGTTACTACCCATCCAGATCCGTACGGCCTCCAAACACCGGGACAGCACCTCGACGGCATTGTTGGGGTGGTTTGGGGTGGATATGTACAGCTGGGTGTCGTCAGCGTACAGATGGTATTCCACCCCAAAACCCAGCGGCTTCATATAGGTGTTGAACAGAAGGGGAGAGAGGACCGACCCCTGAGGAACCCCACATGTGAGGGGCCTCGGGGACGACCTCTGCCCTCCTGCCAACACCCATTGCGACCGACCAGAGAGGTAGGACGAGAACCACCGTAAAACGGTACCTCTCAGCCCCAACCCCCCCAATCGGTGCAATAAGATACCATGGTCGATGGTATCAAAAGCCGCTGAGAGGTCTAATAGGACTAGGATAGAGGAAAAGCCTCTATCCCGTGCCCTCCAGAGATCATCAACCAACGCGACCAATGCCGTCTCAGTGCTGTGTCCGGGTCGGAAGCCGGACTGGCGCGGGTCTAGATAATCAACTTCCTCCAGGTGTCGAGGAAACTGTTGGGCCACCACACTCTCAACAACCTTCACTAAAAAGTGAAGGTTGGAGACGGGACGATAGTTTTCTAATAATCCAGGGATGGCTTCTTGAGGAGGGGCCTCACCACCACCTCTTTCAAGATGGTAGGCAGGGACCCCTCACTCAGAGATGAATTCACAATGCCCTGGAGCCAGCCTCGCGTCACCTCCCAGGATGCCAGTACAAGCCAAGAGGGGCACGGGTCCAATAAACATGTGGTGGCTCTAAGGTTCCTCTGCAACCTGTCCATATCCTCGGTAGTGACAAAATCAAACTCCTCCCATGGTGTTATCTCAAGACCAGCACCGGACAAATCGACTGGATCACTTTCAGTGGAGGGCAGCTCGTTCCGAATCTGAGTGATTTTGTCCTGCAGAAACTCTCCAAATTCCTCTGCTCGACCCTGCAAAGGGGCTTCCCGCGGCCTCAAGTAAAGGAGGGAGCGGGTCACCCCAAACAGGGCAGCAGGACGGTTTTCTGCGGACGCGATAAGGGTGGCACAATACTCACGTTTGCCCACCCTTAGCGCCACTAAGTAAGTCCTAATATGGTCTCTCACTAGTGTTCGGTCAGCTTCGGATCGAGAAGATCTCCACCTACTCTCTAGGCATCTCTTGCGGCGTTTCATCTCCCAAAGCTCCTCGGTAAACCAAGGGGCCTGGGTGACTCGACACCGCATGAGGCCGCAAGGGCGCGACTCGGTCCAAGGCCCCCATGGCCGCACTATACCATGCGGTCACTAGATCCTCAGTCGAGTCGCGGGGCAGGGACACAGGTATTGGCCCAAGCTCCCTCTGGAACCTTTCAGGGTCCATCAGGCGCCTGGGGCGGAACCAACTCGGTGTTTCCGGTTCCGCCTCCCTGCGGTGGGTTTGACGGTTGGAAAGTCCATCCGAAGGAGAGAGTGATCTGTCCATGACAAGGAAGGAACCTGGTGTCCAGTGGGTGAGCGAGCGAGTGAGTAACTGTGGCCGGCTGGCCGGCGGGCGCATAAGGAAAGTTGCTGCGGCAGCGCCCAACAATCCGCTAGCCGACCGGCCCGCTGGCCGCGGTTTCTCGCTCGCTCGCTTGCTCACCCACTGGACGCCAGGTTCCTTCGTCCAGTGGATGGGTGAGAGAGCGAGCGAGCAAGTACAGCCAGCGGGCTGGCCAGGCTACTTCCAGGAGCTGAGGAGGCTTGGGGGGGGGAGACAGACAGACAGAGAGAGGCACAGACACAGAGAGAGGGAGGGAGGGAGGGGGGAATCAGAGAGTGACAGACACACACACAGAGACAGAGAGTGGGAGGGAGGGAGAGAAAGATAGACAGAGACACAGAATGAGTGATTTAAGTGCCTGAATGCGAGACAGACACACACACACACACACATAGAGTGACAGATGGGCAAACAAAGGAGAGAGAGACAGAGAGAGAGAAAGAAAAAGAGAAAGAAAGAAAAAGAAAGTGGGAGAGAAAGAAAGAGAAAGAAAGAGAAAGAAAGACAGACAGACAGAGAGAAAGAGAGAGAAAAAGAAAGAGAGATAGAAAGGAAAGATAAAAAAGAGAGAGAAAGAGAGAAAGAAAAGAGACAGAAAGAGAAAGAAAGAGGGAAAGAGAGAGAGAAAGAAAGAGAGAGAGAGAAGGAGAGAGAAAGAGGGAAAGAAAGAAAGAGAAAGAAAGAGAGAGAGAGAAAGAGAAATAGGGAAAGAGAGAGGGGGGGAAAGAGGGAAAGAAAGAGAAAGAAAGAGAAAAAGAAAAGAAAGAGAGAGAAAGAGAAAGAAATAAAGAGAGAGAGAAAGAAAAAGAAAGAAAGAGACAGAGAAAGAAAGAAAGAAAGAAAGAGAGAGAGAGAGAAAGAAAGAAAGAAAGAAAGAAAGAAAGAAAGAAAGAAAGAAGGAAAGAAAGAACTTATGACCACAATTGAGCCCAAAAGTTTGGTTGTTAACCAAGACCATTGTTAAGTGAGTTTCACATTTTCCAAGTTGGCCACGCCCACCCAGTCACATGACTGCTGAGTCACACAGCCGGTCCGCAAAATTTTCTTTAAAATGAAACCGGTCCCTGGTGCAAAAAAGGTTGGGGACCCCTGGTCTAGATGGTCTCTGATGATGAGCCGAAAGGCAGAGAAGGAAACAGTATATCTCCTCCCTTAATGGGGCCCTAACAGGAAGTTGTGAAAACAATTATCTATATATGGTATATATATATATATATACATATATTTAATGCAATTAAATAAAAAAAACCTTGTTATCAACAGAGGCTTCTTGTGAAATTCATGTATACTTGAGAAAGGGGGAAAGAAATAAGCCAAATTTCCCGTCCACAATTTTCTTGGCTCTAACACGGTTTGGGGTTTCCTGCATTATTACTTATATGAGAAAAAGTGGGAAGGACTGGAAAAATGTATTCTGCCTTAAAATGTCCAGGAAAGAGAAGAGAGATGGCGATCATTGTTAAATCTATACTGTATTAGACTAGACTAGACTAGACTAGACTAGACTAGACTGGACTAGACAGACACACTCACTCACTCTCTCACGTTTGGAATTACATTTTAAAAAAATGTTTGATATACCAAATACTTTACCTGTCAAACAACTATTTGTGTACTACTGAATTAGGTATGCAATTGTTGATACCATGTTTCCCTGAAAATAAGACAGGGTCTTATTTTCTCTTGACACCCCCTCCCCAAATAAGCACCTGGCCTTCTTTTCAGGAAGATCTTGTTGTTTTTGAGGTGCAGGAGGCAGTGAACATGGTCACCTCATGACTGCTGCTGTGTGGCAATATTTTTGGGGAGGGCTTATTTTCAGGGGAGAGCTTATTTTAGTGCATGCGCTCAAAAACCCAATTTGGCTAATTATCCCAGGAGGTCTTGTTTTCAGGGAAACAGGGTATGTATGCAACTTATAACTCTATTACTTAAATAATTATCATGAAGAATAAAAACCTCTTCTGGCTGTCTAAAAATAAGTAGAATGCTTTAGAAATACTGTTTACACGGGAGGAAACTATTACTTTTTCACTTCAGAAAAACAAGTTCCGCCTAATTTCTTTAGCAAAGGACCGGATTATTAAAGAACTAGCTCCACTCTAAAACCAGCTATTAAGACAAGAGAAAGGGATTAAAGTCACTATGCATTGCTTTCCCAAAAAAGGAACAACCAATGAGCGTTCAAGAGACAAAAGTGAGAGCAACTCCTGTAGCAATTTCATTGTTAGGCACAGACTTCAAATACCGTAAATTCCACCGAATTGACAGCTAAATATGCTGAAAATGCAATATAAGGTGTTTCTGCCTCCGTACAAAGAATATCCTAACTTAGCTTATTATACCAACTGAAGTCGTGACTTTTGCATGTTCCACAGTTCCATGTTCAGATCTTCGGCATACTTCTTTCACCTTCAGTATATTTGAAGCGCACCACACCTTAAACCAGTCGGACTCGTTAGCAGCACTCTTTCCACATGACTTATTAGAGGAGGGGTCTCCAACCTTTGCAACTTTAAGCTTTGCTGGCTGGAGAATTCTGGGAGCCAAAGTCCTTCAGACTTAAAGTTGCAAAGGTTGGAGACCCCTGTTATAGAGTGTAGAGCAGAGGTTCCCAAACTTGGTAACTTTAAGACCTGTGGACTTCAACTCCCAGAATTCTCCAGCAAAGTTGGCTGGAGAATTCTGGGAGCCAAAGTCCTTCAGACTTAAAATTGCAAAGGTTGGAGACCCCTGTTATAGAGAGTAGAGCAGAGGTTCCCAAACTTGATAACTTTAAGACTTGTGGACTTCAACTCCCAGAATTCTCCAGCAAAGCTGGCTGGATTATTCTGGGAGCCGAAGTCCTTCAGACTTAAAATTGCAAAGGTTGGAGACCCCTGTTATAGAGAGTAGAGCAGAGGTTCCCAAACTTGGTAACTTTAAGACTTGTGGACTTCAACTCCCAGAATTCTCCAGCAAAGTTGGCTGGAGAATTCTGGGAGCCGAAGTCCTTCAGACTTAGTTGCAAAGGTTGGAGACCCCTGTTATAGAGAGTAGAGCAGAGGTTCCCAAACTTGGTAACTTTAAGACTTGTGGACTTCAACTCCCAGAATTCTCCAGCAAAGCTGGCTGGATTATTCTGGGAGCCGAAGTCCTTCAGACTTAAAATTGCAAAGGTTGGAGACCCCTGTTATAGAGAGTAGAGCAGAGGTTCCCAAACTTGGTAACTTTAAGACTTGTGGACTTCAACTCCCAGAATTCTCCAGCCAGCGGAGCTGGAGTTGAAGTCCACAAGTCTTAAAGTTACCAAGTTTGGGAACCTCTGGAGTAGAGCTTCGATTAAGACAGGGATGTCCAAACTTGGGAACTTTAAGACTTGTGGACTTCAACTCCCAGAATTCTCCAGCCAGCGGAGCTGGAGTTGAAGTCCACAAGTCTTAAAGTTACCAAGTTTGGGAACCTCTGGAGTAGAGCTTCGATTAAGACAGGGATGTCCAAACTTGGGAACTTTAAGACCTGTGGACTTCAACTCCCAGAATTCTCCAGCAAAGTTGGCTGGAGAATTCTGGGAGCCAAAGTCCTTCAGACTTAAAATTGCAAAGGTTGGAGACCCCTGTTATAGAGAGTAGAGCAGAGGTTCCCAAACTTGATAACTTTAAGACTTGTGGACTTCAACTCCCAGAATTCTCCAGCAAAGCTGGCTGGATTATTCTGGGAGCCGAAGTCCTTCAGACTTAAAATTGCAAAGGTTGGAGACCCCTGTTATAGAGAGTAGAGCAGAGGTTCCCAAACTTGGTAACTTTAAGACTTGTGGACTTCAACTCCCAGAATTCTCCAGCAAAGTTGGCTGGAGAATTCTGGGAGCCGAAGTCCTTCAGACTTAGTTGCAAAGGTTGGAGACCCCTGTTATAGAGAGTAGAGCAGAGGTTCCCAAACTTGGTAACTTTAAGACTTGTGGACTTCAACTCCCAGAATTCTCCAGCAAAGCTGGCTGGATTATTCTGGGAGCCGAAGTCCTTCAGACTTAAAATTGCAAAGGTTGGAGACCCCTGTTATAGAGAGTAGAGCAGAGGTTCCCAAACTTGGTAACTTTAAGACTTGTGGACTTCAACTCCCAGAATTCTCCAGCCAGCGGAGCTGGAGTTGAAGTCCACAAGTCTTAAAGTTACCAAGTTTGGGAACCTCTGGAGTAGAGCTTCGATTAAGACAGGGATGTCCAAACTTGGGAACTTTAAGACTTGTGGACTTCAACTCCCAGAATTCTCCAGCAAAGTTGGCTGGAGAATTCTGGGAGCCGAAGTCCTTCAGACTTAGTTGCAAAGGTTGGAGACCCCTGTTATAGAGAGTAGAGCAGAGGTTCCCAAACTTGGTAACTTTAAGACTTGTGGACTTCAACTCCCAGAATTCTCCAGCAAAGCTGGCTGGATTATTCTGGGAGCCGAAGTCCTTCAGACTTAAAATTGCAAAGGTTGGAGACCCCTGTTATAGAGAGTAGAGCAGAGGTTCCCAAACTTGGTAACTTTAAGACTTGTGGACTTCAACTCCCAGAATTCTCCAGCCAGCGGAGCTGGAGTTGAAGTCCACAAGTCTTAAAGTTACCAAGTTTGGGAACCTCTGGAGTAGAGCTTCGATTAAGACAGGGATGTCCAAACTTGGGAACTTTAAGACTTGTGGACTTCAACTCCCAGAATTCCCCAGCCAGCTATGCTGGCTGGGGAATTCTGGGAGTTGAAGTCCACAAGTCTTAAAGTTCCCAAGTTTGGACATCCCTGGATTAAGAGGATGCCAATATGTTGCTCGGTTCAGAAACGCATCCCCGCTTGCACACGTAGTCAGGAAAGCGGATTATTTAACAACCGCTCCGCTTTCCCTTTGTCCTGAAAGGGAAGCCGGAGTCCCTCATTTTCAGAAAGTCCCGTCCGTCCGTCCGTCATCGCTGGGCTCTCAAGGCCGAAGTCAGGAGAGACCCGAGCAAAGTTTGCATTCCCCTCCCAGTCCCACCTCTGACTTTTCCTTCCCGAGGGAGCCTCGCCAGCCCGCCGGCTTGTCCGGGAAACCCAGACGGCTTCCAAGCGGGCCTCCCGAAGCCGCCGCCGCCGCCTCAGCAGCCGAAGGGCGGAGTGGAGGCGAGGGGGGCGGGCGGTGCGTTCTCGGGCAAAAGGGAGGGAGGGAGGGAGCGAAGGAAGATGGCGGGGCGGAGGCCGTCGGGATGGGAGCCGACGAGACTGCGAGGTTGAGCCGCTAGGGGAGGCCGGTGGCGGAGGCAGGCAGGAAGGAAGGAAGGGCGGGAAGCTTGCGGTGGCCTCTGCTTCCTCGGACGGGGCCAGGGCCGCTTTGAAGGGACAGCTGAGGCGGCGAGGGCGGCGGCGGCGGCTGGGCTGGTCCCGGGGTCCGGCCGGAGGCGGAGGCGGGAGGGTGAGAGAATGGTGAATCCGGAGCGGCGGCGGCGCTGCTGCAGCCGGAGCTGCCTGTTTGTGACAGCCTCACGCGGCTGGGCCGCGCGCTAGTCAGGGCTGGAGGCGGCGGCGCGGAGCACTCGGAACCCCGCGGCCGAAGAGCGGCTGCTGGAGGGAGAGCGCTTGCCGCCGAGGCTGCGGCCCGGGAGCGGCGGCGGCGGCGGCGGCGGCGAAGCCATGCCGTGGCTCAGCGGAGGACGGAGGCGGCGACGGCAGCAGCAGCAGCAGCAGGCGGCGGCGACGGCGGCGCCCGGAGGACCAGGGACGGGGCCGCCTCCTGTCGTGCCCGCTGCGGCGATCGGAGGTGGCGGCGGGAGTGGGCCGCGAGGCCGGGAGAGCTCGGAATTGCCTTTGCCCGCTGGTTGGGAGGAGGCGAGGGACTACGACGGACGCGTCTTTTACATCGACCACAACACCCGGCAGACTTCGTGGATCGACCCCAGGGACAGGTCAGAAAGGCCGGGCAAACGTCTCCCCCTTGAAGGCCGAGCCATTGGCGTCCTTGGCGCCCATCCCCCCCCCCGCCCCTTTCCTTCGCGGCGCCCCGAGTCCTGACCCTTCCTTCCATTCACCCAGCGGGGCCTGGGATGTTGGAGGGAAGGAAGGGAAGGTCCCAGCATCTCGGGCCCAGGAGTCTGCTATCCCCGCCTTGCCTTCTCGCCAGGGCCTGAACCCCTGTTTTATGTTGAGAAAGGGAAGGTCGGGCGGCTCTCCGAGAAGTTAACTTTAGAACTAGACTTCTTTTAAAAGCCTCCTTTATTCGCGTAGGATCATTTCCGCAAGCTTTGTAGTACGGGATGAACATCTCCCAATTCCTGGATATGAAAACTCCATTTTGTTCTCCATCGTTCTCTTTCACTTGAATGAGGCGGCCAGTTCTTTATTCAAAGTCAGTACAATAGGATTTGCTTTCAAACTGCAGTTTTTAAAATAGATCTGAAGTAAGAGCAGATATGGCCATGTGTTGCTTTCTAGGACAACACCTCTTGATTTTGCTGACTAGAAAGCAGTCCTGCCTTTGTTATCAGTATCCCAGTGACATTGACCATGTCTTGCTTTACCTAGTAGGGGGAAAAAAAGATTTCTCTTTGGGGCTTAATTATTTCTCTCTAGAAAATATTTTTAAAAGATCCATGTCAAATATTGCAAACTTAACATGAACTCGCAAATATTGTTAAATAATGAGAAGTGTTCTCTTAGATCTGTAGACATGCATTAAAATTTGTACCAGCCACATGTGTACATTGTTAAGAGCTTAGGTCTGTGCGCTTTATCACTGCAGAATTATTGTAATAATGAATCAGGATGATACCTGAGATAATATAGCAGATTGTTTATGGGGAATTTTGTTTTTTAAACTTTAAACAAATAAATGTACAAACCTCATGTTCAGGTGGTGATTCTGTCCATACAGAGAAAAGGAGTTGATTCAGTTAAATGCACTGTGTAAACTTAGGTATCATTTGTAGCTAGGACTACTAAATCTGAATCAATGACAAAGAAACCCAAAGTGCTTTTTTATATTTGTTAACTTTTCATTTATTGGTTTTAGATGTCAGAAAGCTGTATATTTATCTTTTTAAGAGCCACTGACAAATACTGAATATGAATCTAGGTATTTAAGCTGCAAGTGACAGTTTGGTGTGGTGGTTAAGGCATCAAACTACAAAAGGTAGAAACTGGGAGATTGTGAGTTCTACTGCCTGAGGCACAAGTCAGCTGGGTTATCTTGAACCAGGCACTTTCTCTCAGTCTTAAGGAAGAGGCAATGGCAAGACACTTCTAAAAATCTTGTCAAGAAAACTGCAGGAACTTGTCCAGGCAGTCTGAGAATTGGACACATTTGAACAGAAGAAAAAAGAAGAAGCTGCAGAGCAGCTTTCCCCCCCTAATTAATTGTAATTACTTGATTTCCATGTCTAATTGCGCATCAGACTATTTTAGTATTAATAGGACAATATTATATTAACATACTCCACACATACTTTCTATATTAAGGAAATACTGCATAAATTATTTTACAATTTTAACATTACCATAATTTCACTGAGTGGTGAAATTATCCATTATTTATATTTGCAATTTTCCATACAAACCTTGAAAATGCAAATGCAATTAATAATAGTGGTTAGAAAATTTTCTAGCAGATCATAGGTGAATTTTTAAAGGTTCAAGAGCATAACGTTTGTGTTAAATACTTTGTTTTTCACTAGTGATTTTGGAGGATGTCCCTAGCTGTCACTAGGAATTCTAAGTGGTTACAGTGTAGGGCAGGGATGCCCAAACTTGGGAACTTTAAGACTTGTGGACTTCAACTCCCAGAATTCCCCAGCCAGCATAGCTGGCTGGGGAATTCTGGGAGTTGAAGTCCACAAGTCTTAAAGTTCCCAAGTTTGGACATCCCTGGTGTAGGATGTCAATGGAGATTCTCAGACATCCAGGTCAGGGTTGTCCCAAAAGTGTTTTTTCAAGAGGCAACTGAACTTTCTTGTTTTTCTTTGAAGATGTTTTCCTTCTAATCCAAGAAGCTTCTTGAAGACATTACAATGTATGAATGAAGTTATAGTTCCTGTAAACTAAGGCACAGGAATATTTAATGTGCTTTCAGGGACCACGTGAAATGTAAGCTGAGACTGCATAGGGACATCTAATACACAAATCTTATTTGGAAAGGCTTTGGAAAGTTTATTATAGTTGTATTCTGCTCCAGACTGGTGTTCTTTATGTGTACAATGGTATTACTGGTTGAAAATCCTAAAAACTGTGATCCTAGTATCTATAAATGACATCAGAGTGAAAAAAGCTATACCTTTTGATCAATGTGAGAAATGTGATTGGGGAGAGGCAGTCTCTACTGAACAGGCAATGAAACATTAAATGGATGCAGATTTCATCAAATTCTGAAGTCATCAACTAATTAAAATATCTTAAACATTGTAATTTAGACAAGCAAATTCCATCTGGTAATAGAAAAATTACTGAAGAAATTTAATGTTTATTGAACTTGCTGGTAAATACACAAGCAGCATTTATAGTTTTTATTGGATTAACAAAATAGGAACCACTTTGTGTACCATTTTACACAGTCTTTATGAAGTTACCCTTTCTTAATATTTGATACGTCTATTAGAATGCTAAGACATGGCAGGTAAGATTACCTGATGTTGCCATTTCCGTGAGCTTTAGCAACTTGATAACTACTGTTTTAAACAGAAAAATGAAATTCATATATTAATTATACATCTTTAAAGTTCTTTGGGGAGTTTTTTTAGCAGAGACATGTATTTACTGGTTACTTGACAAATCTGTCTTTGCTTCTATTGTAAGACATTATGTGCTACCTGAATGGAATGGAATTTAATTTAACTACTTAAGTTACCTGCTTTAGAATTTGTTATTCTGTTTTCTTAAGATCTATATAAACATCTTTCTTTATTTTATGTAGCTTACATGAGCATTTGGCAGATTTTTCAAAATGTCAGAAGAAATTGTAAAATAATTCTGAATAAGTTTTATATTTACTACTTATTTAGGTGAGTTCAAATCTAGGTGACTGTTATGAACAAATGCATCATTGTAACCTGTCCTTAATAATGCACATTCATCTCTCCCAAAGATATTCCAGTAATGTGTTTGATCCTATCCATTTCATCTGCCAGATTCTGTTACTACTCCCCAACTTTGCTAACATGCACACATACATATATGAAAAAGGTCATTTTCATCCCTATGGATGCTGTGTTTCTTCCTCAATTTTGGGTGTCCTACCAGACACTTGACAGTTTAAGGACTCTATGCAGTACCTTATCAGTTCCTAGTACTGCACTCTGTTCCTGGCATCTGTAGAAGTCACTGTTCCACCTATCACTATTGGAACCACTTTGATCTTTTCTTTCCACATCCTCTCTAGTTCTTTCTTCAGACCTTGGTACTTCTCCAGTTTTTCACATTCCTCCTTCCCAATGTTTTTGGTACTGTTACATCCATAGTTACTGTCATCTTCTGGTCCTTGTCTTCTACATGATGTCTTGACTAATTGACCAATACCAACTTGTTTGTCTGGCTCTAGAAATTCTACAGGATTTTAGCCCTGTTATTCTCTGTGACCTTCTGTGGAATCTGAATTTGAAATTGAAAAAGTCTAGCCTACACATTGTATAGATGTCCCTATGTACAGTGCCAGCCACTTCATTCTGCTGTTCAATATATGCTGTTCTGTCACATCCTGCCACTATATGTTGGACTGTTCCTGAGGCTTCTCAGCATAGTCTACATCTCAAATACTTTCTAATAGGGTAGAGATCTGCTTCTATGGGTCTGTGGCTTAATGCATTCTCTTATACTTCTATAATTAGTGACTCAGTGCTGTTTTTTACTCCAACCCATTCCAGCTGCTAGTAGAATTTTCCAATGTCTGCCGCCTCATCTGTATGTTGATGGCATATCCCATTTAGGGTCTTGATTTTCCTTGCCTGCTGCTGCCTAAGGCATTGTCTCAGCAGTTCATCTTGAGATGTCATCTATTCCTGGATGCTCTGGGTTTCATGTCCTGGACGGACAATTTGACACACTGCTTGATTTATTTCCAGGTGGTGTACAGTCCCTGAGAACTGTATATTGTGAGGAGCCTCTGAGTCTTCACATTAGCAGATTTCATGTGCACCTTTTACCAGGTATACCAAGAGGGTATTGGATGAATGGCAGGGCAAAAGTGTTGATGGCATGGTCCTTCTACCCATTAAATTGGCTCTTCAGGACCTGTCTTATCTTGTCTTATCTTTGATGGTACTTGGATATTGCTGTTTTCCTTGCCGCCTTATCATGGATCCTATGTGACTTTGGGATACCAAGATACTTGTAGATGGTCTGTGTGTCTGCTATGTAGCTGCTTAGTTCCAAACTATCAGTCTTAATTATCTTGTCTCTCGTGACCACCATCTTGCCATATTTCTTCAGTCCTAATGACATCCCAAGTGTCCTCGCTGTAGATCTCTATCAGGTGGGCCAGCTCTAGCATACAACTTGATGTCATCCATGCAGAGGAGGTGCTTGATGGTAATTCCACTCTTGAACTTGTATCCGTTCCTTGTGATGGTCAGCCTGAGAAAATTCAAGCCTATGCAGCACAGCAGGACTGTGTCACTTTGGTTTATGCCATACCTGATGACTACTTGTGTGAACTGTCTTGAATTGACTTCCATTGTTGTCTTCCAAAGTCCCATTGAATTTTTAAGGAAGATGCTTAGATTATTATTCATTTTGTATAGTTCCAGGCATTCATAGATCCCTGTGCATGGCATTGAGTTGTAGGCTTTCCTGTAATCAAACTTAGCTGTTTTCAGATTAGTCTGTCTAGACCTTGAGTCTTAGGTGATTACTCTAATATTGTAGGAAAAATATATGTGAGGTTACTTCTGAACAAAATGTAAATCTGGGCAGAGGAAAATCATATTCTCGTAGAAGAACAAGCAAGCTTTAGACAAAGTCGATCTACTATTGTTCTGCTTTGTTCTGAATCATCTAATTGCCAAATATGCCTACAAGAGGAGACCCCTATATGCAGTTTTTATAGATCTCACAGCCGCATTTGATATGGTAAGTAGAGATGTACTATGGCAAACCTTTTTGCATCGCGTGCCAAAAGGGGGGGGGGGGGAGCACAGGGAGGTCGTGCGCTGGCATGCCGCACCCATAATGCTATGCGTGCAACCCCCCCCCACACACACACACATGCGCAGGCAACCCCCCCTCCCATTTTTGGCATGCAATGGACATGTTTTTTACCCTCCCCAAGCTCCAGAGGCTTACTAGGAGCCTTGGGAGGGCAAAAACTTCCTCCACCTCCCCCGGGACTTCTGGGTTGCCCATAGGGCCATTTTTCACCCTCCATTTTCACCGTCTCTTCCCAGGCATCAGGGAAGAGAGATAGCAAGAGAATGAAATAGAGAAGGGAGATGGGGAGATGTACGTATGTATTTGGAGACAAATCAAATCAAATCAAAAGTAAATGCAAGCAAGAAATACGGAATTTGGCTTAGATCACTAGAGCCAATATTGCTGCCTGGAAAGCAAGCTCTTTGGAACAAGAATCATACAGTTCTCAGCACAACCATTTCGACTTGGCATGGGGTTGCTGTGGTCACTTGTGACTCTCTCATCCTCAATCTATATCCGGTTGTGAGAGTGGCTTCCTCTTCATTATGTTGAAGCATTGGATAGCTAGCTGTTTCTCAGTATGGATGCAGGTTTTTTGTCCAGCCTTACTTCCATAATATCTTTTATATATCTCTTCTTATTAGATCTAATGTAATGCTGTTTCATCCTTTCCAAATTTTCTTCTTTTGTGCATGTATGGTGTGTTCTAATAGCCCATATATCATATTGTCCTGTTTATTCAACATCTGACACAGACCTTGTTAATCTAGGTGACATCTGAGCTGACATGACTCTCCTAGCTCATATCACTTTGAGTTAGACAGATGAAGACCCCTACTGGTAATTTATTCCCCTCATATGAATAGCCAGAAATATATCTGATTGATGGTATCATGAGATATGAGAGATCAAAGACCCTACAATGGATGTATCAATCCCAATCTGATTCTGCCAAAGATCTTCAAAGTGTGGTTATGCTATATTTGCATTGTAATTCTCAACAACTTTCTTTGAAGAATTGTTGTAATTGATTGAGAAAAATTCAAAAATAAAAATCCAAAATTGAGTTTGAGCAGGCAGTCTTCAAGATAAGAATTCAGTGGTAAATTATTGGTGTCCAAACACCTAACTCTTAAATCAGTTATCGTCTACACTCAGAAACTCAATTAGATTAAAATCTTTATTGCAGAGAAAAATTAACTATAATAGTCATTTGGCAACTACAATTTATTCACAGACTATATCTGTGCTTCAGAGTTTAAACTTTATGCTTCCAGGGCAACAGCACTTGGTGAGTTCCATAAGAAGTGCAGTGACATATGTCATAGCATGGCAACCACTAGTTCCCAGTTCATCAACTTCATCCTTACAATATATTACAAATTCAGGGAATGAGAAGCAAAATAATCAGACTTGATATTAACATACTGTATATTGTGGGTATATTATTATTATTATTATTTATAAAATTTATATAACCGCACCCTCTCCCCGAAGGGACCCGGGGCGGTGCACAGGAAATTTAAAAACAACACAAATACAAAGTATAAATAATTAAAATCGAATTAAATAGTTTATCCCTGTGCTAAAATTTTAATAGTTAAGACATAATCCCTTACAAACCCAATTAACAATTTATAATACAGACTGCAGACTAGGTAAATAACTTAGGCCAAACCGGCCTGATGGAACAGGAGTGTCTTTAATTTCTGGCGGAAGGTGCGGAGGTCCGTGGTTGTTCTGAGGTCGGGGGGTAGGTCGTTCCAGAGGGTTGGGCCCACCACAGAGAAGGCCCTTCCCCTGGGCGTCGCCCGCTGGCATTGCCTAGTGGATGGCACCTGGAGAAGTCCCTCTCTGTGGGAGCGAATCGGCCGCAGGGATGTATGAGGTAGGATGCGGTCTCGCAGGTAGCTTGGTCCCGTGCCATGGAGCGCTTGTTACTCACCCACATTAGTCCCAATAGTGTTTTTCAAGAAAAAATGAACCGAAGAAGCTGAGAGATGAGAAGCAAGATGAGAAGCAAAATGTTTTCAAGGAAAAACCCAAAAGTCCAGTTGCCTTTTGAAAAGCCCCTTTGGGACAACCATGACCTGGATGATTGAGAATCTCCATAGGCATTTCTCTCATATTAGTACACCACCTGAATACCCATGCTCCGCTATGAAACTATGTGATCAGGCTTAATAAATCAACACCTACAGTTGAAAATTAACGAGTAACATCAGCCTCTTCTCTCCCCTTTTCCACCTCAGGCTTGCCCCACAGAATCCTCCCCTATCCTATCCTTCTCTCCTTCAGCCTTGTCCCACAGAAACATCTATCTTAATCACCTTCTCTCCCTCAGGCTTGCCCTACTGAATCCACCCCTATCCTATCCCCTTCTCTCCCTCAGGCTTGCCACACAGAAGCCTCTTCTCCTCTCCTCTCCCTCAGGCTTGCCCCACGGAAGCCTCTCTATCTTATCACCTTCTCTCCCTCAGGCTCCTTTCCAAACTCCCAGCCAGTAGGCCAGATGAGTTATGGGCTGGCCACATCCATGCCCACGTCCAAGTTTTCAGGTTGGGAGGGGGAGTAGAACATCTAACTCCTTAGCATCCAAGCATGTTAATGATAATATAAGAAATACTAATGATCTGATGGTCATTTCGAAAAATCCTTTCTAAGCGAGCACCTAGAAGCCAAGAGGCACATACATGCCACATTTCAAGTTTGTAGGCTTTATGGTTCTGGAGATTTTGTGATCCGGAGTGAGTGGTTTGTGTGTGTGAATGTGTGTGTGTATATGATTCCATAATGGATTCCTGTTGTACTATATGACTATCACAAGAATTTACTATTTCTACGGTATATTGTAAAGAGGCATACAAAAATAATTATTGGATGGCATTGAATGCAAGCATTTAGGTGCAATGCTGCTAATAGTTGTAAACTTCTGGTAGAAAAGTGTACCATTCAAACCATAATTTATACTTCAGAATGAACTGATTTCAAAGGCTAAATGTTTCTGTTTTTCATCCTGATCCTTCAAAAATACAAACAGCTATGGTTGCGGGAGGAGAAGGAGGGAGAGGAGGAGAGTCAGCTGAAGGGAAGCATCCACTGCGGTTTGCGCTCATTCCTCAGCCAGCCCAGATTTTCAAAAAGTTGGCAAGAACAAAGAAAAGGAATAGTGAAGAGCCCCAAGGAGAGCTAGCCAGGTTGGCCCAGTCTTGGCTTTCCGAGAGAGAGAGAAGAGACACAGAGAGAAAGAGAGAAACAGAAAGAGATATACAGAGCGAGTCCATCCCCTTTCTGTCATCCCCTCCTCCCAGCTCCTATTCCCACCCTGTCAGCCCTCGTGTTAGCGAAGCCAGCATCGGTCGCAGCTGGGTCAGGCCAGTATCTCAGGGTGGAGAGTAGGTTGCATGGCTCCCCAAACGACCGAGGCACGCCCAGCATCAACAGAGGCCAGAATTGTATTAGTTAGGAGCCTTCAGTTGATTGACGTGGCTTCCAGGTTTTCACTTACTTTGGTCTTGAAAACAAAATACAAGGATGCATTAAGATAAAGGTAGCATACAATGATATCACATTGTTGTTTGAATATTTTCTGATCAAGTGTTATAGGGCCCAAAATGCTTCAATGCTTCTACCTTCTCTAAAACTGATTACCATAAAAATCCTTAGCATAAAGTTTGCTGATTATATTAAGCATTAGACTTTAAATGGTTTATTGATGGAAACATCAAGAGGTTGCAACTCGCTGATAAGACCCCAGGAATTACAGCTAGATCACTCTTCACTTTAAATCTTTTCTTTGTGGTTTTGCTAATATATGCTCTAAACCAGGGGTCTCCAACCTTTGCAACTTTAAGTCTGAAGGACTTCAGTTCCCAGACTTCTCCAGCCAGCAAAACTGGGAACTGAAGTCCTTCAGACTTAAAGTTGCAAAGGTTGGAGACCCCTGCTCTAAACCGATAGAGCACTAATAAAGCAGTTTTTTTCAGAAGCCCTCCAGGATGTTTGGACCACACTTTTTCAACCCATACTCTAATTCCATTTTCATCCATCCATCCTTTCTCATGAACACACACAACAACTTCTTTTGGAATCACTTCTTTTGGAAAGGTTTTCCTTTTGAAAATACATTGGTGGCAATTTGGTACCATCTGCACAGCAGGACAACACAGTCATGTAATGTGTTTTCCCATGTCCTGAGGTTTCCACGGTTATGCTTTTGGCATCTTTCAGATCGTCTTATCAGATGACACATCAAAGTGTAGCGGGTTATTCCCAATCTAATTGCAAAATTATTTTTCTTCCTAGCGTCTATTATAAATGTATGAAAAGACAGACTCCTAGGTTCATATTCCTTTGGCATTTTTTTGCGCAATTTTAGTTTTGGTGCGCATAGCAAGGCCATTTTGCCTCATAAATTTGAAGCACCACGATGGTGATCCAGTAAAATGCTGAATGCCTTTCTTTACAGCAATGCGTTTGGCTTCATATATTACCATTTTTGTAGAAACTGCGAAGCCATTATTCTGGTGCAGTGTGATCCTTTCTTTCATGTCCACCTCTAACTGTGGCAACTTTGCAGCAAGCCCACAAACATTATGCTTAACTATCTTTTACTTTTTTCAGCTGATCAACTTGTTTCCTCCACTGTCTTATAATTTTTTTCAGTTGGAGGTGATCCAAAATATTTCTCCGCTGCTCTGTTTCCCTGTTCCTCAGCATATTTCACTACTTCCAGTTTAAAAGAAATGTTATATGTTTGTCTTTTCTGCTTTGACATCCTTGTACCGGTATGTAGCATGAGGAGATACCGTAGTATTTTTCTGCAAGAAAGAACTGTCAGTAATGTGTCCTTTATTGTTATGAGAGCACTGTAGCTGAAACCACGTTCATACATTCATACACAAGATACCGGTATACTGTACACAGTAAATGCCACACTAGCTCATTACGAGGGAAATTCGAGGAGCAGGGAAAGAGGAGAAAGCAGCCTCCTTCCCTCAAGCTGGCCACTCTGTTGCCTATTTCCCCATTGCAGCGCAGCTCTTCTGTCCACAAAAGCCTCATCTTTGATGGCTGAGAAAGAGCTGCTGGGAAGAAGCCAGTTGGCCCAGGAGTTGGCCCTTCCTCCCCCGCCCTAAACTAACAATAGCAAGCTGAAAATTTTAGGATATTGGTGATTCCTTTCCTCGTCCCAGAAAAAAAAATCTTCTGATGTTATCTTTACAGAGACAAAGAGGCAGGCTCTAGCATGCCTGACTGGGCTAATAAAACACAGTCTGCTGCCCCCAAATTGCATCAATGGCTGCGGTAAGTGAGGGGCAGGAAGCCATGCTATGCCTAGCAATGGGGGGAAAGGGACAGCAGGAGGAGCCCCATCTTACCATGCATGCCCCAATGAAAGGCAGTGGCAACTCAGCAACCTGTCCACTTCCCTTGCCCGCCCTCTCCAGCACTGGAAGCCAAGCCATACCCCCCTCTCTCTGTGTGTCTCTGGGCTCATAGTCTACCACGCAGGCTGGGAAGGGTGCACTTGTGACAGGGTGGCGGCAGGGCATCCTTGCTGAACTGCTCAACGAACAGGGCAGCCGGACATAGCGCACGCCCAGGGCAGCCAATGGTGGGATTAGCCCGTTCTCCGAACTGCACACAACTTTAACAAGCAGTTTGGTCGAACTGGCTGAATCTCACCTCTGCATTGCTGCCTCAGCTGGGGAATGCTGGAGTCTTCGCAGCCAGTTGGCGGTTGGATCAGCCTCCCAGAATACCGCCAATCAGCTGTTCCAGCCAGTGGGGATCACTGCTGCCTGTCGCCACTGCCGCAGCAACTCCTTTTCCCCTTCCCCCAGTTGATGCAACATTCGCTATATAAGAGACCCAGAAATTTTCACCCCCCTTTTTTTGGGGGGGGGGGTGCATCTTATACTCCAAAAAATACGATATGTGAATTTCTGTGTTTGCTTCTGATGGTTTATATAGGATGCAGTAGTCACATTTTCTCTTTGTGTGTGTATATGTTGACAATTGATTTGTATATGTATGTATGTGTATCAGTGGTGGGTTTCAAATTTTTTTAGAACCTACTCTCTAGGTGTGGCCTATTTTGTGGGCGTGGCTTGGCAGTCATGTGGGAGTGGCCAACTTGTAAAATGTGGTGAAACTCATTTAACAACGCTCTTGCTTAGCAACTAAAATTTTGGGCTCAATTGCGATGATAAATTCCCTTCCTCCCTCCCTCCCTCCCTCCCTCCCTCCCTCCCTCCCTCCCTCCCTCCCTCCCTCCTTCCCTTCCCTTTCCTTTCCTTTCCTTTCCTTTCTTACTTTCTGCCTTCCTTTCCTTTCCTTCCCATTGGGTTACCAGCAGCAGCAGGCCAGACTTACTTCTGGGTCCGCCGGTGGAACCCCCTCTCACCGGCTCTCTAAATTTCACCATCCGGCTCTTGCGAGTAGGTGCGAGCCTGCAGAAACCCACCACTGATGTGCATGTATAAGTACGCACACACGCACGCACACACACACAAACATCAGTTGTCAGCAAGGAGTTTCACTTTTTTTGGTAGCTGTATGAGTGGCTGGAAATATTGTTTCCTGAGTTGTGTCTTGTATCTAAATGGATTTTACAGGGAGTGCCTGCAAGATGGTTTATCCTAATACATAGATTCTTTTTATTTGTTAATTAATCTTCTGATTGGGATTGAATAATACACAGCAGATTCTTCAAGATATAGAAATGGAACTAATGTTCAAGATAATGGAATTAAAACATGCATTCTAGAATGCCAGATATTAAAACAGACATACAAGATAGAACTGGTGAGTGAATGATCAAAGTCTTATTGAAGCAGACTGAAAACAGAACAAGCAAAGTAGCTAGGAGCAACAGTGTGGATTGTGATCAGAACAAAGCAAGATTTAAATATTGTGAAGAAAAAAAGCAAAATTAGGAAAGTCTGAAAAATATGTTTGTTGAGAGAAGTATATGGACAGTAGGAATCAGGAATTGGATGAGACCAAGATTACCAATTTAGATTCAAAAGGACAGATGTGATTTGGCTCATGCACAGACATGAATGTAGCATGTGTCAGAAACACTTTAAAGCAACTGTGACTTTTCCTGTAGTTAAGAAGTAGCTATGGCTGGGAATGACACATTTTTATGGAATTTCCAACAGGGGCTATATGTTTGCTCACATGTGTTCTGAATCACATTTCTCCATTTGAAATGTAAGCTTTCAGATAAACTTTGAAGTGCTAGTAGGCAAATGCTATGAAAGACTGCCCTTGCTTCCTTTCCCCTTGTTTCAAAACAAAAAGTTTAATAGGATATTTTTGTAACACAAATATATACACTCCTTTATAGTTTCTTTTTTTGTGTTATGAGAACTAAAGATAAGAGTACAATAATAAGATACTGTCTGCCTTCTAAATCTGTGGCAATAGATCTGAGAATGCTTGTATTTCTATTCCTGTGCGGCCATTTCAGTAGTGAGGTTTTAATTTCTAGTTTAAATGTAATACTGAATGTTTAACATTAAACTGCATGTGTTTCCTCCACTAATATAACTGAAAATGTACCAGTTCCGTTACTCATATCTGTCGTGTCTATAGTCATAAAGGTGCTATTTTAGGTTTGACGTTGCTTGGGACTTTTAATGTGTGAAATTTGAAAGCTTTCTAAATCTACATTTTAAAAAGTTCTTAAGCACACAATCTAAAATATTACTTTGTAAGGAATCAAGAGTTCAAAGTATTTCTACTTTCTGGTAACTACCGTACTTAAACAAGCAAAGGAGTGAAAAAGAGATAGAGTTGTATTAATGTCAATAGCCAATCTAGACAAATAACTTGTTGCCATACAAAATTTGACCCACTTGAGTAATTTCAGATGTATTTATTGGACCAGAGTAATAAAAAAAGTGGTTATAGGAGGAGTTGGATTTAATTGACTAATATCAACTCAGTCAGGCTTTGATCAGTCAGTGACTTTGTTATAATTGAGCTGCCTGGCTGTGGTCCTATATAATAAGCTTCTTGAATTGGAACTACATTATTAACATAGATATAATGATGTGAATTTTAATAATTTTCTGCAGGAAACCATTGGAACTTCTTGAATGCTGAGTATTTTTTTCTAAAATATATATTTTAATTTCAATACAGCTATTTTTGTTTAGGGAAAACTGGCAGGACTTCCATTATACCTTTTTTGTTAAGAAAAACAAATTTACATTACATTATAAGTACATTGTAAAGTCCATATCTGTAAGTAAAATGTGTTATTCTTGCCTTTCAGTACATTCTGAAATATATTCCTACTTGAGATTGATTTTCTTTATCTTATGTTAAAAGTTTTGTCAATAAAAAGTCATGTCCTTAATCATAATTTATCAAAGTTAGATTATAATCAACTATAATTATAATTAAATGCAGTATGCTTGAACTTTTTTTGTTTTTTTATAAATTTGTAGGATTACCAAGCCATTAACGTTTGCTGACTGTGTTGGTGATGAACTACCTTTAGGATGGGAAACTGTTTACGATCAACAGATTGGGGTTTATTACATGGACCACATAAATCGTGAGTAACCTGTTTTGTTTTTAAGTTATACAGTTGTAAACTCAATCCTGGATCTTAAATATTCATTTATATATAGACAAATCAAAGATGGGCAAGGGAGAAAGATACAATAAAATTATAAAATTATTGGTATTGTGGATGCTGTCCTTAAATATAAAAAACATGCACAATTCTCATGGGTTTAAGATCTTTGCATAACTTGTTTGAAGATTTCTATCATGACTTATTTTATTCGAGATAGAACTATTGAATGATATTAGCAAGCTTGATAAATGCTAGTGCACGTGCTCAAATATCTGTGATTTTATATAAATTCTTTTTTCTTCTCAATTTTGGATTTAGTATTGCTTTCTAAAAATCTTTAGTCTTTCCATTGATGGTAGCCATAGTAGAAACCTTCAAGATGCTGTGTTTGAATTAGATTAAATGGCAGATGGACAATGGCAGCAAAAAGAGGAAAGAGCAGAAGAAAAGGCAGTGGAAAGAGATGAAAATGAAGAATTAAAACTGAAAGAATAGGACTTGTAGATATAAATAACTTTTTTTGAAAGAATTGGAATTGTTTCTCTTTTCTTCCTCTTAAAAATATCAGCATACAAACCCAAAACATATGTTAAAATGATTGCATATTAAATTGAAAACAATGAAAATGTAATCTTAATCTGAACAAATGCCTCCTTTTCAGCCTTTTGATTCCTTCTTAACAGATGCTGATATTAACAAATTAAAATCATCCTAAATAGTGGACCTGGCTATCTTAAATTAAGAATCTAGTGTTTATAGCACATTAGTTCTACATGTTTCTTGCTTAAATGTTACTAATTAAGAAGCTGACTTGACTTAACAGTGTCAAGAGAGAGCCAGAGCTCTCAGTGTGCTGATTTAAAAGTGTTAGGTGAAGGCTGCCCCTTATCCCCGCTATTATTTGTCTTGACTTTGGAACCTCTATTGAGAGAAGTAAGACGGAAAAACGAAATAAAGGGACTGAGGATTAGACGGGAGGAGATTAAGGTGCAAGCATATGCTGATGATCTGGCCTTCATTTTAGAAGAACCAAGGGAATCAGGACCGCATTTGTTAGAACTAATTAGGGAATTTGGGAGTGTTGCAGGTCTACTTCTTAATGAAGATAAGACCAAAATGTTGGTCAAAAACATGACCACAAGACAGAAGCAACAACTTGAAGATCTAGTGGGTCTGAAGATCGTAAATAAAATCAAATATTTAGGAATATGGCTGACAGGGAGATGTAGCTCCATAAAGGAAGACAACTATGTTCACCTTTACAAACAGATGGTCCAAGATTTCGGCAGATGGAAGAACCTGCAACTCTCCCTTATGGGGAGAATAGCAGTTATTAAAATGTGTATTCTCCCCAAATGGCTATTTTTATTTCAATCGGCCCCTGTAAGATTGGAAAAGAAATTCTGTAATGAAATGAATAGAGCCGTCTCAAAATTTATTTGGCAAGGTAAAAAACCTAGAATTAAACTGAAAATGATGCAGGAACCTAGAATTAGAGGGGGATTTGGTCTCCCCAATTGGCAGCTTTATTATCAGGCGGCTTTATTAATTTGGATTAAAGAATGGATGACCCTGAGAAGAACACGGCTCCTGACTATTGAAGGCTGGGGCCTACAGTATGGTTGGCACTATTATATTTGGCCCAGTTCAGAGCGACCCAAACACTTCAATGACCACTTGGTGCGTAGGACCTTGAGCTATTCTTGGGAGAAGTTGAGGAGGAAGTTATACTTGAAGGTGCCATGTTGGATCTCTACTCAGGAAGCCCTTGATTATCCAACACGATATAGAGGGGAGAAGATCTTGACATATGAAGAGATCTTAGATTCACAGGGGAATTTGAAGACCAGGGAATCATTAGCTTCGCAAGGGTACCATATCGACTGGTGGCCATATGCCCAGATACTCTCAAGGTACAAAAAAGATCAGAAGACTGAAGGTATATATCCCTATAAACAAGAACTGGACAAGGTTCTTTTTGGAACAGAGAAAGGGATGCTCTCCAAGTGTTACGGACATCTATTGTTATTAGACGTAGGGGAAGAAGTGGTCAAAGACTGCATGATTGCTTGGGGACGGAATATAGGACGCACATTGGACTTTCAAAATTGGGAAGAAATTTGGTTCAAAAATATGAAATTGACTATGGCAGCCTCGTATAAGGAAAATACATATAAAATGATATATCGGTGGCATCTACCCCCGGCAAGACTTGCCAGAATGTTCCCTGGGACCATGCCTAATTGCTGGAAATGTGGTCACAGAGAAGGGACCTATTTCCATCAGTGGTGGACCTGCCCAATGGCGATTAAATACTGGAAAAAAATCAGGCAGTGGTTAATAGAAATCACCCAACATCAATTAGATTTGAAACCTGAAACCTTCCTGTTAGGACTCAAACCCCAGATATCAATATGGAGATATGGTTTTTGGTGTTGCACATAATTATTGCGGCAAGATTGGCATTTGCCCAGGAATGGAAGAGTGATCAAATACCAATGGATAGGGCAGTAATAAATAAAATTAATGAATGCGCAGAATCGGATAGATTAACAAAATTAATTAAAGGGAAAAAGGACTCAGAATTCTACAACTCGTGGAAGAGGTAGTATAACTGGGTACGGGTACGACCGAATAATAATAACTGAAGCAATAATATATGTTTAAATCAGATATTGGTAAATAATATTAATCAGAAATTAAAGGACGAATAAGAATTGATGAAGTAGGTATGTTGACTAGATGGGCTGTATATAGTGTAAATGTTGGTGTTAAATATTAGGCCTATTATTATGACGGTAATGTTAAGTTTGGTTATTTAAATGTTATGCCTTCTCGCGCTGTGATGGCAATAGGTTTAAAATTATGTTTGTATGATTTTATTTTTTTATAAGAATAAATAAAAAATTTATAAAATTAAAAGTGTTAGGTGAAGCATATGCTTTCCAATCCATCACTTGTTTGGTAGACCCATTTAAATCTATTTTGAGGCTGGATTCTAGAGATTACTTGCTCACCTTGATAATTTGAGAATAATATGAATGTAATAAACAAACATATATAAATAGGAATGCATTAATTTTTCTGAAGTTCCCAAAAGCTTTTGTTACTGTTTTAGTAATTTAGAGATATGGTATTAAAATACTCTTGATGCTCATTCCAGAAGATGGAGCTTGGGATCTACCAGTACTGTTATCTCCTATAATAGTTATGCTGTGGGGTTTTGTAGGACTGTGTCTGTTTAACATTTTTACAAAAACACTGGAAGTATTTTTTCAAATACTGAAATAACTTGTTATGTTATTTATATGTATATAAATAACATAACAAGTATATGTTTTGTTGTCATCCAAGTTTAATTCTTACATGAACAGTTAAGCTGATACCTTTAATCAGTTGTGGTATAAATGAGGGTTAGAAAACATGATAAAATGTAGGTTTATCTTTTAAAAGATTGTAATAATTTCATAGAATTGCATATCAACTAAGGCAGAGATGAACAATCTGCAATCTTTATGTATTAGTGAATTTATTCTGCCAGCAGTAAATTGCTGATAAGTATGGTTGACTAGGTCCAAGAACATCTAAATCACCCTTCCTTTACCAATCCTGAGAGATCCATTCCTGGATCTTACTCAATCACCCAAGTAATTTTGGTACAAAATTGGGTGAGTATGGCCATAGACATCGCCATGGTGGGCATTTGACGTAGGCTCAAGATGCATTTTCCTCCCCCTTCTTTTTTTCATTCTACAGTTCTTTACTATAACCATTTTCCTATCTCTTCTACCAGATATTACTGGCAAACATTTATTACTTATTCTTCATACCCCACTAAACTTTTTATTTTTAAATTTATACCCCATTGTTTAATATTAAATTGCTTTTCCAGACAGAAAAGCTATTTATACTAATGTATTTTTATTATTCATAATAAATAATTGTATTAATAATAAAAACGCAATAGCAAAAATAACATGATAATTCAAGATCTAGCAGCAGAGGTAAATTTCCAGGATAGTAAACAGAAATGGCTGTCAATTATAGATTGTTGATTCTAGATTAAATGGACCTACAGTATGTAAAATCTGGCATTAAACCGTAGTATTAACATAGAATATAGCTTGTTTTCTACCTAGATCTGGCACTTACTTGACGCCACATAATTGTAATCCAGTCCTCTTGCAGCCTGTTTTTGGTCTCCCCGGCCTCCTGCAGCACTCTGCCGGCTGAAAATGGCAAAGTGCTGCTGGAGACCATGGAGGCCAAAAATGGACCAGGGGGTGCATGTGACCCCCCTCCCAATGGCCCATTTTGGCAGGTGAGTCCTTTGATGTTTCCAGGCTGGCCCTGTGGGCCAAATTAAAGCACCGATCCAGCCCACAGGCCTTGAGTTTGACGCTCCTATTTTAGAGAGTTGTTGAGGTCTGGGTCCTCAGGATCACCTGAGTAGTGCAAATGTGTGTGGAGCTTTCTTGGAACTGTTGAAAGGACTACCGTATTTTTGGGAGTATAAGACACACATTTTTCCTCTAAAAAGAGGCTTAAAATTTGGGTGCGTCTTATATAGCCAATACAGCATTTTTTGCCTCCTGAAACCCCATCCCCTTCACCAAAATAGCTGTGCATAGCCTTATAGAGGCTTCCAGAGAGCTCCTGGGGGCTGGGGAGGGCAAAAATGAGCCTAAAACGGGCCGTTTTTTGTCCCCCCAGCCTCCAGCAGCACTCTATAAGCCTGCATAAGGCTATGCATGCAATTGTTTTGACATATAAATGGCCCATTTTCGCAAAAAATGGGCCGGTTTTTTGCACATCTTTGTTCCCCCACCCCCCAGGAGCACTCTGCAAGCCCCCCCCCCCCCCCGGCGATTCATACCTTTATTTGAAAAAAAAAATGGGGAGTTTGGGGGAGGTTTGCTGAGTGCAAAAACCGTTTCCCCCCTTTCGGAAGGCTGTTTAGTTACTTGGCAACTTTAAGACTTGTGGACTTCAACTCCCAGAATTCTCCAGTCAGCATAGCTTGTGGACATAGCTGGCTGGAGAATTCTGGGAATTAAAGTCCAGAAGTCTTAAGATTGCCGTGTTTGGGAACCCCTGAGTTAGAGTGGTTGATGAGAATTACATTGATCAAATGCTGTGCCAGCAGAAACAAAGTTTTAGGTGCAACAGCGATTTCCTTTTCCAGCACATGGATAAATATACCTGGAAACATCTATCTACCTACCTACTGTATTTCTCTCCTTCACTCTCCCCCTCTATCTACCTATATACCTACCTACCTTCTCTCTCCCCCCCACCTATCTACTGTAATTCTCTCTCTTTCTCTCTCTATCCCTCTACCTACCTACCTATCTACACTCTCTCTCTCCCTACCTAGTGTATTTCTCTCCTCTCCCTCTATCTACCTATACACCTACCTACCTTCTCTCTCTCTCTCTCTCTCTCTGTGTGTGTCTCTGTCTCTCTCTGTCTCTGTCTCTGTCTCTGTCTCTCTCTCTCTCTCCCTATCTACTGTATTTCTCTCTCTATTTTTCTCTCCCTACCTATCTACCTATTGTATTTCTCTCTCTTTCTCTCTCTCTATCCCTTTATCTACCTACCTACTCTCTCTCTCCCTGCCTACTGTATTTCTCTCTCTTTCTCTCCCTCTCTACCCCTCTATCTACCTACCTACTTTTTAAAAAAAAATTGCCTCTTCAAAACCTGGGTGCGTCTTATACTCCAAAAAAATATGGTATATAGATGATGTTGTATCTCTCTCCCTCTTTTGTGAAGTGGTTGTTTTGTTTCTGCATATACCATGTTGCTCAGTTTTGTGTGGGTGTTTTATCCTTGAGGTGGACAAGCTTCTGCCTTAATGTATTCTTGGGTTTAAAGTGTGTATATATGATGTGTTGGTTTGAACCGTCTTTTCAGATATTCCTGCAACGTATGGAATGACAATGTTGCTTTGTTTATTGTTCTCTTCTTTATTATGGAGCAGCTCTTTTGGAGGATTTGATGAAGGCCCAGTTGGATAGCCACATGTTCCAAGGGTTTCCTTGATGTGTTTTAGTTCTTTTTTCCTCCATCTTTTTTGAGCCAAAAACCAACAAATTGCAGGGGATGTAACCGATCAGTTTTCCTTACTCTTTTGCCACTGAAACATTTAGAAAATAGGGAATTTTTCACGTTTCATGCAATATTCATTAATGAAATGAATATTGCTATGGAAAGTTCTAATTCAACTTTCAAGATCATTGAAGGCCTTGAACAAATTAGTGACTGAATTTATATGTATTCCTGACTTGATCATGAGACATCCATTTCAGTTTTCAAATATAGGTAATCCTCGAATTATGACCATTTGTTTAATGATAGTTCAAAGTTACGGCCTTGGAAAAAGACACTTACAATCTTTACTCACACTTACAACCATCATACCACCCTGCAATCATATGATCACAGTTCAGGTGCTTATCAATCAGATTGCACCTGAGATCAATTGCAGCATCCTATAATCATGTTGATTTCTGGCAAAATATACTTTTAGGAAAACAGAATTCACTTAATGATTATATGATTTGCTTAACATCCGTGTGATTTGCATAATGACTACAGTGATTTGCTTAGTAATCACCATAAAAGTAATCATAAAATCAGTTTTGACTTGAGTTACAATATCAACGATTGTGATGAGAATTTGGGGTCCATTTATAGTTGCAAGTCAGGGACTAATTGTAGTTGCAGTTTCTTGTTGCATCCAAACTACTTTGTAATAGTAATTTGTAAGAAAAAGACAAATTGAGAATCATTGTCTTGGCTTGTTCAGATACAACATCTTTAAATATGATTTCCAGTTAGGACAAGATAAGAAACTATACAGGTAGTCTCAACTTACAACCACAATTGAGCCCAAAATTTATGTTCCTAAACAAGACATTTGTTAAGTGAGTTTTGCCCCATTTTATGATCTTTCTTGCCACAGTTGTTAAGTGAATCACTGCACTTGTTAAATTAACCTTCTTGTCAGAAGGTCACGGAAGGTGATCACATGACCCTGGAACACTGGAACTGTTGTAGATATGAACCAGTTGCCAAGCATCTGAATTTTGTTCACGTGACCATGAGGATGTTGCAGTGATCGTGAGTATGAAAATGGTCATATGTCACTTTTTTCAGTGTAATTGTAACTTCAAATGGTCACTAAATGAATAGTTGTAAGCCGATGACTACCTGTAGTTACAAAATAAAACAAATATTCCAGTATCTTCAAAGGGGAAGAAATAGAGCAGGTTTATGGAAGCAGTGATCAAATTATGTCTAATTGTTAGGTTGATTCAGATCATTATCTATTTAACATTACACCTTGTATAACTTGGTTGTAAAGTACATTTCTTTATTAAAGTACATTTCTTTATTAAGACTTCTATTGAAATCTTAATAGACTGGATAGAATACAGTTTTTTAAGTTTAACTTAAATGTCAGTATAGTTTTTTTACTTACACATTAGATGTGATTTAATTGCCATAATATGTGAATTTTCTACATCTCTTCTGTTTTTCATTTAACATATTGGAACACTTTTTTCTTTCTAAATCAGAACTCACACAAATTGAAGACCCAAGAGAGCAGTGGAGAAGAGAACAGGAGCGCATGCTAAAGGAATATTTAATTGTCGCTCAGGAAGCACTTAATGCCAAAATGGAAATTTATCAAATTAAGCAGCAGCGATTTGAGCTAGCACAAGAAGAGTATCAACAGTTGAACAAAATGTGTGAGGATGACAGTCACTCTTATGCAAGTAGTAAGTTTGCATTTTCTATTCAAATAATATAAATTTAAAGTTAAGATTTTAGCTAAATTAAAAATCCCAATCCTCCAAAAATTGTTTTTGATAACTTCAGTGTTTTGCATTACTGAAGACTATTAACTACATTTGATACTATGCGTAATTTATTTATTTATTTATTTTTATTTAATTGCTGTTTTTTAAAATGATTTTTACCTTAAAACATCTTACGAAATTAGCTGTTATGTGAAGATACTTGCAGAATAAAAGACCAATCTAAATTTTATGTGGAGGCTGGAATTCTGTTTCACAATATTTTTATTTAATGGAAAGCTAGTATAAGATATATTGTTGCTAACATTGGTCTACGGGTATTAATTTTACTACCAACAAAGGGATTGTCACTCATCTTAATACAGTGTAGTAGCATGCTTTATTTATACTGTATCATACTTTTTCTCCACATGGTAGCTAGCCTAATAGCCCGCATGGGAAATCAACCATTGAGCTTGCATGACTGAGGATAAACGTGAACATGGATCTTTCCGATTATAGTCCAGCCATTAAATACTAGATTTCTTCGGCTTCCTACAGTGGCTGATATATGTTGCTGTGTTCTGAATGTACCTCTTATTTTTCCCTGAAAAACAAACAATGAACTAAGTGGGAATGACTTTACTTTCGTGTAGAAATCCTTCAGAATCCTGACTTCTATTGCTTATTTTAAGTGAAACAATAGAAAAACAAATAGACATTTGTTTGAGCAAGTCTCTTTGATTACATTGATATTAAACTTTGCAACTTACTTGAAATGAACATTGTTTCTTTATGAACAGCCTATCAAGTCAACAAGAATATCTGATAAATATAATAACATTCTGATATTCACTTTCTGGAATTCAGAATGTGATATTTTCAAATTGAATGTTATGTAGACCAGATGAACTAAATGTTAGTTAAACTACTGAAATATTTTCAAAAGTTAGTAACTTGTTATCTAAGTCCCAATTATTCAATGCATATAGAGCAGTGGTTCCCAAACATTTTCAGTCCACCGCCCCCTTGGTGCTACAAACTGATCCTCAGTGCCCCCCACCCAGAATTCAATTTTTTTTACAACCGGTTTTGTGGGCGTGGCTTGCTGGGCGTGGCTGGGGGGGGGTCATGTGACTGGGCGGTTTGCACAACGGAAGGCAGATAATAGTAAAATTCTAAACTTTAACAATTAATTACACATTTATTCAAAATCCAATTTAAAAACCTTTGTAGTTAATGTTAATGCAACAAAATTGTTGAACATGATGAAGTGATACCAGGTTTTCAAAGTCTAATAGTCATTTATCAAGAATCTTACTAACTAGTAACTTAGTAAAGTCAATAAAATTTAGTAACTACTTTACTGTTCAGTAAATTCTTAATGTGATGGATGGGCTTGATGAAGTGATGCCAGTTTCCCAATGTCTGGTTTTAAGTCACCTAGCAGCAGTGGTGGGTTTCAAATTTTTTTAGAACCTATTCTGTAGGTGTGGCCTGTTTTGTGGGAGTGGCTCAGCATTATGCAACCGGGTGGGTGTGGCCAACTTGGAAAATGTGGTGAAACTCACTTAACAATGCTTTTGCTTAGCAACCAAAATTTTGGGCTCAATTCAGTTTCAGTTTATTCGACTTGTATCCCGCACCTATCTCCCACAGAGGGACTCAGGGCTGCGCACAGGAAATTAAAACAACTACAAATATACAAAATACCATAAATATCCTAAAACCAAAATTAAACTCAAAACCCTGCGCTAAAATATTATTTAAAATCCCTCTGATTAAAACTTTGGCATAAATTGTGGTCATATATTCTCTTTCTTTCTTTCAACTCTCTCTCTCTCCCTCTCTCTTTCTTTTCTTTTTTCTTTCTTCCTTTCTTTCCCTTTCTCTCTCTCTTTCTGTCTCTCTCTCTCTCTGTGTGTCTGTCTGTCTGTCTCTCTCTGTGGCTCTTTGTCTCTCTCTCCCTCCCTCTCTCTGTGCCTGTCTCTCTGTATCTCTCTGTCTTTCCCTCCTCCCTCCTCCATCTGTCACTCTGTATGTGTGTCTGTCTGTCTCTCACTCACTCTCTATCTCTCTGTGTCTCTCTCCACTCCCTTCCCCTCTCTCTGTCACTCTGTGTGTATGTATGTGTGTGTGAGTGTGTGTGTGTCTGTCACTCACTCACTCACTCAATCACTCACTCTGTGTGTGGGTCTCGCTCTGTGTGTGTCTCTGTCTGCCTGTCTCTTTTGGCCCTTTATCTCTCCCTCCCTCTCTGTCTCTTTCTGTCATTCTCTCTCTGTGTCTGTCTCTCTGTATCTCTCTGTGTCTCACTCCTCCCTCCCTCTCTATCTCTGTGTCTCTCTCCCCTTCCTTCATCTGTCGCTCTGTCATTCTCTCTGTGTCTGTCTGCCTCTCTCTGTGACTCTTTGTCTCTCTCCCTCCCTCCCTCCCTCTCTCTTTCTGTCATTCTCTCTCTGCGTCTGTCTCTCTGTGTCTCTCCTCCCCCCTCTCTATCTCTGTGTCTCTCTCCCCTCCCTTCCTCTCTGTCTCTCCCTGCGGATGGCCTCGCCGTCATCACAGAGCCCGCCGCTCCTCCACGCAGTATTTTCTGGACAGAGACAGTGACAGTGACAGACAGAGAGAGGCACAGAGCAAAAGAGAGATGGAGGGAGGGAGGGAGGGAATCAGAGTCTGACAGATACAGAGAGAGAGAGAGAGACAGGGGGAAGGAGGGACCATCATCAGCCGCGCAGAGACTTGCCGCTTTTCCACGCCATGGAAAAGATAGGCGCACGCATGCCTTGCCCAATTACAGTCTCGGAGACTTTGTAACGGTGAGAACTTGGGCTGTAATTCCATGGGATGTGCATGCGCCTATATTTTCTACAGTGTGGAAAAGCGGCGAGTTTCTGCACGGCCACTGATCACTCCGGACGCCATCCCGGAAGATGAGGAGCGGCAGGGGGATCTTTTCCCCTGTGGATGGGCTTCCAATTGGGGAGATCCATGCAGAGGATTTCTCCCCCACCCCTCAATTGGAAACGAGGTGGCTGTCAAAGCAAGGCAGTGGCCCCCGCGGAAGAAGAAACAGAAGGGGAGTTAGTGCTAGCCCTCCGCCCACCCGCCAAGTGGTAGTTAGGTTGGGTGGGCGCTGGGCTAGCCCCCCTCTCCTGGCCAAGTGGCACCCGCGGTTGCCGCCATGGCCACGCCCCGGGCTGCCTGCGGGGCGCGGGCATAAAAAACGCCTCTCTGGACGATCTTGAAAGCCTCCATGGTTGCTTTGGGAGGGGACAGACGGGCAGCATCCCCCCCCATCCCTGGGCACCTGCAGCCTCAGAGCCTGCAGAAAGTTGCACAGTAAAGGCAATTAAGAACTTTTCACGCTTGTGAAAAGATTTTCTTTACTGTGCGAAGGCTTGCTTTAAAGCTGCAGGCTCCAAGGCTGCAGGTGCCCAGGGAGGGGGGCAGGGGGAAATGCTGCCCATCTGCCCCCTCCCAAAGCAACCATGGAGGCTTTCAAGATTGTCCAGAGAGGCGTTTTTTAAAAAGAAAATCCTGAAAAAGCTGCAAGATCTGGAGAGATGGGCGGTCGGTTTTTGGAGGAGGGGGGAAATCCCCAGAACCAGGTTGTCCACCCAGGTTGACCCTGAAGAGGTCTGTGAGGGGCTCTGGTGGCTGCAAAGCACCTCACAAGGGGCAGAAGTCCCCGAACCCAGCGCGGAGCCTAAGCAAAGGAGAAGGCGGACAGATGGGCGGAGAAGGGGGAAACTACTGCTCTGCTGAGTTCATGGACTTCTGCCCCTCGTGCCACGCTTTGCAGCTGCCAGAGCCCTGCACAGACCTCCTTGGGCAACCTGGTTCTGGGGAGGAGGGATTCCTCCCAGCATTGCAAAGTGGTCTATGCAGGGCTCCAGCAGCTGCAAACCATGGTACGAGGGTCAGAAGTCCCTGAACCCAGCGGGGCAATGCAGCTCCAGCAGCCCTCGCTAGGGTTTCCCCCTTCCTCTGCCCAGCCCTCCTTTGCTTAGGCTTCTTCGTCAAGATGTGGCTTTGGGGGCTAATGGGGCTTGGGTTTCCAGCCCGACAGCCCCCAAAGCCACTTCCGGACATCTATTGCAGAGGAGAGCACCAGGTTCTTGGCACTCTGGGAAGCTGCGAAAGCTGTGGCTGTGGCTACCAATCTAGGGGCGACGCCCTCTGCAGTGATCTTTTTTTCCTCGCCCTCAGCACCCCCACGCTGCCTCCTAGAGCCCCCCTGCAGCCGCTTTGCCTCATAGCGCCCCCCTAAGTCATGCCAGCGCCCCCTGGGGGATGGTACCGCCCACTTTGGGAACCACTGATATAGAGCAACACATTTGCTCTTAAACCGACCCAATTGTGCAAATCTAGAGATTTGGTTTGATTTGGTCATATCAGTAGGAAATATTTATGCAGAAAATAGTGCGTATTCTCTTTTTAAATATTGGTAACTGTTAACAATACTTCTATATTGAATCATTGTCCTCTTTGTGTAGTATAGCGGGTTCCACTTATGAATGAATGCTTAATGTCATGTCAGCAAATAATGATGTATAAATTGGAAGTTCAAATTATTCAAAATAAATAAACATTTTGTGTAGAATATAAAAGTTAAGAATGTAAAAAGTTATAACATGACGGTAGTTCTTGGGAATCCTATTATATTTATAACTAGCTATACCCGGCCACGCGTTGCTGTGGCCCAGTCTGGTTAAATGGCTAACCAATCTGTGTGTAGATCTACACCTGCACACATACACCCAACCACCATATAAGCCCCAACCTACCTACCTACTGTATTTCTCCCTCTCTGTCTATCCCTCTACCTACCTATCTACTGTATTTCTCCCTATCTATCTATCCATCCCCCTACCTATGTACCTACCTACCTACCTACCTACCTACCTACCTACCTACCTACCTACCTACTATATTCCTTTCTCCCTCTACCTACCTACCTACCCACCGTCTCTTTCTTTCTTTCTTTCTTTCTTTCTTTCTTTCTTTCTTTCTTTCTTTCTTTCTTTCTTTCTTTCTTTCTTTCTTTCTTTCGTTCGTTCTTTGTATCTATCTATCTATCTATCTATCTATCTATCTATCTATCTATCTATCTATCTATCTATCTATCTATCTATCTATCTATCCATCCATCCATCCATCCATCCATCCATCCATCCATCCATCCATCCATCCATCCATCCATCCATCCATCCATCCATCCATCCATCCATCTATCTATCTATCCGCCTGCCTGCCTGCCTGCCTGCCTGCCTGCCTGCCTGCCTGCCTGCCTGCCTACCTACCTACATACATACATACATACATACATACATACATACATACATACATACCTTATTTCTGCCTCTCTATCTATCCCTTGGGGGTCATCTAGTCCAACTCCCTGCTAGGCAGGAACCCCTATACCCATGATGGCGAACCTATGGCACGGGTGCCACAGGTGGCACACGGAACCATTTCTTAGGCCACTCGAGGCATTGCCCTGTCAGCTTCAGTTTGTATGTGTGCCCTGGCCAGCTGACTTAGGCCTTCTTTTGAGGCCATTTTTTGCCCTCTGGAGGTGGGGGAAGGCTGTTTTCACCCTCCCCAGGCTCCTATAAACCCTCTGGAGCCTGGGGATGACGTAAAAAGCATACCAAATGCAGGGGGTCATGCACATAGCATTATGGATGTGGCACACCTGTGCACATCGCCCCTGCACTCCCCCTGCAATTGGCAAGTGAGCCAAAAAAGGTTAGCCATCACTGCCCTATACCATTTCAGACTAATGGCTATCCAACATCTTCTTGAAGACTTCCAGTGTTGGGGCATTCACAACTTCTGGAGGCAAGCTGTTCCACTGATTAATTGTTCTAATTGTCAGGAAATTTCTCCTCAGTTCTAAGTTGCTTCTCTCCTTGATTAGTTTCCACCCATTGCTTCTTGTCCTGCCCCCAGGTGCCTTGGAGAATAGCTTGACTCCCTCTTCTTTGTGGCAACCCCTGAGATATTGGAAGGCTGCTATCCTGTCTCCCCTAGTCCCTCTTTTATTAAACTGTAGTTCTCCCTGTCTCTCTATTCCCCTATCTACCTACCTACTGTAATACAATGCTACAATAGCAGAGTTGGAAGGGACCTTGGAGGTCATCTAGTCCAACCCCGCTGCTCAAGCAGGAGACCCTATGCCGTTTCAGACAAATGGTTTTCCAGTCTCTTCTCTCTTCAGTGTTGGGGCATCCATAACTTCTGGTGGCAAGATGTTCCACTGGTTAATAGTTCTCACTGCCAGGAAATTTGCCCTCAGTTCTAGGTTGCTTCTCTCCTTGATTAGTTTCCACCCATTGCTTCTTGTTCTGCCCCCAGGTGCCTTGGTGAATAGCTTGACTCCCTCTTCTTTGGGGCAACCCCTGAGATATTGGAAGGCTGCTATCATGTCTTCCCTAGTCCTTCTTTTCATTAAACTGTATTTGCTGTCAGATGGGTGATTCTTTGTTACAGTTTGGTTCAGTTCGTATTAAACAGTTTAAAGCAGCTGCCTGTCTCCGTTTTTTTTACCTCAGAGAACAGTCCTGAGCAGAATTTCTCCACCCCCCCCCCCCTCTATGGGCCACCTGGGAGTTTGCTGTCCTCTGTGCCTTTTTGGCCCCAAGAGGCCGCCGTATGAGGCCTATTCCAACACTGGCAGTTGAAAAGCAGTTTGATGGGCGTGGCTACAGGGTTGTTTACACACATTCAGTGGGTACATTTTTGTGTGTGTAATTTGTACACAACTCATGCGTGCTAGGCACAAAATGATTAGCTATTCTATTATCGGAAGTCCTTGGCTGCGTTGTGTCAAAATTTGAGGCAAATTGGTCCAGTACTTTTTGAGATTAGTGGATTCGTACAAACTATTTTACATTTTTATTTATATAGATACAGCTCAGTATAGATGTAGATCTTTCGGTGTAGATAAAAATGAAAGAAAAATGCCACATATTTCAAGTGTGTGGGCGGTTTAAATAATTCAGGAATATAATTTTCATCTAAAAATGAATCCATATTCATTTTTGAGACAAAACTAAATGGATATCTCACAGAATTTTAAAAAAACCAATAGTTTGATAGCATTTCTACTACATTTTATTTTTTTCATGATAGTGTACTTTGAATTTTTTGTGCTACTCCTGCAGATTTTTAGATAACTTACACTTATATTTTAAATTCAAAATACTAATATTGTGATTTATTTAGTTTTAAAACTATTTTCCACAATTCTATTACTCCCCCCCCCCCATCTTGTTTTCAGCAATTTACAATTGTCTTTTGCAAAGACCCTTTTTTACTTATTCAACAGAAATATTACTATACCTACCATTCCTTTATTTGATTGGAGTGCTCCAAACTGGGGTCTAGAAAATAGCTTGTTTAAAACAGCATTAGCTGTACTTGCATCTGAATTACATCATATGTATGGGGGGGGGGGGGGGGGGGAAGGGGGGGAATTTGTTTGTATAAAACTCTTTCAATAAAAAAAAAACAGCATTAGCTTAAACAAAATAAATTTCACTGCCCAACTGCAAATATCAGTTTACTTTTAACTGTTCCAAAAATGCCAATATAAATTAAGAGGTGTTTTTTTTTACTAACTTCATCTTTTAAATTTCATTTTAATATATTAAGAGATGTTCCATGTTGATTTATTCAGACAAACATCACACTGAACTCAGTAGGTTTTGTTCCACATTTAGTGTAAAAAGATTGCATTTTTACTGGATTTTTTTCTTAAAGATTAAGTACTACTATTTGAAATGCAATATTGACACTAAACAAATGACAAATTTATGACAAATGTATGACAAACATAACAACATTTATGACAAACTTTGATAATATGTTGCTGCAGACAGCATAATTATTTGACCTTTCATGTCCAAGATAATATGAAATAAAAATCCTTAAATCTTTTTCACATATATTAACAGTTGCCAAGCATTTTCTCTGTTTAAGGATATAATTACTCTGATTAATATGTGGTTGACATTCACAGAAGTTTTTGGTGGTGGGGAGGTAGACAAAATGGCAAGGTAGAATATTGTGGTTTGTAAAGAGAAAATGTACTGCTATACATCTAATTTTCTTTATGCATGCTTTGTTTAGTGTTATATTTTATGGCACAGCATATACTGCAATATTAAGACTACTTTGGATGTCATTTGGCTGACAGGGATGATAGGAGGGACCGTCAAAAATAATGTTAGAAAGTGTTACTTCACAGAAAAAGTAGTAGAAGCTTGAAACAAACTTTCAGTATAGATAGTGGGCCAATCATCTGTAACTGAGTTTAAAATGATCAGGATCAACACATGTCCTTCACCCAACAAAATTTAAAAATAAACTTTAAAGGGCAGATTAGGTCTTTTTCTGCTATCAGTTTTCTTTGTTTCTGTGTTCTATAATAGTAATACAGGGTGCCACTGCTTTATTCCAGTTTATCTTTTTAACCCAGTATTTTTTTAAATTGGCTGGCAACAGGCCTTGGGATTCCTATTCCTAATTTATGAGACAAAGAATTAAATCTGGAAACTTTTGAATGCAAAGCAGAAGCTTTGTCCTTGAGCTACAGATAGTGAGGAATCAGATAATGTGTTAAACTAGTGAAGATTTCATAGGCATGGTTCCCATGAACGTGGAATCAAATGTAGGTGGGAGATCTACAAAAGCTGTATAAGGAGGACCTCTAGATCAGGGATCCCCAATCCTTGGCCTGTGGACCAGCACTGGGCATGCCAGAAACTGGGCCACACAAATAAGCGAAGCCTCATCCATGGAATGCAACCAGCATGCAAAACCATGTCCTCTCTGGTCCATGGAAAAACCTCTCTCCACGTAACCAGTCCCTGGTGCCCAAAAGGTTGGGGGCCACTGCTCTAGATCCATAAGTATCTACTAGTGTTGAAATATTAGTTCTTTAGCTACGATAGTCTTATCTTCAGTCCAGTAATAGAACTTCTTGAATAAATGTTTGGCATAGAGTTTGCTGATTGTATTCAAAAGATTGATTGAATGATAATTGTGAATGGTATTGTCAATAAATGTAAAAGGTCCTATCAGAAATGTCTTGACTGAATGAAGAAAATAAATTATTGATTAATTCTTGTTAGACAGTTTAGTTGTAAGATGCTTCAGAGAATTGCTATTTTAATGGGAGAGTCAGGATAGAAATGAATAAATAACATCTTCTAGCTTCCTTAACTACACAATGGTTTTAGTTTAGATTGTACTTTATTCTGCTCTCTCGATAACATGCAAAAGATCTGAAGATCATATAGAATTAAAAGGAGCCTGGTATCATCTTTTCAAACTATCAATTTTATTAAAAACCATATGTTTTTGTTAAGAGCTTGCTTCATCAGATGTAGCTGTAACAGAGCAAGCTCCCTCTGATTCTTTTATTACCATACGGCTTTCCTCCTACAATATTTGAAGTATCTGAGAAAACTTCTGAAAGGCTGTTCCATGCAATACTGCTTTAGCACTAGACTTGAATTAGAAATAGGATAACTCATTCAGGGACGTAGTGGACTGGTGGACAGAAAAGAAACATTTACAGTCTTCGTTAATACTGCAAATGGAATATAACTCAGACCCTTTCAGTTTTTAATATATTGTGATATTACTGAAATCAACTTTAATTCTACCACCACTACCGTGTTTCCCTGAAAATAAGACAGGGTCTTATTTTCTTTTGACCCCTGAAATAAGCACTTGGGCTTATTTTCGGGGAGGTCTTATTATTTTTGAGGTGCAGGAGGCGGTGAGCCTGGTCACTTCATAGCTGCTGCTGTGTTGGAATATTTTCAGGGAGGGCTTATTTTCGAGGGACGGTTTATTTTAGCACATGCTCTCAAAAGCTCAATTGAACTTACTATCCAGGGAGGTCTTATTTTCAGGAAAACGGTATGTTCTCCTAAAAGGAAAAAAAGCCCCGATTTATGAAAAAATTAAATAAGCACACCAGATCCCACAATTGTTTTAAAAACAGAGAAAAAACCCATACAATTGTAGCTGAAAACTGCTAAATTAGTCTTCTTAAGGCGTAAAGCCACCTAACTCCCAATCACCATGATGGCGACATGGCATGCGTAGCCATATTTGCCAGCATGTGAGCTGGCAAGCTGATTTTTGGCCTTCCCGAGGGCTGGGGGAGGCTGTTTTCACCTCCCCAGGATTCAGGAAAGCCTCAGAAGCCTGAGTGAGGGCGAAAAGCAGACCCAACGGGCCAACCAGAAGTTCACAAATGATCCATTTCCGGCTTCCAAAGGGCCTCTGGTGGGCGGGGAAGGCTGTTTTCACCCTCCCCAGACTTCCGGAAAGCTCCCGAAGCCGGGGGGAGGGCAAAAAACGGACACAACAGACCAACCAGAAGTTTGGAAACGATCTGTTTCTGGCTTCTGGAGGGCCTCCAGGGGGCCAGGAGAGGCCATTTTTGCCCTCCCTAGGCTTTAGGAAAGCCTCCGAAGCCTGGGGAGGGGAAAAATTCCCCCACCCCGCATGATGGGGTTGTCGTGCATGTATGTGTGGAGTGGGGGTCACATGCACAGGTGGGTGGGGTGCATTGCATTGTGGTTATGGGCATACACACATGCACGTGCATGCAATTTTGGCACACCTTTACAAAAAAGTTCACCATTGCTACCCTATGAGATTAAACAATACTGAATTATCTCTCTCACTATAATTCATGGTTTTCCAGACACTATGCTTCTTCATCAGTGTTTGTATAGCAATGCTTATGTTATTTGTTTGAATAGGCAAGGTAATAGAAAAAAAAAGTTAGAAAAATAAGAACTGGGATCAAAGTCCCATATCTAGAAAACTATTGCCCAATCCATCAAAACTGCGCACGCACACACACACACACACAGATGCGTCTGCATAAACAACTCTTCTGCCAATGGCAGAGTCATTAGTACAAATGGGGCAATTGCAGCACTGATTGCAAATGGATCTCTGAAGCCTTCTTCATTGCCAACTACGATGCATCATCTTGTTGCTACTTAGTCTTTAGCAGAATAAACCGTATATCTCAAAGAGAGTCCTTTCCTTTGACTGGATGTGAATGTTTTATTTTTTTAAATCTCAATACTGTGGAGGGCTGCAAAGTGGATAACACTTTATTTACCCAAGGCAGTTTTGACTCGATAACTATGCTAATGTTGAGAGGTAACTTGCAGCATTGAACATGAAATTTGCTTCCCCAATAAATAAGCATCTAATCCAATTGTTGGGGCAGGGTGTGACTGAAATGAAGTTAGCATGTCATAGAACTGGTATGTTAATCTAGTTGATGAGGTATAGTATGAATTTGTGTGACAGATTGTCCTTGATACATAGCAGTTTAATTAATCCGTATCTGTTTACACATTAGTGTAATGCTTAAAGAGCTGTAGTGAGCACAGATGGAGTAGAAAGATATAACTTCTCTCTTCTTCCCTCTTTCATCCCCTTTTTTGGCTCACTAGACTTTAGAGAATGAATCATTGCAGATCCAGTAGAATTCTACTCTGTCCAGAAGTAGTGCCATCATACATGGGAATAATACTGCTAAGGACAGTCTCACCACTTCCAGCAGGGTAACCAGCAAAGCTGATTTAAATATTGAAGTTGTGGGATAGAATTTGCCAGCAAATACCCTATTCGGTTTTGGTAAGGATTTATGTTAGGATAAGATTTGGTGACTCCAATCACCAAGAGCAGTAAGTCTAAGATAACCAGAAAATAAGAGGTGCCTAAACTTGTGGACCAACTTGTTCACAGTCATGCAATCATACTGAAAACCCAGCTTGATGGCAGAATATAACTGTAGATTGTAATAGGATTTTGGTATAGCGGGTAATTGCATAAAACCATCCACTTCATGAAAATATGCTCTTCATTGTTCTCCATCTTGTCTTATTTGAAGAAGTTGGTGGTCAGTTTATATGCTTGGACCCAACCATGAAGCTCACAAAACTATTGCAACTTTCGGCAACCAAACCAATTATGTTCTCATGTTTTAGCCTCTCATACTTTTCAGGAGTCCTGGGAATGACCTGGCTTCCAGCTCACAATCCATGTATTCAGTGGGACCACAGTGACATCACCTTTGACTGCATGCAAGATTTGTAATCCTCAGGGGTCAGACACTCATCAATCTGAGTTTCATAGGAGGAGGGCCTTCAACCTTGTCATCCAAATATTTGAAGTATGCAGATGTATTGGAAGAGTCAGATCTTAATCTGAAATACTGATTCCATAAACCTATCCCTGGATAAGTGTAGATAACAATCAGCTCCATTATACCCATTGTTGGGCAGTCTAAAGTATGTGTGTGTATGTGCATGTGGTGTGTGTGTGAGGTGTGTGTGTGTGTGTGTGTGTGTGTGTGTGTGCCTGTGTGTGAGAGAGGGAGAGGGAGGGAGGGAAGCAGAAAATCTGCAAAAGCGATTTATCTATTCATTTTCTTCTTCCAGCTTATACACCTTTTAGTAAAAAGAAGGGTAGCTTTCTTCATGTTGTTTGCTTTCTTAATCCCTCTAAACATTATGGATCACTGTTTTTTTCTTGATTTCAGAGTTCTTAGAATAGTTACAGAAAAAACAAGTTTTCACTCAGGCCTCAGGGGATTTAACAATCACTATGGGAAATTTGAATACACAAAATTGCATTCAACTGTCTTTCATTGTCAAATTGCCCTCATTCAGAAATTGGTTAATTCTATTTTCTATGATTTCCTAACATTTTTTATTGTTAATTTGGTTGAGGTATTTGAGTTGAAAAATTTGAGGGCCCTTTTCCATTGGGATCAGTTCTTTTAATATCTACATATTTATTATTTTAAGTTAAAATAATTTATTTTTAATCTGCCTATGTTGGTTTACCTGGAATATTGCTTCTCATTTGAGAGTACCCAGTTATAGAATATATATCAAAAAACAATTAATCACTTCCAGGGATGGCAGCAATTTTCAGTTTTGACCAATGTTTTTTATAAGTTTATTTCAGCACTCTCTTCAACCATTTATCCAATTTGTTAAGACTCCTTTCATTAAAATTTTAAGACTTAACAAACTTTTAATTGACTCATGCAAACCTCCAGTTCTAGTCTATTCCCAATCTTCCTGCTCCTTAATCATGCAGGCTGGTGCTTCTGATTTTACTGAGGGAACTATGCTATTTCAGTCTGCTGCGGTTTCCTGACTTCATTTTTTTGTATATTTCTTTTTCTTGTAAATCTACCAAATTAATGTGTGACATTATTAACAAGGAGTTTTGATCTTTCTAAAGATGTCTTTCAGACATAACCTCCGCTGTATTACATGTAACAGAATATAGCAACAGAAATTTTGAGTTCAAATGTTGTCGTAAGTAGAGGACTACCTATATGGAAAAAAATAGCAAGAGGAAAAAATCAAAATTGGTAGAGGAAACAGTTGGAAATAATTTCACTTGTTATAGTAAAGATTGATTCCTAGCTATACTGAGTTGAATGAGTTTTAGAAATTTCTTTTCTGTTTGAATCTGATCAGGGAAGCTTGAAAATGTCCATGCTTTCCATCCTTTATATGTAATCTCCTTTTGTAAATTAATTTCTACTATGAAGATGTGTATGCTTTGCTTTTCCCAGAAATAAAAGAGCTGAGCTAACAATTGTGATAGATGTTGAGGCAGACCTAGTCCATGAATTATATATAAACTACCATGTCTGAGCAGTTTATATATCCTTGTCTCATTTGAATTAATAATCATGGTTGTTTAAATGGTATTATTTGGTAAAGATTTCCTAGACTGTTCTTTAAGTAAAATACAGAAACAACTTACTGGATTTAGGTATAGTTAGTCTGAGTAAATCTGGGTTAAAGTAACAATTCAGGGCACTCTATACAATTATTTATTTAATAAATGTCACTTTGCAATTAGTTCCCCTTTATATTTAACAAAATTACTTGAATATTGGAAGTTTTTGGATTATAATGGATTTTTCTCTCTTTTTTGCAGTCGTTATCATTTAAATGTATTGTTTTGTAAGTTTATTTTCCAGTCTGGTTTAATATTGTTCTATGTGCCACTACTTCTATTATTTTGAATTGAAATAATTGGACATTATTACAAGCACTATTCTTCTTTAAGTTAGAGTGAGATGTTTAGTTCCCCCTTTCCTTACAGTTTATGTTATAAAATACTAAATTCTAATTCTTGATTGTAAAATAAATACTAACATTGTGTCTCTTGAACAAACAGCGAACTTAGCTTTTAAGTGAAATCACACTTTTAGATGAAGAGGTAGATTATATGTTGCCACATTATTAGTAGCAAAATAAGAGTTTTCTATAAAACAGGGAGTCAAATTCCCTTCTTTTCTTGTGCTTGTTAGGAACTTTTTCTAGAGTTTATTTTGAATACTTATTTTTTTTGTGTTTTTCAGCTTATTCTGGATTTTCAACAAGCACTAAATACAACCCATCTCAGATTAAAGCAGAAATAGCTAGTCGGCGTGATAGAGTGAGTAACATTTTTAAAAATACTGTATATTAAATGTACCATAATTATTTAAATTCATATTTTACCACAATAGAAGAACTGCTTGTTAGGAACAATTGGTGTAACATTTGCATAAATATTTAAAAACTTTCCCCCCCCAGAAAGTACATAATAAGTTCTGGTAGTATTTAAGCCATTATATTGTATTGTCTTATTTATGGTAATATTTTGAGAAGCAATTGCAATTTAGGATGCAGAGATTAATTTAGGAAAGTATGACATTTATAATACTAATCCTAATATTTTAATTAATTTTATATTTTATACTCTACTGTAGTTACTGGTTGTAAATTTTATAGTTTTAGATTATCTAAAGCTGGTCTATGACAAAGAATGTATTTATTAATATGATATAAAAATAACACTGAATATCACAATGTAATATGGGTTTTCATGCTAGTGCTCATACATAGTTTGAAACCAAATTGCAAATTTTGTTGTATAATGCTATTAGCTAATTGCAATTATGTACAGAAAGGTCATACTGTAATCTCAGATTCAAGAAACCCAAATTAAGAAACTAAACTGTGATCATCAGCTGAACTATAAATTGCAATAATTTCTTTGGTTATTAGCACAATTGTTTCTTCATGGTTTTATCTCAAGCTTTCTAGATTAAAGAGAGAATTAACACAGATGAAGCAAGAGCTACAGTACAAAGAAAAAGGAGTAGAAACACTGCAAGAGTAAGTTAAAATGTAAAAGGACAGGACTGTTCATGTTAATGTTTATAATGTAGGCCAGGGGTCCCCAACCTTTTTTGCACCAGGGACCAGTTTCATTTTAAAGAAAATTCTGTGGACTGGCTGGCCTAAAGGAGGAGGGGGGGCAGGGGGAACAGGCGGCGCATGCGGGGGGGGGGGGGGAGTCGGCTCACTTGGCCCTCTAGGGCAGTGGTGGGCAAACTTATTAGTCAATAGAGCCAAATATCAACAGTACCACTACTGAAATTTCTTTTGAGAGCCAAAAGGTGTGGCCTGTTTTATGGGAGTGGCTCAGTTGTCATGTGACCCGGTGGGCGTGGCCAACTTGGAAAATGTGGTGAAACTCACTTAATGCTTAGCAACCAAAATTTTGGGCTCAATTGTGGTCATAAGTTCGTTCTTCCTTCCTTTCTTTCTTCCATTTCTGGCTGGTCTTTGGTCTTCTGAAGATGGTAAAAATGGATTTATGGGCACTCGTTATATATAAAGGCAGCCCATGATTATTTGGGATGCTGGTTTGAATCCAGGAAATGACTCAGAGGATGTGATTCCTTTGAAATGACCACTGGGAGAAAAATATATCTTTAACCTGGTTAACCAAAAAGGTAGCTTGAGGTGGAAGGAAATAGGAAAACAGATTATTTCCTTTCCTTCCTTCCATTGCCTCCCTCCCCCTTCCTCCCTTCTTTCCTTCCCTCTCTCCTACCCTCCATCCCTCTTTCTCTTTCTTTCTTCATTCCTTCCTTCCTTCTTTCACCCCTCCCTTCCTCCTCCCTCCCCCTTCTTTCCTTCACTCCCTCCCTCCCTCCCTCCCACCCTCCATTCATCTTTTTCTATTTTTCTTTCTTTCTCTTTCTCTGTTTCTCTCTCTCTCTCTGTATCTGTCGCTCTCCTCCCTCCACCCACCTCTGTCACTCTGTGTGTGTGTGTGTGTGTGTGTGTCTGATTACCTCTCTCCCTCTCTCTCTCTATTTCTGTCTCTCTAAGTCTGTCGCTCTGTGTGTCTGTCATTCTCTCCCTCCCTCCCCCCCCCCCGGGAAGCAGCAGAGGGGAGGTTATCCCCCAACGAGCGAGCGAGCGGACGGGCGGACGGAGGACCTGAGCTGCTGCTACCTTAAGCGTCGCCGAGGCCGTCCAGGCGCCACACACGGCTGGAAGGGAGGTGGGCGTGCGCGCCTGGATGGTGCTTAAGGTAGCCGCAGTTCGGGTCCTCCGCCCGCCCGCCCGCTCGGGATGAGGCAGCCGTAACCTCCTCACTGACATGCTGGCCCCTCCGGGTAGCCCCGGAAAGTGTGCCGCGGTGGCCATCGGAAGGAGCTGGTGGAGGCGCACTCGGCCATCCTCTGCCCAGGGGGCTGCTCCCTCCTCCTCCTCTCCGGCCCTGCGGCCCGGTACTTATGAAGCCGCGGACCGGCACCGGTCCGCGGACCGGGGGTTGGGGACCCCTGATATAGGCAACAAAAAGATGTTAAAATAATGATATAAATTTTATATTTTAGTTTAGTTTTAGTGGTATTAGCAAGGTTTTTAAAAAAACTATAGTTTTTACTTAAGAAATAACCTTCCTGACCACTACTGAAATAGTGTTTGTATAGAACAGTTTCTCCCTTCTTATGACATCTACCCATTGTATACTTTGGCCATTTTGCAGAACAGTAGCTGGCATAGACCTTTTCACTTGTCTACCTGTTCTTTCCCTCTCTATCTATATCGATAGAAGGGTTAGAAGGACAATACATCACCTAATTTAATATAAATCGAAGGTAGAAAAAGCTTTTAATACTTGCCACCTCCACTACTACTTGTGATCAGCTGAAAAAAGGAAAAAATTCTTAATATCAGACTTCAAGATTTATTCAGATTTGTATTACCAAAAGTAAACTTTCAAATGTATGTTTGCGTATAAGGATTGATCGGAAGATGTCTAATTCTCATGTGAATTATAAATTGGATGAAGCCCAAGCAATAATGAATGAACTTCGAAGCATCAGGAAAGCCATATGTTTGGGTGAAAAAGAAAGACAAGACTTAATGCAAGTAAGAAGTAAATAATAATGTATATGGTTTTATAATGTCTGCTAACTCTTATAATTCTTAGGGGTGTCCTTTTTCTTAACCAACAATATATATATTTTTAGTGATTGGCATATTTTGAAGCATGAAAATATGTAAGTTTACTTCATATTTTGTTGTATGATACCCAGAGTCACTTGCCTATGAAATGGGCAGCTATAAAAATTAGATAGAAATATAAACTTTTTTTTGGTAATGCTTAATAATGTTTTATGTTTTTATTTTATTCAGGATTTGTCTTGGCTATAAGTGTAAAGTCAATTATCACCTCATATCTAAAATAGCTAACCATCTACTACTCTTAGACCAGTGTAGCCATCACCACTACAGCAAAAGCAATTATATTTTGCATAGTAGTTTCTTCTTTAACTCACCTCGAAGTCAGTCAAATAATTTACCAATATCTAATACTAGAACTGGATTGAAATGAAGGAATTATTATGAATATTATTATTGGTTTATCGATCAGCCATAATTTTATTATGTTGCTGGAACAGATACATTTTTTAATCACATAAATCCTTCTTTGAAGATAATGTTGACCTCATGATAATTGTAAGATAAATGCTGAAAACAATCTAACTTTGAAAGTGACCTATTTTTCTTTAAGTTAAAGAGATACATATATGTATCTGTATAGTCAGGCCATTAACACTTAAGTCATCATTCATTACTGTACTGTTATTTATATTACTTTTTACCTGCCATGACTCTATATGTATATTGGCATCTTGAAGTAAAGTAAAACACTCATAGTTATATAAAGTTTAGAATTATGAGTATTTTAAAATGTCAGTTTTTCCAGAGAACATATTAAGAAGTAAAGTTAAAAGAAGCAAATACTGCTTTAATAATAGTCTTGGAATAGATCAGGGGTACTCAACCTTTTCATACCTACCGCCCACTTTTGTATCTCTGTTAGTAGTAAAATTTTCTAACCTCCCACCGGTTCCACAGTAATGATAATTTATAAAGTAGGGAAGTCAATTAAATTAAAAAAAAGGAAAGTGTTTCAGTATCGGACAAAACCCCTACCGGCCACCATGAAAGCTGGAACACCCACTAGTGGGCAGTAGGGACCAGGCTGACTACCACTGGAATAGATAGACAATATTCATTATAACCAAAATCGCCGCCCTGGGTCCTAACAAGGAGAAGGGCGGGGTATAAATTTAATAAAATAAAAATAAAATAAAAATAAAACCCTACCTTTAATGATAGTTATTTCACGCTATTTTGCAGAAAAGTATAAACTGGGACAGAAGTGTTAGTCACATCTAAAATTATAGTATGGTAGTTAAAATGATCTAATTGATGCAAAAATGTTGTTTTACTAGTAAAGTTCAAAGGAACAATTCAGGTTTTCTTTTGTAATGAGAAAAACTTAGTTGTTTATCCTTGCATCATTATTGCACAGCAATATTATTTTGAAGATATTTATATTTCCTATTTCTAAATCACCCCTCTCCCTTATATTATATCTTTGTGCTGTACACAAAAGTTAACCATAGAATTTTAATAGATGGATATCCTAAACTGAAATATAAAATCTTATATTTTATAAAGGCCATGTATCACTTAATCTAATAAGGGTATTAGTAAAGTGAATGATAACTTATTTGTTATTTGTCTTTGCTTTCTTGGTATAAAATAAAACAAAACAAAGGCAATAATCATATGTAAACATATTTGAATGTAACAATTTATAAATCATATATTTTATATATAGTTGATTGATGAACAAAATTACTAACACAGTAACTATTTTAAAAAAAATCAAAATAACATTTCAGTATAGATGTTCTTGGAGCTATAATAGAAAAGGTATATTACAAGCTTTCAAGAAAGAACAGTTCAAGAAAGAACTGTTTTGTTTTCTTTGTTAGTTCAAATTCTTTGCAGTATGAAACATCTGTCTTAAACATGGCAAATAGAGTGACAGTTAATGTTCCTATAATACAAGAATATTGAAGTAGGAAAGCAAAAAACCTATACAGAATATTTTTTTTAAATTTTTGTTTTTCCCTCTGATCTCTATAATGTGCAAACCATAGAGTTTTAAACTTTGTAGCATGTCTCCAGTGCTACAGTGCAAGTTTGCATCACTTTCATTCTTATCAATTTGAGAACTCTTTCTTTTCCATCTACAACTTTATTCTCCCTAACCCACTTCATTGATACAGGCAGTCCTCAAATTACAACCATTTGTTTAATGACTGTTTGAAGTTATAACAACACCAAAAAAGGTGACATGACTGTTTTTCACATCTAAAACTATTGTAGTATTCCCTACAGTCATGTGATACAAATTAGGGCACCTGGCATTTATTTATGACAGTTGCACTGCCGGGAGATCATGTGATCACCCTTTGCAAACTTCTCGGCCAGCTTCCAACAACCAAAATCAATAGGGAAAGCCAGATTCACCTAATGACTGCATGATTCACTTGACAACTGCAGTGATTCGCGTAACAACTGTAGCAAAAAGTCATAAAATGAAGCAAAACTCACTTAACAACTGCCTTGCTTAGCAACAGAAATTCAGAGCTCAATTATGATCGTAAGTCAAACTATCTATACTGTTGCATTGTGTGCAGCGTGGAAGTTCATTTGTTCATTTTTTAATTGTACGTATTTTCATTTTTAATTTTAATTTAAGTGGCTGGTGTTCTAGACAGATAATCATTGCTACATGATTTTAAAATGCAGTTAAAAATAATTTTAAAAAATTCCCATAGGGAAAAAGAATCCATCCAAATCAATATGAATTTATAAACCAAACATTTTAGTGAACTGAAAATAAAAAGAAAGAAATTCTTTAATGTTAGAAATCAGGAAGCTCCAAGTTTTTAAATTCTAAAGTTATAAATTAATCTACTTTCAGTTTGGTTTTAGAGGAATAATCTGATTAAAACCAAAAATCTCAATATAAAGATGCAAGCATTGAAGTTTGTGCTATAAGAAAGAGTGTTTTTTCTTAAAAGATACTTTTTGCTTTTGCAACAGATGAATGCTCAGAATTACTTAAGAGATCTGTAGAACACAGCTGCCTACCATCTGTCTATCCCTGTTGGTTGATAGTTGCCTCAAATTAAGAAATAAAAGCAATCTTTATAGAGGGGTTAGCATATTATTTTTACTGCTTAGTTTCAGATCTGTCAATAGGTATTCTTATGTTTATATTCTGGGAAGCTATTTTAAAATGTTTGTATTCTATTTAAAATGTCTTTAAACTTTCTTCTTTGTAAAGATTGTGTTCTCTATTGTTTCCATAATTAAGGAAAGTTTTGTGAACATTATTTTGCTTTTTTTTTTAAAAAAAACTATTAAATCATGAAAAAGTTATTTCATATAATTCTGTTTTTAATGTTCCTTTTTTTCTTCAAGAGTCTGGCCAAGCTGACAGATGGATTCAGAAATAGTTGTTGTATTACAGAATCTTTTCATGATCTTCAGCACAGTTCTGGTTCATTCAATGATACCAATCTATCTCAAATATATTGTGATGCTTGTTCTCAAACTGACATCATTGGCGAGGTATACTATATAAATTTAATGCACTACACTATGTTTTAAGAGAAAAAGTTGTCATTACTATTAAAAATTTGGCTACTGTTCTATTACATTAAAATATAATTAAATCAATCATACATGTTGGTGTAAATAAGAAAAAAAATATGCTGTATATTCTTGAAGCAAAAGATAATTAAAAATCATAGGGATCCCATTCATGCCAGCTTACTCTGTCAATGTTTATTTCAATCACGCTGAATTACTTTTTAAAAAAATCTATAAAATAAAACCATAGAGCAGATAGATTTATCAAATATACATTTTTAAATACAATAATCAAATGAGCAGTAATTTATTTTGAAATATATGTGATAAGGTTAATAGTGGATACACACACACACACTCTCACACACACACGTGTTTCTATTATCTGTCCAGCGTTTGTTCCCCTTAAATAATTTTTATATATTTATATTTTATAATATATTTTATAGGTACATAATTTGTTAAATCTGTAATATTTGTCCAATATAAAATATTACAGTATTCTGATAAATCATAGACGCTAAGAAGGAAGTACCAAAATTAAAATAAAATGCCTAGCTGTTTAGGTTTCCTTAATAGTAGTATTGAGGAAGTCAAACAACTTCCACATCTTGAGATACAAAACCACAGAAATGAGGAAGAAATTCTTTCTTGCAGAATTTTCTCCTTAAAGGGCATTTGTTTGTTTGACTAACAAATTTGTTAGGTACCCCTGAATATTTTCTTAGGTTGAAATCATTGAGAAAGTTTTTTCCTTCAGATTTCAAAACAGATTTGATATTAGTTCCACTGGCTCAACAACATTTTTCTCCTTGTTGCTATTGCTGGAGTTCTGACAGCAAACCCAGTTCTGAAGGTTTCAGGGAGCTGATAGGGATTCTGTAATGGAATTACGCTTCCCAGCTTGGATCTCTGAACTTCTATTGGTTCTGTTGGTGGCCTTTAAATCTACCACCGAGACAACAGGTCATGGATAAATCTTTCAGGGAATTGAAATTGAATCATTGCTTAACCTGCCAAAGAGGTTTGAATTTGCCTTAATTATTGAATGGGGAGGGTAGATTTCTCTAAAAATAGAGATATCCCTTTGGTATGGTAGCAGTAACTATCCTGAGGTTACAATTTGTATTGAGAAAATGAGTATAATATGACGGTTCACTAAGGTAACTTTTGTACCAGAACTTCAGAGTACCCTATAAATAGTACAGGTATCAATGTGTAGCAGTGGTGATGATGATGATGATGATGATGATATTATCCATTCAGTTGTCTGACTCTTTGCGATACTACGACCCAAGTCTCTCAACATCTTCCAATCTTGATAGGGTGGCATAAACAAAAGTCACATAACTATGATTGCATGATCTAAGCTGCTGTTTTAGCAGCACATATACAACATATATAAAGATGGCCAGGGCTTCAGTTGAACATGCATAGACTGTATCTTGACTTTTTGGAACTTGTCCTATACAGACGTACTAATCAGGAGTTGTTCTTTCACAGTGTTTTAAAGTCATAACCTATTATGAATCATAAAAGGCCATTGAGCTAATCCCCCCCACCCCAAGTGCAGAAAATCAAATAATGACATCCAAATCATGTAGGTATTCAACTACCATTTGAATAGATTGAATGAAAGGAACCTTCTTTGGGTACTTAAACTCTTTTCTGGGTAATTAGTTCTATTGTCAAGATGCTTGTATTGTTAGGATTTTTTTTTTTACCTCTAACATTCCGTTTTAATCTATATTTCTGTAATTTACAGTTTTTATTCTCTGATTTCTCAGGAATGAAAGAGAACAGGTTTAACCTTTTCTGTGGCATATTTTCATTTCTGAGGAGTGCTATCAGTCATCTTTTCTCAAGGCTAAACCTACCCAGTTATTTCAATGTCCCTTTGTAAGACTTACTTTCCATGATCATTCTCATTGTTCTTATCAGACACAATTTATCTGAATCCCTTTTAAAGGATTAGAAATAAACACAGTACTTGAAATTGGATTGTTCCCATGATTTGGACATTATATTTTTGTGGAAACAATGAAAAAAGTGCTTTGGCTTTTTTTGTGCGCTATATTACTTCATATTAGTTCAAATTAGTTCACCTATTATTCATATTTGAGTTCCTTTTCTTATTAGCTTCTCCTATTGTAAGATCTTGTTAAGCATTGTTCTCATGAACATTGATCTTTGGTGGAAATTCAGACTAAATGTATACTCTCATGTTTAGTGTTTAGCATCAAACACAAACCCTTTCTTACAATGTGTCTGCTAACTACCTCAGCTAAATTTTCCCAGCTGATTAATATAAAGTAATAATAAATATTGTTTTGTATTTTTCTCCATAATTTATTTCTTCTCATGTTCTAATAAGTATTGTTACATTTCTTGTTTTTCTTTTCTTCACAAAAGCTTGGATTAGAAGATACAACAAGATATCTAGACAAAGTGAAACTGATTTGGCAGTATGAAGAGACCAAAAAAAGGTGAATATGTTAAGTTGCTATTTTTAACATGGCAAATAATTTATTTATTTATTTATTTTTCGGATTTATATACCGCCCTATTCTCCCTGGTGGGACTCAGGGCGGTGCACAGAAAAATAAAAACCCACAGCAAGTACACACAGTATAAAATAGAATTAAATAGTTAAAACTGTGCTAAAAATAGATTAAAACAATTAAAATATTAAATTTAAAATTATACCATTAATCTATGCCAGGCCAGCCAGATGGAAAAAATGTGTTTTAAGCATCCAACGGAAGAGGCGTAGGTCCGTGATGCGAAGGTCGGGGGGGGCAGGTCGTTCCAGAGGGCCGGACCCGCCACAGAGAAGGCCCTTCCCCTGGGAGTCGCCAGCCGGCATTGACCCGCAGACGGCACCCTAATAATCTGTTAGTCGCTATTGCCTTAGCTGGAATTTTGCATATGTGTGACTAGATATTTATGTATAGTTTAATAATCTAAAGCAGGGGTCCCCAACCTTTGCAACTTTAAGTCTGAAGGACTTCAGCTCCCAGACTTCTCCAGCCAGCAAAGCTGGCTGGAGAATTCTGGGAGCTGAAGTCCTTCAGACTTAAAGTTGCAAAGGTTGGGGACCCCTGATCTAAAGAACCATAAAATAACTATCCAATACTGCAGCAGTGCACATTTAAATTAGGCAAATTAAAAGTTACACAAAAAAGAAATACATAAAAGAAATTACATTCCAATTCCTTAGTTTAGAAAAACATTTATGTTCTAAAGAAATACTACTTCAATAAATAAATAGAATATTAAAGTGATATGGATTGATTTATACTTTGGCTATAACTTTTGAGGTAACAGATCTCTATAGATTTTGATAGATGAAATAAAAATGAGCTAATCAAATTGTAATGAGGGAGCATGAAAATTACATATTACAAACCGAAAAATATAGGTGTTTGCAGTGAATCCTGGACATGGATAGACTTGGAATAGGCATTGCTTATTTTGTAAGCCTGGTGGTATTTTTCTGTTGTAACACAATCATATCTATCTATCTATCTATCTATCTATCTATCTATCTATCTATCTATCTATCTATCTATCTATCTATCTATCTATCTATCTATCTATCTATCTATCTATCTATCTATCTATCTATCTATCTACAATGTATGTGTGTATATATACTGTTTAGGAAAAATATTATTCCTAATTGTAATTCTGTATTTGTCTCTTTCATCTGTTCACAAATTGTATTCTTACATATGTGTAACGTGGTTTTTAAACTTTAAATGAAAGAGCTAAGTCACATTTGTTTCTCTTGGTTATGTGAGTGGTCACATTATTTATCATGCATTCCTTTCCGTTAGCTTATTGGCATTCTGTACAGTTTTTGTCTCCATAAAGTATTTCTGTGTTCAGCCTAAAGTTGCTCATGAAGTTATACAGTGTGGGTGTGGAATGTGCTGTATTTAGTTTAAAAATGAAGTTGACAAAATTAAAGTGTTACAATATATTTAAAATATTTTAATCAGGCTCCTCATATAGCTAAAGTGGCAAGAGAACCAAGTACATACATTACCATTTCAGTTGGCGGAATCTTATATAAAATATATTTTCGTCTGTGAGTACTTTTCACTGGAGAACCTACTTAATATGTTAGTCTCAAAATATAAGGATGCTTTGTTATCCATTTCAGAATGTAAATTGAATCTAAAAATTATACCTCATCTTAGTTTAAAAAGAGAAATAAAATACGAGAGCTCTCATAATGATGCCAATGGTAAAATATCTAAGACACAAAAAGCCCCATATATTAAAAAGCTTTGATCCGAAACTGGATAAATACTACAGATAACTGTTGTGTTATTATTGCTTCCTTGACAGAAAATTAAACACAGATATATTCATATAAAAAAAAAACCTCATAGTGTTTATCTGTCCATATTCATTCTTAGCCTTTCAACATTTTAATATTGCCCTCTCTCCCTCTCAAATTATCTCAATAAATGTGCTATTTACAGTTTTAATAACATTTCCAGCTTAATCTTAATTTAGTTGGCCATTTGTGATACAGAATTCTCTTTTTAAATAGTAGAAGAACTAGCACTGTTTAATGCTAAGCAAAATACATTGTGCAGCAGATTTCTTTCCCATCGCATGCTTGCTTATTACTGCCATCATGTTCAGAAACTCCCCTTCTCGTTTTTCCTGCTACTTTCTTGGTCCAGCCATAACATCAGAATTTTAAATTCCACTTTGTTTGTACACTGGCAAACTCTTTGTTGTTTAAAAAAAAGTGGAAATTGAGAATAAGGATTCCAGTGATAGTAATATTGATGTGTTTAAGAAGACATCAAATTCTACACATTTTAACTATATTGAGAGTTTATGCAATTCAAATTTATCGTGGATTTTATAACTGTTTGTTATGTTATTTTCATTTCAAGGTACTTCAACTAGCCTCCCATCATCCAGTACGATCCCACAGAGTTGGCCTCCTCAGGGTGCCGTCAGCCAGACAGTGTCAGCTGGCGACCCCCAGGGGGAGAGGCTTCTCTGTGGGAGCACCTTCCCTTTGGAATGAGCTACCCCCGGAGCTTCGCATAATTCCCGACCTCCCTTCCTTCTGGCGCGCTCTAAAAAGCTGGCTTTTTCAGCAAGCCGGCCTGGCCTGAACAAAATAACGTATTAATTTTAATTCCAATTTTAAATTATTTTATAATGTCTATTAATTTGTTGCTTATTGGATTTTTTATTTAATATCTTTTTAACTTTTGTACTATATGTCTCTTATGTTGTATGCCGCCCTGAGTCTTTGGGAGAAGGGCGTCATATACATATAAATCCAATAAATCCAATCCAATCCAATACTTCCATATCAAAACACATATCTTTGTAAAGATTTGGAGGGGAGATGTTTCTTGTTGATATATTAACTTTTCATGTTTCTTTGTAATTAAGAGTTTTCAGAATCCAGCAACAGTTGGCTTTACAAGACCAGGAATCTTGGCCAGGAATGGCGGAAGCTGATATTGATCATCTTCAGCTTATTAAAGAAAAAGAGGCTCTTTTACAAGAACTGCAGCTTATAAGTCAACAGCAGCGTTCACCAGAAGATCTGAAGCACTTAGAGGAGGAAAAAAGGCGCTTGGAGGAGGATATCCAGCAGGCTCAGGCTACTTCTTCTCATGGTGCTGCTGAAAGGTTGAGAATGTATTGTTTTTGTAACATATTTGTTAATAGCTGCTTAATAAAGGCAATAATAACATTTAGTAGACATCAACCATACAGAAGTTTATCGACTTCTAATTGGGTTGCAGGCTAGGTATGAGTTATTGGTTGCACTTGTGGATGACCTTTGGAGAGAGAGGGAGGTAGTAATACATCCATCTTTGTTCTCCTTGATCTCTCAGTGGTCTTAAGCACCATGGTATCTTTTTGAAGCTGCTCCAGGAATTAGCGGTTGGGAGTAAATTGTTATGTTGATTCTCTTTCTTCCAAAAACAGAATAATTTCCAGTCTGTAGTAATTGGGGAAGGGGTGGGTGGGAGATCTTGCCCTATGACTTCTGTTACATGAAATGCTTCAGTAACTACTTTTTCCACATTCCTGTTTAACTTGTATATAATTCCTGTAATTTCTGTGCGCCGCCCTGGGTCCTTCTGGAGAAGGGCGGGATATAAATTCGAATAAAATAAAAATAAAAAATAAGTATATGAAATCACTGTCTGAAATCATTCAGTAAAAGAGGATAAAATATTATTAATATGCTGATGATACTCTATCAATCACAGATGGCCAAATGAGACTGTGAAGACTCTGTCTTATTGCATGGAGACAGTGGAATCTTGATACAAAATAACATGTTTAATATCAACCCCAGCAAGACCAAGTGGATTTGGGTTTTAAGGCTTCTTGGATCTGGTGATTTTCCATCCTTAGTTTGGATGGGGTTGTGCTACTACCAGCAGGTGTCAGCTGTGGCCTAGGGGCCTTTGCACAACTTTGTATTGTGTACTAATTGTTCTGCTAAAGAAAAAAATATATCAAGAATTTATACCTTTGTCACCCTGTGTTTTTAAGTGACAGCCTAAAAACTAAATACCCCAGAAAATAAAAATGGAAAAGTAACCCTCTCATTTTCTACATATCGTTTTATTGTCCTGTTTGCCAATACCTATAGTAAAGAGATTTTTGGTGCACCCTTGCTCTGTCTTCCTGTATTTTCTTATGATGTAGTATATTTCAGTTGCAGTACATAATAATGATTCTTTAATCTAAATGTATTTCGCACAGCGCAGTGTATCTGCAATGCAATATTAACACCTGGGCAATTCCAATCATTAGATACACAGCTGAATTAGAAGTCCTGGATAGGAAGACTAGAGAAATAATGACAGTGAATCAATGTCCTTCACCCATATAGCAATGTTGACAGACTGTTTGGCAAAGATGATATGTGGACATGGAATTTTGCAATTACACCAGATACTTAAAGAAGAAGAAGAAAGGCATTGGAAAAATATCTAAAGGACAGCTAAGACATTGCACTTAAGCTAGTATACTATGAAGGCTTACTGGAGAGCCTAAACTGGCTTACAAGAAAGATCAAATGAAGAATATGAAAGGAGACATGGCAATGAAGGTTAATGAAAGAGGCAGAGGGGCTAATTCTGATTGTACAAGACCATTCTTTAACAACAACAAACACATACAAAGCCATAATCAAAATTTAGGAAATGTCACCTCTGCAAAGAAGGAATAGATACAATGGACCACCTAGTTTTAGCTCTTGTAAGAAGAATGTACAAGACTGATTACAAACAACAGCATGATAGAGTAGCAACAATGGCACATTGGAATATCTGTGAGAAATACCACTTCTCTGCAGGTAAGAACTAGTGGGATCACAAAAGAGAGAAAGTAATAAAAATGTACAAGCTAAAGTGCTCTCGTACTTCAGGTTTCAAACAGACACTCTGCCACACAACTACCAGGCTTAACTATTGTAAATAACAAGACAAAAAATCTGGATAATGGGCATTGCAGTTACTTGAAATACCAAAGTAGAAGAACTGGAGAAAATCACAAAATACAAATACCTGGGATTAGAAGTAGAATGAATGTTGGAAAAGAAAGCAAAGACAGTATAATAATACTAGGTAATCCCAAAACATCTGGAGCAACCACCTGAACACAATTTTGAGAACATTGCCATCAGTCAGTTGTGAAAGGTAGCTTTATAAACAGCTTATATTCTGCAACAATGACTTTTAACACCATCAAACAGCATCTGACTATCCCAGGTCCTTGGGAAAGGCTTGACTCCATCTACAAAAGCCTAAGTCAATTCTCTGCTATAAAGTTTTCTAAATAAGAGCTACATTATGTAATAATTATAGTAAGGAAAATTTTGCTTTATTTTAGGATACTCTTACAAGAGAAGAAGAATTGTTTGCTTATGCAGTTGGAAGAAGCAACTCGTTTAAGTTCTTATTTATGCTCACAATTGAAAAGGTTAGTATATTAGAGAAATTGACTGGCATATTAGAAGGAAATAATACGAATCAACGAATATAATTATTTTCCCATTATTTCTAAAAAATACTTTGCTTTTCCCCAGCAGGATGGAGTGTGGAATTATCTGTTGTGTCATATTGTACTTTATCTCCCTATCTTAACTTGTTGGCCCTCTTGAGTTTCAATGGAAATAAAATACTTTGTTAGTTTAGTATGTACAGGTAGTCTTCGACTTATGACCACAATTGATCCCAAAATGTATGTTATTAAGTGAGACATTTGTTAAGTGAGTTTTGCCCCATTTTACAACTTTTCTTGCCATAGTTATTAAGTGAATCACTGCAGTTGATAAATTAGTAACCTGATTGTTAAGTGAATCTGGCTTCCCCTTTGACTTTGCTTGTCAGAAGGTCGCAAAAGATGATCACATGATCCTGGGACTAGAAGAGGTCATAAATATGAACCAATTGCCAAGCATCTGAATTTTAATCCCATGATCAAGGATATGCTGCAAAGGTTGCAACTATGAAAAACAATCATGTCACATTTTTCATTGCTGTTGTAACTTTGAATGGTCACTAAATGAACTGTTGTAAGTAGAGGACTACCTGTATATGTTGAACAGGCAGATCATAAAATTGAAGAAAGGCATTGCACTATCTCACAGAAGATTTTTACTTATGGAGCCTCTGTAGGATCTAAGTATTACGATGGTTCAAGTATTCCTACATCCCACTTCCCCCCCAAATAGAACTAAATGTTGCTTTTTGTTACATTGGTTCCTTTTTAATCTTCCAATTTACTGCTCTAACCTGTTCAATAGCTTATTCCTTCCAGTTATTTCACATCTGCTTTTTGCTAGGTTTTCATTTATTATTTGATAATTATTTTTTATTTATCTAGACTTTACATTGTGCAAATTTACCTAGTGTGCTAGCATAAGGAAATACAGCTTCCCTAAATTGTAGAAGCAGCTGTACTCTTTAGATTCTGGGAACAGTTTTCAAAACAACCTTGTGAGCTTTCCGTGGATATAGCTTGCCTATAATCCTTGCAGATCATAATTTCTCGATGGTTGCCTAGCTTTCTTTTTAAAAAAAAAATCTATTAATGTTTTTTAAATTTCATTCATTTATTCATTTATGGGTTTGTAATGTTTTTTCCAGGCAAGGTTTTTTTGCTTCAGAGCTGAACTTTCAGAAACATATTGGCGGCTAAAGTGTGATATTTTCCAGATCGAAAGGGCTCTATTCAAATTCTCTTACATCTTTTACAAATTATTATATGTTCTGTCTTCTACATTGATCATAATGAATACTTTCTCTTGTGTCAATAATTACTTATTTGCTGTGGAAGAAATAGTTCTTCTCCTTAATATTTCTCCATTATAGTTTATAGTTTATTTGATTTATATACCGCACCCTTTCCCAAAAGGGACTCGGGGCGGCGCACAGGCAATTTAAATAAAACATATATAAACAACAATATACAAAATATAAAACCAAATTAAATTAATATCCCTGTGCTAAAAATTTAAATACATTAAAACAATGTCCCTAAAACCAATTTAAAACAATGTAACTGTAGACTATGGGCTAGGTGGTGTAAGTTAGGTCAGGCCGGCCTGTTGGAAAAAATAAGTTTTAAGGTTCTGGCGGAAGGAGCGGAGATCCGTGATCGTTCTCAGTTCGGGGGGGGGGGGTAAGTCGTTCCAGAGAGTTGGGTCCTCCACAGAGAAGGCCCTTCCCCTGGGCGTCGTCCGCTGGCATTGCCTAGTGGACGGCACCCGGAGAAGTCCCTCTCTGTTGGAGCGAATCGGCCGAAGGGATGTATTAAGTTGTTTAACTGTGTTACCTTCTTACCTGTACACAAATTTACCACCTGATATTTGGAATAATTCCACCAGAGTTATGGTAAGTGTTTGCTTAAGTACAAATTTGATCCACATCTTGCACATTTATTAAATATTATTGTGTGTAAAGCAATGGAATACTGTTTCTCAGCCTTAGCAACTTTAAGATGAGTGGACTTCAGCTCTCAGAATCGGGAACGTGACTGGGGAATGACAATATGACAAAGGAAAATGATGGAGTTTTTAACTGCAAAGCCTGCATATAGTAGTATATCTTGATTATTGTTTCAGCTAATGAAGAGGGAAAAACCTCATATTTTGAATCTACATTTGTGAATGCACTCTTACTACATATGTCTGTTATATTCCAGTTTATCTGCCAGTTCTTTGACAATATCTTCTGGAAGCAGTCGAGGATCATTGGCATCTAGCCGTGGGTCACTGGCATCCAGCAGAGGCTCCCTGAGTTCAGTTAGTTTCACAGACATCTATGGTCTCCCTCCGTATGAAAAATGTGATATTGCTGTTGAACATAGTCATCATACACGATATGATCCAGTTTCAGTTGATTCTCATAACAAAGATGTACAGTATCATGAATCTATTGGATCCCCAGCTAGCAGTAAACAACGAAGATCTTTAGATGCTCCTCTGTCTTTGGCATCATTGTCATCAAGATCATCTCTTTCTTCACTATCACCTCCAAGTTCTCCCCTGGACACTCCCTTCCAACCCACTTCTCGGGATTCTCCATTAGTCCATAAGTCAGAAGGGTATGAAGAAGTAACATACACAGGTGCATCTGAAGTACTTCGAGCTCAGGGCTCTGTTTTGGGTGAAGACAAAGGACAAGAAATCGTGGCATTTAAGGCTACTGAATATTCCACAAGAAATGAAGCAGGGCTGCAAATGATCAATATTCCAAATTCTGGTGGTAAGTTAATTTTTAGCCATTTATATTTTGTTTTCGGATACCAATAAAACAATGAATATAGGTTCAATGTCACAAGGTACATAGAATATCTAAGTTTTGCTTTGGTGGAAAATGGCTGAATGAAATTGTGAACAGTTAGCATGTCTGTGTTTCAGTTAAGTAAACATTTATAGTAAGTTTTAAGAGAAGGAAATAAAATGTTTTGCTGGCTTGTTACACATTTTAGCTTCTTCATTTGTGTTCATATTCTAAACTTCCTATCTATTTCTGAAACAAAGTGAAGGAAATTACTTTAAGTCCTGTTGAAATTATAGAGCAAGTTAATTGTAATTTGAAATGAATAAAACATTTGTGCTTTGAAACTAATTTGCAGTGTTCTGAGCCTAAAAAAGACATTTGTTTGTTCATTCATTCAGGTTTTAAGACACCACAATCACTCAATTTACATCGCCACAATAATACAATAATAGCAATGTAAAAACAATGTACAATTCAAATTGCAAAACCAAATAGAAAGAGTAATAGTAAAGATGCAAGAAACAAGAGGCACAGGAGATGTTACTGAAAAATTATTTGAAATGTTCCATTTTTAATCATTTCCTAAAAATTACTGTGGACAGAGTCCATTCCATAGTGTCAGCACTGTTATGGCGAAGCAGCACATTCTATCTTTGGCTTCCTTGATTCTCAGAAAAAAGGGGACAACATTTCTATACTCTTAACTGGCTGGAACAGAAGATGCAATTTTCTCAATATTCAGGTTCCAAATTGTGAAAGGCTTTATAGGTTAATATCAGGACTTTAAACTCTATTCAGAATTGAACCAGAAACCAGTACAGAGCCTGTGATATTTTGGTATGATATGCTCCAAGCTAGTTAAAACATGGGCCACAACGTTCTGAATTGAATTTCTAGATAGTTTTCAAAACTCCAACTCTAGTGGATGGAACAACATTGTATGTTTATTTCAACTCCAATGAAAGGATTTACAATTTCAAGTAATGAGACTGTTCTAATTGCTCTGGTTGTGCTTTGTAAATAGATTGCTTATTTTCAGTTTTTTCCATTCTAGTGGGGAGTATAGTTTGAAGGAAAAGGCAGTACTTCTCTCCCCCACCCCTCTTCTGCTATAAACTGGCCAAAAAATTCCATAATATGCATTTTAGTACAATTTTTACAATTTTTGCTACATTATACTATAGAATGTAATTTTTCAATGTTATTAGCTAGCATAATTGTTATTTTACCTTGGGTCTGTGTAGGATCATTTTTAAAAAATTAAATATATAGATTTGTCTGCTTTATACCCATGTGATTGAATTGCTTTGGCATTTCCATTTTCTATTTCCCATTTTGCAAGTTTTAATATTTAGAGGTTAGGGAAATAAATGAACAGTACTGTTGTTTTTAAATGTTTATAGGGTATAAATGGCTGCCATCTAGTGTTGTAGTACCATGAAATATGCTCATTTTCTGGAATAATTCACTTGATCTGTTTTTGATTTACAGAGATATGAGTATCCAAACTTTTACTAATGCTACCTGTTTGCATTTCTCTTCTCAGTGTAAAAGGAAAGAATAATTATTAGTACAAATTCATATTCCTTTTTATTTTTAATAATTTTGTCATATATTTTAAATGTGACAGAAATGCAATTTTGGTTGCAAAACTGAATGTAAGATGCCATAAATCTGCACTCTTAGGTTAACAAAATGGTTCCATTAAAACAATTGGTTCTTCTTTTCCAGAAAATAAACATGTTACTGTACATTTTGAGTAAAGCAATAAAGTTTGCTTCATTTATTATTTGTGGAATATTTGTTTGAGATAAAGAATAAAGATATATAAAGAACACACATATATATATATAAAGAATAAAGATTAAAAATATTTCTCTTATACTATAGACCAGAGGTTCCCAAACTTGGCAACTTTAAGACTTGTGGACTTCAACTCCCAGAATTCTCCAGCCAGCTATGCTGGCAGGAGAATTCTGGGAGTTGAAGTCCACAAGTCTTAAAGTTGCCAAGTTTGGGAACCTCTGCTATAGACTGTTAGATCTTATTAGTGAAGTTTGGAAAGTACTGTTGATCTAACCCTTAACATTTATTTCCCCCTCTGAGTTGCAGAATTTCAGGAGATGCTTAATTCGGGGGTGGGGTCTGTTGGTTAAATATAAATGTCAGATTTGACAAACTGGTTCCACTTTTCACTTAAATTATTCCTTTATTTTGTTCCTCATGTGGCACAACAGAAAAAAATGCTGTAAGTGATTCTAGATTTACTCTTTTCTTTCTGCCTGTAAAGCTCATGTGCATTTGTAGAGTTTGGGTTTTGTTCTGCATGTTTAAAGGCCAAAATATTGTTTATGATTTTATTTAAAAAATCTTGGTTCCTAGCCATATTTAGTTAATAGTAATAGCTAGTATTAGTCATAGTGTTTAAGGATCTTAAATATTTAGGTATACAGTGTTTACCTAAGTTCCAATCGCTAACACAAGAGCATCAGCTGAACAGAAATGTGGAATTCTAATTCCTTGCATTTCTACTTCACCATCTGATATTAGCTACATGTTCAGTTATTTAATATTAACTATGTTATGATTTCAAACTTCAGCTGCCATCCCCTATACGCCAGATCAGATGGCTAGCATTTAGCCAACGCTAGTTGATCTCAAGAAGCTAAAATGATTTAGGCTTGGTTCTTGGATGCAAAACTCTCAGTTAAACCCCAAATTCTAAACTAGATTGGAAACTGTGAAAGCAAACTGAAAATCAAGCACAGAATAATTTTGCTCCATTAATTTATCAATGTTGCCACACAGAGTAAAGATCACTTCAAAGAAGTATTTATTACTTAATCTTTTAAAATGAAGGTTCTTTTAAGGATCAATAAAATATTTAAAAGTGGGAAGACAGTTACTGCACAAAATTACAAAATCTGTTTCTGTCTTTTGAGTAGGAAGCATGTCTTAACCTGCAACTGCAGTGTTACAAAATTGAAACATGGTAGCAATATTATTTTCGTCAATACTTTAACCAAGACAAACATCAGAATATCACAGTTATAGAATTTGATTCTGTGTTAAGAGCATCCTCTTTTTAAAAACTGAAAATAAAGACACAAACATTTTGTATGACAATCAAAGAAAATAAGTAAAATTGTATTACAAAATTATCTCAAATACTTAAAATTTATTGCAATAAGATAAACAAAATCTTACATTTAAAAGACTAGAAATCTGAAATAATGATATATACAATTTATAGCTATAATATAAAGTAATTATATATAATTTATTTACAGAAATAAACTCCATATTAATATATTCCTGGTAACACTAGCTGGCTTTGCCAAGATGGGAAACTGACGAAGTTCAGTTCAGTGGTGGTTTACGACTGGTACGCCCCTGTATGGGTGGACTGGTGCCTGCCGGGAGCACTAGGTACCGTTCTGGTATGGTGCTCTGGAGGAACCACCTGCCCGCCCGTGCTACTTACCGGTATGAGCTGTTCGGGGCTCCTGCACACACACAAGGAACGTACAGCGCATGCACAACACTCCACCGAGCAGCTGGAGCATCGCAGAGCATCGCGGGCACACGTTCATGTGGTGGCCGCCCGGCTTCTTGCACCATACTGGTTGCAATGGGATCTAGAACCCACCACTAGTTTAGTTTGACTAGTAGAACTGTAGGCTAGACTAGAAAGTCAAAATCCTGAAGAACAAAATGACAACATATTTTCTTTATTTGCATTGTGCAATATATCAAAAGTTTGCTTACTATTTGTTTTGTTACGGATCTTAAAAATACTTGGCATTTTTATGGCATGATTATTTTCATGCAACTTTCAACAAAACAATTCACCGTGGAAATATTTAAAATGATAATTGACATGATTATCTCGTTAAAAATCAGACATAGATAAAGATAACTTTAAGAAAACACTTGATATAATTATAATTGAATTGAAACAAATGCACATAATTACTTTCAAATTATATGAGAGTCATACTTTTGGTGTTTGATTTCACTCATTGGCCCTCTTAATGCTGCACGTATATAATTCGCATTAGTAGCTTGCTTAAGGGTCCTTGTGTCCTTTGTTCTTGGTCATTGACTGAATGATTATTGTGCTGTTTGCTCTGATTTCCATTCATTGCCAACCTGAATATAAATCTAAGACAAGACATGGGTTATTTTAGATTTGTTTCTCTCATTAGTGAAGGGAGAGATCATAGGCCAATAACACAATTAGCATTAATCAATCTGTTAACAATCATAAAGAGAATTATAAATGATTGTGAGTAAGTGTTGGATAGTTTATATAATCTGAATGCACTCAATTATCTTCTATATACCAGTGGACTATACTCATGTTAACTTGTTAATAGTTTATAAATACTTTCTTTATATTTTGCTTTAGCAACATGTATTATCTTTTTAATTTGGAGTGGATTGTATGGTAGTCATGCAAGCATATGCTCAAGACTCAGTTAAAAGTATTCAGATGCAAATTTAAGTGTGTGTTAAGAGTTCAATACACATACGTCACATTTAATATATTTGTATTAGTAAACTGAATGGACTGATGGGTTTTTTGTTCACAGATGTAAAAATAGTCTGAGTCTTCCCTTAGACTGGAAATTGGCTTAGTTACTTGGGGTGGTCACTGTCCCTGGCCATTGTCTCACAGCCCAACTCAGCTCACAAGATTGTTGATGAAGGGAAAATAGGAAGAGGGAGTATTATGTATTCTGCCTTTATTTATGCTTTACAAATGAAAAGGAGAGGATAAATCCAATAAATAAACCTTCAGTGTAACTTATCTTTACTGTTTTCCATGTTGTAGCTGTGACCTTACGTGAAGATAGTACTAGAAGATTGGAAAGGAGATCCAGGCGAGTCTCAGCATGTCTGTCCAATTATTCACTGGCTAGTGACAGTGGCGTGTTTGAAGCTTTAAGCAAAAGGTCAGGTTGTACAAATATGTGTAAAACGGAATTATACTTAATTCCCCTCGAAAATACTTGATGAAGATCTTTTTATCTTCTACTAGATAAGATTAATGGCAAATAAAATGTTTTAACAAAGTCGTTTTTTTTAAATTTAGTTTAATCTAACTAAATTTAGTTAGATTGTTTACAGAGCATTGTAACTACATAGAAATACGAACTCTTCTCTTTTAATGGTAGTTAAGAGGCATTTGGAAATTTATTTTTAAAATATTTTTATGTTTTAAAAATGAGTGGAAATTAAACAAAAAAATAAATGAATTAAAAGGAGAGGAAAAGAATAGCAGCTAAAAAAGAAGAACTGCCACTTTATGAGAGGGAAAGAAACATTGTGTTGGGTCCATTGAAATTTTAATAACTTTGGAACCTTGTACTTTTGTATGGCAATGCTTTAGTGCTCTAGCACATAATAAAATTTAGTTATAATAGACACTACATATTAGTACATACAATATAAGCAACTTTGCTTTCAATATAAATTCTCTTTTGAAGAGAACCTTGAGGATGTTAAAATAGTGTAACCTTTTGTAAAGTAAAAGGTAAAGGTTCTGCTTGCAAATATGTGCTAGTCATTCCTGACTGTGGTGGGCGGTGTTCATCTCAGTTTCAAAGCCGAAGAACCAGTGCTGTCTGAAGACCTCTCTGTGGTCATGTGGCTAGCATGACTAAACGCCAAAGGTGCACAGAACACATACCTTCCCATCAAAGGTGGCTCCTATTTTTCTACTTGCATTTTTACATGCTTTCAAATTGCTAGGTTGGCAGAAGCTGGGACAAGTAATGGGAGCTCACTCCATTACGTGGCACTAGGGATTTGAACTGCCGAACTCCTGACCTTCTATTCGACAAGCTTAGCATCTTAGCCACTGAATCACCGCATCCCTAAGCTTTTCTACCTGTGCCTATTTAAAACTGGAAATAGCACATGCCTCAATGTTTAAAATTACTTTTGATGCTTGTCTTGTACTATATCTGGGCATCAAGATACTAATTTTGTTTTGTTTTTTGCAAAATAACCATATATGGTAGTTGCCAGTAAATAAAGTTTAGACATTAGGTTAATCACATGTGGACTTATTACATGCCATAGAATTCAACAATGTCTTTAAGATTTGAGTTTGACTAATGTTTCTCATATAATATAGAAAGCAGAGGAAGGGGTCTTTTTGTACTCGTAAGCTAGTATTATTGTAGTGTTATACAGTAGTATTATTATAGTATTATTATAGTATTATATGATGACAGAGTACTACTGTAGCGATAAGTTATTAATTTTTTAAATTCCTATATAGAAATGAAGATGTTGAAGAATCACTTTATAATGATGGTGTCACTAATGAAGAGCCCAAAATGCAGGTTGGATTTCTGTGAGTATATATGCCTTGGACAGTACTAATTATCACAAAACAGACAACATTTTATTATATTATTATAATCATATTATAGTACATTGTATCATATTATATATGATTTTATTATATTTATTATATGCCTCTTATGTTATTAGTTTCATTGTTTTTATATGAAGTTTTATATTCTGTGAGCCGCCTTGAGTCACCGTGTGTGAATAGGCGGCAATATAAATTCCCTAAATAAATAAAATAAACATTTAGGAACATTTGTGAGTAGTGAATGTACATCTTCTGGGCTATCTTATCATTTCTACTTTTAATTTATGAAAAAAAAATATGGGGCTAAAAGATAATCTCCACCTAGCCCAGAATATGGTTTTATGGTTTATCATATAAATACTATCTTTAAATGGCCAAATTAATCAATTCCTCAGATTTGTGAGAATGACTAGAATTCCTTGTAAGTTCTGCTAGCTATACTTCTGCTAAAATGAAGAGGAATTTTAAATTAAATTAATAATTCTAAGTTGTTGCTATTTTATATATATATTATATTGTAATATAATGCTGTCATTATATCAATATGATTCATTATAAATATATGATATATCAGTTATATAAAAACAAAAATAGGCCTTATATACTGTAAATCTTTATGGCTTGTATGTTTGAGAATAGCGTTAACAGTTACCTTGTTTTTCAGGCATGACAGTGGAAGTGAGTGTCTCCTTGTCCATGTGTTGCAGCTGAAGAATTTTACTGGCTTTGCCATGAAAGAAGGCTGCAAAATGTACGTTGAGATTGTATGTTATTCTAACACTGTCTTTTTAATCCTATCAAATGTGAAGATATGTGATTAATTATGCACCATCAAGTGACAATTGCATTTCTTAGCAACAGAAATTCTAGTCCAAATTATGGTCATAAGTCGAGGACTACTTGTAGGCATCCAGAATTGCCAGCATTTGTATCATATTTATTACCAAATATTATTGCTTTAGTGCTGTGATGCCGAACCTATGGGACGCATGCCAGAAGGGGCACGCAGAGCCATTTCTCCTGGCATGCGGAGCCCTCACCAGTTGCTCTTCTGGCTTCGGGGGCTGCAGCCAGCTGGTCTTCACACGCATTGGCATGCCAGAAAGGAGAAGAGGAGCTGCCCAGTGCGCATGCGAACGCCAGGAAGATTATCTTTTTGTTTCAGGGTGCATATGCGCATCGGCCATTTGGTTATCTGGTTCCTGGTGTGCATGCACACGCAAAAAACAGCAACAGGAAGAGCAAGGACTACACATGCCAAAAGACGCAGAGAGGGGCTCCTGGCCATCACTCCTTAGCAGAGCAGAGCTGTGGTCAGGGCTTCCCTCCCTCCCCGCCTGAGAGGGCTTCTTGCATGGCTCAAGCCTTCCAGCTCATCTGCGGTCCAAAGTGCCTGGCTGACTCAAGTGCCCCAGAAAAGCAGCGGCAGCCAAAAGGGGAGGGGCAGGAGTGGCTGGCCTCCTTAGCCACTCCCACACCAGCCAGAAGCGGCATTGTGACAGCCGCCAGAGGCAGCAGTGGCAAGGACGGGCAAGGGTTTCCCCCCCACTAGAGTGGGCTACTTGCATGCCTCCAGCCTGCGGCACTGACATGCATCCATGGAGTCCCTGGCTGGCTCAGCGCCCCAGAAAAGCAGCGGCAGCCACAAGAGGAAGGGCAGGAACAGCCGCTGGCCCCTGCAGCTACTACCTGCAGCTACTATCACACCAGCCAGAAGCAGTACTGTGACAGCTGCCAGGGGAGGCAGCTGCAAGGATGGGCAGGAGCGCCCCTCCCTCCCCACCAGAGTGGGCTACTTGCATGGCTCCAGCCCATGGCACTGATGTGCATACACAGCCTGGAGTACCTGACCACAGGGTACTTGCAAGGCAGCTCCCAAAGAGAATGAAGTGGGTGCAGTCGCTTCTTCCAAAAGCCAAGGGCCCAGCTTCTCTTCCTTCCTTGGTTGTTGGAAGAGCGCTACACCTTTTCATTCTCTTTGAAAGCCATCTTGCTTGCTGCGTGGCGAGCGCTGCTGGGGAGAAATCAGCAGGAAGGGAGAAGAAAACAAACTTCTGCTGGCGATGGCCTTCTCCCTCTCCCCCTGATTTCTCCTCGGCAGCGCTCGCCTCACATGGCAACAAGTGGTGTGTGTGTGTGTGTGTGTGTGTGTGTGTATGTAAGGGGGACTGGATGGGACCAATCAGCTGGAAGTCTTGCAAAGAAGCCTTGGTTTCCCCAGCTGATCAGTCCCATTTAACCCCCGTTACACACACAAGCACAAGCCATGCTTGCCGTGGTGTGAGGCGAGCGCTGCCATGGAGAAATCAGCGGGAGGGGGAGAAGAAAACAAACTTCTGCTAGGGACAGCGAGGGCTGCCAGGGAGAAATCAGGAGAAGGGGGAGAAGGCCGTCATTAGCAGAAGCTCGGCTTTCTCCCTCTCCTCCTGATTTCTCCCTGGCAGATACTGGCCGGCACTCAATTCTCTTACTGCTCATCACGGCTTGCTCCCTCGCAGCTTTCCCAGCCAGCCAGCCAGCCAGCCAGCCAGCAAGGGAGGTGGGGCCTGGGCTGCAGCCAGCAGGGAGGGGTTGGTAATGCTCCATCCTGCAGGGGCAGCGGCGGTGAACAGTAAGGGAAGCGAGCGCTAGCCAGCATCCCTGCCTCCTTCCTCTGAGAGCCCATCCAGCCCCACTTACACACACACCACTTGTTGCTGTGCGAGACAAGCATTGCCGGGAAGAAATCAGGGGGAGAGGGAGAAGGCCATCTCTAGCAGAAGTTTGTTTTCTTCTCCCGCTCCCACTGATTTCTCCCCAGCAGCGCTCGCCACGCGGCAAGCAAGGTGACTCTCAAAGAGAATGAAAGGGTGTAGCGCTCTTCCAACAACCAAGGAAGGAAGAGAAGCTGGGCCCTTGGCTTTTGGAAGAAAAGCCAAGGGCCCAGCTGCACCCAATTCATTCTCTTTGGGAGCTGCTTTGCAAAATGGAGAATTGTCTAATATTTTGCAACTGGAGCCAGCCCCGCACCCTGTGCACATGGGCCACCCGGGAACCCCGAGGCTCACAACCACCATCTCCTGAAGCAAAAACGGCCTCCCCCAGCCTCCCGTAGGCCCTCCAGAAGCCAGAAATGGCTTCAGGAAAGCCTCCAAAGGATGAAGAGGGCAAAAAATGGCCCCAATGGGCCAACTGGAAGTTCGGAAACGATCCATTTCTGACTTCCAGAGGGGGCCTCTAGGGGGACAGGGGGCATTTTTGGCCTCCCCAGGCGTCAGGAAAGCCTCTCGAGCCTGGGGAGGGGGTGCATGCGTGGGGGGTGGGTCATGTGCGCATGTACAGTTGGGTGGGGAATTGAGTGGGCATGCGGGGGCACAGTAGTAGTGCGCATTTATACAATTCGGGCAAGCCATTAAAAAACGGTTTGCCCTCACTGCTTTAGCACATGCAAAAGAATTACAGGCCTTTTCAGTGCAATACTGTAATTACCATTTTAAAAGATAAAAACAAAACATATTTACATATATTTCATATATTTTATTGATAATTCTACTATATAGGAGTTTTCCTTTTTTTTCCAGACATGTGAGAATATACTTACCATCTGTTGAGCCAGGCACCACAACCACATATTGCTCTAAGGCTTTGGAATTCCAGGCTTCGTTAATATTTAATGAAGTCTTTCAGATTCCTGTACAATCAAATATCTTAAAACTCAAAGCGCTGCAACTTTACATTTGTTCACTTGGCCAGCACCAACAAGAAGAATTATTGGTAAGAGATTCCTTTCCATAAAATGTTCCAGAATGGTCAGAAAAACCCATTTCAGAGTTGAAGCAAAGGTTTCAAACTTAACACAGATTTTTTTTTTTTGAGCTGGAAACATTTTACACTGAAAATGTTTTACGTATTCCTATCAACTAGTGAAAAATCGAAGCTAATTTATTAGACTTAGATGTGAAATATCTGTAGAGAAATGTAGGCAATGAATGTGATGAGTATTCCTAAAATAGTGATGCTAATGTTTTTTTAATTAAAAGAAATAATTTTGTAATAGAAATGTTTTCTATGATACATTGACACATTTTTCATTGATATGTTCACAGGGCATTGCACAGATCAGCCTAGCTAACTATGAGAGTGCTAGTGAGATGCAGCTTTGCTGGTATCCTGTTCAGACCTTCATTGGTTCAGATTGTGAACAAAACAAACAACAACCTAAGCGTGAAGAAAGTGCTTCTCATTCTATTGAAAATAAAAATATAATGAAAATGGTATAGTCATATATAATTTTTCTTGTGTTTCTATGTTTATGTGATACTTGATACTAAAGGAAGATATGTCTGAAATGCTAGATAAGTGAGGCTATTGACAAAAAGTTGCATTAGTGAAATTTGTTTTATTATCAATGGAACTGTTTAACTGGCATTGATCTTCTGGTCATGCTAAAAGTAATAATAATAATAATAATAATAGCCAAATTTATTGACCGCTCCCTCTCCCCACAGGGACTCGGGGCGGTGCACAGGGGAAATAAAAACAATAAATATACAACATACATAACAAAATTAAAAACAGATTAAATTAATTCCTGTGCTAAAATCCCATTAACTAAAAATCCCCATACATTTAAAAACCCATAGAGAGAGAGACTACCCTAGGCCGGCCAGGCGGAAAAGATGAGTCTTCAATTTCAAGCGGAAGGAGCGGAGGTCCGTGGTCGTTCTAATATCGGGGGGAAGGTCGTTCCAGAGGGCCGGGCCCGCCACAGAGAGAGCCCTTCCCCTGGGCGTCGCCCGCTGACAAAGTCTAGTGGACGGCACCCGGAGAAGTCCCTCTCTGTGGGAGCGAATCGGCCGCGAGGATGTGTGAGGCAGGATCCGATCCTGCAGGTAGCTAGGTCCCGAGCCATGGAGCGCTTTAAAGATGATAGTTAACACTAGTGTGACTAGTGTAACACAAGTGTGAGTATGTTCTGTCTATGCATTCATTTTGAATTTTCTGGTCTTGTTTAGGCTATTTTGAAGTGTATGAATCATTCTATATGCTATATTTGAGATCTGAATATAAGAAAATATAGCCTATTTGTTCTGGAAACAATGTAGGGCAACGGAAAAACACAGCAGAAAGGGATGCCTTTTGGAATTCAGAATGAAATGGCACTCTTTACTTATGAGAATTTCCCAAAGTGTAGAATATATTGGATATTTGCTGATTTTAAGACCCTTGTGGCACATATGAACTCGGTCATTGTTATTATGTTTTGAAAATATTAATTCCACCTCACATATAAATAAAATGGGAATAATTCAATCTAAACTGTCCTTTCTTCTCTAGGATGCTGTGACTGTTCTTTTAGCTAGGACCACAGCTCAACTGGAAGCTGTGGAGAGAGAGCTTGCAGAAGAGAGAGTAAAACTGGAGTACACAGAAGAGGAAATACAACAGATGGAGCAAAAAGAAGATCAAGGAGAAGCTGTGTCAGAGAGGTATCTTTTATTGTGAAGAATACATACTATAAGAATGTGCAGACGTTGGACAGCCATGTATGTCCATCTCTAGGGTCCTAAAGCTGGTTCCATTTCTAATGCTTGTTATTTTGACATGAATCCTAAATATATTCAATTCTAGCATGACTTTCCCTCTTTATTGTAGGAAGTATCTTAAGCATTTGTAGCTGAAACAGACTTAAAATGTTTTAGCCTTTGTTTGAAGTTAAGGCATACTCAAATCCAGCCAACAAGAGTTCATGTACTGTATGTTTGAACAAAATTTTAATTTTAAATATAGAATAAATGGCATTCTATACATTTGAAAAATACGCATGTAAGCAGTAAATACTTCTGTGAACATAAGGAACCTATCGATTTTGATTTCATAACTGAGGAATCTAGAAACAAAGATTGCACATTTGTTAGAACAGGGGTCTGCAAAGTCGGCTCTTTTAAGACTGGTGGACTTCAACTCCCAGAATTCCCCAGCCAGCTATGCTGGCTGGGGAACTCTGGGAGTTGAAGTCCACCAGTCTTAAAAGAGCCGACTTTGCAGACCCCTGTGTTAGAACTATATAGAAATCAACCTGTCTGACCTGCTGAATCAAGTATATTAAGGCTGTGATTACAACATAAGACCTTTTCAATTATAATGACTGTCACTTGAATATCTTCCTAGGAAAGGCTTATATTGTCTGCAATTGACTGGTTTAGTTTATTATTCAATTTATAAATCTTATTTTCTCTTATATATAAATACAAGAATTTCTTACCCCTTGGTGGCTGATTTTAAATGGTTTGGCTGTTCTGTTTTTCTCTAAGTTACCTATTGCTCATTCAGATAATCAGTTACTGAATTTCATAAAATAAATCAATTAATCAGTAAAACAGTTTAAAATATTTCCTCTGCAGAAGCTGGCAAGCAGAATCAGTTGATAGTGGATGTAGTAATTGTATGCAGTCCAGTCATCACTTGGATTCCTATTGTGGTGAATCTTTGCAGATTCCTATGTTTGCCTCTCAAACAAATCAGTGTATTTCTGGAAAAATTCCAGCTCCAATTTTAAAGGCAAGTAAATATAACTGTTACAGTTTTTCCTTGGTCTGGATTTTTTATTTACATCATGAATGCTTACCATATTTTTCGGAGTATAAGACGCACCTTTTTTCCCTCTAAAAAGAAGCTGAAAATCTGGGTGCGTCTTATACATCGAATACAGCATTTGTTTTGTCTCCCGAAACCCCGCCCCTTCACCATAATGGCTGTGCATAGCTTTATGAAGGTTTTCAAAGAGCTCCTGGGGGCTGGGGAGGGCAGAAATGAGCCTAAAACGGGCCATTTTTGGCCTCCCCCACCCCCGCCCCCAGCAGCACTCTATAAGCCTCCATAAGACTATGCATGTAATTTTTTGACAAAAAATGGGCCATTTTTTTGCTCATTTTTGGCCTCCCCATTCCCCCAGAAGCACTCTGCAAGCCTCCACAAGACAACTCATGCCTTTTATTTTTTTAAAAAAAACATGCCCCCTTTCGCAAAAAATGTGCCCATTTTTTTGCGGATGTTTGCAGAGTGAAAAAACTTTTTTCCCCCTTTCGGAAAGCTGTTTAATTAGAGTGGTTGATGAGAATTACATTGATCAATTGCTGTACCAGCAGAAACAAAGTTTTAGGTGCTACAGCGATTTCCTTCTCCATCACATGGATAAATAAACCTGGAAACATCTACCTACCTTCCTACTCTCTCTCTTTCTCCCTACCTACCTACCATATTTCTCTCTCTCTCTCTCTCTCCCTCTATCTACCTATATACCTACCTACTTTCTCCCTGTCTCTCCCCCTACCTATCTACTGTATTTTTCTCTCTATTTTTCTCTCTCTATTTCCTCTACCTACTTACCTATCTACCTACACTCTCTCCCTACCTTCTCTCTATTTCTCTCTCTCTATCCCTTTATCTACCTACCTGCGTACCTATCTCCCTCCCTCCCTACTGTATTTCTCTCTCTCTCCCTCTCTCTCCCTCTGTCTACCTACCTACTTTTTTTAAAAAATTGCCTCTTCAAAACCTTATACTCCAGTGTGTCTTATACTCCGAAAAATACGGTATTTTCTTCTTTTTAGGAAAGAAAGTACTTTGAATTTGATTTTTATTATAAGTAGGGGTATAGTAATGGACTAATTACTTTAAAATTACTCCCTAAAATATTTGTGCTTTCTTTGTGAACAAATGTATTAAGATTTTGATTGATACTATAGGTGGACAAGGAGACTAATACAGAAGATCTTTTTCCTGAAGAAATGGTTTTGCCTCATAAAAACAGACTAGGCCGTCGCTCCCGTGGTTCTGCATTTGTTCGTAATAATACTATTGTTCGCTCACAGACATTTTCACCTGGTGCACGAAATCAATATATTTGCCGAGTGAGTAAAAAAATTCATAGCAAAAGTCATTTGGAATGCTAAATAATTCTTTCTAAAATTTGTGTAAATGACCTATCAGCAGAATACATATTTTCAGGAACTTTTTCTCATTAATTAATACAAGTCAAGCTATCTACAAAAGCTTTTTTTAACTATATATGTGCAATGAAATCTCTGAATACTATGATTTGAACAAATCGGTGTATAGAGTTTGCTATCCTCTTCATGCTTATGCGTCCCAGCTCATATAAGCTCTAACCAGAATAGTGAAGGACAATGCCATTGCAGATTTGTCAAAATCTGGATTGTTTTATATTAGACAGTGGGTTTTTTATACAAAGCACAATCTTCCAAAGCGCCAAACATAATTTAGTTAACAAGTATTATGTATTAACTATTAACCCATAGCACAGGTTACATTACAGGTAATTTTTTGCCTATATTTTGCCCAGCTGTTTATATTCTTCCTTCTGAGGATTTTCACTGTTGTCATAAGCATTACATATTTCTTCCAGTATCATTACTTTGCTTATGAAATTTTTCATGGGAAAGTTACTGCAGAGTCTGCTTCTGAAAATATCATTCCTTAATTGTGCCACACCTATAGGACAAAAGTCATTTTCCTCAGCTGATCAGAGAAAGGGGTTCCTGCAGTTAAGGAAAAATATAGATATGGGCAGAATTGCACCCATTTCCAATTCAATTATTTCATTGATTTTTAATTTGTTTTTTGAAAACAATATTGATTTTTGTTGTTGCTATTGATGAATCAATACTAGAAAATACAAGAATGATAAAACTAAAATTTGAATCAGATTATCTAAAGGAAATCATTTTAAATTAATGTGGATAACGATAATAAAATTACTGTTTTTAAACTTTGAATTAAGATTCACTATAATCAGAGTGTCACATATTTCTTTCAGCTATATCGTAGTGATAGCGACAGTTCCACTTTGCAAAGAAAGTCACCTTTTATACGGAATACTTTGGAAAGGCGTACGCTGCGTTATAAGCAGGTATTTAATAGTGTGATCTTATAATAAATAGATTATGCTCATATAGTTAATCATAAAGACTTGCAATAAGATTGTTCATTATTTGTTGCTTTGTTTTATTTGTTGCATATAACTTCTTTTATTGTTGATACTGTAACATTTTTATTACATATTTGAGTAGACTTCATTACCTTGTGTAAATTACCCTGTCATTGTTAAAAGAAGTCCAGATGATAGCCACATCTTTTTATTGAGTTAATTATTTAAATATATGTTCAGTAGCTACTGTAGATAACATCTTGATTAGTATTGGTAGCAAGAAGATTCAAAAAGTCTCTTTGTTTGCTGCATACAGAAGCTAGCTTGGATATTAGGTTGAGGAAGATAAGTCTTATATAAAACCACAATTGAAGAACAGTAATGCATGGTTAATTTTTGGTAAGGTCAGTGTTTTTTGCAAATTCATTTTGCAGTTTACAAGCCAAATAAATATTGCTTATATGCCCAATGAGAATGCTTAACTGCTATACTGGATACACAGGGAGGAATTACAAGTTAAGGTGGCAGAAGCGGAAACTAAGGGGGGTTTTAGTAAAAATTTTAATTTATGTCTTAAGGGGTCCCAGGAAGGGGGAGGGTCAAACCAAAATTAGGGTGGTGGGTGAGGGGGAAAACCCACCAGGGAATGCTTCCAGGCTGGCTAGCGGTCCCAATGGGGAGGGCGTAGTGTCTAGAATTGGGGAGGGGGGGAGGGTCTGTCCAACAGAAGGCTATCCCATCAAGACGGTGTGTGGGAGGGGCAGGTATGGCGGGAGCCGATGGCCATATCATATAAGGGGAGGGCGCACCCGCTGTTTGCGAGTGGTGGCGCGCTCCGGCCCTCATGACTCCTCTTGCGACCCAGGGGGTTCAGGATCTCAGAGCCTTGGCCTTCGGCTGATGTTGTGTAACGCCAGGTCCGTGGTTAATAAAGCCGCCCTCATTCACGATCTGGTTTGGGAGGGGGGGTGGACCTGGCGGGTATTACGGAGACCTGGCTGGGCCAAGAGGGAGGGGTGCTCCTCGTTGAAATGTGCCCACCGGGTTACCGTGCATTTCATCAGCCAGAAGCCCAGGGTCGGGGTTGGGGGGGGGGTTGTCATAAAGGAGGGTCTGGACCCGAGGGAGACCACTGTGCCGCAGACAGCCGGCTGTGAGTCTCTATGTGTGAAGTGGGGTCATGGGAGGCAGTTGGGCTTGCTGATTGTGTACCTGGCTCCCTGCTACATATCAGCAGCCCTACCCGAGCTTCTCAATGTGATAGCCGAGATGGCGGTTGACACCCCCAGGCTGTTAGTCATGGGGGATTTCAACCTGCCATCGATAGGCGAGGCATCTGAGATAACACGGGAGTTCATGGCCTCCATGACGGCCATGGACCTGACCCAGTTAGTTCATGACCCCACCCACACTGGAGGACACACGCTGGACTTAGTTTTTGCCTCCGGCCAGTGGCTAAGTGATCTTGGTTTAGGGGAAATAGCCGTTGAACCCCTGTCATGGTCAGATCACTCTCTCCTTCGGCTAGGCTTTCCAACCGCTACATCCCAGGCGGAACCGGAAGCGGTGAGATGGTTCGGCCCCAGGCGCCTGATGGACCCTGAGAGGTTCCAGATGGAGCTTGGGCCAATACCTGAGACCGTGACCCGTGACTCAACTGAGGACCTAGTGGCCGCTTGGAATAGTGCGGCCATGGGGGCCCTGGACCGGGTCGTGCCTTTGCGGCCTCTCACCTGGTGCCGAACCACTTTGGCCCCTTGGTTTTCCGAGGAGCTGAGGGTGATGAAACGTCGGAAGAGATGCCTAGAGAGCGGTTGGAGGGCCACCCGCTCCGAGTCTGACCAGACACTGGTAAGGTCGCATTTGAAGACCTACCTAGTGGCGATAAAAGCGGCAAAACATAATTATTTCTCTGCTCTTATCGCGTCTGCAGATAACCAGCCTGCCACCCTGTTTAGGGTGACCCGCTCCCTCCTTCACCAGAGATCTAACAGGACCAGCAAAGCTGGCTGGAGAAGTCTGGGAGCTGAAGTCCTTCAGACTTAAAGTTGCAAAGTTTACCCACCTCTGCTATAGTGGATCAATTTCTGACTGAACATAACTGAATAAATTTTCTCCTATAAGTTTGTGAAATAGTTTAGAGCCTTATAGTTCTTTCTAAGACAGTTAGAGGCATTGCCATAATTTTTATATTATTGTAGCATTCGTGTAGATCATCTTTGGCTGATCTTATGGAAAGGACTTCCCTAGACCTGGAGCTGGATCTTCAGGCATCAAGAACAAGGCAGAGACACTTAAATGAGGAATTATCTATTCTAAGAGAATTGCGGCAGCGTCTGGAGGATGCCCAGCTTAGTGGTCAAACTGATCTGCCTCACTGGGTCATTCGTGATGAACGATTCCGAAATTTGCTGAAGGAAGCAGAAAGGCAGGTATGGAATCATCTGAACATTTAGTACAGCTTGTTTTCATTGTTCATACAGCAATGAGATACAGAAATCAGATTTGTAATGTTTAATTTCTATAAATATTTAATAAATTATTGAAGAACAAATATAAATAATGTAACAGTTTGAAGTAATGCTATTGTATCAAGCAAGGGACAAATAGGACTTAAATTGTTTAGGCAGATTTTTACTTCTGGAAGAAGTTTATTTAGATATCCCCTCCCTCTCTCAAAATATAAAATAGGGCATTCTCTTCTCTTTCTCAGTTATTCATATCTGTTGCTAAGTCTACTGGTATGGAACACTCCAGAAATAAGATTAAAAAATAAACCATCCTTGGAGTATGTGGAAAACTGCTTCTGCGCTTACAAAGAAGTAGAAAATAAAACCAGTGTCAAACTACATGAGCACTTGAAATGGTCTGATAAAAATCTGTTTTTAATCAGATTTGTAATATTTAAAAACATTAAATAATTATGTGGAGCTATTTAGAAGTCTATTTGGATTAATAATTCTTTTCAGATAATATATAGTCTTTATGTTTGAGAGGGTGGATTTACATCTAGTAATGTATACATTTCAGATCTACATCCTAAAATCCTAAATAGAGATTTGTATCAAAATGATTATAGGATAGCTGAATGTGTGTTACATTGTTTTGTGGGAGGAGGAATTTTTTACTAGCAGTTTCATGCATTTTCATAAATTAAATATAGCTTTAACAGTGAGTATAATTTTAATCATAACAGATCCGCTGGCAAAAAAAAAAAAAGAGTGAAACATTGAATTTTCCATTGATATAAAGTCTAATAGAGGTTTAGGCCCATAGGAACAAATTAGGAAAAGTTGATATTAGGAATGGCTCTGTTAGAGAAATTGCTGAAGAGATGTCCATTTTTTTGCTGTGCTTACTTAACATACTGCTGTCTTTCTATACATTTTAAAACAAGTTAGCACTCATTTATTTGTCTATTCATTAAATTTAAAAGGCCACCCAACTACATAAGATTCTGAGCAGTATGGCATATTAAAAATAGTAAGAGCAGTTAAAAGGATTAACCAAAAAACCTCCATTTCCCTCTCATCAATAAAATGCTATTGACACCTATCCTATCATAAGGCCTAGGTAAAAATCCAGGTTTTCAAACATTCGTTAAACATTGTCAAGAGTGCAAACTGGATGGATTTTGGGGGGCAGGGGAGATGCTGTTCCAAACAGCCCACTGCAGCAGAAAAGTTGCAATAGATGACATTGTCCAATAGATGATGATAGATGGGACCTCAACATGCCCATTTTGTCCAATCATATAGGATGGGCAGAAACAGTCAAAGATAAGCAGTCCCTTAGATAACCAGCCATATGCCATGAAGGTGATAGCTATCACTTTGATTGGCACCCCTTCTTCCAGCCACTACTTCCTTAAAGGCAAGAAAATATCACTCCATTTTTGAAAAAGGAAAACAGGTACTAAATATTGAATGTCGTAATCCACTAAAAAATAGATATAATTAAAGGTCCGCTAATCTTGACATGTTTCAAGCTGACATTAAACCTAGAAAATAAAAAGGAGGCATTGTTATTTTTACAGTTTGTACATTGGATTTTTATTTTTTGTTAGCTGCCCAGAGTCACTGAAAGTGAGTGGATGACCATATAAATTCTGTAAATAAGTAAATAAACCTAGAAAATATTGGAGGCATTGTTGGTAGGAAAAAGCTTAACTTGAGGTTTGAAGTGAAGCTGGTTTTAGAGGAGGAGGCATTTCCCTGAAAAGCATAGTTTACAGTTTGGGAATTTTTCAGGAACCCCCAGATGTCATTGAATTTGCATTTGGTATTTGTACCTCAAATGGCATACATGTAACTTACTGCTAGTAAATAAATAAATAAATAAATAATTTAATTTATAGCCCGCTCTCTCTCCCCGAAGGGACTCGAGGCGGGACACAGGGAAATTAAAAATGCATATAAAACTACAGACAATCCAATATTAAAAAAGAATTAAACTAAACCCTGCGCTAAAATCCCATGTAAAACTAAAACAAACCCCTAAAAACAGTTAAGTTATCCCAAGCCGGCCAAGCAAAAGAAGTGTGTTTTTAATTTTGGACGGAAGCAGCGGAGGTCCGTAGTTGTTCTAATATCGGGGGGAAGGTCGTTCCAGAGGGTCGTGCCCGCCACAGAGAAGGCCCTTCCCCTGGGCGTCGCCCGCTGGCACAGCCTAGTGGACGACACCCGGAGAAGTCCCTCTCTGTGGGAGCGAATCGGCTGTAGGGATGTATGGGGCAGAATGCGATCCCGCAGATAACTAGGTCCCGTGCCATGGAGCGCTTTAAAGATGGTAACCAACACCTTGAAGTGCACCCGGAAGACGACAGGCAGCCAATGCAGCTCGCGCAGGAGCGGTGTTACATGGGAAAACCTAGAGGTTCCCATAATTGCCTGCGCGGCTGCATTCTGGACAAGCTGAAGTCTTCGGGTGCACCTCAAGGGGAGCCCCATGTAGAGAGCATTGCAGTAGTCCAGTCGGGATGTCACGAGAGCATGAGTGACTGTTCAAAGGGCACCCCGGTCCAGTAGGGGACGCAACTGGTGGACCAGGCGAACCTGGTAAAACGCCCTCCTGGCTACGGCTGTCACTTGATCTTCCATGGACAGCCGTGCATCAAGGAGGACGCCCAAGTTGCATGCCCCATCCACGGGGGCTACATGTTCACCCCCTATGGCCAGTGATGGAGTCAACTGGCTGTACCGGGATGCCGGGAACCACAGCCACTCGGTCTTGGACGGGTTGAGTCTGAGTCTGTTCTTTCCCATCCAGGCCCGCACGGCTTCCAGGCACTTGCACATCACCTCTACGGCATCGTTGGGGTGGTTTGGGGTAGATATATACAGCTGCGTGTTGTCAGCGTAAAGGTGGTACTCTACCCCAAAACCACGGATGATCTCGCCCAGCGGCTTCATATATGTGTTGAACAGGAGAGGCGAGAGGACCGACCCCTGAGGCACCCCACAAGTGAAGGGTCTCGAGGTCGACCTCTGCTCTCCTGCCAACACAAATTGCGATCGACCGGAGAGGTAGGAGGAGAACCACCGCAACACGGTGCCCCTCACCCCCAACCCCTCCAGCCGATGCAATAGGATACCATGGTCGATGGTATCAAAAGCCGCTGAGAGGTCTAATAGGACCAGGATGGAGGAACAACTCCCATCTCTGGCCCTCCAGAAATCATCTACCAACGTGACCAATGCCGTCTCGGTGCTGTGCCCGGGCCAGAAGCCGGACTGGCGCGGGTCCAGATAATCACCAAGCATGATCTTTCCTCAACCAGTCTGACCTAACCATGTTTACATGCATCTTTTTTTGCAATGATCTTTCTTCTATACTACACTTCCGAAATGTCTCAAATAGTATGAGATAACAATGTGCAAGATACATGGATTACATGATGCTTGTATTTAAAGATAGCCACTTGTCAGTAACTTATTGAGAACAATTTAAGATAGCTGGTCTTGACCTTAAAACTCCATAGCAATTTTGATCTTTACTATTTGAGGGACTGTGGCTCTCACTATGAACCAACTTAATTACTTAGACCAGTGTATATCGTTAGTGTTGGAAGTCATACAGTCTTGGTTGCCTCCTAGTGTAAGTCTCAGGCTTCAAACTGCACTCTAAAGAAAATGGCAGAAAATAGTTAATTGCCAATTATGCTAATTTTTTTTCAAATGGATTACATTGATTTAGTGGGGTAATGTTTTATATTTCATGTAATTATTTGAATGGTTATAAGCTATCTAGACTACTTATTATACCAAGATAAATTTGTGGTATAAATTCAATAAATAAATTAAGGAATGAATTGTTTCCTTAGACAAGGCAAACAAAATTTGAGCATCGTCAACAACAAGCAGCTGAAAAATTGCTTAAAAAAGCTTCCAAAGAAGTATATCAACTGCGTGGTCAAAATAAAAAAGAACCTCTTCAGGTGCAGACTTTCCGGTAAACTATTAAGAATGGTTTAAATTATTTTGAAACTATTTAATGATAGTTAATGTCATAATTAAAAAGAGCACTCATTTATTTGATTTACTATTTCCTTCTGAACATAGACTACATGGAATAAAAAGTGAAAGTGAATGAAAATAAAAGACTTTCCATTTATAGTCTGAAGTGTAAAGCCCAAATATGAGTAACCACCTTATTGATCACTCGGCTTGAGAAAAATTACAGGCTTTCCCTTAATCACAGGATTAATAAATATAGATCTACAATTTTTAGAGTACATTTCTTATCATACATGGTACACTTTCACATTTGCTTTTAGATATAAGCAGATAAATTATATAAAATCAAATTTATGTCTATAAGTACTAATGAATCTAAAAAATTTATACATACTTGGCTAATGACATTTTTGTGTAAACGAATGTATACATATGCACACACACAAACTTTCCATATTTATATCCTTTGTTTTATGCTAATTTTTCTCCATAACGATACAATCAGATACTTTAGTCCAAGACTAACTGAGTGATCCTGAATCACCCAAGGAGAGGAAATGTAATACTGGGCCATTCCTGCTCCTAGTTCTATACTCAATCTTCTGGTTTTCATACATGCACATATTCGTACACGCAACCAAATAAAGATAAACCATTAAAACTATCTGTAGGGAAGCATTTTGGAATTTGAACTTTGATTTAATTTTTTTTAATCTTGCCTGAATTCTTCAAGTCTAATAGATTATGCTTAATTATGCAAATACATTGGGTGCAGTTTCTGAGGTAATTAAGATAGCATCCAGTGGGACTATGCAAATATGGAAATGATTGAGGACATCCAAAACACCTGTTTATAATTTTGTCTAGTCTTATCTTGCTATCTTAGGAGTTGATTTTGGGTGAATGATATAATATTCTGCTTGTTTGTTGGGTAAATGAGTTAAACTATAAAATAATTGTACAATATTTTTTCCATATATGACAGGGAGAAGATGGCATTTTTTACAAGGCCAAGGATCAATGTCCCACCTCTGCCAGCTGATGATGTATAATGAAGTATTTATCTGCCTTTTCTTATTTTAAAATGAAGTTATTGAACTACTTAAGTTTATTTTTAAAAAAATATGCAAAGATTATTAATATACACATTTTGTAAAAAAAAAATTAGAAAGGTATACATATATACTGTGTGTATACACACACACACAGACACACACACACCTCACACACACATAGATACACTTATACACATATATTTTTTACTAGTGACTGCAACAAGGCTTGGGTTTTCCTTGTTGTGAAACTAATTTCTCTGAAAACAACTTATTTTATATTAAAAAAGACTATCATGTCAGAAAGTGTAAGGGGTGGTTTTTTTCTCTTTTTTTGCTGTTTATTTTATTTTAAGGGCTGGAAGGCAGAAACAAAGTGAGTTCAGGAAAATTCACTGTATTGTAATTTATTTATAGTAACGTGTTTTCCTTGAAGGAAAATATTTACTTTAAGATGTATTTTAAATGACATAAATTTTGTTACTTGGTGTTTGTCATACAGTAGAATGGAAACATTGAACAGGTTTTGTTTCTGATAGCTGAACTGAAAATACTCTAAATTTGTACTTTTTAAATCAGCTTTACTGATTTATATTGCATCATAATGTACTTCGGGCACTGTCTGTAGCTATACATCATTTGCGATGGTTTTTTTTTTCAAAAAGTGAAAATGTTACTGAAACATTGCAGAGTGTGACTGCATGTTCTTATTGTGCACTAGTAGATTGTTCTTATTTTATTTGTGTCAGGTGTATCTTGTTATTTTAACTAGTTTTTCAGTTTAACGAGGGAAGGAAGAAGGTGACAGATCTTTCTTTAGCTGTTGTTTTAGGAAAACATTTCTCTGTAAACTATACGAATAATGTAATATGTGGACAGTTTCACTCTTATGGAAATTAGTCTGGAATTCATTTAGGAAAAACTTAAAATATCATAGGACTGTGATTTCCATACATTTCCTTTTAAGTCTTGCACCCCAAATTTAATTATTTCACAAAAAAAGCTCAAATTCATGCAGAAAAGGAAGGCATCTGCCTTTCGAACTCCAGATTTATTAGACTTTTATCTCCTATAATCTTTAACCAATACAGCCGAAAGCCATATGTTATGTCTAGATAGAACCTGTCTGAGGAGGTTGTGACATATAGATTATTGAATTAATGCATCTCAGGAAAAGTGTTATGAATTTTGAGAGTGGCTAATCCTAACGTTATTATATACCTAAAACCCAAATATAGTTTTTCAGTTCTAAACCAGATACCATTTTTATACATTCAGATTTTCCAATTTTTTTGTGAAAAGGCTTGTTTATTTTAATTAAAGATGGGTCTTTTCAAAATTCCATATCTATACAAAATGTAAGTACTACATGGACTATTCCTAAAATTAATATTCCACAAAAATGCTACTATCATGATAATAGCATATTTTTTACCTGTTCTCATTGTCAAATTCTTAAATGGCCTTTTTTCTTGGTTCACTGCTTTACATTTTTATTATTATAGTTTATTTTTCTTTATGAAAATTATAATGCCAATTTAATAAAGTGGCAACTTCTTCTGCCCTTATGTTTCATTGGAAATTTTAAATACTGTTCTTTCCCAGTGGTAATAGTGATTTTAGCTATTCAGTGGTGATATTTTGACTCAAAATTAAGGTAGAAATGTTAAACATGAGCTAAAATAGTTCAATATTATCTTTGAAAACAATATACTATTCAGTTGAATGCCATTGCTTTGGAGATTAAAAAATCCTTTTAGGGTTTTTGCTCATAGATTTTTACAGTTAAGGGTCTGTCACCTTAAATTCCTGAGAAAGCCACTTTTATGTCTTGCAATGTATGCAATGTTGTTTATTATGTTGTTATATTCAGCTTCAGTTACCCAAATAATTATGCTCTTATATAATATAAAATATACCTTGGGGGTGTTAATACGAAATGCAATTTTAACATAGGATACTATAAAATCAAAAATGTGTTTTTGGTTAAAAATCTTAACAATGATGTAAAGAAGTGTCAAGCACAGGAAATCAAGAGTCCAGGCAGTTCAAATGAATATAGGTTTATTGTATGCTGATTTTATTTGTGTTTCTCTACAAGAATATGAACTACTAAGGGTCAAAGCAAATGGTGGTAGAGGAGGAATTGAAGGTGGGATGGACTTAGATATCCTGTGGGCAAGAGGAACTTGAGATTGATGACACATCTGACCCCTCCCTTGGCCTCTACCGGCGAGTACGCTCCCATAGAGAGGGTCTCCTCATGGTGCTGTCGGCTAGACAATGTCGACTGGCGACACCCAGGGGGAGAGCCTTCTCCGTGGGAGCACCTGTACTCTGGAACGAATTGCCCCCGGAATTAAGAACTATCCCTGACTTACGCACCTTCCGCCGTGGTCTCAAAACCTTTTTCTTCCAACAAGCCAGGCTGGCATAAAACATGATTTTAAATTCAAAATTTTATTAATTTTAATCAGGGTTAGTTTGGGGTTTTTTTTCCACGTTTCGGCCAAGGTTTAATATGTTTTTTAAAAGCTTTTTAAACGGTTGTATATTTGTTTTTATTCTGGCTGTACACTGCCCTGAGTCCTTCGGGAGTAGGGCGGTATAAAAAACTAATAAAACTCAAACTCTTCATCTCCTTTTGGAAGCCCTATAACAAAGAAAGTTGTTAACCCCAATAAATCAACAGTTTCTCTCAAATCTGAAATAGTGTTTCGTGCTAAAATCATGAAACAGTAACCATTAAATTGTATTTTGTAGAGCTGGGCTTTGAAATGGTTGCAGTGTTATAAATCCTACATTGGGCAATTTTTAAAATCAGGATTAAAGAAAGTTCAGCACTGCTGAAAAATAAGAACCAGTTAATTCACTGGCTTCATATGAAGCATAGTCTGTAAGCATAGACAACATAAACCAATTAAATTAACAAGAACTTACATGAAATCAAATAATTCATGATGGATGTTGTACACTTTTCCATTGGTTGGCATGATTAAATGAAAATTTGCTATTGTCTTCTAATAAAATTCTTATGGGTGTGATAGCAGAATTCAAAAATGTTTGAAAATTTTTTATCCCAGAAACATAACAGGAATAAATGGGTGGAACTCTGGATTAGAAAGATAATGAAAAAATAGGTGATCAAATGCTTAAAATGTTAAAAATTTTAACATTGTTTTATATATTAGCTGCTCTCATGGGTTAATCTTACATTGCTGCATAATTCAATATATTTGACCTCTAATGCAGCAGTCCGTAATCTTTCTGGCTCGGTGGGCTGGTGGAGGCAGTGGTGGGGATGGTTTTGTGCACATGTGTGCTGCTTTCAGAAGCGCAGCTTCATATGCATGTGTGCACGTGCTCGCCCACTCCTTTTGCAGCCTGTTTCAGGCTGGTGGACCAGGGGTTGTTCTAATCCATTTGAAAAACATATTTGAGAAAGGGCTTTTTTTACCCAATCTGAAGAAAAAAATATTTCTGATATGAAGCACTGCCTTGTCACCTGTGTTGTACTAATTGTTTATGATAAAAAGCAGTCAGTATAAATATGTTGTCATCTGTTAAGTCCAGTTGTGACCAGCTTCTGTGTGTATTATGGATGGAATACATGGTATTTGGACAGAAAATGTGTTTTGGGATCCCAAATAGAAAGATATTAGTGGATAATAGTTGTAGCGACTATGCAGGATACATTCAGTGTTTGGGAAGAATAAGAACACAACTGCCCACATTAATGCTATTACAGTATGTTATCCTCTACAGTATTCATTCCTTAATGTTGTCATTGTTTCTGAATGATTGTCATTTGTATTTGAAAAGTATTCTGTGAAAATAATAAAAATATACTTGCTATAAAGTCTTCATGTTGTGCATTTATTTTATAGTTAACTAGCATAATGTTAGCTTATTAGTTTGCAAAATGCAAAACAAGTGATCTTATAAAGACTTTTACTTGTTTTGAATTAGCTACATTAAACCTTTATAGTTTTTATTCAAAGTGTACATTATATCTTGTTACATTGACTAACGTATACAACACACACACACACACACACACACACACACACACACACATGGTTACATTGCTTATAAAATACTTTCTGCATAATGTTCTTATGTCCATTTTTACAATGTCAGCCATTCTGCCTTCTGAAAGCCATTTATGGATTTCTTAATTGATTGGTAAGTATAGATAGGGATGAAGGAATTTGCGATTATCATAACATCCTCATGATCACATGATAATTAGCAACTGACATGCATTTATGATGGTTGCTGCATCCTGGAATCTCATGATTTCTATTTGTGACTTTCCCAATTGATTTCCAATAAGCAGTCAATGGCAAGATTTGATTAACAACTACATAATTCACTTAACAACCACAGTGATTTGCGTAACAACTGTGGCAAAAAAGTTTTACAACTGGGCAAGACTCACTTAACATCAGCTTTGCTTAGCAAAGGAAATGCTGGTCTGAATTGCGGTTCTAAGTCAAAGACTACCTTTAGTGTAGGATTAGAATGTATTGGAAGTTATTGGGATTGGGATGAACTTGGTGTTTATTTCTCCTAAGCTAGTAGCCCTTCCCTGGGACCTGTAATTGGATGGACCTGAAGGTGTTGCTAGCAAACAAATTATCTGTAACAAAGCTATGCTCGTTCATGATCTGGTGATAAAAAGGCATACCAAGAATGCATTACCAAAACCTGACTGAATGAAGGTGGGGATGTTGGTCCATCATCTTGGAGCACTTTTTAGGATAATAACTTTCCTTCTGGAAAGGAGCAGCTCCAAAGCTTCCCCTGGCTGCTAGGACCGGTTATTAGTGGTTATCACTAATAAAGTCCTGTTTCACTTGAGTCTTGACTCCACTTGGGCAGGATCTATAGTAGCAATTGGGACAACCACCTGCCAAGTTATGTGGACTTTTTTCTCCCTGTAACTTCTGAGAAAGTGGATTATGACCTCTGCAGTCTGTGGTCTAGACCAGGGGTCTCCAATCTTTGCAACTTTAAGTCTGAAGGACTTCAGCTCCCAGATTTCTCCAGCCAGCTTTGGGAGCATTCTGGGAGCTGAAGTCCTTCAGACTTAAAAGTTGCAAAGGTTGGAGACCCCTGGTCTAGACCCTTGTCCTTCATGGCTTTTTGGCATAATGGAGGGGAGTTATTCTGTGGATTTGGAAAATTGACAACAGTTCTTTCTGAGACGGGTTATGACTAGAAGCCTTGAAGGAAGCTGCTGGATCCAAAGAGTTCTCCAACCGTTCTTCGTTAACAAAAACTATTGAGGTTGAGGGATCAATTACAGAGTGCCATAGTTCAGTGATGGTGAACCTATGGCACGGGTGCCACAGGTGGCACGCGGAACCATTTCTTAGGGCACGCGAGGCGTTGCTCTGTCAGCACTAGCGCGCATCTGTGCGCTGGCCAGCTAATTTGGGCTTTCTTTTGAGGCCATTTTTCACCCTCCCCAAGCTCCTAGAAAGCCTCTGGAGCCTGGGGAGGGCGGAAAAAGCACCCCAAAAGCAGGGGGTCACACACATAGCATTATGAGTGTGGCATGCCCACGCATGACCCCCCTGCGCTCCCCCCGCTTTTGGCACGCGAGCCAAAAAGGTTAGCCATCACTGCCATAGTTAAACCAGATTATCTGGACTATTATCAGAGTTCAGGCATGAATCCTTGGCAAGGAGACAGACAAACCATCTAGAAATTATTTTAAAATGTGTGTAAATTATTTAGCTTTTCAAAAATGCTATTTAAAAGGGCTGGCAGTCCACAAAAACGTATATAACCTTTAAAGCTATCTGAAGTCTCAGTCACTGAAAATCAATACAAGAATTTTGCGTTTTTGCATCAAGATTGTGTGTGGGGGGGGGGGGTTGTTTGCATTTTAAATGTCTATGGAGATTCTCAGTCATTCAGATCATTGTTGTCCCAAAGAAGCTTTTTCAGCTCTTGCTTTTGCATTTTAAGTTGAATCCATTTAAAAATATTCTCTAAGCGCTCTCAGAATGAAAATATCCCCACTCACCTTTAACATGTTAAAATACAAGTAGCTACATTGTAGGCTTAGTCCGATTTTTGCAATATATGTGCACAGGAAATAATGAGGTGTTCATTTAAAACAGAAACTATATATATAGTCAACTGTGCAGAATTAAGGAATAGATTTGCAAATGCATGATTGGATATAAAATTGCTGGTGCTTTAGGTATGTAGATAGTGGTGCTCACTATAGAGGCCCCTCACCCCCAAGTGTTGAAAAAGCCTCTAGTCCTCAGGAAAGCATAGCTTTGATGTTTCTGTAACACATTCCATATCAAACAAAATAACTTGGTTAACAACGTTAGGACATCTAAATTTGCTTTCTATGCAGGGACAGTCAAATCGTGCTCTCCAGAAGTTTGTAGTACAATGACTGTGAGCCTAATCATTATGCTTAGTATATTAAGTTAATATTGCCTGAAATAGAAAATAAAAATATAAAGAAAACAAAGGGACAATTCTCACTGATACATGAAACTTTTTCCTGAAAAATGCTGAGCTATACCTTGACAGAGTAATTTAGCATTTGAGAGGTGCATCCAATGTTCTCCTTTTATACCCTGAGTCATGCTTTGTTTTCCTAAGTTTACGTATTTCAGCTTAGTTGTGGTAAAAAATAATTGCTCAAATTATCTGCCGAGATGTAGGCTAAACATCTGACGGTGATTGTAGGAATAGGTTGTCCACTTGAGTCTCCTTCTAACTTACATGAATATGAAGTATTTATCATAAAGTTATTTGATGAAGAACATAATTTAACTTTTGCTGTTTGCTTTCATTTATAAATTATGGTAAGTACCTTTATGGTTATATCACAGGTTAAAATATCCGGGGGGGGGGGATCAAATACCACATCAGTTTTCTATGGACCCCATAAACTAAGCTATTACAGGATCCAATCTGAGTTGGTCACTGTTGTGGCCTGCCAGCTGCCAGCAGAGCTGGTGGCAGACTCAGACAACGAGGAGGTTGGGGGGGAACCTGGGCCAGTCCTGGAGTCTGGGGAAGGCTCTGATGGATGCTCTGCATCAGATAGAGCACGGGCTGACTGACATTTCCCAGCTGCCTTTGGAGGTGGAGATAAGTGGGGAGGAAGAACAGCTGGTGCTTGTTCCTGATGCATGCAGGGGAGGAGAACAACTGAGGACAAGGAGCCAACTTGAGAAGAAAGGCACATGTGGATGCCGAATGGCCCCTCTCTAGCTGGGGAATAAATAGAAGGAAAGGGGAGGGGTGGTTGCAGGAGACAACCGCTCCCACAGAGAGGGCCTCCTCAGGGTGCCGTCGGCCAGGCAATGTCGGCTGGCGACCCCCAGGGGGAGAGCCTTCTCTGTGGCAGCCCCTGCCCTCTGGAATGACCTACCCCCTGACCTACGGACGACCACGGACCTGCGCCTTTTCCGTCGGGCCCTGAAGACCTATTTATTTCGTGCGGCTGGCCTGTCGTAGAGTTAAACTCTTTTAGTAGGGTTTTTTAGCAGGGGTTTTAAGGACAGGCTAATTATGTAATATATTTTAATATATTTTGTTTTGTATTATTGACTTTTATCACTACCTGTACACCGCCCTGAGTCCTGAAAGGGAGAAGGGCGGTATACAAATCTAATAAATACTAAATACTAAACTGTTCGGATTTCTTTCGGAAGATTTGCTCATTGTGGTTCAGTGCCTCAGAGACTGCTTGCCAGAACTTAATTAAAGCTTCCAGCCTGGCAATTGTCTCAAGGAACTGATAAGGTCTGTTACTGCACTTAACCCTTTGAAGGATTGTTGCCTGGGCTTTTTGGTGTGTGAATGCCATCAATTCACAACAGCTAAATAAGGAGCGGGGTTTGGGGACAAGGAATCTTGTTTATTGGTTCTGCTAAGGCTGAGTCAGAACAGTCACCAAGGATGAAAGATTTATTCCAAGCTGTCAGACTCATGCTAGAGATCATTCCCGAGGAACTTTTCTTTCTCCATGGATGGACTCCAATATGAGCCTGAAAACTTGAAAGAATAAATATTTGGTCCCGGTGAGTGACTCAGATTGGATCCTGCAACATTATCGCAGGACATGTTTATTTGCCTTCACTCCTAAGGCTGCTATTGCAAATGTTCTGCACATTTTGCATTCTATCTGAGGCTGCAACGGCTGGGCCTCTTCACTCTAGAACGACGGCGCCTGAGAGGTGACCTGATTGAAGTCTATAAAATCATGCACGGTGTGGACAAAGTAGAAAAGGAAAAACTGTTTTCCCTATCGTACAACACTAGAACTAGGGGGCCCTCCATGAAACTTTTGATAGCTAGACCTCAAACAAATAAGAGGAAGTACTTTTTCACCCAGAGGATCACTGGTCTATGGAACTCCCTGCCAGAAGTAGTGACAGCTGTCAGCCTCGACACCTTTAAGAAAGGATTAGACGAGTTCATGGAGAACAAAGGTATCAATGGCTATCATGATGGATGCCTAAGGACACCCTCTGGGATGGAGAGATAGGCAGGATATCTCTCAATGCCATTTGCAGGGAATCATAAGCAGGTGAAGACATCTGCTTGGGAATACCCTGAAGCAAATGGTGAGCCACGTGTGAGACAGAATGCTGAACCAGATGGGCTGTGGCCTGTTCCAGCAAGGCTGTTCTTATGTTCTTATGTTCTTATGTACTGCTCATTGTCCCAGTGGTGACAATTTTGCCACTTCTGAACACATAATAGCCCATGTTTTTTAGTAGTCCAGGAAAAAAATGACATAAGACCATTGTTAAGGTATTCCAACCATCTTCTTAAATATAAAACATCAATCACTAGAAAAATCCTGGAAAAGCAAATCAAGCAGCAGATTTGTCAGAACTTAGAAATGAACAAAGTGATCTCTAGAAACCAGCATGAGTGTGTTAAAAACAGGTCATAAACAAACCTTATTGCCTTCTTTAATGAAGTGACTAATTTATTGGACCAAGTGTTCTGACCCAGCCTTAGGAGAAGCAAGAAACAGACTCCTTGTCAGAAAAAAACCCCTCTTTACTTTCCTCTTGTGAATTAATTGCATTCACCCAGGCAAGTCCAGGCAATGGTCCTTCAAGGAGTTAACTGCAGTAACAGACCTTATCAGTTCCTTTCGATAATTACAAGGCCATGAGCTCCCAGCCAAAAGGCTGCAAATTAAATTCTGGCAAGCAGTCTTTGTGGCAGGAAATACAATGAGCAAAATCTTCAGAAATATGAACTGTTGTCTCCTACGACAACCACTCCCCTTCTATTTATTTACAGCCGGGGAGGGGCCACTCAGTGTCCACGTGTGCTTTACTTCCCGAGTCGACTCCTTGTCCTTTGTTGTTCACCTCTCCTAACTGCTCTGCGCATACGTGCATCTGGAACAAGGAAATACTGTGGAAAAAGTATAGACTTTGGTAAGATGTTTGATAAAGAAGACTACAGCTTATTTCTTGGGAAGATAGAACAATGTGGGATAAGCTGTACCAGCACCAAGTGGATTTAAGTGACCAACTACACTACACATTGAGTGTATAGTTTTCAATAGAACTACATCTACATGGAGAGAAGCAGGCAATGGGGTGCCTCAAAGTTCTGTCTTGGCTCCAGTGCGCTTCAAAATCTTCATAAATGACCTATGTGAGGGGATTTAAATGTGTGATTGGCACCAAGCTGGAGGGAATTGCCAACATTTTGAAAGATAAACTCAAGATTCAGAAGGATTTTGACAGAATAGCACTGGGCTCTATCCAACAAGATGCAGTGGTAAGAAAATAAGGTCTTGTATATAAGGAAAAACCAAATGCACAAATACAGGTTAGGTTGTACAGGCTCAACATAATGCCTACGAGATGGGCCTAGATGTCCTGGTAAACTATCACTTAAGTATGAGCAATATGCTCCAGCTATCAAAAAAAGCTAACACATCCCTAAGCTGCATCAATAGGGATAGCATCAAAATCACAGGAAGTGAGAGCACTACTATCACTACTAGTTCTAGTCATCATGATACCAAAAAGATGCTGGGGCCCTAGAGAGGGTGCAGAGAAGAGCAACAAAGATGATAAGGGCTCTAGAGGCTAAAATGTGAGATGAATGGCTAAGATAAGTAGGCACATTTAGCCTAATGAAAAATGTCTTAGGGTAGAATTAATAGCAGTCTTTCAGTACTTGAAGGAATAGCAGTCTTCCAGTACGAGTCCCTGTGGGGAGAGGGAGCGGTTCTACAAATTAAATTTGAAATTTGAATTTGTCACAGGGAAGTATGGGTCAGTTTATTCTCCCGACTATCTTAGGGTGTGACAAGAAGCAACAGGTGGAAGCTCACAAGAGAGAGATGTAACCTGGAAATAAGGACAAATTTCCTGAAAGTGAGAATAGTTAATCCATCAGTTTGCCTCCCAGAGTTATGGGTTCTAGCCCAGAAAACCTCCGGGGTTCCTTCAAACCCTATGATTCTATGTTTCTATGAGATCTCAGTCAAATACAAATACTTTATTTCTCTTTTTTGCATTTGTCATGAATCAGTCCTAAATAAAGTGGTTTCATAGCCATCATTCTATTATTTTAAACAATGAAAATTGACTTTTTCTGGTTAGGAATACTTTTTAATTGAAAGCCTCCCTCCCTCCCTTCTTTCTTCCCTTTCTTTGCAGCCAGCTCTGAAAATGTAGGAGTATCTGCTTAATCCTGAAGGAGCTCAGTTCCTGCCCGTCTGCCTGCCTCTCTAGCAGTTCTCTAATGTGGCATGCGGTCATGTGACTAGCTGCTTCCTCTGTATGACATCATTGCCTTTGCAGACACACCAGGGAAGAAAGGATGCTGTCAGGATCTTTAGAGCAGAACTAAATGATGTTGCATTGCGGGTAAGAGAAGTCCATGTTCTGTTCCATTATTTTTTATAAGCTTTTCATGGGCATCGTTCTGAAATCAACCATTGTCAAAGGAGGGCTTTGAAAATAAATCCTAATGATAACAGGCCTCTACAAATCAAAAGCTGGCAGGTGCAGAGGCTGTTTGATGGGTCTTCAGACATTCAGATGAGAAGTTTAAAAATAATGCTGTCAAATGGTCTTAAAGCTGACAAAGGCAACCAATTGTCAGTGCCTATTGTGTGACCTTTTTAAGTATGCAGGAAGCTGTATTTTCATTCCGTCCAAACGGCTGGAATGAAACAGTTGTGTTCAGATACATGAACTGGCTCTTTGCAATATTCCAGGGTATCGAAGAATATTTATTTTAAAGGGAACATATCTCTACATTTCTGGCATAATTCATGTGGAAATTCTGTTTCATTTGTTCTTGGGAAGCTTACCAGGGGGAAAAATCTTCAGTTGAATGGCTTGCCTGAGGAAGTGTTACATTGTCTGTTTCATTATTTTCCACAATCAGTTTATGTGAAAGGAAATACTTATCAAGATACTTATCGATATTTTTACAATGTGTTGAAGAATGGGATAATACGTAACCTAGTATTGGGTAGAATGGATCGAATAAAGAATAACTGCAAGAAAGTAGTAAGAGTTCTCAATTTCTGTACCATTCAAAATGCCATAGTGAAATCTGTCTGCATAAAGAGAAAGTATTACTTGTGGTTCAGTTAAAAAGGCAGGCAGTTATCTAATAATTTTGTCTATTTTTTTGAAACAGAATGTTCAGCTGTACAGCTCTGAGCACTGATTTTTCTACTGCAAGCAAAAATGACTATGCTTTATTTCCTCTTCCAAAAACCTCTATTGTTTAAGATGTCAAGCAAAGTAAAATTCAAACAAATCATTTAAAAATCTTAAACCACAGATTAAAAATAATAATTTTCATTTCTATTACCAAAAATGTTGCATTGTCTAATATTGGATAGTTGAAACAGATCATATGTTCCCCGCACCCCTGCCAAATTCCTTTTTATAAAAAAAGATTGCATTATCCTATGTAAAGCTAGGATTTTCATTCACCTCCACATAAGGAAGATTGCTGTTTTGCATATGCTGTAGACCACATGGCAAAGAAGATAATTTGAGTTAGCTGAGAAACAACAGTTGTATTTATTTTTAAGCATACACCTGAAACATATTTAATATATTGTTTAAGAAAAAAAACTGTTTGAGGAATTCCACAGTAACTCAGTCTGTAAAATTACACAGTTAGTACACAATCTGATTGTAACCACCCAGGAGCAACTACGCTTTAATAAATCCAGAGAGACATTAAATGAACATTAAAATAGCAGGAATAATAAAAGTAGTATTATCTTTATATTGGAAAAAAAATAATTTGTTATATTGTACCTCATACCATTTGATGAGTTTTCTGAACTTTCCTGTAGATTGATTTTCTATTTGGTGTTATGTTATTGTAGTTTAATCAAAATTTAAGAAGAATGGAAAATTTACATAACTTTGAGGAAGCTTCAACTATTGGTTAGATAAATAGCATGCTAGTTACCTTTTAGAAAAAGTATCTTTGGGACAACCATGACCTGGAAATCTGAGAAGCTCCAAAGACATCTTTCATTTGCCTGACCCTTGGTCAGGCACACAATTATCTCTTCAATTGCTTATTAAATATATTAGTCATTCTTAATAGTTTACCAAGGATTAGTCTGGATATTGTTTTTTAAATTAATTGGCTATTGGAAAATTCTTGTCCTCATCTTTCAAGTTTTTATTGAGTCACTAAACCTGTATGTGAGGAGTGCTTTATAGCAGCAGCCCCCAATCCTTGGATTGTGCAGCTCAGTTGCTGGTATGCCACAGCTGGTGCCAGTCCATGGGTGTTGGAGTCCCCTACTTTATCGTATTGCAAGTAATTTCTTCTTTGCAGGAAAGGGCTTGATGAGTATGATGGTGTAAGCATGATGTAAAAGAAATGCTAATGTCTTAATATTGAACATACAACCTTGTTCCTTTGTTTTTCATTGTCTAGGTTCTAATATGGTTAATGCAGGAAATATGAATGGTTCTGGAAATCTGATGGATTTTTTGGATGAACCTTTTCCTGATGTTGGCACTTATGAAGACTTTCATACCATTGATTGGTTAAGGGAGAAATCTCGGGACACAGACAGGCATAGAAAGGTAAATAAAAGATAAACACTTGGCATATCTGTTTAAAGTAATTGCTTTTTAATTTTATTCCATTTATAGTTATAAGCCTGAAATACAGGTAGTCCATGATTTAGAACGGTTCATTTAGTGACAACAGCACTGAAAAAAGTGACATGGCCATTTTTCACACTTAAGACCACTGCAGCATTCCCATGATCACATGATCAAAATTCAGGTGCTTGGCAAACTGACTCATAGTTAGGACAGTTGGAGTGTCGCAGGGTCATGTGATCACCTTTTGTGACCTTCTGACAAGCAAAATCAATGGGCAAGCCAGATTCACTTATCAACCATGTTACTGATTTAACAATTGCAGTAATTGACTTAACAAGTGTGGCAAGAAAGGTTGTAAAATGGGACAAAATTCACGTAACAAATGTTTCGCTTAGCAACAGAAAGTTTGGGCTTAATTATGGTCATACGTTGAGGACTACCTATATAGCAATACGCTGGAAAACTGATTTAAGGAACTGATATGGCATGGAACATATCTTTCCAACTTCACTTCTAGATGAGTTTGAATGCTCAACCTGGTCATTCTCACAAATAATGGTTTTTAGATTTCTGGCTTATTGATTCTTTGCCTTCTAAGTAAAAGGCTTAGAAGCAATTGAAATAAAGCCTTATCAAACATTAGTGTAAGGAGTGTTAGAGATGACATTATAGATGTATTGTTCAGGAAATTAACAGGCAAATTCTTTTCTATGCAGATAAGGCTGTTGCTAAATAAGGACAGAATTATTTGCAGCAATCATTAAATAACTCTATAGTGCAGGGGTCTGCAAAGTTGGCTCTTTTAAGACGGGTGGACTTCAACTCCCAGAATCCCCCAGCCAGCATAGCTGGCTGGGGAATTCTGGGAGTTGAAGTCCACCCGTCTTAAAAGAGCCAACTTTGCAGACCCCATAGTGCAACAAGGAGTATAGATGAGAAATTAATGTATCAGAAACCAAGGTAGTTGTGAAGTGAACACATGCTATATACATAAATGTTAAAAATAAAAGAAATCGGTGTAGTGCATTCAGAAAATATTCAGCCCCCTTTCACTTTTGACAATTTGGTTAGGCTGCATCCTGATTCTACTGTTGCTGAAATTCATTTTTTTCTCATTAATCTACATTCAGTACTTCATAATGACAAAGTGAAAACAGAATTTTAGAAATGTCTGTAAATTTATTAAAAAGAAAAAACGGAAATATTGGCATAAGTATTCAGACCCTTCACCTAGTTGCATCTTTGGCAGCAATTACAGCCTCCAGTCTTTGGGAGAATTTGAATTTTGAATTTATTTATATTTATATCCCGCCCTTCTCCACAGAGGACCCAGGGCGGCGCACAGGAATTTAAAAACATGCAAAAATACAAAAAATAAATACATAATTTAAAATATATTAAACTATACTAATCCTATGCTAAAACCAAATTTTAAAATACCCAATTTAAAACTTTCTAAAAAGTCCCCATGGGAGGTTAGGCTAGGCAGGCTTGTTGGAAAAGATGTGTCTTTAGACATTGGCGGAAGCCAATAATGTGACAAGCTTTGCATATTTGAATTGGGTTTTTTTTTTTTTGCCATTCTTCCTTGCAAATCCTCTCCGACTCAGTCAGATTGGATGGTGATTCAATGGGCAGCCATTTGAGGTCCCTCCAGAGATGTTCAATAGGGTTCAAGTCAGAGCTCTGGTTGGGCCACTCTTGGAAATTCACAGAATTGTCCCTACGCCACTCCTGTGTTGTCTTGGCTCTATGCTTAGGATCGTCGTCAGGTTGGAAAGTGAGCCTTCAGCTCAGTCTGAGATCCTGAGTGCTATGAAATAGGTTTTAATTGAGGATATCCCTGTACTTTGTGCCATCCAGCTTTCCCTCAATCCTGATCAGTCTCCCAGTCCCTGCTGCTGAAAAACACCCCACTGCCACCACTGGGATGGCATTGGCAGGTAATGAGCAATCTCTGGTTTTCTTTAGACATAATGTTTAGAATTGAGACCAAACAGTTCAATCTTGGTTTCATCAGACCAGAAAATCTTGTTCCTCACAGTCTGGTCCTTCAGATTATTATTATTTTTTTGCAAACTCCAAATGGGCTTTTAAGTGTTTTGCACCTAAAGAAAAAGTCCCAATCTTCTTTTCTTGAAAATCTCTTCCAGTTGGGTTGACAGATTTACATTTAAACCATCATAATAAGAGTTGATGTCAGGTTTATATTCCAAAATTGCAGTTAACTCCTCTGCATTTTCATCTAGTTGTGAAGATGCCTCAGTAGTTTGGTAACTTTCTACACATAAGAACATAAGAACATAAGAATAGCCTTGCTGGAACAGGCCACAGCCCATCCAGTCCAGCATTCTGTCTCACACAGTGGCTCCCCATTTGCTTCAGGCTCTTCCCAAGCAGATGTCTTCACCTGCTTGTGAGTCCCTGCAAATGGCATTGAGAAATATCCTGCCTATCTCTCCATCCTGGAGGGTGTCCTTAGGCATCCATAATGATAGCCATGGATACCCTTGTTCTCCATGAACTCGACTAATCCTTTCTTAAAGGTGTCGAGGCTGACAGCTGTCACCACTTCTTCTGGCAGGGAGTTCCATAGACCAGGGATCCTCTGGGTGAAAAAGTACTTCCTCTTATTTGTTTGAGGTCTAGCTTCCAAAAGTTTCATGGAGTGCCCCCTAGTTCTAGTGTTGTGCGATAGGGAAAACAGTTTTTCCTTTTCCTTTTCATGTTTGCATCTCTAAAGTAATATGAGGGGAAAAAACTTATCCTTGGAGCTCAGCTGATCTACAAACTGGTGGGTTTTATTTACAAAATTTTCCAATACATTTCTAATAATTTGCTCTTCCATTTTGACTCACTCTTTGATCACGGAGTAGCTTTTTTATAAATCACTTAGAAATTGCTAGCCATTCAGGAATCATAAAAATCAGAAAGTTTTAGCCACTCATAGCAAAGCAGACCAAGCTACAAATTACTACAAATAATAAACTAAAGCCACAACCTTTTGCCTTTATGTTTCTCTGTCAGCTTTTTTTTTTTGGGTGGGGGTGGGGTTCCACACTTCCTTATTTTGGCTTGCCATTGTAGCCTTCTTCCATGTTGTTTAACACTGACAAAATCCCCCAAATGGCTCAGGTCTTCAAAAAGGAGTAGCCGGCTATGACAAAAAAAGGAGCCTCTTTTAACTTAGTAAAGATTAATAGTCCTTAAAGGTGCTTAAGAAATGAAAGACACTGTCAATTTCAAGTAAATTTCAAAGCGATTGCTTCTTCCATGACAAACAGATTGCAACTCCTCTCCCCAGCTTTCAGCACAGAGTTGCTTCACCGAGCAGCTCCTGAGATTATTTGTAGACCTCAGCTGTATTGGAGGATCTTGAGGGATAATTCTAAAGACTTTTCCTTACCCAGGAGAGTCATATGAATTGAAGGAATGCGAGTTCCTTCCGTTAATAGAGCTACAGCCCACTGAACCCTTCAGGGATTCCTCCCTGGGCTTGTGTTCAGTTGGCCATCTTCACCAGAAATGTGCTACAGTATGCATTGTCATCTGTAAGGCCTTCTATAGAGAGGTGTGTGCCTTCCCAAATCATGTCCAATCAAAAAAATGAATGTAATTTACCACAGGTGGTAGAAATATATTAGCACAGCCTAAGAGAAATGAATTTCAACAACTGTAGAAGAGAAGAGAATTAGAATAGAACAGAACACAACAGAACACAACAGAATTCTTTATTGACCAAATGTGATTGGTCACAAAAGCAATTTGTCTTTGGTGCATATGGTCTCAGTGTACATAAAAGAAAAGATACATTCATCATGAATCATAAGGTACAAAGCTTAATGATAGTCATAGGGTACAAATAAGCAATCAAATCATACTAGGAAATAATCAATATAAATCGTAAAGATACAAGCAACAAAGTTACAGTCATACAGTCATAAGCGGAAGAGATGGGAGATAGGAACAATGAGAAGATTAATAGTAATAATAATGCAGACTTAGTAAATAGTTTGACAGTGTTGAGGGAATTATTTGTTTAGCAGAGTGATGGTGTTCAGGAAAAAACTGTTCTTGCGTCTAGTTGTTCTGGTGTGCAGTGCTCTGTAGTGTTTTGAGGATAGGAGTTGAGACAATTTATGTCCAGGATGTGAGTGGTCTGTAAATATTTTCACAGACCCCTCACATCCTGGACATAAATTGTTCCTATCCTCAAAATACTATAGAGCACTGCACACCAGAACAACTAGACTTTTTGACTCGTGCAGTGTACAGGTCCTCAATGGAAGGCAGGTTGGTAGTAATTGTTTTTTCTGCATTTCTAATTATCCATTGAAGTCTTTTTTGTTGGGTTGCAGAACCAAACCAGGCAATTATAGAGGTGCAGATGACGGACTCAATAATTCCTCTGTAGAACTGTATCAGCAGCTCTTTGGGGAGTTTGAGCTTCCTGAGTTGGCACAGAAAGAACATTCTTTGTTGTGCTTTTTTGATGACATTTTTGGTGTTAGGTGTCCATTTAGGTCTTGAGGTATGATAGAACCTAGTATTGTTGATGCTGTTTGGTTTAATTTAGTTTTTAGTTTAGTTAGAAGAATGTCTGGAATGATGGTATTGAATGCTGAACTAAAGTCTACAAAGAGGATCCTTGTACAAGTCTTTGGAGATATAAGATGTTGTAGACGTAGTGCAGAGCCATATTAACAGCATCATCTGTTGATCTATTTGCTCGGTATGCAAATTGCAGGGGAGTCTAACAGTGGATGCGTGATGGTTTTCAGGTAAGACAGCACTAGCCTTTCAAAAGTTTTCATAACTACAGTTGTTAGAGCAACTGGTCTGTAGTCATTCAGTTCCTTGATGGAGGGCTTCTTCGGCACTGGGATGAGAGTAGAGCGTTTGAAGCAACGGTAAAATCTGGCTGCAGCATATCAAAAGTGAAGGGAGCCTGAATACTTTCTGAATGCACTGTATATCTGCTCAATACTTACCAAAGAGAGGAAACTACATAGAGAAACTATAAGAGATGAAATTCTGATAGAAAGATAGGTTGGATCGTGTGCTGAAGGCAAAAAACCCCAACAACTTTGTATAAGAGAATCCTTTTGGCTACTTTGTTATTGAAAGGGACAGCTGAGTGTCAAGAAAAATAGAGCCAATTGAATGCAATGGGGATAGGTTACTTCAGCCTGAATGATAAATAAGTAAAGATAATAATAATTTAATAATTTATAAACCTTTATGCCAACTGAATCTCAATGATTCTGGTTGATTCACAACAATCAGAGAAATTACAATAAAACATAAAAATAAAGAAAAATGATGGCACGTATATTGAAATAAAAAAATCACACTTTCCCATGCCAAGTGAAGATCGTCATAATATAATTGCATTTAAAAAAATAAATGGAACCAAAGAAAGGATATTCTGAGAAAGTTGGATATTCTCAAAATCAAAGAGGAGAAAAGTTTAAAAGATAAAAGACACATTGATATGGTGGGAGTAAGGATAGTTTCAAGGGTAGAAAAGTACAAATACATACATATAGTGAATCATTTATAAGCTAGTTTTAGCAATTTTATCTTTCCTTTTTCTTATGCCTTTAATTTCTTTAAATTATTATTCATTCTTTTTAAGCAGACTGCTTAAGAGTGCTTAGAAAAGAGTGCTTGAAAAGAAGCATTATGATTTTTTAATGGATATCTGATATGGGATATTGCCAGACCATAAGAGGTCAAATTATCACATATAGTTGGTATAAAAACATTCAGCAATTGGCTAAGGTACCATTTTTGGAGAAGAAAGTTAAAGAACTACTGTAATTACTGTACTCTACTGTACTGTACTTACTGTACTGAAACTACTGTACTCTGTTGTAATGTTTATTACAATAGACAAGATACTGAGAAAAGAGAAAAAAACTGTAGTAAAACATTAGCAGTGAGAGTTACAGAGGAAATACAATATTGACTCCAATAAAATATGATTTCAGATTGATTAATCAACAGAGTTTTAATTTTATTCTAAACTCTGCAGTTATAATTATTAGTAATATAGCAATAGTAATAGCACTTAAGCTTATATATTGCCCCATAGTGCTTTACAGAACTGTCTGGGCAGTTACAATGCCAGTGTTATTTGCATATTGCCCCCAACAATCTGAGTCCTCATTTTACCAACTTGGAAGGACAGAAGGCTGAGTCAACCTTATAGATTTTATAAGGATAGATCATTTCCACCCAAAAGTCAATCTGACATACATTGCAGGAAATGATTAATCTTAATTTTATTTTTTTCTTCAATACATTCTCACTATAATTAACTCTAGGTAATGGGAAAGATTCCTAGGCCTGATAGATTGCTTCAATGCTTTTATGAAATATGTTTTGATCATAAAAGCAGGATACAAATAAATAGAATAACAATAATGATCGTATCTCTTGCCTCATGTTCTCTACCAAATACTTTGCCATTTGATTTTATAGCTTACATATATTTATGTTAGATTATTTTACTATATAGTGCTATATTTAATGAAATATCAACATTGCAACTTTTTCAGTTAAATATTTTTTTCCCAGATTACAAATAAAAGCAAGGAGTCCATATGGGAATTCATCAAAAGTTTATTGGATGCTTGGTCAGGATGGGTTGTTATGCTACTTATAGGACTGCTGGCAGGTAATTTTATATTTACTTATTAAAAGTTGTGCATTGTAGAGACAGTTGTTTATGCTGGGTATATAAATGTGATATCTTCCATTTCAGAATTTCAAGGCTAAATACTATTTTTGTTTGGGGATAGAAATGCTAAATACAGTGGTACCTCGGTTCACGAACTTAATTCGTGAAATGACTCTGGTCGCGAACCGAATTGGTTGTGAACCGAGGCGGAGTTCGTGAACAGAAGCGGAGTTCGTGAATCAGACCATATTTTTATGAACTTTTCTGTTCGTGAACCGAGGCGGAGTTCGTGAACAGAAGCGGAGTTCGTGAACCAGACCATATTTTTATGAACTTTTCCGTTCGTGAACCGAAACGGAGTTCGTGAACCGGAGCACATTTTGAGGAACTTTTCTGTTCGTAAACCGAATTGGTTGTGAACAGAGGCGTTCGTGAACCGAGGTACCACTGTATATATTTAGAATATTGACAATAACAGCACAAAGAAATAATCATATTTATAATTTGAAATAAGGAATAACAATTGATATATATAATTTTAAATTTTTTAGTCCCAAATAGATCTATTACTAGTGAAAATAACAACAACAATTTTCTAGTTAATTGATAATTATTTGCAAAACCTTACGTTTATTTATTAAATTTATATAGCTGCCCATATTATACATATGGATACATACACACGTTCCACCATTAAGAGCAGTTGATAACATTCTGAGAAATCATTAGAATTGTGGTACTAAACCACATTCATAATATTATGATTAATAATGCTAATAACAAAATGATTTTAATTATTTGTTATTTATCATTAATAATATATTAACTAAAAATAATATCTCTGGACATTAACTAGTGCTTTTTGGCTTGTTATGAATAAACAAGAAATGCTCTTCTAGTGTTCAACTGAAATATGTAACTGGAGCCATGCATAGTTCATGAAGCAATATGACATTTAGTCAGGCAAGTTCTTACAACGCGGTCACTAAAACGTTATTTCAGTTTTTCCTTGTTATGAGTTACCACTTGATGTCACTGTTGTACTATGTTATTTTAAAAAGTGCCAACTATTTGGAACGGAAACACAAAAATATTACAATGTCAAAATGGAAGGCATAAAAAGTACATGTATTTATAATACAATATAAACCAGGTATAAATATTTAATACTACAAGTTAATGATGTTTTTACCATAAATATATAAAAATAAATATTGAAAAAATATACAGTATATAAATGATTGAATGATGTGGTGGCGTAGTGGTGAAGATGCTCACTTCCCACTTGGAAGATGGAGAGTTCAATCCTAGGCAGTAGCAGGTGTTTCTCTCCTAGGGTGCAAAGAAAAAAAATACCTCCTGAGAATTCCACATGGCATCAGGAAGGACATCTGGTAAATGCTCTGCTTCATCCAGCTCTATCCCAAATTAAGGGATTACAGGGTTGTAAAAAGAAAGCTTTTATTTATGGTATTTTTCACTGAATCAGTGTCTGCTTTTAGGTCTGTATATTGAAAGTAACAGTCATGCGCACTGCCTCCTTGTTCAACTACTGGTCTTAACCTACTGTGACCCACGTTTTGACCTTATCAATTTCAGCTGCTCATGGAATGATCTAGATAAGAATGTATTTGCTTGTTTTTAAAACTTATTTAGACTAATAATTGTTTGTGTTGTTTACAAGTTCTTAGAAGTGAGTCAAGAAAAGCAATTTGTATTTTAAAAGAAACACTACATTGCATAAAAAAGCTTATAGAAAGATACAAGGAAACAATTCTTATCTTTTGTGTGGCAGGTTTCAGTCACTCACTCACTACTGTAGGTGCTAACACAGGGGTGGGCAAACTTTGCAACTTTAAGTCTGAAGGACTTCAGCTCCCAGAATTCTCCAGCCAGCTTTGCTGGGAGCTTTGCTGGGAGCTGAAGTCCTTCAGACTTAAAGTTGCAAAGTTTGCCCACCCCTGTGCTAACGTGTAATAGATGCTCTTGAAAACAGCCTATAGCTATGAGGTGGACAGTTTTCCTAACTTGTTATTTGGGTAACCATGGGGTGACTTAATATGGAGTTACGCACGTATGTATCCAACTTATATTCAAGAGACATTTCTGCAAGAGCAAGATCAAACTCCTTTCTCAGCATCTATCGTTTGGATCCTTCTTTAACATCTATTTCTCTCTCTGCTAGGCACGTTGGCTGGAGTTATCGATTTAGCAGTGGATTGGATGACTGATTTGAAAGAAGGAGTCTGTTTAGAAGCCTTTTGGTATAGTCATGAGCAGTGTTGCTGGACATCCAACGAAACTACTTTCGAAGACCGGGACAAATGTCCTCAGTGGCAAAAGTGGTCTGAACTTTTAGTTAACGAATCTGAGGTATGGTTATAGTTTTGCTGTAATTTACATACTAATTGTTTAAGTTTTTAACACGGCACTGTCATGAAAACATGTTACAGTAAAACTGAAAAATGCTCTGTGTGTAATTATCTAAGCTACAGAAATTTGGACCATTCCTAGATGGCAGCAAATAAGTACAATAATCCTCTAGTATTCTAATAATCTAGAGTTTTGCAGCACATGGCTCTAATATTTCCTCTCAGTTAGACAGAAAATAAAAATTATGCCATTGATTTCTTCTCTCTCTCCCATCTCTCATCTATCTATCTTTATCTATGTTTATTTCTCTAACTTCGTCCATTTTATGTCTGTTTTTGAATCTTATAGTAGTTTGTTCAAATAGTTAGTTGCCTCAGTGTTAAGGAATGATGTTTTGTAAGGTAACTGCATGCGTATTTACATAAATTATGGACAGGTTACGTGGGCGACTGCGAGCTACCACATGTTTATTGGACCCGTGTCCCTCCTGGCTTGTACTGGCATCCTGGGAGGTTACACGAGGCTGGCTCCAGGAAGTTGTGAATGCTTCTTTGAGTGAGGGGTTCTTGCCGACCGTCTTGAAAGAAGTGGTGGTGAGGCCCCTCCTCAAGAAGCCTTCCCTGGACCCAGCATTGTTGGTAAATTACTGTCCGGTCTCCAACCTTCACTTTTTGGCGAAGGTTGTAGAGAGTGTGGTGGCATAACAGTTTCCCCATCACCTGGAGGAAATTGATTATCTGGACCCACGCCAGTCCGGCTTCCGGCCCGGTCACAGCACTGAGACGGCATTGGTCGCATTGGTAGATGATCTCTGGAGGGCCAGAGATGGGGGTTGTTCCTCTATCCTGGTCATATTAGACCTCTCGGCGGCTTTCGATACCATCGGCCATGGTATCCTATTGCATCGACTGGAGGGGTTGGGGGTGAGGGGCACCGTTTTACGGTGGTTCTCCTCCTACCTCTCCGGTCAATCGCAATTTGTGTTGGCAGGAGGGCAGAGGTCGACCTCGAGACCACTCACTTGTGGGGTGCCTCAGGGGTCGGTCCTCTCGCCGCTCCTGTTCAACACATATATGAAGCCGCTGGGTGAGATCATCCGTGGTTTTGGGGTAGAGTACCATCTGTACACTGATGATACTCAGCTGTACATATCTACTCCAAACCACCCCAACGATGCCATTGAAGTGATGTCCCGGTGTCTGGAAGCCGTGCGGATCTGGATGGGAAGGAACAGACTCAGACTCAACCCGTCCAAGACCGAGTGGCTGTGGTTTCCGGCGTCCCGGTACAACCAGTTGATGCCATCACTGGCCATAGCGGGTGAACACCTACCCCCCGTGGATAGGGCTCGCAACTTAGGCGTCCTCCTGGATACCAGGCTGTCGTTAGAAGACCATTTGACGGCCGTGGCCAGGGGGGTGTTCTACCAGGTTCGCCTGGTTCATCAGTTGCGGCCCTTATTGGACCGGGACGCCCTTCGCACAATCACTCATGCGCTCGTGACATCCCGTCTAGACTACTGCAATGCTCTCTACATGGGGCTCCCCTTGAGGTGCACCCGAAGACTGCAGTTAGTCCATAATGCAGCCGCGCGAGCAATTATGGGAGCCCCTAGGTGCTCCCATGTAACACCGCTCTTGCTTGAGTTGCACTGGCTGCCTGTGGCCTTTCGGGTGCACTTCAAGGTGCTGATTATCATCTTTGAAGCGCTCCATGGCACGGGACCTAGTTATCTACGGGATCGCATCCTACCCCACACATCCCTGCGGCCGATTCGCTCCCACAGAGAGGGACTTCTCCGGGTGCCGCCCACTAGGCAATGCCAGCGGGCGACGCCCAGGGGAAGGGCCTTCTCTGTGGCGGGCCCAACCCTCTGGAACGACCTACTCCCTGAACTTAGAATGACCACGGACCTCCGTTCTTTCCATCTGAAACTCAAGACCTACTTTTTCCAACAGGCCGGCCTGGCCTAACTCTACCTAGCCTTTAGCCTGACATCAAATTGTTTTAATCGGTTTTTAAGGGGAATAGTCTTAATTTACTGTAAATTTTTAGCACAGGGTTATAATTTAATTTGATTTTAAATTTTGTATATTGTCTTGTTTTTTATATGCTTTTTAATTTCCTGTGCACCGCCCCGAGTCCCTTTTTGGGAAAGGGAGCGGTATATAAGTTAAATAAATCCTAAATAAATCCTAAATCCTAAATTTAGTTTATCATTATGCCATCACTGTCTCAGCATAGCACTAAGTCCAAAATATTGCTAATATGCTTTTTTGGATAAAATCTTAATTTATATGTGATAAACTGAGATGAATATTCATTGCCTGCATCCCCATATATTTATTTATCAAGGAAAAAAATTGTGTTGAAACTGTTCTCCAGTCACTCTGTTATGGACCGTAATTTTCAAACAAAGTTCATCCTGTGAAGGAATAAAGATTATTGTCATAGCTGTCTCTTATTTAAAAATATGCCACAGCAGCTGTAGCAATAAGAATGACTCAGGAAATCAAAGCATCAAAATAGATGCCATTCATTTCAGATCTGCCTGGCACAACTTGGGGGGCCTCCCAGGCATCCTGCCATAAAAAGAAGAAGGGAGGGGGGGAGGATGAAAGAGGGAAAGATGAAAGGGCAATAAAGGGATAAGAACTCGGGAGGGCGGATGACAGGTACAATACAATACAATAGCAGAGTTGGAAGGGACCTTGGAGGTCATCTAGTCCAACTCCCTGCCTAGACAGGAAGGTAATAAGGACCAGAGCAGCCGGATCCTGTTTGCACCAGCATCCCACAGTCAGGCATCCTAAGAAATATACGAATTACCCCCAAACATCTCAAAATACTCAAAACATCTTGGCGAGCTGCAGTTGGTTGGAAATGGACTGGTCACAAGGGAAGGCCCAATCAGGGGGTTGGTCTAGATGACCTGCAAGGTCCCTTCCAATTCTGTTAATCTGTAATCTGAAGGAATGGCCTGGGGGCAAACCTATTCCTTATTTTTATATCCAGCAAGCTTGGTAGTTTCAGAGCAATAGTAGTTTGATTTTACTGCAACTACCACTCTTAGTAAAAGACCCATTTGCTCTAATCAAATGGAGTCGAAGCATTTTCTTTCCTAAGAGATCCAATTAGGACAGTTCATCTAGGTTTTAGGCTTGAATAAGTAAAGACAGATGTCAAAATTAGCAGAAGAATCTCCAATTATTCATCATTCTGTGCAATAGGTGTGAATATAAGCAGTGGTGGGATTCAACCCACTTAACAACCGGTTAATGAAAAATGTGAGTGTGCGCGCATGCACACGTGCATGGCTTCTGTGCATGTATGGCTTCCGCCATGTGGCAAGAGATAACCGAGCAGCCTTTCGAGGTCTGCTCTGTTCCATCTCTGCACTCTGGGGCAGCCGCTGCTTCTCTCTGCTGCTGCTCTTCTTCAGAGAGAGAGCGTCTCTTGTGCAATTTAGCAGCTGTGAGCCACAGCTTCCCTCTAAGTCCCTTCCGGAAAACATACAGCGCAGAGAAGCAGCATCCACGTTGACTGCTGCTTCTCTGTACTGCACGCTTTCCGGATGGAACTTAGAGGAAAGTGGTGGCTCACAGCTGCTAAATTGCACAGGAGATGCTCCCTCTCCCAGCAAGAACAGCAGCGGAGAGAAGCAGCCACTCACCCATGGAGCCTCTCTGCAAGTGACCGAGCCTCGGCAAGGGACAGCTGCAAGATCTCTGGTGCAGCACTTTAGGTAAGAAGAACCCGGATGTAGTTTGAGGCCAGAGGGGGGCGGTGGCATGCGAGCGGAGGCCTGGGGCAAGGCTGGAGCCAAGGAATGGTGCATTCCCTGACCTGGCTGAGGTGGGTGGCAAGCAAGCAGTGGCTCTGGGGCAAGGCAGGAGGTGGAAAATGCCATGTCCCTGGGCCCCAACAAGAGGCAAAGAGTGAGCAGGTGGCATTCTTACCTTTGGTGAGCACAGCGGGCGAGGCGCAGAGGCGAGGCATGAAGGCTAGCTGGACTGCGTGATGAAGGGAAGATAATATATAGGGCATGGTGGAGCAGGCGGGTGAGATGACGTGGCTAGCCAGTGTTTGATTTTACTGGTTCTCCGAACTGCACAAAATTATAACACCAGTTCACCCAAATCAGTCCAAACTGGCTGAATCCCACCCCTGAGTATAGTTGGGGAACATACATTTGTTACAATAATATTTTTTTATTATTTGTCAGACTTGAAAAAATTCAAAAATAATTATGCCTATGTGAAATGCCATTCTTTTTACCTTATTACCGCATCTTATTAAAGCTTCAAAAAGCATTATAAATATTCAGCAGTGGATTGTATTTATTTAAAATAGTTCACAGTCTACTATTTTTCAGCCTTAATCCCCCCCGCCCCGCTTTTTGTATAGACTGTAACTTTTGCTAACTTTACTAAGACAGATAGTTTACAAAAGCAAAGAAAACTGATTTGAAATGAAGGAGCTTTAATGGGAAATACTGCCGTTTTCAGTCCCAGCTTATTTAAAATTGCTTTAATTTGATCTGCCCTCTTAATTTATGGCTACAGTACCTCTGCAATAATTTAGGCCTCAGTGATCAATATTCACATTATGTTTCCTTGTATGTTTTTGAAATAATATTTGCAATTTCCATAAATTGCCTTTTTGAGGTCCCATGTTGGAAGACATGCAGTTCCAAATTGTAGGTGTTTATTTGGGAGTAAGTTCTCTGACATTAAAAAAAACACCTTCTTTTTGGGTAAATACTGCACAACTCATGACCTGTTGGGTCATCCTTCTTCCACATATAATGTAGACTGGTACTGCTTCCCCTCACCTCACAACCCTCCTAGTGAAGCCTCCTCTTCCTCCTCCTCAGCTGACCATGGATCTGCCTGCCACTTTATTGGAGTGGGGGAGAATAAAGGGAGCTGAAGACCACAAGGAAATCTACTTGGGTAGATTTGGGTAGACTACCAAGGGTGGGTTCTGGCAGTCACTCCTGCCAGTTTGCTCATGGACGTGCCTGATGTGGAGAACTGGTTCGGGGGCATAGCAGGCCTGGGTCGCTGCCAGATCCAGTGACCCAGGTTGTCCAACCACTACCAGTTCGACTCCATTCCAGCATGCCCCCAAAGATCCCTTTCTCCAGTGGGCTTACCCTGCCAGCTCGACCCAGCTATTCTTTTCTTGCTAGTAGGCATACAAATTGCTTCCTAGCCATTCCTTCACTGCCCACTGTTGTTAAGAGATTTCAATTTTTGGGTTCCATTCCAAAGAAGTCAATGATCTGCCCATCAGATCTTGCTGACAGTTGATTTGATGCAGTGGCCAGAATAAGACAGGAAAGGTGGGGATATACCCCTCCTATCTTCTCTTGCTCATTCATTTCAATTACGTGGGAGTAATGGTTCTTGAATTTTGGATGCATTATCTAAGTTAGCTCACTTGAAATATCTTAGTCAGGGGTGTCAGACTGGCAGCCCACGGGCCAGATGTGTCATGTCATGATACGTCACGTGACCCGATCAAGTTTGACACCCACGACCTTGGTTCAAAACTCGTTGCTTTATGATGCTCCTTCTAGCCTAATTGACAAGACAGGATTATAAATGGACAAAGAGACAGTCTATATGTATTTAGTAATACATAGATGCATCAGACTGCAGACTTCAAGAATAATATTTGTGTGGTTAAATAAGCCAAAGATGAAAAATATACTGTTATAAATTTTATAACATAGTTGATGAAGAAATTGTGCTTCATATTCTCCCACTCTCCCATACAACCAACGTAAATATGCCCCTTTTTTGGACTGTCTTAAAGTGATCTGTTCTTGTTTCTTTTCCCTTTTTAGGGTGCCAGTGCTTACATTCTAAATTACTTCCTATACATCTTATGGGCATTGTTGTTTGTTTTCCTGGCTGTCTCCCTTGTGAGGGTGTTTGCTCCATATGCCTGTGGATCTGGAATTCCAGAGGTAATGTCTCCTAACTCGATTGGTATAACTTTGGCATTGGGAGTGAGAGGGGAGGGAATAATTTTCTACAATGCAAATTTCAGGCAAACTCATTCTGCAGTCCTTGCTAATGGAGATGAAAGTAGGAAAAGGAAAGGAAATTGTTGACTTTAAAGCTGGTCACTTTATTTATTTTTATTTTTATTTATTTACTAACCATTCCCAGCCACGCGTTGGTGTGGCCCAGTCTGGTTAAATGGCCAACCGGTTAAATGGCCAATCAATCTGTGTAGATCTACACCTGCACACACAAACACTACACACAACCACCGTATAACCCCCAACCTACCTACCTACTGTATTTCTCCCTCTCCCTCTCTATTCCTCTACCTACCTACCGACCTACCTACCTACTGTATTTCTCCCTCTCCCTCTCTATCCCTCTCCCTACCTACCAACCTACCTACCTACTGTATTTCTCCCTCTCTATCCCTCTACCTACCTACCTACCTACCGACCTACCTACCTACTGTATTTCTCCCTCTCCCTCTCTATCCCTCTCCCTCCCTCCCGCCCTACCTACCTATCTACCTACTGTATTTCTCCCTCTCCCTCTCTATCCCTCTCCCTACCTACCAACCTACCTACCTACTGTATTTCTCCCTCTCTATCCCTCTACCTACCTACCTACCTACCGACCTACCTACCTACTGTATTTCTCCCTCTCCCTCTCTATCCCTCTCCCTACCTACCGACCTACCTACCTATCTACCTACTGTATTTCTCCCTCTCCCTCTCTATTCCTCTACCTACCTACCAACCTACCTACCTACTGTATTTCTCCCTCTCTATCCCTCTACCTACCTACCTACCTACCGACCTACCTACCTACTGTATTTCTCCCTCTCCCTCTCTATCCCTCTCCCTCCCTCCCTCCCTCCCTCCCTACCTACCTACCTACTGCATTTCTCCCTCCCTCTCTCTATCCCTATAGCTGCCTACCTACCTACTACTGTATCTTATGGACAGAGTATTTTATGTCATAAAGGATGACATAATACCTTTGGCCCACTGCTCTCTCTGTATCCTTTTTTACAATTTTTTACATTTCCGTTGTGTGTACCTGACACAGGTGTGACATCTACACAATCTATAAATATAATTGGTGCCATATTTGAAAGGAACGTTGTGTGAAAATTTGGAAGCAATCAACGCAGTACTTTCGGAGATTAGCCGTTTTGAACAAACTCTTGTTACATTTTTATTTATATAGATTTGTCAGGCAAGTATAAGATAACAGATATAAGTATAGACATGATTATGAATACATGAAATGGATATGAAGAAATGGGGACATTAGGACAGGGACGGTAGGCACTTTGATGCAGACCTCTTAGGAATGGGGTGAGATCAATAGTAGACAGTTTAAGGCAGTGTTTCTCAACCTTGGCGAGTTTAAGACGAGTGGACTTCAACTCCCAGAATTCCCCAGCCAGCCAATTCTGAGAGTTGAAGTCCACTCGTCTTAAACTCGCCAAGGTTGAGAAACACTGGTTTAAGGTAATAGTTGTGCTAGTGCATTCCAGGCATTGACCACTCTGTTGCTGAAGTCGTATTTCCTGCAATTGAGTTTGGAGCGGTTTACCTTAAGTGTGTATCTATTGTGTGTTCGTGTATTCTTGTGGTTGAATCTGAAGTAGTCATTGACAGGTAGGACATTGTAGCAGATAATTTTATGTACTACGCTTAGGTCAGACTGAAGGCGGCATAGTTCTAAGTTGTCTAAGTCCAAACTTTTAAGCCTGGTGGCATAAGGTATTCTGTTGCAAGCAGAAGAGTGGAGGACCTTTCTCGTGAAATATCTTTGGACTTGTTCATTTGCATTAATGTTAGATACGCATTGCGGGTTCCAGACATATGAGCTGTATTCGAGAATTGGTCTAGCAAATGTTTTGTATGTTTGGTTTGTGGTTTTCAGCATGGAATATTCACCTATCTTGAAAAAACAAAATAATTGCTGACTTGCCTAGACTTCCTAGTAGTGTCACAAAAATCTGATCGAAATTTGTTCTTCTTTCCCTTCCAGATAAAGACCATCTTAAGTGGTTTCATTATTCGGGGATACCTAGGGAAATGGACGCTCTTAATCAAAACTGTAACTTTAGTTCTGGTGGTATCCTCAGGACTCAGTCTTGGCAAAGAAGGGCCCCTTGTGCATGTAGCCTGCTGCTGTGGCAACTGCTTTAGCAGCCTTTTCTCCAAATATAGCAAGAATGAAGGAAAAAGGAGAGAGGTACTGATAGTTTCACCATTTCTTTCATTCACCTAATATTCTGTGAATATTTTCCACAGACTACTAACATGTGGATTGATGTTTCCCTGTTAGGTGCTGTCAGCTGCAGCTGCTGCTGGTGTCTCTGTTGCCTTTGGTGCACCCATTGGGGGGGTCCTTTTCAGTTTAGAAGAGGTAAGAAGTATTTTTAATGTCATAAGCTGAGCAAATGCTTTTGTATGGCATGTTTTATTGTCAGCTGTTCCTGCATTGTTTTGCTTTAGACCAGGGGTCCCCAACCTTTGCAACTTTAAGTCTGAAGGACTTCAGCTCCCAGAATTCTCCAGCCAGCTTTGCTGAGCTGAAGTCCTTCAGACTTAAAGTTGCAAAGGTTGGGGACCCCTGCTTTAGACAGTGGGTGGCAGTCAGCTCAAGGGACAGAAATCATTACAGGAAGAATGGAGATAGGTAGACATCTCTGAGCTGCTGCCTAGAAGCTGGAATTCAATATAATGCAAACACAAGCAATAGAACATAACTCAGCCAGTGTCTTAAACTTCAAAAGCACTCATTTTAATAAACTCAGAGAGACCTTACTATGGATGAAAATTCTGAAGGGGAAAACAACTCAAGAAGTGTGGGAAACTAAAAAATACGATCATAAAAGTCTAGTCCAACATAATACCACTGAAAGAAAAACTAGACATCCAAAAGGAAACCAGCATGGTTGCACAAAGATCTCTCTGAAAAACAAAAAGTGCAAATACAAAAAAAATAATGGAAAGAAGGACACATAACTAATGCTGATTGTCAGCAAATAGTCCAAATCTGCAAAGATGAAGTCAGGAAAGCAAAGGCTCAGAACGAACAAAGACTTTCAACAGAAATCAAAAATAATTTTAAAAAAAGTTTCTTTCAACATATAAATAACAAGAAAAAAGTCAAGGAAACAGTAGATCCACTTAGGAGAGAAGATGGCAAGGCCTGGAGACAAAAACATATGAAGAATGGTTGCAGGAATCGGGTATGGCCAGTCTAGAGAAAAGAAGGACTGGGGGGAACATGATAGCAGTATTCTAGTATTTGACAGGCTGTCACAAAAAAAAAATTATTTTCCAAAGCACCAGAGGGCAGGGCAAGAAACAATGGATGGAAACTAATCAAGGAGAGAAGCAACCTGGAATTAAGGAGAAACTTCCTAACAGTGAGGACAATTAACCAGTGGGACAGCTTCATCATTGGGTCTTTTTAAGAAGAGAAGGGACAACCACTTGTCTGAAATGATATAGGGTCTCCTGCTTGAGCCACTTGATCCTGATTGATTAAAATATTTTGATATTGCTGGTCTTATGCTTGCAAGGCCTTACATCAGTTGAAAACATCCCTAAAAGTAAGATTATCCAGAAACAGATTTTTTTGTTTTATCTTCAATTTTATTTTAGCGTCCACAATGGGTCCAGCAACTTAGTTATTAAGTGAAGCAGTCACTAAGTGAATTGTTCTTACTGTATGTTCTTACTTCAGTTTTCCTTTCACCTGTGAAAATCATAAATGCTTTTTCATTACCATTGTGTTTGTGAACTGTTGCTATAAAAGGAAGTAGCTAAATGACAACTATTTTATTCCTCAATTGTAATACTTAGTATTTCTCTGAGCCCCTTGTTGGCAAGAAGATATACTATTAATCCAGAAGCTTCCTTGCTGTTGTCTGGCCTGAAGGATTAAGTCATTTACATGGGTATATAAAGAACAAACTGAAATGCCTTAAGATGCATGGAAAACATCCAGTCTTGGTATTGTAGAAACCAGTAGCATAGCAACAATGTTGTTAAGAAAGAATAACTTATCACACATACATCCTTTTTAGAAGATAGTACCATACTATAAATTGGTGGGGAGGGTAGGAGCTACTGTACTGCTAGGTAAAAGTGGCTTAACAATAGATAGTTAGAATCTTGAAAAGGCAACAATTTGTCAATATGCCTCATTTAATATTCAGTTATTTTATTAAACATGATGCAAATGCACTTCTCCATATTTGATTCTTTAAAACAGAGGTTCCCAAACTTGGCAACTTTAAGACTTGTGGACTTCAACTCCCAGAATTGCTGGCTGCAGAATTCTGGGAGTTGAAGTCCACAAGTCTTAAAGTTGCCAAGTTTGGGAACCTCTGCGCAAGTGAGAAGGCAATTCTCTTTTGCAATCCATGAACCATATGCTAACATTACCTTCCTATGAAAAGGGCATATCAATTTCACAGTTGTATCAAACCAATTTTTATGTGGCTACTAGTAAAAGTTTTTTTTTTACAGGGGTGCATTTTGACCCTACTGCTTTTCAACTTCTCTATAAACGACATGGTAAAATAGCTAAACAAACCAAATTACCAGCCTCCCCAAAATAAGGCATCGAAGTATCGCCCTGCTGCTCTATGCAGATGACACTGTGATCCTCTGCAGGACACCAGCGGGCCTTTAAAAAGCACGGCTTTTAATTGTATATTTACTGAGCATTTTCATTTGTTCTGGTGTCTGGTCTAAGACTGTAATACATCGATTGAATTGAAGGTGGCTACTAATAAAAACTGGGAGACATAAGCGATTATATAAAATTATATGATGAAATGTTAAGTATATGATGAAACTTCCCCCTATATTCTCTTTTTTTCACAAAATGGATATTATGAAACTGTAGAATTCTTTGGTACTTTAATAGCAGTGGTTATGGGATCCTAGTATCACCTGGAAATGTGAAAGTAGCTTATTTGTTTGTTTGTTTGTTTGTTTATTTATTTGTTTGTTTGTTTATTTATTTATTTATTTATTTATTTATTTATTTATTTATTTATTTATTTATTTATTTATTTATTTATTTATTTATTTATTTATTTATTTATTTATTTATTTATTTATTTATTTATTTATTTATTTATTTGCTAGCCGTTCCCGGCCACCCGTTGCTGTGGCCCAGTCTGGTTAAATGGCCAGGATACCTACCTACCTACCTACTGTATTTCTCCCTCTCTCTATCCCTCCACCTACCTACCTACTGTATTTCTCCCTCTCTCTATCCCACCCACCTACCTACCTACCTACTGTATTTCTCCCTCTGACTGGCCACGCATTGCTGTGGCCCAGTCTGGTTAAATGGCCAACTAATTTGTGTGTAGATCTACACCTGCACACACAAACACGTACACACAACCAACGTATAAGCCCCCAACCTACCTACTTACTGTATTTCTCCCTCCCTCCCTCCCTCACTCCCTCCCTCCCTCTCTCCCTCCACCTACCTACCTACCTACCTACTGTATTTCTCCCCCTCTTTCCCTCTACCTACCTATCTACCTACTACATTTCTCCCTCCCTCTCTCTATCCCTATAGCTGCCTACCTATCTACCTACTGTATTTCTCCTTGAATCTTATTGACAGAGTATTTTAGAGAGAGCACTGAGAGCACAGAGAGAGCACTGTGGCCCACTGCTCTCTCTGTATCCATCTACCTACCTTTTAAACAATTTTTTACATTTCTGTTGCGTGTACCTGGCACAGGTGTGACATCTAAACAATCTATATATATCATTGGTGCCATACTTGAAAGGAACGTTGTGTGAAAATTTGGAAGAGATCGGTGCAGTGCTTTCGGAGATTAGCTGTTTTGAACAAACTCATAGTTACATTTTTATTTATATAGATTTATTTATTTATTTATTTATTTATTTATTTATTTATTCTATCTCTGCAGTGTGCTTGTGTGATTCTAATAATATATTCAAAAATAATGTAATCTTTCATCACTTTTAACCTTCTACAATCCTATCCTTGGACTGCATCTTTATCAATGCACAATAATATATCACTTCCACAAGTATCTGCAAAGGAAACCCTTTGAAAGAATTGGCGATAATTATTGATGGATTCTATTTTATCCTAGGTGAGTTATTATTTTCCCTTGAAGACTCTCTGGAGATCTTTCTTTGCTGCACTTGTTGCAGCCTTTACCCTGAGATCCATCAATCCATTTGGAAACAGCCGCCTGGTCCTCTTTTATGTGGAATATCACACCCCTTGGTACATGGCTGAACTTTTCCCCTTTATATTGCTTGGAGTTTTTGGAGGATTGTGGGGGACGCTTTTTATTCGATGCAACATTGCATGGTGCAGGAGGCGTAAAACTACCAGGCTTGGAAAGTATCCAGTCTTAGAGGTCATTGCAGTCACTGCCATAACTGCTATTATTGCCTATCCAAACCCTTACACACGAAGGAGCACCAGTGAGCTCATCTCTGAACTCTTCAATGACTGTGGCGCCTTGGAGTCATCGCAACTCTGTGACTACATAAACGATCCCAACATGACTAGACCTGTGGATGATATTCCCGACAGACCAGCTGGTACAGGAGTATACATGGCTATGTGGCAGCTAGCTCTGGCTCTGGTTTTTAAAATCATCATTACCATATTCACTTTTGGCATGAAGGTAAGTTGGAAAATCAAGCATAGTTTAAGAAATGTTGAAGATCTGATACACTGAAAAAAATATACCAATATAGCAATAGCACTTAGACTCATATACCTCTCCATAGTGCTTTACAACACTCTCTGGGTAGTTTACAATGTCAACATATTGTCCCAATAATTTTGGTCCTCATTTTACTGACCTCGGAAGGATGGAAGGTTTAGTCAACCACAATCAAACTCCTGACTGTGGGCAGAGCTCCTTCTTTTACTTATCCAAGTAAAACTAAGGGGAAGATTGCACTAAAAATAATATTTTACACCACATAAAATATTTATAGTTTCAGTTCAGCTTTTAAAGAATTCTTGAATATTTTGGTGTATTTATAGTACTTTTCAAATTTTGTACATTGCCATATATGATAAAATGTCCCTTCTTTGTTATGGCATTTCTCAAATTTTTTGTATAGTTTGTCTATTTTGGTAATAATTGAAAGAGTTATATACTATTTATAAAACATTTTGTAACAATTTTTCCTTAAATTATAATTTGAAGTATTTATCATTTTTCCCATTGTTGTACTGTAATTATTTATATGAAGTTTTGAATCCACTATATCTTCTTTAATTTATTCCATTTACAGGCATACATACATACATACATACACACACACATACATATAATGTGTGTGTATACTATATAATATATAATATTTTATATGTGTTTGTGCATATATATATGTGTGTGTGTGTGTGTGTGTGTGTTAGTTTTATGAGCTGATCAATAAATTAAATTAGAAGAGACCAGGATAGATCTATTTCTCAGTCTCTTCTAATTTAATTTATTGATCAGCTCATAAAACTAACACACATATCTAAAATATTATACAACGTAATTCTTGGCTTGCTGTTTGGATGGTCTCTAGCGATGAGCCGATGGGCAGTAAGGGAAACAGTATGTCTCCTCCCTTTAATTGGGGCCTAATAATAACAGGTTGTTGTGAAACAATTACCTATATATATATATACACACACACACATACATATATACATATATATGTACACACACACATAAATAAATGATCTTGCTTATTGTACAAATGTTTTAAATTATGTACCTTTCTTAAAATTGTTCCTACATGAACATAAATTCCTATCTTCATTGAACAGTTCTTGCTGTCACTTTGGTCTGCTGAGCAAACATTAAATGACAGGTTAATCAGCATTTTATTTTATGCTACATGATGCCTTCAGAGTCCATGTTTAGCAGAATTTGATATCGTACATACAGTATTGTTGACAGTACATTGAATATATTAGTCATTGCTTTTTAATATGATTTATTACTACTTATTTTTAGGGCTTTTTATTTTTGCCATTATTTTATTTTCAAAAAACGTTGTCATCCAATGTCATCCAAAGTTCCATAAATTTGTAGGGCAAGCATTAGAAAGGTTTAAAGAACAGTGTAGATATTATCAGATTATTTGAAATGCTGGATCATTTGCTAGTTCTGAGCAGTTTAAATAGGTTGTTACTGAGGCTGAGTATTTGATGCTAAATTCATCTGCAATCACCCTGGCATCCACAATCATCCAATGTTCATCAAAATGACAAAGAGTGAATTGTGATGTATGAAGAAGCAGCACCTTGATGATGTCAAGTACATGACTGATAGTATGAATTATGGAATGCAGTTAAGATAAAAAAATCAGAGAATTATTGGAGATTTCAAATAATTTCTGACTAATGACTTCCCACATCGATGGCAAAACGTTAGTAACCCCTGCTTGCTCACTTTTAATAGCAAGTGAGGAAGAAAAATAATGTCTGCAGGGCCATTAGAACTTGCTTGGCATTGAGTCTAAGAAAATATGGTGCCAAAACAATTTGGTATTTATTTCTTTACCAATACCACTGATGGGGAGAATCATAGCGGTAATTAAAACTCTATTTTTTCATGCTATGATTCCTTCATATATTGTCTCCTCTGCGCTTGCTTTGATTAATTGTTGCAAAAGACAGAATTGATAACAATCTTGGAAAACTCCTGACTGTGGGCAGAGCTCCTTCTTTTACTTATCCAAGTAAATCTAAGGGGAAGATTGCACTAAAAATAATATTTTATACCACATAAAATATTTATAGTTTCAGTTCAGCTTTTAAAGAATTATTGAATATTTTGGTGTATTTATAGTACTTTTCAAATTTTGTACATCGCCATATATGATAAAATGTCCCTTCTTTGTTATGGCATTTCTCAAATTTTTTGTATAGTTTGTCTATTTTGGTAATAATTGAAAGAATTATGTACTATTTATAAAACATTTTGTAGCAATTTTTCCTTAAATTATAATTTGAAGTATTTATCATTTTTCCCATTGTTGTACTGTAATTATTTATATGAAGTTTTGAATTCACTGTATCTTCTTTAATTTATTCCATTTACAGGCATACATACATACACACACACACACACACACACACACATAATGTGTGTTTGTATACAGTATATAATATATAATATTTTATCTGCGCTTGCTTTGATTAATTGTTGCAAAAGACAGAATTGATAACAATCTTGGAAAACAGCCAAGGGGTTAAGAAATGCAAGATGATAAGTCTCTGCAGTGAACAAAAATAATGGAGTTCTCTGAAATAATAAGAAACAAGAACATTTAGTAGGAAGACTTCAGTTGCCACTGAAGTAATTTATTAAATTTAAGAAATGTAATATATTTATATTTAAAGTAAACTTTGAAATAATCTTTATCATATGTACTACAGGTAGTTCTCGACTTATGATCACAATTGAGCCCAAAATGTATGTTGTTACATGAGACATTTTTTGACATTGTATCATTTTATTACCTTTTTTGCCACAGTTGTTAAGTGAATCATTATAGCTGTTAAGTTAGTAACACAGTTATTAAGTGAACCTAGTTTACCCATTGACTTTGCTCATCAGAAGGTCACAAAAGAGGATGACCCCAGGACACTGCAGCCATCCTAAATATGGACCAGTTGCCAAGCATCTGAATTTTGTTCCTTTGACTATGGGGATGCTGCAGTAGTCATAAGTCACTTTTTTCAGTGTAACTTTGATCAGTCACTAAAAGAACTGCTGTAAGTCAAGGACTATTTGAATTAAGTTGTGCGTGTGATAATTTGATTTTAACTTCACTTTATGTTATTTGAGATTCCTTCAGGTCTCTTTATACCCAGCATGGCTGTAGGAGCAATAGCTGGTAGAATTGTTGGAATTGGTGTGGAACAGTTGGCCTACCATCATCACGACTGGATCATCTTCAAAAACTGGTGTAGACCAGGAGCTGATTGTGTTACTCCAGGACTCTATGCAATGGTGGGAGCTGCTGCGTGCTTAGGTATCATGTATTATTCTTTTGTTTGAATTGCTGTTCTGTATGATATGGTATGGTATCTGTTTACACCCCTAAATTTTACAGTTTACTTACTACCGGTTCACTTGTGCATGCACACAACTGACCCGGTAGTAAAAAAAATGGAAACCACCACTATATTTTACCTAAAGATTCCTTGGAATTAAGGCACCATATCCATTTGGGAACAAAGAAAACTAAAGCTGCATACTAATTCAATGAAGGATGCCTCTGGATTCCATACAGAACAACTGCAGAGTTGCCTTTGTGTTTTGGTTTATGGAAAAATGTTAACATTTTATAGTTGATTCCATTTCTTTCTCTTGACAGGTGGAGTTACCAGAATGACAGTATCGCTTGTTGTGATCATGTTTGAATTAACAGGAGGACTAGAGTATATTGTGCCTCTTATGGCTGCAGCTGTTACTAGCAAGTGGGTTGCTGATGCTTTTGGCAAAGAAGGGATCTACGAGGCGCATATCCATTTGAATGGCTATCCATTTCTGGATGTAAAGGATGAATTTACCCACAGAACACTGGCTACTGATGTTATGAGGCCCAGGCGTGGAGAACCTCCTCTTTCTGTCTTGACCCAAGACAGCATGACTGTGGAAGATGTGGAGACATTAATCAAGGAAACAGACTACAATGGCTTTCCAGTGGTGGTTTCTAAAGAGCGTCTTATTGGCTTTGCACAGAGACGGGACTTGATTCTTGCAATAAGTGAGTTGCATCTGTTTCACATAGAGGTGATTAGTTTTATGGGTGGCCTAGAAGAAAGTTAGGTAAAAAAAATTAATTGTGTGCAATAGTATTCTAAACTTAAAGGATCCCAATGCCATGTCCTCTCACATCTATGCATTTAATTTTCCATTTCCAAATTAGTCTTTAGAAAATTTTGATTCTTTTAAGAATAGCAGAAGGCTTCTTTCTTGTTACTTTTTGTAACAAAAGAAGTGTTGCAATATATATTAACAATTATACTCATAAATAGATCGAATTCTGTCTTCTTTTTCTTATTATTTTCAAAGTTAAAGCAGAACTAAAGTAAATTTATGCATTTTGTAATTACAAAATTAAGCAGGTTTACCATAAGAAGACAGGGGGAAAGCCAATAATTTATATGAAATGTAATAAATTACATGTAGTCTTGAAAGCTGATTGGAGGATGATGCAGCTTGGGATTTGAAAATTTTCATTTCATGGCTGTTAAAAGATGTGTTTAAGTGAGGCATAATACAGTACAATGCCAATGTGTTAGAAACTGACATGGTTCTGTTGTTGGAAGTTAAGAGTTGGTTTCAGCTCCATGACTGATGGAAAATAATTCAAAGGGAGAGAGAGAGAGAAACTTGCACTGAAAATCTCTTCTGAAAATTAGCATCAAGCAAGAGGAAATATTATTAGTGTTAGTTAACCTTTGTTTTTGAACATATTTTTAGAAAGCTTATTATTGTTCTGGAGGTTTTAGCACTTCTATACGCTGAAAAATCAAAGAAAAGGAAAGGGAAATGGATGTATTATTCAGCAGTAATTGTGCCGTGATATTACTGTACACATTAAAGAGAAAGGGGTAATAATAATAATAATAATAATAATAATAATAATAATAATAATAATAATAATAATAATAATAATAATAATATGCTTCAATTAGCTGAAAGATATATATACTGAGCTTAATGAAGAGTGTAATTTAAAAGTCAAATGGGCACTTTCCTAAAATAAAGTTTAAGCTGATTAAGTTTACCCATTGGCAACCGCTTCAAGAATTTGACATTTAATTCTATTCAATAATCACAGTGCTAAGACAACAACAAACCACAGTATGGTTTCATGTTATATATGCTACTGTTAGACTTCATAATCCTTTGCCATAATCCTTCCTAACTCAGATTCCCTTCTATGTTCAAACTATGTTTGTTGTTTTATCCAAAAGCTATCAACAATATTTTGCTCTTTCACAAGACTTTGTTCCTTTATTTAATCTACTGGATTGTGCAGTAGATACAAGTATGACTTTTAAAAGATTTGTCTGTGTCTGGAAAGCAATCATTTGTGAATCAACAGTTGATGTGTGAAAGAAGGATTGTGAGACTCCAGTTTAAGTCTCTTCAGTGCCCCTACAAGATACCATTTTGCACTCCTTTCCCAGAAGATAAGATAAAATAACCCTAGACAGGGTTAAAGATAAAAGCTGGTGTGCATGGGCTTTACATTTTTCAGTTAAAATGATTAGAGGTATTCTCCAAGTCCTTTCTACTGAACAGCGTCATCTGGTGACACCTAGCAGGTGAACCTTCCCTCCTGTACTGGAGGATCCCTAGTCACTTAGGTTCAGGAAGGTTGGGTAAACCTGGCTCTTGTGCCAATCACTGGGCCAAGATGAAAGTTGAACACAGTACATGTGAATTTGGGCTAGGAGTATTTTGGTGCCTTGGTTCTTTGTCCTTTGTTCAGCTTGTGCTTTCTGTTGTTGTGAGCTTCAGGACTGAATTGGAGCAGCCATGTAAATCTTTTAAATAAATGAATACCTTTTTATTTATTGAGTTGAAGAAGCCTTTGAGGAGCCTCTTGAATCTGCTGTCATATTGAGTGTAGCAGAAAAGTCCTATTAAATGATAATGTCCCATGGAAACTACAACACTGCAGTGATCCAATTTCAAAGGGTTAGGATTCTTCAGAATTTCATTTGACACTTTAAACAGAATGCACTGCTCTTGGGCTTGTGCAACAGCTATAGAGGCAACTGCAGAAGCCCAGGAGAAGTTAGAGATTCTTGAACAAGTTTTTCACATCTTATAGGTGAATATCTTGCTTGCTCTGAAATATTTTCTCTCTGTAGCTTTAAGGTAAGTAGCTTGGTTTGTGACCAGTGAAAGCAAAAATATAGCAATCTACTTCATTTCTTCTCCTTTGCTCCCATCAAAGGGATTTGAATCAGTTAATTTGAATAACAGGAACTGTGATGTTTGCCTCTCTTTTTTTGAGCCTGTGTAGTTGTATGAATGCATGCAGATGGATTTCTATAGGCCTGATCTCAGGCCTCAGATATGAAAAGGTGCTGATCATATAGAACAGTGATGGCGAACCTATGGCACGGGTGCCACAAGTGGCACACGAAACCATTTCTTAGGGCACGCAAGGCATTGCCCTGTCAGCTCCAGCATGCATGTGTGCGCTGGCCAGATGATTTAGGCCTTCTTTTGAGGCTGTTTTTTGCCCTCTGGAGGCTTCAGGGAAGCTCCTGAAGCCTCTGCAGGTGGTGGGGGAGACTGTTTTCACCCTCCCCAGGCTCCTAGAAAGCCTCTGGAGCCTGGGGAGGGCGAAAAAAGCACGTCAAAAGCAGGGGGCCGTGCACATAGCATTATGGGTGTGGCACGTCCATGCACGACTCCCCTGCGCTCCCCCCCGCTTTTGGCACACGAGCCAAAAAAGGTTAGCCATCACTGATATAGAACAATGTGGTATTCTAGAGAAATCGTTCCACATTAACATTATCCCTAAAAAGGGAGCTTGGATAAATCTGGCATCAGCATTAGTGTGCTGGCACTGGTAAGCAGATGTACTTAATAATCATTCTGATTTCACAAGAACCATTAAAGGATCAGTAACTATTTCTTTCCTGAGATGGATGTGCAATAGTCCTTATTTGTCTGATTTTTTTCATACAGAAAATGCAAGGCAGCGCCAGGATGGCGTAGTAAGCAATTCAATTGTATACTTTAGTGAAGATCCTCCAGAGGTCCCTGCCAATAGCCCTCATATGCTGAAGCTGCGGTGTATTTTGAATCTGAGCCCCTTCACTGTCACGGACCACACACCAATGGAAACAGTGGTAGACATTTTCCGAAAACTTGGCCTCAGGCAGTGTCTTGTTACACGCAGTGGGTAAGTATAGAAACTATTTTTTTAAAAAAATGGTATTTCTGTTGAAGGAGGGGCTTATTTTCTGGAAGAAATAATTCCAATCCTCTCCAGATACATGTAATGTTAGACCTGGAAAACAAGTTGGTTGGATTACAAGGGATTCTAGTTTGAGTTTATAAAAAAATAGCAACGCAACTTTTGAAAAATAAGTTAAAACTAAACTGAAATAAAAGAAGGGTACATTTGAAGCACCTTGATAGTTTTTCAATAACAATATTAAAACAAGAATTTAAAGAAAAGATGAAATAAAATAATTTCAAAATTTGTAGCTATTAATGCTTTTTATAATTCATGTAGCTAGCAAAGACTTACTCTCTAGCTCAGAGCAATATACTGTATCTTATTTTTGCTCTTTTTGACTTAGAGCAGCATTTATAATACATGTATGTAATTAAGCTTCATATTTAGGTCAAGCTACTGCTAAATATGTATTCTTTTTAATCTATGAAAAAAAACCTTATATATTGCTGCTAGGGAGAAATGCCAGCTGAATGTAAATGTTAGCCAAAGTTTTGCTAACATTTTAGCTTTTATCGAGACTAAATGTGCCTCAAACACTTATGGAAATCCCTGCATGAATGACACATTAAAGGAATTAACTAATGGAAGTTTATTTTTTTACAAACTGAAAGTGCATAGGATTTATAAGCCTATAAGAAGGTAAGGAATGAAAAATATAAGAGGCAGAAGCTAAATTGAATGAAACAAAACCTTGAATATAGAATATGTCCCTCAAAAGCTCAAATATTCTGGAGCCATGAGAGAAAGCAAGTTGCAGTGCTGGAAGATATAAAGAACATTTGCAAGGCTAGAGGAATATTTCGTGCTTTTCCAACTTCCTCATTGGCTGAAAGTAGACAGATTCTGTTTTTGATAAGCAACGTTCATACACTAATACTTACAAGGAGCAAAAGTCAGGGACCTGTCCAGTGGTGGGTTCTGGATCCCATTCCAATCAGTATGGTCGGAATGGGCCCGGTGTTGCCCACATGGACATGCACTGTGCGCATGTGTTGTTCCTACCAGCGACGCTTCCGCAAGCCTCCGCAACACTCCAGCTGCTCGGCGGAGCATCACGCAGGTGCTGTACACGCCATGCATGTGTGCTGAAGCGTGGAAGCCTTAAAAGACAGGTAAGGAGCTCGGGCAAGCAGGTGGGCCCTCCGGAACACCATACCGGAGAGGTATCTGGTGCTCCGGGGAGGCTCCAGTATGCCCGTACCGGGGCCTACCGCCTGCAACCCACCAGTGAACCTGTCCCACTGATATTTTCCATATCAGTACAATTCAATTTCACTTAAATTAATGACAATGTATTGCCTTATACTATTATCCCCAATTCTGGTCTGAGCCTGGTGCTGAGGCCGATGAAGAATGCCAGACCCAAAATGCAAGTTTTGTTTCCTTTTATTGAAGTGCTCCAAGAAAAGGAGTCCGGGCCAAAATGCCAAGGAACCTCAAACCATGGAATTAAAAAAGCATTATATATTTTCATTAAAGCAGAAAGTGGGATAAGATAGTATATATAAGAAATAACATCTAATAAACATTTTTAATAATGATCTAACAATTATTCTATTGATCTCTAGCCATCCTTATTCCCAAGCTTTGGCTAATGAATGTTCCAGGAGTTATCTAATATACATTCTATTTGCTCCAGGCCATCCCTTTTCCTAACTTCTAGCTGAGGTCTGCAAGATGCCTAACTCTTTGTTACTTTTATCAGCTTTCTAACCACCCAGATTTGTTACAAGCTTCACAGGAGCATATTACCTGTGAATAAGCATTCTTTGTTCTTGCCAGACAGACTCCACAATTACAGGCTTCCTGGTCTCTTTTCAAGTGTATGCCATAACCTTGCTTTATTTTAGCAAACAGCCCATCACTACTCTGATAATATGAAAACTGTCAGAGAGGGAGTATTCATAAGTATAATTTAATTCAACTTAAATTAATGAAAAAATGCCACAAACAGAGCAGTATCCAAGTGTAGAGAAGACAGGAAGGCTACTGCTAGTCCTTGACTTACAACAGTTCACTTAGTGACTTATGATCATTTTTCACATTTAGGACCGCTGCAGAATCCCCATGGTCATGTGATTTACATTCAGATGCTTGGCAACTGGTTTGTATTTATGATGGTTGCAGCGCCCCAGGGTCACGTGATCATTTTTTGCACTCTTCTGACAAGCAAAATCAATGGGGAAATTCATCTAGATTCATTTAACAACTGTGTTACAAATTTAACAATTGCAGTGATTCACTTAACAAATGTGATTCACTTAGCAACATACATTTTGGGCTCAATTGTGGTCATAAGCTGAGGAATACCTGTATTTATTTGCACAACTAGCTTGATGGGAAAAATTGAGCCATTTGGATCCAACAAAAGTCAATTTGTTGGTCAAACAAACTTCATTGTTTTTGCCCAATGCTAATCTCAGTGGGATTCAATTCTGGTAAAATCACAAAAGCACAAGAGTTTACTAATTATGTCATTTTGATAAACTCTTTGCATACTAGGCAGTTTTTTTTTTTTTAACAGGTAAAATATTGGTAAAAAGAAACTATGGTTTTAGATCAGTAAGAATTAGATGCAACTTATTTTTTTAAAAACATTGGATATAAAGAATCCTGGGTTTTGAAGATAAAAACTCAGTAAAATCTGATTTTGTGAAAATAATATCAGATTATGGTTAAACGTCATGGTAAAAAGAGGCTTATAATAAATATTTTAAGATACACTATTTAAAGTATTCTTTAGTTTCTGAAACTTTTTACTTCAAGATATTATATAACTATAAAGGCATATATTTAATAAAAATAAATGACCGGAGTCCAAAATAATGAAATACTCTTCATCAGACAGATTTTTAAAGGAACCCTAATGTTTCATAACTGCACTAAAATAATTGTAAATAGAAATATTTCTTTGAAATGATTCACATATCTTGCAGTATTTAGTACTAGGTAAAGGACATAGTGTGATATTTTTAAAATAGAAAAATTATCCAGACATTGCATATCTTTGGGACTGTGATAATAGCATATCTCTCCTCTTTTTCTGTTTTTCCAATCCTTTGAGAAATGAAAAGGAATGAAAAATTGCCTTCACACCTAATTATTTAAGTGTGTATAGCAGGGGTCTCCAACCTTTGCAACTTTAAGTCTGAAGGACTTCAGCTCCCAGAATTCTCCAGCCAGCAAAGCTGGCTGGAGAATTCTGGGAGCTGAAGTCCTTCAGACTTAAAGTTGCAAAGGTTGGAGACCCCTGGTGTATAGTGTTTAAAATAGAATGTTTAAAACAGTAGGGTCAATTATTTGAGGCACTGGAGTGTTATAATTAGCATTGATTATTCAAAGGGTTTTGTTATCAGGGTAAATTAGTAAGTTTGTATTACATACAGTTAATATTAGCTTGACTATTACCATATTTTTCGGAATATAAGACACTCCGAAGTATAAGACTCACCTAGCTTTTGGGGAGGAAAACAAAGGGGGGAAAACTGCCTCTGCCTTCCAGCAATTTGCCTCCTTGCAGCAAACAGCAAACAGTACAGATGGTATACCCTATGGTGTTACATTTCAGACTATACTTGTACAGATGCTGTTAAAATTGATGTGGCTTTCTGAAAATATATGCTATTCTCTGCTACTTAAAAGAAGATACAATAGCACTGAGCCTCTTCAGCTCAAGCATTTATTTTAAAAAGTTTTTTCATTTTATTAAGTTTTGCCTAGAACAATAATAAAGCAGTCTTTAAAAAATAAATATAATAATTTGAACACTCTATGGCAGGGGTCCCCAACCTTTTTGGCACCAGGGACCGGTTTCATGTTAAAAAAATTCCGTGGACCGGTGGCCATGGCTCGGCCGGCATAGAGGGGAACCGGGGGGGAAGGGGAACAGGTGCCGCATGCGCATGCGGGGGGGGGGGTGAGTCGGCTCACGCCCCTCTCAGGCCCCCAACGGCGTGAGCGGCCGCGCCTGCAATCTCCCGCCCCTGGCGCATGCTCTGCCCAGGGGGCTGCTCCCTCCTCCTCCTCTCCGGCCCTTTCTAAGAGTTGTGCCACTCACTGCAGCCCAGTTCCTATCAAGCCACGGACCAGCACTGGTTCACGGCCTGGGGGTTGGGGACCCCTGCTCTATGGCATTTCTAGTTATTGACTTACCTTCTTGCAGCAAACAGCAAACAGTCTGTTTCAGTTTAGCCTGATTAGCACAAGAAAAAAAAATCTGCCTCCCAGCAATTTGCCTTCTTGCAGCAAACAGCCCATTTCACTTTTAGTTTAAGCATGGGCTGCCTGATGATTAGCTGTTTCATGCTGCAGGGATTGCCATAGCCTATTGCCACCTCTGCAAGCCCCATTTTCCCCATTTGCTGCAAGGAGGTAAATTGCTGGGAGGCAGACGCCAATGGGGGGTGGCCAGTGGGTGGGCGGGGCTACATTTGGTGTATAAGACACACCCAAATTTTCACCCTCTTTTAGGGAGGGGAGTGTATCTTCTACTCCAAAAAATATGGTAATTTTATTTATATTTTTTTACCATTGTTTTTCAATTTTCTTAATAGTTATAGCAACCCTCTTCCAAAATAATTAATAAAACCCATGATAGATGGGATGAACAGATATTTGAGAGCTTCCACCCTTTTGCATAGTAGCATGCCTGCAAGAGAAGGGGGAGAGCATATAAATTCCGTGATTTTGCAGGAAGCTTTCTTTAAATGTGATGCATTGGCATTCAGGTCATAGTTCAGGAGCCCCTGCAAGGTTTTTGCAATACTTTGATGTCTCGGTCTCTTTATGCCCTGCACTGAGTTTCTTCTGCTTTGGCCTGGAGGATCCCAACCGTTTCTGCAAATGTTTTCAGAGCGATAATGTCAAGTTGGACAAGTCTGAGCCTGCTCAAGAAACAGTCTTAACTAAGTGCATTGAGGAATGCAGCTGGATAAAATATGGCATCTTTATCCTTTTGCCAAAGGCTGAGAAAAATATAATGAAAACTCTATTCATAAAAGCAATGCATTGTGATGAATTTCTTTCAGTTTGTAAATGTAAATCATTCTTTAAAAAAATCCCACACCATTTCTTGGGTGTCTTTTTGAAACTGATTTTTTTTGTGTTTAAGTTTTGCCTGCAGCAGAATTTGAAAAATGAACAAGACAGGTTAATGATGAATCACAATGTTGTTTCTTTCTTTCCCTTCTTCTCTAGGAGGCTCCTGGGCATTATAACCAAAAAGGACGTGTTAAGGCACATGGCCCAGATGGCAAATCAAGATCCTGAATCCATCATGTTTAATTAGGCTCTTCCGAACAGAGAGGCCCAAATCTTGAAGAAAAGATTCCTACTGAACTGATTGAAAGGAGTTTGAATACGCTCTTCATTTTTTGTTAAAATAAAATTTAAATTAATAGAACTTTGTTAAAGGTAAAACCCAGGGAAAATTATAGCAAACTGAACATTTGAGTTATGTTGGAAAAGTATTGGAAAAATTCAGCTATGGGCTATTTTTCCTGGGAACCTGTTTCTCTTGTCATCAATACAGTCCTTATCATGGCACATTTTTTGCCTTGTCCTGCCTACCATATCTCATTAATATAAATGCATTTTCCTCATGATTTGATGAGGACAGAAAAATCATCTTTACAAAAATTTGGGAGCAGAGAGAAGCCATATCATCTTGATAAAAGATATTAAAAACAGCAAGCATAGGTATGCCTACAATATAATCAAGAATGCCAAATGTTTTCATTGCACATGCCCTATTTCATATTCCTTAAATTTCTATTTGGGTTCCCAAATTAGGTTATTTTCTAAAGTTGCATACTTTTGTGAAGAATGTTCTTGCTTTTACTATTTTTGAAGAAGTTCATAGATATCATAGAAGTAAAAGGTACTTCAGTTAACTTTTAGTGCTATTGTTTGGTCTGAGTTATTCTGTTCACTTGTGATAGGATGAAATAATCTGCAAATTCTTTCTTTTTTTAATGATGAAATTTTCTTTTTATTGTGTTCCCGTACACGAGCATGATGTCAGGTAGAGCACATAAGGTTATATATTTTCCACGATAATTGACATTAAATTCTGGCCAGAAATTTTTGTTAAAAAGTATTTTAAACAATAAGCTTCAGTATTCCTAGACAAAGAAACTTCCAATTGTTGTTTTTTCCCTAGAGAAAAAACCCCCATATTAACACTCAGGTTTTTTTTTTTAATGTATTACATTCTTTGTGGAATTGTTGTATATTTATTTTAGGTCACAAATAGATTTTACAGTATGAAATATTTTATAAACCATCTTAGAATCAGTTTAACTAATTTTTAATATTTAAAAAAGTATAAATGAGTTTGAAATTTAGACATGAATATGATAAATAAAATATCTGCTATAGATAATCTTCATATTACATGTCTCAAGCATATGATTTTGGGGATGATCATTTATTACTGGTTCCTGGAGGAAAAATGGGAAGAAGTTTAGATGGGCTCTAGGAAACATCAAGATGGTTTCCCAGCTTGTAACCCCACTAACATTAGCACATATTCTGGTTTGTTGATAAATTTATTGACTGATGTATACATGAAACCTATGTCCTGTGTGAGCATGTTCGATATTTTGCCAAAAGATTACCCAATTGAAGAACCCATGGTTTTTAATGCCTGGGGAAAAAAAGATTAGGCATTAAGCTGCTTATGACAACATGGTATTGGTTTTAAGATTCACTAATATATCACTGTCTGGACACATGAAACAAAGTGTATTTAGCTGATTGTAACCCAATTTTAGAGACTGGAAATAACAATAATTCTAATAATTGCCAGGATTATTTTTCAGAATTGATAGAGGAGAATTACCTTTATAGAACACCAGACAATATCTATTATATTTCATTAAAATGTGGTTTTCTACTTCTTCAAGTGACAGAAAATAATAGAATAATAACATTAGGAAAATAATAAAATTTATCCAACTTTGCAAAAGTTATTAACCATCCCTACCTTTTAATACCCTGGGTCCTTTTGGAGAAGGGCGGGATATAAATTGAATAAAATTCAAATTAAAATTCAAATACAAAGAAATGGCTTTTCTGTGAGAAAGTGTGTGAATTTGAGTGTGTGCTTGGACACAAAATCTCACATTATGTGGGTCTGCATAACCAAGTCACAATGGAACCATTTTTAGAAACTGTTTTGAGTGGAAATATGGGAGATTGATCTGATAAATATTATATTTTGAAAGGTATTCAGGGGGAAGTTCAGTGCAATAATCGACATGGTTCTGATATACAAAAAGAGTACGATTGTTTTCAACATCCAAATAGATATGGAAAATATGTTCTATATTTTAGTTATATACATTCTTATGTTTAACTAATAGTCTATAACTTATGAGCAACCAATGGCTTTTTTTGTTTGATATATGCTGAAAAATTATCAAAAGCAGTTATCTTTATGCTTTATGTTATTTCTGAAGAAGAAAAGCCCAGCTTGATAAAATATATTCTAAATTCCAACCATGAATAATAGGTTTATTGTAATTTCTTATTTTTCATTTATATGTGTGGATTGAACTTGCATTTGTTCACTAAATGAATAAAAAAGTTTTGGTAATTGAACATCATCAAAAAACTGTCCTTCATGTAGCTCTATCCTGATTTAATATATATTAACTGTTGAAACTGCTCTTTTATTAAAATATAAATTTTAAAGTAGGTTAAACATTACAGTAAAATTGCAAATCCCACAATTTGTGTACTACATATCAAGATACAAACCAGGACAAACAAAAATACAAAGATCTATTGAGTTCCTCGTATTTGACAATTCAGTTATAATATCTAAATTTCATACTTGCTACCTTCCAGAGTGTATCTTAATGCAGAATTTGTGTTCTAGCTTATGAAAAAATAGACTTCTATTATTTGTGTCCAGTTGAGTGGCAGGAAGGTGAAAGTTCAAAACATTTGAATGCCATCAGATTGACAATGGCTGTTCTGTTACACTGTTGCACTGTTGTTACATATGTGGGGAAGGAGGAAAATTACATTTGGGATATGTGCTTAAACAGGAATAAATTCACTATTTTAAAATTGTATTAGGAAGCAGATTTCATTTTCTATCTTTGCATTAGCACACTTTCTGTGCAACTTCAGTCCCCATGCTCTCTACATGGGGCTCCCCTTGAGGTGCACCCGAAGGCTTCAGCTTGTCCAGAATGCAGCCGCGCGGGCAGTTATGGGAACCTCCAGGTTTTCCCATGTAACACCGCTCCTGCGCGAGCTGCATTGGCTGCCTGTCGTCTTTCGGGTGCGCTTCAAAGTGTTGGTTATCATCTTCAAAGTGCTCCATGGCACGGGACCTAGCTATCTGCGGGATCGCATCCTGCCCCATACATCCCTGCGGCAGATTCGCTCCCACAGAGAGGGACTTCTCCGGGTGCCGTCCACTAGGCTATGCCAGCGGGTGACCCCCAGGGGAAGGGCCTTCTCTGTGGTGGGCCCGACCCTCTGGAACGACCTTCCCCCCGAGATCAGAACAACCACGGACCTTCGCTCCTTCCGATAGAAACTAAAAACACACTTCTTCTGCTTGGCCGGCCTAGGGTAATTTAAATTGTTTTAAATTGTTCTAGGGGTTTTTAGGGATAGTTTTAGTTTTATAGGGGTAGGAGGAGAGCGGAGGGGTGAGGCAGGACCAGGTGTGACGAGGAGAGGCTGGGTGTGGTGAGGCACCCCTAGGCATGAGTAACATTGAGTTTGGCCATGACCACCCAGCCACGGCAACCCAGCCAGTCATTAGGGCAGAGAACCAGTTGTTAAATTATTTGAATCCCATCACTGAGTATATAGATGATAGAATTGAACTTTGAAGGATAGACATTATTAAGAACTAGAAGCAACTAAAGATTATAATTAAAAGAGAATATCTAAATTTGATCTACTAATACAGAACAGAGAAAAATATTTTAACATTAGTCATATTGAAGGTATTTTTGAACAATGGATACAAAAGTTAATTTTAAGAGAGTCTGCCTCTATAGTTAGACTGTGTTTAAAAAGATGTCATGGAAGAGCAACAGGTTTTACTGGACAAGAGAAATTGATTTGAAAGTGGATTTAAAAATGACAAGTTATACGAATGATTTGAAAAGATGTTACACTGGACATACAAAATGAAGCCAGCTGATATTTTAATAATTAAAAGGAATATACAAATAACAAACCAAGAGGATGACCTGGATAATTTTCCTTTATTGCATTTAGAAAAGAGGCTTGTTAAAATTTTAAAGAATTTTGTTAGAAGGGACAAAGGAAAAATGAAAAATAAAATCAAGTTTTAGGATATAATTTGAACTGTCTGAAGATCAAGAGTAATAATTTTTCTACTTCTTTCTAGCTTATTGGTCTTTTTAAAAACAATAATTTGTTAAGTGTGCAATAATTGTGGTATAGTAGTTAGATACATAACTCAAGTGATGTTTTTGTATGCAATGATTGTCAGTTGCTCAAAATAATTAAATTAATGAAAGTTTTTCTAAAGCATTTTATATATGTTGTTCAGTAAGCCTGTTAAAAAGCAAACCAAAGCTTTACAAGTCCAGATAATGAAATGGTTGCTATTCTTGTAATGTAAAGTAAATCCCACTGACTTCGATCATTGTCAAACAACTGTGCAAAGGATTACAACTTCAGTCATTTCTTTACTGTATCTAATCCTACAAAGTATGATTCTGTCAATTGATATGAGACCCAGTGTATTCAGTGTGGCTGTTTATTCCCAAACTAGGGTAGATACCAAACATTATATGGAAATAGGGCTAACAGAAAATCCTTAGCTTTCTTATCAATCTACAGTTTAACCAACTGTGTTGTGATAAGAGTGGAAACCTTTCACGATAATGTAAGCTACCACCAGATTTTTTAAAACAATTGTATTATAGCAAGGAAAAGTATCTTCTCAGAGAATGTAATTTCAAATTTTTTTCAACTTAGATTATTTTGTTTACATGTCCGAGCCTTGTAAACATGATATTGTCCTAGCCTAGCTGGAAACATCAGCTAATGAAGTGATTTTTTCTGTTCTTGAAGCAGATGCCACGTTCAGGTAATTCTTGACTTATGACTTAGTGATTGTCTGAAATTCTGACAGACCCAAGAAAAAGTACTTGTAATCTGAATTCAAAGTTCCAATGGTCAATGTAGTCACTTGATCATATTTTTGGCACGTAGCAGCCAGTCTGCATTTATGGCTCCTTGCAGCATCCTGCAGTCATGTGACTACAATTTAATTGCCTTTTTTAAAAAAAATCAGAAATTAGCTTTTACGTATGGTTTCCAGCAAAAACCACCCATTCTGGTCAATGGTTTCACTTTAAAAATGCAGCATTTGCTTAACAGCAACGAATTTTCTTAATGCCACCGCAAAATAAAGTTGAAAAATGTATCAGTCATGTGATGTCCAACTTAATGACCAGCATAACTTACAACCATAATTCTGGCTCATTTATGGTCAAAAGTTGAGGACTACCTTTAGAGTAATATTTCATAGTGCCAATAATGCAGATTCTCTTTCCTTCTCCATATCAGAAAGTCTTGAAAGAGGTAGAAAGCTAATAGTTGCTTTCTCTACTTTATTATAACTCATGTCTCAAAAATGCATAACGTTTATGCTACATGTTTTGCAGAATTGATTAAAACATGAATTGATGAGCCTTTGTGATGGTTTGCTGGTTATAAATTCTGTTTGTTCATTTTGCAGTTTAGGACATACATTCATTAAGGACAGATGTTAAACTCACCACTGTGGCATTTTGTTTGTTCAATATAGTAACACCGAAAGAGCAGCATGAAATTTGTGTATATACTTCAGAGTTCAGTGAGCAGCCTGGTAATATCTTCCACTTTCAAATGGACAGAGAAACCTAAAGGAAAATACACTACACTAATCCTGCTTAGATGGATGTGGGTCACACAAGAAGGTCTTATTTTAAAATAGAACCCTTATTACCCTCATATGTTCAAGGAGCCATATAGATGGTAAATAGTAAAATACTGTGCCGTGTCATGCAGTCAAACTGTGAGAAAATAAAATTAAAATGAATGGTTTTTTTTTTTTTTTGCTTGACATCTCATTTCAATCCCCACTTATTTTGGAGACAGCCTGAAAAGAAAGACTAGAATTCTGTGCAATTTTCTCAATTGTATTGAATAAAATCTTTACTATGGTCAAAGTCTAGCATAAGGAGAGTGGAGTGCCAAGTTAAAATACAGAGTAATTGTAAAAAGCTAAAAACTTTTTTTTAAAGGTGTATATATATAAATCTAAGAAAAATCTAAAAGGAGAGGGAGATGAGTATAGGGGAGCATAAACAATAGTATGTGGCAAACTAAATTTATACAGCACAGAGCACTCTAGTATGATGAACTAGATGCCCATTAAGGTACCCATTAAGACTACATACTCTTTCCACTTCTCCAAAGCCTTCAAAGTGTCTACCACTTGATTTTATCATGCTAAAGCAACATTATAGCAGTCTATGGAAGAAATGCAATGTAGGAGAAATGAAGGCATATCACAGATGAATTGTTCCCATAGGCTGTCCCACAAGCCAGAGGAGCGGAGTTTAAGTTCCCAATATAAGTTCTCTGTTTTATGATTGCAAATATGTCAGAGGTACCCAGTAGTAAGATGGGCGTCCAATAAATTTTATAAATAAACAAATGACAACATTACACAAAATGTTGTAGATGTCAGAAGGAAAAGTAGCGTTTCTTCATTTGGAAAATGACAGGGGAGGAAAGAATTATGCAGAGTTTGGTGTAAAAAGGTCTCTTTATCATGAAAATTCAGGTAGTCCCTTCTTGGACTAACATATTTCAGCATAATTCCTATTTTTTAATAAAATATAATTGTAATAAGTGTTAATAAAAATGGTAGTCAGTAAAGTCTCCTGAGTTTTGGCTACTGTGGTCTAACCCAGTTCCAACTTACTGTTATAGTAGTAAGTAGATAAAGCAATCTTTTAGTGAGCTAAAATGTCACCCAGAAAGCTTCCTAACCAGACATTTCTTTATATGGTGTTAATATTTCCTTCAGTGCACCATTTCATTTATAAAATAAAATTTTATTTTGGGTGCTATGAAATTATCATGTTGCAAGTTTCATATAATTAATCATCTTATGGAGAGTGGGCTCAAATGTTATTAAAGTAGCATGACTCCACTAGATGGCATGCAAATACTCCAGATAAAGTATCTACGCTATTCACACACACTATTCATTTTGTAGATAGCTTGGTAGGCAATGACATTCTTTATATAATATAAAATGAGGGATTATTATATCTTTATTTTACTGTGATTATAATAAAGGAAAATCAATAATGTTGATTCTTTGGAAAAGTGACCAATGATAAAAAAAATTTTTTGCTGCTTTAAAGCAGGGGTCCCCAACCTTTGCAACTTTAACTCTGAAGGACTTCAGCTCCCAGACTTCCAGCAAAGCTGGCTGGAGAATTCTGGGAGCTGAAGTCCTTCAGACTTAAAGTTGCAAAGGTTGGGGACCCCTGCTTTAAAGTATGTAAGCTGCTTATGATGAGGAATGACTTGAAGAAAGAAAGATGTTATTTGTAGGTATTTCGTCCCATTATTTTCAGCATTTTTTTTCTATAACATTCCCTCCCCTCTCTCTCACACACAGGCTTTAAGTTCATTGTATGTGTCACTGAAGTAAAAAGAATTGAACATCTTTCTGGGCCTGTTAACCATGAATGTATAAATCTGTTGTAGCCTTTTTGAATCTTGCTGTATGACTTCCTCTTTTTTGTTTATTTCATCTTTTTCAGGTAAATTACCATAATCATTAATTGTTTGTTTGTTTGCACACAGGTAATTTACTGCTGCCAGTGCAAATCTCAATGGTGTTATGAACCAGGACCTTTTTCAACTCTGGATGCACAAAGTTGCTTGCACTAAGATAGATCTGATATTGTGTACAACCAGGAGCACCATTTGGAGTAGTTACTGGCAATCTTCTCCATTGGGCAGGCTAGAAGTTGAAGTTCTACTGAAGTTCAACAATATCTGGAGGGGAGTTTGCTACTCCTTATCTGTGCAAAGTAACCATTCTTCTAAAATCCGTTGGGATGATAAAACAAGAGGGAGGAAGTTAAAACCATATAGCTAAGTTAAATGAATAAAGATGATGCAACAGCAAGTTTGCAAAATATTTCCATTTTGGTTATTGAAAGGAGGGAGAATTTATCTGCCTCATGATTTTAACAGGTGTTTATGACACAAAATGAAAGCTTCTGTAGTAAAAAATATTTTTTTGTTTAGCATTAACTGAGTTGGAACAAGGTCACTTTAGATAGGAAAACAGCAGTTGAGTGAAACCCACCTAGCTCAAGCTGCCACCACACATCAAGTGGAATCTGAAGTAGACATATGAGGATCAGTTTAAATTTCCTATGCCATTTAAAAAAAAAAGAAACATCTGTAATTGTCATAGGAGCTTTAGAAGGATTGTTTGTTTAATAGATTGTAATTTGTGTACTGTATTCTTTGTACACAGATATTACTGTTTCCATTGCACAGTAGTTTTATCTGTTCTACAACTTAACTTTCCAGTTTAATTGTTCAGGGTATGTCATATAAAATGAAATGTAAATCTTTCTAAACTTGCTTGTAAAAAACATGATTTCTGGAATAGAGTTGTCAAAGTCTCAGCTAAAAAACTTTCACATTTTCAATCACAAATTGACTTCCATGGACCTTACTTCATACTTAAGTGGTTAGTAGAGGAGGCGTGGATAAGTGCACTAACATGCCTATCATCCCTGCCATTGTACTTTTTTCTTTTATTCTTGTTTTTGTTTGACAAATTCTAATAGATAATTAAATAAAATCTTACAATCTATCATATATTTATTTTTCATTTCATTTTTGGCTTATTGGAGATATGGGAGAGTTAAGGAAAATAGGGCTGTTGCCCCACTTCATCTCAGCTAAAAACACGTAAATCTGCATTTTCCATCAAATATTGATGCTGTATTCTGTGGAAACATAAAAAAAAGTCTTGACATTGTCTCTTGTGGAGTCAGGATCGCTTATCTCAACACTTTGAATCAAATGCTTGGAGAACTCTTATTTGTATCCCAGTTAAAGTGGTTCAAGAGAGGGAAGATATAGCTTATTCAATTGAAGCACCATTTCCCTAAAAATAAGACCTATTCAGAAAATAAGCCCTAGCATTGGTTTTTTTACGCATGCACCTAATATAAGCCCTACCCCAAGATAAGCCCTATTTAGGAGCCTGCGCAGCCACCTGCCTGCCCATTCTATCTTGTTGCTCTCAGTGCTGTGGCCACAAGGCTATGCAGGGCGGTGGTAGAGCTGCCCTATGCATCCCACACTGGCTTACCTCAGAGCCCACACTGCTAGCCCCTATAACTGCCTGGTGGCAGCAGCACCTATACCCATGTGCAGCAACAGCCCACTTCTTCTGCTTGCTTGTGTCACAATGGAGCAGGAGGCCAAGCAGTGAGCTGGTGTGCATCTGCGAGGTGAGACAGGTGTTGGGGCTTGGATGGCTTGGCTGCTGGGGCCCTAAGGTTAGCTGGTGTGGGGTGCATGGGGCAGCTCTACCACCACCCCGCCTCGTGTTGCAGCATCAGCCTCCTGCTCCATTGTGGCTATAAGCAAGCAGAAGAAGTGGTCTGATGGCCATGCAGGGCCCTGCTGGATGGGGCTTTAAAAATGTGCATAGTATTGATTGTGATTCTTGTTACACATTAAAGTAATGTCTCTCACCATATAAACATGTTGAGAGTTTAAGTTTTAAAAATGCTTCCCTGCTTTAGATACTGCATTGGTATGTGAATGCTTTTCTTTTTCTGCAACCGGTCTCCCCTGTTGTTATATAAAACCTGGTTTGAACACTGTCTCTCAATGCCTTGAAAAGCACTTGCAGCAGCGATTAGTTTAAAATCCTCACTGACAGACAATGATTTTTTTTCAAACAGGCTGCTCTGCATGAAGTCTGGAATCGTCTTCCAGATCTAGAGTGACAGCCAGTGAACAAAGATTAAACTGTTACCAGATGCCCTGTGCCTGAGAGCGAATGAATTCCCTTCAGATCAATCCAATTTGATAATAAGTATCCTGTAGAGATGATCTTCTTCTGTGGATAAAGAAAATTGGGCATGCAGAGTAAAAGAAAAACAAATATTCTTTATTCTAAAAATGCACGTACTGTTTGCTAGTCCCTACACAATCTTGGGTAGCTGTGGAGAATTTATTTGGACTTTGATGCCACTGATCAGAACAGAATTTATGTGGAAACATGTGACTGGGATATCTGAAAAGATAAGCTTGTTTTGTTTATATTTGTTTGTTTGTTTGTTTGTTTATATTGCTGCCTATTCACCCATGGAGACTCAAGTCAGCTTACAGAATATAAAACCACATTAAAAATATAAAACTAATAAAAAGAATCTAATAAATTAATATAGTATAATATAATAAAATCATCCCCCAGCCCCCAGCCCCAGCCCTGGCAACAACAGATCACACGAGCCATTTAATGGGCTCCATCCTGCTCTGGGTTCCCCAGGCCCACTAGCAGAACCAGTCTTCAGCGCCTTCCAGAAGAGTATTAGAGTGGGGGGCCATTCTAATCTCTGGGGGAATGATGTTCCAAGGAGAGAGAGAGCCACCACAGAGAAGGCCCTTCTTCTGGGTCCCCTCAGGTGTACCTCCCTTGAGAATGGGAGTCGCAGCATTCCCTGCCTCCCGGCAAGAGACGGTCCCTCAGATAACCTGATCCCAAGCCATGAAGGACTTTAAAGGTGACAAACAGCACCTTGAATTGCACCTGGAAGCAAACCGGCAGCCAATGCAGCTCTCGCAGGAGAGGTGATACATGTGCACACTGGGGTCTGCAAAAAACCATGTGGGCTGCTGGTTTTGCACCAGCTGGAGCTTCCAGATACTCTTCAAGGGCAGCCCTATGTAGAGCACATTGCAATAGTCAAAACGGGAAATGACTAGGGCATGAATGACTGTGAGTAGGGATTGTTGGTCCAGGAAAGGGCGTAACTGGCGCACAACCTACAATTGCACAAAGGCCCTCCTGGCCATGACCTCCACCTGCTTTTTGAGCAGGAGTTGTGAGTCCACAAGAACCCCCAGATTACACACAGGGTCTGTTTGGGGTAGTGCCACCCCATCCAAGACCAAAGATGGCAATTCTCCCTGAGCCAATGAACCCCAAACCCAGCCACTTGGTCTTGCCAGGGTTTAGTTTCAACCCGTTACTCCCCATCCAGCCTCTAACATCCCTAGGCACTGAGAGATGGAGGGCATGGCATCACTTAACTCACTATGGTCCGAGACATACAGCTGAGTATCATCAGCATATTGGTGATACCTCCATGGTGATGGATAATCTCACCCAGTGGCTTCATATAAATGTTGAACAGGAGTGGAGAGAATATAGAGCCTTGTGGAACCCCGCAAAGCAGTGGGTGAGGGCTGGATCTTTCCCCTCCTATCAACACTGACTGAGAGCAGTCACAGAGAAAGGAAGTGAACCAGGATAGTACAAGGCTTTCCACTCCCATCCCCTGAAGCCACTCCAGGAGAATACCATGGCTGATGGCATCGAAAGCTGCCAAGGGGTCAAGTAGAGCAAGAATGGATGTACTACCCTTTATTTATTTATTTATTTTATTTACATTTATATCCCGCCCTTCTCCGCAGAGGACCCAGGGTGGCGCACAGGAAATTAAAAAAACATACAGAATACAAAATAAATACACAATTTAAAATATAAATTAAACCATCTTATCCTATGATAAAAACCCAATTTTAAAATACCCGATTTAAAACTATCTAAAAGTCCCCATGGGAGGTTAGGCTAGGCCGGCTTGTTGGAATAGGTATGTCTTTAGACATTGGCGGAAGAGGCGGAGGTCGGTGATGGTGCGTAATTCAGGGGGTAGGTTGTTCCAAAGGGCTGGGCCCGCCACAGAGAAGGCTCTTCCCCTGGGTGTCGCCAGTCGGCATTGTCCGGCCGACGGCACCCTGAGAAGGCCCTCTCTGTGGGAGCGTATCGGTCTAAGGGATGTATGAGGCAAGAGGCGGTCTCGCAAATAACTAGGCCCCGAGCCATGGAGCGCTTTAAAGATGGTCGTCAAAACCTTGAAGCGCACCCGAAAGACTACAGGAAGCCAATGCAGCTCGCGCAGGATCGGTGTTATGTGGGAGCATCTAGTGGCTCCCATAATCACCCGCGCGGCTGCGTTTTGGACTAACTGTAGCTTTCGGGTGCACCTCAAGGGAAGCCCCATGTAGAGAGCATTACAGTAGTCGAGTCGGGACGTCACGAGAGCTTGAGTGACTGTGCGGACCCTCATCCCTCTCCCACCAGAGATCATCAAAAAGTGCAACTAATGCCATTTCTGTTCCAAATCCCGGCCTGAATCCTGACTGATATGGGTTGAGATAATTCGTTTCATCCAGAAACCTCTAGTACTTCCAGGCAACCACCTTCCCAACCACCTTCCCCAAAAAGGGAAGATTGGAGACAGGTCGGAAATTATCCAACTGGGTGAAATTCAGCAATAGTTTCTTAAGAAGAGGGCGGACCACAGCCTCCTGTAGTGAAGCATTAATCACCGCCAGAGTCCATCTGCCTGTCATCTCCTGAGAAGCTTTCACAAGCCAGGAGGGACACGGGTCTAAAACACAGGTGCTTGCGCGCGCACTCCCTAGAATCCTGTCCACTTCCTCAGGAGCAATAGGATCCCAGATAACAGGGACCACCTGCCTCAGGGGCTTCCATCAGACCACCAACCACGCCAGCATATAACTGGGAATGAAGTCAAGCGATTTTGTCTTCCAGAAAATCCGCAAATTCCTCAGCACGCCCCAGGAGGAGGAGGATTACCTTAAAAGGGGTTCTTTTGGACAGCCTCAAATGAAACAAAATAGCCATGCAGAGTGACTGAGATATTCTCATAGCAGCCTAAAAGGACCAATTCAGTGTATTTTAACCTGTGTGTGAATCAGCAATCAATTCAGTGTGCCAAATTACATCCATGGCATAGATTGTGTTAGAAGAGGAAACTATTCTTTAAATCATGTACAGTTAAGTGTTAAGCCAATGGCAGGATTTTCCTCATATCTCCTAGCCATGGCATTCATCTCATCCAAAGCCCACAGCTAAGCCTGGTTGTCTCATTGCCTCAAAGCAGCTCCCTTCCTCTTACACCCCCCCCTCCCAAAGACCAGGAAAAGGCACTTTGACATAACAGTCTGGCTGTGCATAAAGGAAAATTCATGAGGGCACAATAAAAAAAGAAGTAACAAAAGTATTTTGTAATATAGTGCGATCCAAGTAAGGAAGAGACCTGTGAGGATATAGTTTTACCCGGGCTGCTATCTTAGTAAGATGTAGCTTTTAAAAATAAATAAATAATTTTATTACATTTTGAACACCAACAGTAATACACACAAACATTGAACAAAGACTGAGAAGTTTAATACCTCCTTCCAATTTTAGTCTAGTTCATCCCAAGATGATAAATCTTATACACATCCTACAGTCATCTTATAAATCCATAGTTCTCAATATTTCTCCTAAACTTATAAGAGCAAAATTTATGTAAAGGAAAGATTCAAAAACAATAATTGCATTAACTATTTCTATAAACCAAGTCTTAACCGCTACTCCCATTAAAATCTGATACTCTGTTTCCCAGCCATAAATACCAGAAATCCCAACTTTTATTAAAAAGCGAGTCACTTTTCCCTTTAAGAATATATGTCATCCTGTCCGCTTCTGCACATCGTAGTATCTCATCCAGGACCTGTTGGTCCATCGGGATTTCCTTTGATTTCCAATGTTGCGCGTATGTCATATGTGCCGCTGTTGTGATGTGTATTAATAAGTACCAAGCATCTTTGGGTACTTCTCTTGGTTTTATCCCCAGGAGAAATATAACTGGGTCCAATTGAAAGTCAAATCCTGTAATTTCTAGCAACCAATTTTTAATAGTAGTCCAATACCGTTTAACCTTCAGGCAAGTCCACCACTGGTGGAAGAAGGTGCCCCTGGCAGAGTCACACTTCCAACATTTGTCAGATGTAGCGGGAAACATTTTGGAGATCCTTGCTGGGGCCAGGTACCAAGTAAGATGTAGCTTTGAGCACTTGAGAGAAATGCTTTTGCTTGCATGACCTGACTCACATTCACAGTTTGTAAACCTATCTGGAACCAAATAAAATGATATGCCAGTATCAACATTTTTATGAATAGTGATGCGGTTTGTGATCCAAATGTGTACAAATATACATATAATGAAATAAAGTATGAACAAATTATAATAGGTAGGCATGAGCAAACTGGACTGATTTGCTCAACATTTAATATTTCAATATTAGTTCCTTATAAAAAACAGGTTGGTATGTGATGTTTTCTTTTAATTTATTTATCCTTATTTTGATTTTAAAAAAAACTAGCTGACAAATTGCATCTTGCTTTAACCTAGCCAACATAATTCATCTTGGTTTATTTGATTATGGTTAAAACAATTGTTATTTCTGATGGTATCTAATGGTTGGGTTTTTTTTGAATTGGATGGAATGATGCTAGTCATTTTTGGCAATATTTAATGGATTAATTTTTAAGGTTATTTGTTGATAATCTTTAATTGCTAATTTCTAATTACTCGAAGAGAGGAATTAGGGAGAAGTTGTTTAAATGGAAATGGAGAGATAAATATTTAAATTGTTATTTCTGGAAGCCCACATTGGACTTTTCCTGATTAATAAGGAGAATTGGAGCTTTAGAACTTTATAGAAAAGAGGATGAGGAATGGAATAATATCTTAAGAGTCAATGATAAGATGTTATAATGTTGACTATAAATGCTGGGGATGAATGGTGAACTTTCTTTGAATGTTTCTTTTTTCATATATGCATGGAAATATATTTATATATAATTTTATTTTGTATTAAGCCTTTTCCTTTGCACTTTGTCAATATACAGATACAGATAGATGATGATTAATATATATATATATATATATAGAGAGAGAGATATTTCTAATTATTTCAAGACTTTGAAAAGTCTTTGTTTGATATGATCCTTAACAAAATGAGTGAAACAAATCCATCTTTTTCCATAACTCCGGTGCTCTAATTATTAAGTTAATTTTGCTACTGTGGTCACAAATGAAAAATGGATCCTTCCCTTTCCATATCTATTTATATGAAATGGCCCAGGATAAAATTGCAGGATTTTTACTCTCTCCATAAACAAGAATTGTTGCACTGATGTAGCTAAATTTGGTGCTACCTCTTGTGAAGCTACTTTAAATAAACAATTTATCCTTTGGAATGGCATTAGTACAAATCTATTTGTAACAAAGACATATGCCAGTTTTCTTAAAGATAAACAAGGATTTTCATGTATAAATTCAAAGGAACATAGTTCCCCCCAACCAAACAGAATAGCATTTCACCCTTAAGGGAAAAGCCACAGCTTCATGCTCTGTATTGTCAGCTGTTAAATTATAGATGTCAGCATTGGGAGTTCTAAATGGAAGTTAGTATATCTTTAGATTTAATTGGATGTTTTCCTTATACAACCGAAGAGAATAATTCTGAACAATTTTTATAATAACTTGTAGTAGAATCTATCTTGTATGCTCAATATCTTCAGATTTACTCCTTTATTTTTTATGTATATGATGTACAGAAGAATCTTTGGTAAGGCACACTGCTACAAGAGTAAGAGATATATCCTTCATGGGCACCCGAAATAGCAGAGATATCTTGAAGAACAAGATACAAAGAACAAGCCTTTGATGCTTAGATGTAATAAAAGATGCTAGTCCATCACCACAATGAGATACAATTGAACTGCCAAGTCCAGGAGGTTTCCAGGATGTGATACTTGGACCCATTCAAGACAAAGGTCTTGAAAATGCCTGATAATGATGGAAATGAGAATTTTTGTTTATTTCCCTTCCTTAGCATTGTTTTAATAGGCAGCTGTTTCCACATCAGATTTTTTAAACAATCACAATAAAATATAAGTGAAAAAGATAAATTTTCCCCTATATTTGCTAGCATATATTATATTACCTAAATATTCCCTTGATCATAACCTGGAATTATACTATGCTTGTAAATTTTTAATATTAGGCAAGTCACATTAGTACTGGGGGCATGTTATAGTTTACATTTGCAATTTATGTTACAAATAAATATTAAAATATTATTAAAATGGTTAATTTATTGAGTCGTATATATACAGTGATCCCTCGTTTTTCGCGGTTAATGGGGACCGGAACCTTCTGCGAAAACTGAAAAACCGCGAAGTAGGATTCGCACCAGAAACTTGAGTTGGTGGACATCGTTTAAAGCAAGCACTAGGGGGCGCTTGCCTCCTACCAATGCTTTTTTTCCCTTCTGTATTTTTGAAAAACCCACGAAGCACTGAAGCCACGAAACATGAAGCCGCGAAAAACGAGGGATCACTGTAATCATGTTACTCATTTTATGCCTCTACAATAGATGATAGACAGACAGACAGACAATGTGTCATCAAGTAATTTTTGACTCCTAATGAACACACAGATAGATTTTGTCCATGCTTATCTATCTGTAACCCCGAGATGGGGAACCTATGGCACACATGCCCCAGGTGGCATGTGGAGCCATCTCTGCGGGCACATGAGCCGTCGCCCAGGTAAGTTTCACTGTGCATGCACGCGCGTCTCCCGCTGGGCAGCTGATCTTGGGGTCTCTGCTGGGAGAGACGCGTGCATGTGTAAGGGTGGAGGCATCATGTGCAGATGAACAAGGGTGGGGTCAGTCACATGTGCATGCATGGGGGGGGACACAGCGACCCTATCCCCCATTTTTGGACCCAGGAGGCTTCAGGGAAGCCTGTTAGCACTAAAATAGAGGTCACATGCGCATGCAGGGGGAGTGTGGGGGGAGAGCATGCATGCATGGGAAGCAGGGCCTGTAGGGAGGACCATTGCTTTAGAGGTGTCAGTGTGTGACACCTGAGGGAAAAAAGGTTCGCCATCACTGTGTAATCTGTTCTTCCAAGTCTCGCAGTAATGTTCTCACTACACTTTTTCCATTTTGTTATTGATCATCCTCTTCTTTTTCTTTCCTTTCCTTTTTTCCAGCATTTGGGCCTGTTCCAGATAACTGAGTGGACATACTGTGTCCAAATTGGGATAATTTGGTTTGTGCCTCAAGTGACAACTCTATGTTGTCTCATACATCCCTGCCTCATACATCCCTGCGACCGATTCGCTCCCACAGAGAGGGACTTCTCCGGGTGCCGTCCACTAGGCTGTGGCAGCGGGCGACGTCCAGGGGAAGGGCCTTCTCTGTGGCGGGCCCGACCCTCTGGAACGACCTTCCCCCCGAAATCAGAACGACCACTGACCTTCGCTCCTTCCGACAGCTTTTAAAAACTCATTTCTCCCGTTTGGCTGGCCTAGGGTAATTTTAATTAGTTATAGTGTTAAGGGGTTTTAGGGGCAGTTTTTAGTTTTTATAGATGTTTTTAGCGCAGGACATGTTTAATTGTGATTTTAAATTTTGTACTTTGTTTGTGTTTATTGTTTTTAATTCTCCTGTGCCCCGCCTCGAGTCCCTCTGGGGAGAGAGAGCGGGCTACAAATAAAATTTATTATTATTATTTATTATTATGTTGATTTGTTTGCTGATCCATTGGTTTATTTTCTTAGCTGTCTCCAATATACTCAGGAATCCTCTACAATATCAAAGTTCAAAAATGCCAATACACTTCCTATCCTGCTTCATCAAAGTTCAACATTTCGTTTCCATGCAGTGTCACTTTTGTACGTTTTTTTAATACATCAGTATTACTCTTCGATAGAAAATCCTATAATTTTAGTTACCCTTAGGGGCACATATGCATTAGAAAAGGAGTATTCTTTTCTATCAGTGTAACATACTTCTGAATATATCATTATATATTAACCAAAATTAGACCTCACATTTCTTTTAAGATTAAGTTGGGAAATAATACTGGAATTTTCATATTTTGTTCATATAACAATTTTCTTTTCTGGATTAAATTAAACCGAGAAAGAGAGGAGGGGGAAACTGAAGTAAAGTTTAGGGACACATAAACCGTACCTGTTTCATGGACTGGTTGGAATACAAATCTTACCAGTTCAAGCCAAGCGTTGCACCACAAGTGAACGTTATACTACTTGAAAAGAGACTAGAACTGTTCTATAATGGAAAAAGAAAAAGTTGAACATGTTTTTATGTCCACACATATATTCTGAAATCTGAATATGCTATTCATAGAACAAAGTGAACCGTATTCTCAAACACCTTTAAATTTCACTATAGGCAGTTTGAATCTCTTGAGACAAATGTCTAATCTTCATAAAGTGAAAGGCCAGCATATTAAAATAAATATCTTCAAGGGCTACCATCTCTCCTGATAAAAGGAGGATCTGTTTTGTAGATGAATGGCAGATAGCCACTCTATGTTTATATGAAAAGGCATGACATCAGGGCATTTGTAATTTGCTCAAGATGGGGTTTTGAAGCGATTTGAGAATTTCGCCCAATTCTCACATGGCACAGAGAAGGAAGGATTGAGTGTTTCTTCCTGGGCAATAGAATTAAGCTGACAGGAGTCTCTGGAGACAAGAACTCATCTTTCAATATACACTAATTTGGGGATGTCATTTAACTCAGAATACATGACATCAAATAAACAGAAATGGCAGATGGTATTTACAATACTGTTCCCACTTCTGATGAAAATTTTAAAAAATATATAGGAAATAACTAGTTGCTTATTGATTATCTTCAGTATTGTTCAAGAATAGACTGAAGTTTCCTTCAAAGGCTTCTCATAGAAGTGGACTATTTTGAGGAGTGTAGGAATTGGGTTATGTCAGATTATATGGCTGAGTTTTGTGTGAAAGGCAAAATACATGAATTGGATGGTCCAACTCAGCTGTACTGGATGCAACAGCTGTGAGCCCCTGTCATGCTCCTCACCACCTTCCCATACATACATACAAAAGTATGGTTTATTATGCATCAGAGGAAATTGTGATTTAATTTCTATGATCATTATTAAATTTCTATGTAGATTACCAAATCCTTTCAGACTTCAGTAGACTATAACAACTGTAAAATATAAAACCTCAACTACATTACCCTCCTAATCTCAAAATACCATAAATAAAAAAACACTCAAAATAGTAGAATTAAAAACAATATAACACAAATTATTCATTACAAATTCCTCAATTCAAGTTACTCAGTCATGAATAGTCAATCCCCAAAGGTCCTACAGGAGAGTTAGACTCAAAAGCTTCACAAAGCTGTCACTGAGTTGCCAATGTAGTATTGTGGGCAGTTCAGTGGTGGGATCCAGCCAGTTCACACCTATTCAGGAGAACCACTTGTTAACTTTCTTTCTTTTAAAAATATTTTTTGAAAAGTTTTTTCCAATTTATTAACACAATTATCATCTTTGAAACATTTTCACATTGGTATACCTCCATTATACTATTTTTGTCCCTATATGTGTATATATATTTCTTTTGTACATTTTGATCTACTAATCTACTAATTTATCTATACATCTTATATCTATACATATATACTTATACTTCTTTTTTACATATTAATCTACCAATTTACTAATTTATATACAATACATCTTATATCTATATATGTGTACACATATTCCTAGTATATATAGTAATCTATTAGTGTATGATTTTATATACATCTTACGTTGTATTGTATATTTTAAAAAAACAGTTAAATTTCTAAGCAGTTCGGAGAACCGGTTGTTGGAAGAAATCTCATTTTGTTTTTTTCCACTTTACAGGACTAATCCTATAAGGAAGGCAGTTTGTGTTGGTTCTGGTGTTGGTTCTGGTGTTATTTCTAGCCTAATCTTTAGTGCCCTGCTTACAGAAACGGCCTCTCTGGTTAACCCTTATTACATTGTAACAGCTAAGGCGAAGCACCCAACGACGTGAGTGATGTTGCATTGGCCACGCCTACCCATATGGTCATTAGGGCAGAGAACCGGTTGTTAAATTATTTGAATCCCACCACTGGGGCAGTTGGTGCAGAAAATTGGCACCATGTTGGTGAAACAGAGCTTCCTGCCCTCACTTCATGAATTCAGATTATTGGGACTGGATGTTCTGACCTAGGCTTCTCTAGCAGCACGAAGCTAGATAAACCTTTTTTATTTAATTTATAATGAATTCCTCTCCAGAAAAGTCTTTCCCCTCCCACAGTCTTTCAAGATAGTTCACAATTACCGACCTTTATCAGGCTTGGAGAGTGGCCAGGTTGATATCTTTAAGGTACAATAATACGTGACAAGAATGCAGGAATGAACTAATTGTCTCCTGCAAATACCTTCCCCCTTCACTCCTCTTTTATTCCCTATGGGAGGGGCCAGTCACCATCCACCTGTGGCCTTACCCCCAAGTCTATCTTTGTTCCTTAACTGTTCCCTTCGTCTGGCAACTCTGTGCAGGCTCACACTAGGAACAGGCTCCAGCTGTTCATCTGCCTCACTGATGTCTGACTCTGAAGGCAGCTGATAACTGTCAGACGGTCCCAGCCCCATCTCTGCCTCTGACGCAGAGCCCTCATCAGAGCCTTTCCCAGACTTCAGGACTGGCCCATTTTCCTCCCCAACCTCCTCACTGTCCAAATCTGCTGCCAGCTGAGCTGGCCACTGGTGGGGCACAAGACTAGATGCCAAGTTAAGTTAGTATTTTATGTTATTGGTTTTCTGAATATTAATATTTATATTTAAGCCACTTGATATCATTTGCAGCATGGTGATATATAAAAACAAAAAGCCATTTTTTTTTGTTTCTCAGAGAACAATCCATCATCAAGTGCTATGTTCATGCACAAGAAGCATTAATGGGATAAGCAAGAAGGACATGGATTATTATTCACCATATGATATATGAGAGCAGATACATTAGGAGAAAAAAGTTTGAAGCACCTGAATAAAAAAATCATCTTGCTGACCATTAAATCCAGGGGATGTTTTAGTGTACCTTGGCAATTATGTAGTGGCCAGTGGCACAGGAAATATTGTGTCTGTTGAATGAAGAATTGATTTAGTTAAATATTTAAAAAATCCCAAGAAATTAAAGTTCTACCATTAGTGAAGAATCTGAAACAAAAGAGGAGTTGAGTATTTCAGGAAGACAACAATCCAAGACATATCTCCAAATCAGTCATGAAATAATGAGTCAGTTTGGTCTAATGATTAAGGCTCCAAGCTGCAAAGTGAGAGACCATGAGGAATTCAAGTCCAGCCTCAGCTGTGAAAGCTAGCTCAGTGATTATTGTCCAGTTACTCTTTCTTAGCCCAACCTACCTCACACAGTAGTTGTGGGAAAATAGGAGGAGGATGTTTAATTTAATTTAATTTAATTAATTTAATTTCTACACCGCCCTTCTCCCTTCCGGGACTTAGGGTGATGTACAGGCAGCAATAAAATCAGTGATATAAAATATAAAAAATACATGAAATATATGTTTAAAAATATATTAAATAAAACGCCTGTTCTAAAACCATTAATAAAACCTACTAAAACCATTAAAAAAATTACGCCAGGCCGGCCACACGAAATAGATAGGTCTTCAAAGCCCGACGGAAGAGACGCAGGTCCGTGGTTGTGCGTAGATCGGTGGGTAGGTCATTCCAGAGGGCAGGAGCCGCCACAGAGAAGGCTCTCCCCCTGGGGGTCGCCAGCTGACATTGCCTGGCCGACGGCACCCTGAGGAGGCCCTCTCTGTGGGAGCGCACTGGTCGGTGGGAGGTATTTGATGGCAGGAGGCGGTCTTGCAGGTAGCCAGGTCCCTTGCCATGGAGCGCTTTAAAGGTAGTTACTAATACCTTGAAGCGCACCCGGAAAGCCACAGGCAGCCAGTGCAGCTCACGCAGGAGAGGTGTCACATGGGAGCATCTAGGAGCTCCCAGGATCCCCCATGCGGCCGCATTCGGGTGCACCACTGGAAGCCCCATGTAGAGAGCGTTGCAGTAGCGGGAGATGACGAGGGCTTGAGTGACCATGCGTAAAGCATCACAATCCAGAAAGGGGTGCAACTGGCGTATCAGGCGAACCTGATAAAAGGCCCCCCTGGCCACGGCTGTCATATGATCTTCTAGGGCCAGCCGAGAGTCCAGGAGGACACCCAAGTTGCGACCCCTCTCTGTGGGGGCCAAAGACTCGTGCTGCCGGAAGCCACAGCCACTCGGTCTTGGACGGGTTGAGTCGGAGCCTGTTTCTCCCCATGCAGACTCGCACGGCCTCCAGACACCGGGACATCACTTCCACAGCATTTTTGGGGTGGTCCGGGGTACAGATGTACAGCTGAGTATCGTCAGCGTACTGGTGGAATTCTACCCCTAAACCACGAATGATCTCACCCAATGGCTTCATATAAATGTTGAACAGGAGAGGTGAGAGGACCGACCCCTGTGGTATCCCACAGGTGAGGCACCTTGACGTCGACCTCTGCCCTCCTGCCAACACAAATTGTGACTGTTAGGATATTCAGCCTTGTTTTGGGTTGACAATATATATGAGTCTATGTTCTTAAGGAATTATGTAGCTTTAAGAACTGAACTAAATTCTGATTGTGTTTGATTGGCTGTGCTGCTCAGCATTACCATATAAGCAAGTCAGGAACACAGTCAATTCCCTGTTCGATTCCTTGTGATCCTGTGTTCCCTGATTGCCGTTTGAGAAGCTGAAAAAGAAGGAGGATTGTTTTGCATCACTGTGAGATACTGTATCTGTGTTTGGTGAAGGACTGTTGTTATAAATCCAAATAAATAAATAAATAAATAAATAAAATATTTGTTTGAGAGTTAGTCGGAAGAAACATTTTAGTTGGTACAAAGTAAAGACTATTTATTTTCTTACTATCACTGTTTTAGAGTTTGTTTGTGGTTTACAGCAACGTATCTCTTTACTGTCCAGTGAATTACACTATTCCGCATTCATTAGCTAACATTGGTTATGGAACCAGAGTTGTGACACTGGTTCTGAACCCAGAGTTGCTAACAGTGACCGGTCGGAGAGGTAGGAGGAGAACCACCGTAAAACGGTGCCCCCCACCCCCAGCCCCACCAGCCGGCGCAACATGATACCATGGTCGATGGTATCGAAAGCCGCTGAGAGGTCTAACAGGACCAGGATAGAGGAACAACCCCTATCCCAAGCCCTCCAGAGATCATCCACCAATGCGACCAATGCCCTCTCTGTGCTGTGCCCAGGCCAGAAGCCGGACTGGCGCGGGTCCAGATAGACAGTTTCCTCCAGATGCTGAGGTAGTTGTCGCGCCACCACACTCTCAACAACTTTCGCGAGGAATCGGAGGTTGGAGACTGGACGATAGTTGGCCAACACAGCCGGGTCCAGGGAGGCTTCTTGAGGAGGGGCCTCACCACCGCCTCTTTCAAGGTGGCCGGCAAAAACCCCTCACTCAAAGAAGTGTTGACAACTCCCTGGAGCCAGCCTCATGTAACCTCCTGGAAGGCCAGTACCAACCAGGAGGGATACGGGTCCAGTAAACATGTGGTGGCGTTCAGTCACCCCAGCATCCTGTCCATGTCCTCAGGAGTCACAGGATCGAACTCTTCCCAGATAACAGTCTCAAGGCCTGCCACCGTCAGCCCGTCTGAACTAGTCCAATCGGAGGCCAACCCGTCCGGGATATGAGCGATTTTATCATGCAGATAACACCCAAATTCCTCCGCACGACCCTGCAAGGGAGCATCCCGTGCCCTCTGGTGAAGAAGGGAGCGGGTCACCCTAAGCAGGGCGGCGGGCCTGTTATTTGCAGATGTGATAAGAGCAGAGAAATAATTAGGTTTCACTGCTTTTATCGCCACTAGGTAGGTCTTCAAATGCGACCTTACCAGTGTCTGGTCAGACTCGGAGCAGGTGACCCTCCAACCACTCTCTAGGCATCTCTTCCGACGCTTCATCACTCTTAGCTCCTCAGAGAACCAGGGAGCCAAGGTGGTTCGGCACCGGGTGAGAGGCCGCAAAGGCATGACCAGGTCCAGGGCCCCCATGGCCGCACTATTCCAAGCGGCCACTAGGTCCTCAGTCGAGTTGCGGGTCAGGTTCTCAGGTATTGGCCCAAGCTCTGACCCTGACAGGGGTTCAACAGCTATTTCCCCTAAACCAAGATCACTCAACCACTGGCCGGAGGCAAAAACTAGGTCCAGCGTGTGTCCCCCAGTATGGGTGGGGTCATGAATTAATTGGGTCAGGTCCATGGCCGTCATGGAGGCCATGAATTCCCGTGCCATCTCAGATGCCTCGCCTATCGATGGCAGGTTGAAATCCCCCATGACCAACAGCCTGGTGGTGTCAACCGCCATCTCGGCTATCACATTGAGAAGTTCGGGTAGGGCTGCTGATACGTAGCGGGGAGCCAGGTACACTATCAGCAAGCCCAACTGCCTCCCATGACCCCACTTCACACATAGAGACTCACAGCCAGCTGTCTGCGGCACAGTGGTCTCCCTCGGGTCCAGACCCTCCTTTATAACAACCGCCACCCCCCCCGACCCTGGGCTCACGGCTGGTGAAATGTACGGTAACCCGATGGGCACATCGCAACGAGGGGCACCCCCCCTCTTGGCCCAGCCAGGTCTCCGTGATACCCGCCAGGTCCGCCCCACCCTCCAAAACCAGATCATGAATGAGGGGGGCTTTATTAGCCATGGACCTGGCGTTACACAACATCAGCCGAAGGCCCAGGCCCTGAGATCCAGAACCCCCTGGGTCGCAAGAGGAGCCATGAGGGCCGGAGCGCACCACCGCTCGCAAACAGCGGGTGTGCCCTCCCCTTATATGATATGGCCCTTGGCTCTCGCCATACCTGCCCCTCCCACACACAGTCTGTTGTCCACATGTTGTCCACTACCTTGAGTTATTTGTATAAATAACGAACAAATGAATAAATAAATATACTTAAAGGACAGAAAGATAGAGATTTTCCTGACTACAAGAAATCTTCATGGTTCTCAGAGTTGAATAAAATAAAAAAATCTGGGAAGAGATTGCATTGCAAGCAAGGTGACTAAGACTTTCTCAGCTAGAAGTATTAACCAAGAAAAGTCTGCAAATAATTATTTTTGCAAAAGAAGTTATTCCAAAGAATTGACTGCATGAAGTCAATAGTACTATTTTGAAAAAAATGATGGAAAAGAAAAACAGAAAAAGAGTGAATCCAGGGAAATAAAAAAGAATAAATGGGGAATTTCATGTTAAAACTATATACATTAGTTAATTGCAGATTGAAAAACCACATATACATTGACATTACTTTACTTTATTGTCATTATACGTATATACACAGTTTACACATACAACGAAATTCACATAACACCCAGAGACCAGACCCAACACCCATAACAGTCCCCTAAACACACCCCACCCACCAAAAAATCCCCACCCCTAAACCACCCAAACATCCACACAACAGACTGAGTAGTGCTGTCCAATAGCTCACTGAGGGTGACCCTTTAGTTCATTGTTGAGTGCAATTATAGCTCTGGGATAAAAGCTATTCAGAAGATGTGTGATCCTAGTTTTAATTGTTCTGTATCTTCTGCCAGAAGGCAACTGTCTAAAAAGATTATAAGCAAGATGGGAAGAGTCTTTGAGAATGTTACTGGGGATTATTACTTTATTTCTATACTTGTCAAATATGTCCTAATGTTTGAAAGCTAGATAACATTTAAAGGTTTTAAAAAAGACTATGAAGCTACAATAGTACTGATCATCATGACGAATTCTATGTAGTTGCTAAGAGATGAGAACAACTTTATGGCACATAATCAAATAACTCCCTTCACCAGCTGCATATTGTAAACTGGAGCACTTTACTGAAATAGACAATGCTGATAATGAAAAATATTTGATCCCTAGGAATACTGTTTCCTTAAAATATTACTGGATCCTTTTTTGATTTAACAAGCTGAGGAGTGAAAGGAAACTAAATACCACTCATAACAACAATTAGTTTTTTGTTCCTTGTCTCTCATAACTACTATCTCTCACGGTGGCCTTTAATACTAGAAATTATTTATTCTCCTAAATCATTTGTCAATGTTTTTTCTCAGAAAGAAAAGTAAGAAGAAAGTTTTAGGAAAAAATTTTTTTTAAACCCTTTTACATGTCATCTGGGGATTGTTAGTGTACAAACACTCAACCTCTGACCCAATTTCCCCCTCTTTTTGCTAAAATCTGGATGAGAGAAAAAAAAACTTTCTTCAAAGTTTTCAACACTTCAAGCTGTGGAATGCAGCACTTTCCAGCAATTTGACTTTTTAAAGCCAGGATGAGTTATTGTGGCAATTCAACAGGCTTTTTTCTGTTACACATTTCTGTTCTTTTAGGATGAAATTGGCAAATTCTTATGAATCCAAGTCAATATCTCTTAGGGAATGGTTTACGGTTTATGGTTTATTGGATTTATATACCGCTCCTGTCTCCAAATGGACTCAGGGCGGTGCACAGGAAATTAAAATACCACAGGCAACAATACATACAATACAATAGTAAAATAAAATAAAATTAGAATCTCCTGCGCTAAAAATTAAACTAAAAATATTAAAATCTCAATCCCCTAAAAATCCCAGTTTTAAAATCTAGTCTAAAATATAGGCATAAACTGACTCTAAGCAAGGCCAGCGAGTTGGAACAAATGCGTTTTTAATGAGCGGCGGAAAAGGCGAAGGTCCGTGATGATACGAAGTTCGGGGGGTAGGTCATTCCAGAGGGTTAGACCCGCCACAGAGAAGGCTCTTTCCCTGGGCGTCACCAGCCGGCATTGACCAGCTGACGGCACCCTGAGGAGGTCCTTTCTGTGGGAGCGGACCGGTCGAAGGAAGGTATGTGGTAGGAGACGGTCCTGCAAATAACTAGGCTACACCAAAGGTATATTATCTCTCCACATTTATCTTACAACTTTGGAAATAGGTTTCTAGAAAAGAGCCAAATGAAATCTTAATAATCAGATGCTCACAAATCTTTTTGTCACAACTTGAACTTTGGTAACATAAACATAACTGCCTATATGTGGAACAAAGAACAGGAAAATAGAATTACTTAAGAAAAATACATCTTACTGGCAATTTTTAAAATACAAATAAATGTGATGACTTGTTTTATATTTGACCTTTGGCCCCAGAAACCCATCATTGTGGCAGCAAATTCTATTTATTTTGCAAAATATCTACTATACAAATGCCTCAGTATTAGATAGTATTCAAAGTTCTTGAAACTGACTTGTTTTAGCTAAGCACAGTAACATCTGTAAAGCCTGGGAAAGAAAAAAAAAAAGAAGGAAAATTATCTGAGAAGGAAATGGTTACTTTGATTCAAATACAGAGTTATCTTATCTGATACATAATAAGAGAAATGCACCAGAGAAACAGAATTTTCATATGATCTGTGGTGTCTAATTGAGTGAGATCATCTTGGCTACTAACATTTAGAACCTTTTTGAAATCACATAATTCATAGAAGTCCTCTTACTTTCTTCTTAGTATAAAACATGAGCTTTCTATCTAATCTCTCAAAAGATCATATATTATAAGGAAATCTATAAAGTCTATGAAATGTAAGATAGAGTTCAAAGAAAATGAAAAGTACTATGAGTCATGCACAAAGAATGCATTTATCGCCATTGTTGAATTGAGGACTGTGTGCAACATGTCATGAATTTTAACATTTTGGACCACATTGTTTTGTCAAAGACATTTTCTTCATGTCACTGCAAGGTTAATTTACCTGATCACAATTTCTGCTTGTTGACATGCTTCCAGTTCCTAATTTGGTGTTTGCTGCTATAATATGCATAGGATATGTTCTTCAGAATGCTGTTTCAACTGATTCCTGAGGTAGACTTGCAATGTAAACTACCCAATGTTGCTTGAGGTATAATTTTATCATTTCAGAAATATTTATTTTATGGTTTTAATGCTTTTGAATGCTGTAAACTGCTGAGAGTCACTTTGAAATGAGAAGACTGGCAAGTAAGTTTAATGAATAAATAAATGTTTTGCAACGCCAGGTCTGTGGTCAACAAAGCCCCCCTCATCCACAACCTTGTGTCGGAGGGGGAGCCGGACCTGGTGGGAATTGCGGAGATCTGGCTGGGCCATGAGGGAGGACTTCCCCTCGTAGAAATGTGCCCGCCAGGTTACCGCGCGTTTCATCAGCCATGGGCCCTAGGCAGGGGTGGAGGGGTAGCAGTTATTGTTAGGGAAAGTCTTCAGCTGAGAGAGACCATTGTACCACAGACCACCGGCTGTGAGTCCCTCTGCGTGAAGTGGGGCCTAGGGAGGTAGTTGGGCGTGCTGATTTTATACCTGGCTCCCCGCTATGTAATAGCAGCCCTGCCCAAGCTCCTTGAGGTGATCGCCGAGATGGCGGTTGAGACCGCCAGACTGGTTGTCATGGGGGACTTCAACCTGCCATCGGTGGGCGAATCATCAGAGGCAGCTCAGGAGTTCATGGCCTCCATGACGGCCATGGACCTGACCCAAGTAATTCGGGGCCCCACGCACGAGGGAGGACACACGCTGGATTTGATTTTTGTCTCTGGTCAGTGGAAGAGTGATCTGGGTATAGGGGACGTAGCCATCATACCCCTGTCATGGTCAGACCACTCACTTCTCCGGCTCGACTTTACAATCGCTACACCCCACCGCAGGGATGTGGAACCTGATTCGCCTATATGGTTCCGCCCCAGGCACCTGATGGACCCTGGGCCACTACCTGTGTCCTTGATCCGCGCCCCGACAGAGGACCTGGTGGCTGCATGGAATACCACAGCCACGGGGATCTTGCAGCCTCTCCTCCTGCGATGAGCCACCCAGGCTCCTTGGTTTACTGAGGAGCTAAGGGTGATGAAATGCCACAAGAGACACCTAGAGAGGAGATGGAGATCCACACGGTCTGAATCTGACCGAACATAGGTGAGAGCCCATTTAAGGACTTACCTTGTGGCGTTGAGAGTGGCTAAACCTCATCATTGTGCCACTCTCATCGCATCCGCAGATAACTGCCCTGCCGCCCTGTTTAGGGTGACCCGCTCCCTCCTTCAACAGAGGATGTGGGAAGCCCTTTTGCAGGGTAGAGCAGAGGAATTTGGGGAATATCTGCAGGATAAAATCGCTCAGATTCGGAGCGAGTTGGCCTCCATCAAAAGTGGTCCAGTGGGATGCCCTGAGGCAGATCTTGAGACAGTTTTGTGGGAAGAGTTTGACTGTTTAACTTCCGAAGATATGGACAGGTTATGTGGGCGACTGCGAGCTACCACATGTTTATTGGACCCGTGTCCCTCCTGGCTTGTACTGGCATCCTGGGAGGTTACACAAGGCTGGCTCCAGGAGGTAGTGAATGCTTCCTTGGGTGAGGGGTTCTTGCTTACCGTCTTGAAAGAGGCAGTGGTGAGACCCCTCCTCAAGAAGCCTCTCTGGACCCAGCATTGTTGGTAAATTACTGTCCGGTCTCCAACCTTCACTTTCTGGCGAAGGTTGTAGAGAGTGTGGTGGCACAACAGTTCCCCCATCATCTGGAGGAAATTGATTATCTCGACCTGCGCCAGTCCAGCTTCCGGCCCGGGCACAGCACCGAGACGGCATTGGTCGCGTTGGTGGATGATCTCTGGAGGGCTAGAGATGGGGGTTGTTCCTCCATCCTGGTCCTATTAGACCTCTCAGCGGCTTTTGATACCATCGACCATCTGGAACGACCTTTCCCCCAAAATTAGAACAACCACGGACCTCCGCTCCTTCCGTCAAAAACTAAAAACTCATTTCTTCTGCCTGGCCAGCTTGGGGTAATCAAATTGTTTTATTAGGGACTTTTGGGGTCCAGTTTTAGTCAGTTGGGATTTTAGAGCAGGATCTAGTTTAATTTATTTTAATTGTATTTATGCTTGTTGGTTTTATGTATGTATTTTTAAATTCCCTGTGCACCGCCTCGAGTTCCTTCGGGGAGAGAGAGCGGTTTTATAAATAATAATAATAATAATAATAATAATAATAATAATAATAATAATAATAATAACAACAATAATAACAATAACAACAACAACAACAACAACAACAACAACAACAATAATAATAATAAATAAATAAAATTATTCACCACTCACTCATCATTATTATCTGGACCATGATGGAACATCTTGCAATTTGAGGTTGGCCCCAACCTTACTATTTTTTGTAAGGCCTAAAGACGTGGCTGTGATAGTTGGCTTGGGGCCCCAGTGGAGGAATAGTGCAATGGAGGTGGTTGATTGAGACAACAGATCCCACTTCTCCCCACCACTCCATTCCTCCCCTCCCCATGTGTCCTTGGTTTTAATGTCTTTTTATGTTTTAACTGTATATGCAACTGTAAGCCACCCAGGGTGTGTGTGTGTGTGTGTGAGTGTGTGTGTGCGCGCGCGCGCATGTGTATGTTCCAACATAACTCTGGAATACCTCAAGCAATTTCAGCCAAATTTGGTGCACAGATGACTTACTCTCTGGAAACAAATTATGTGGGGTAAGACACCTATAACACCCCTCGGTGTGTGTGTTCTGTTATGATACAGCCTGTTGTGCCTTCAAATGGCTTCTTCTGTACTGTCATAAAATGGCTTCTACTGTAAAGCGCAGTGGAGTTGCCACGGCAATGGCTTCACAGTACTCCACAAGGAGGCTCCCTCTGGTAAGGGGGAAAATCCAACATTAGAAATTATGTTTGGTCCGGACATTTTCCCCCTATAAATAAATACCCAGGCAACGCCAAGTTATCAGCACTAGTAAATAAATAAAAAATATTATGCAACAATGCATTCAGTTATATGATTATAACATCAATTAGCTTAACATAAATAGCAAATCACTAAAGAGTTAGTTCCATTAAAGAAAGGAATAAACAATAATAATAGGAATAAACAAGTACTAATTCATAAAATTCCCTTCTCATCTTTGTGGGTGGTATGTATCGTCCTCAATTTTTGGGTCCTCTGTCAGAGGCCTAGTAATTTGAGGGTTATGCACAGTATCATAATTTTCCCCTGCTCTATTTTTTTTCTGAACCGAGACCTCTGTTAGAGCCAATCTCCCAGCATAGGAGTCCCAGGCCCAAGAACTCTTACCACCAATGGGACCATTTTGGCCTTTACTTTCCATATCTTCTTTAGTTCCTCCTTCAGGCCCTGGTACTTCTCCAGCTTCCCATTCTTCTTTTTCCTTATGTTGCTGTCACCTGGAACTGCTGCATGTATCATCACCCCCTGTCTTCTGGTCCTTGTCTACTATAGGTATTGACTTTAGGGCCAAATTTAAACTCAGTGTTTCCGGCTTGCAATTACAATGAACACAATTTTTTATAAAGTAATAAGTGGACCAATTCTCTAATAGGAAATCTATTGCCTCCTTTTCAAGCTGATCTAAAGAAGGAGGTTCTTAGCTGAAAGCACCTCATGTCATAAAAAGGAAAGAGTGGCAATTCATGAGCAGCTTTAACAGATTAACAGAGTTGGAAGGGATCTTGCAGGTCATCTAGTCCAACCCCCTGCCCAAGCAGGAGACCCTACATGTGCCTCTACCTAGGATCGAACTCACAACTATTTCAATAGCTCCATCCATTTTAAGAATGGGGCATTTCACTAAAAGTTGATTGAAAAGTAATGCTTCCACCTACATAACTAAATTGGGGCATTTTTCATGTATGACACAGAAAAATAAATGTTGAAATTAGATTTTTTTTGTTACTGTTTTTACTTCCCCACGCATTCTCTACACATGTTTCCTAACAATAAGTAAGCGTTTAAAGTCAGCACAAAAGAACTCCACATGTTGCCTCTTCAGCTAGCCTCTTTGCATCAATCAAATGATATTCCTTTAATGTTTAGAATCGATGGATGTCAGACAATACCAAGTTTGGACTATATAGTGGATAGTATAAAATGGTAAGATCCATCTTCATCCGTCTTAGCTCACTTGTCATATTGCAGTAAAATTTCCTTCTTACGTTTTTGAACTCTACTTAATTTATTTCAACATTTTCAGTGTTGCAATGTAGCACCTTGAGTTGATAATACAGTACCAGGTTCAAGGAAATCCATGTGAATAACATAACAGCAACAGAATCTTAAAAATGGTAACCATGAATACCTCTGCTGAAGCCTGAGCTTTGACTTTATTTATTTAGGTGAATACTTGCTCCTGAATCATAATGATGAGTCCTTGTTTTATCAGTTGCCACAATACTGTGAAGAAATTCCTCACCTTTATTTTTGCAGCATTTTTTTTAGCAAATTTCAATTCTTGAAGCTTTCATCTTCACCATCATCATACAAAGAACCTTTTAATATGCAAAATAAAATGACTCGCACATGTCTGTGCAATTCCAGACTTGAATTGAATCTCCAGTATTGCATACCTATCTCATTGTTTTGTAATTATGATCTGGAATTTAAGCTAATCTACTGCTTTCCTTTCTCAATATGCATTATACATTTCCCTGAGACCAGATGACATCATTACAGATGGAATCCATGTAGAATTTGTCATTATCCTAATCCCTGAGAGAGGTGTTAAATATAAAAACCTGTTCTGATTTTTAACAGTTCTGACTTGAACAAGTCTGTTAATTTTTTGACCCTCTTGAAAGCTCACATTGAAAGCTCCAGACAAGCACTAAATATTGAGTCACTTGCTGAATCTCAGCTGTTAACACAGGATGTAAATTGATGAAAAAGGGTTAATTGAATATTTCATAGAAAGACTAACAAATGAAGACATCCCAAATGTTATGATTGTATTAATTTAGGTCTTCTTGTGCTTCAATGGATGATTCGAGGAACTGAGGCACAGTGCCGGTGGAAAGAGTAAATGCAGTGATTTACTTCATTCTCTTTCAGTACTCTCCACCTTACTGGCCAGAATAATAATGGTAGCAGTATATCTATGGAGATTCTCAGTCATCCAGGTCATCTGGACGCACCAAAACCTGGTTCAATGACCGTGGGATTACTGTGCTTGATTGGCCAGCAAACTCACCTGACCTGAACCCCATAGGGAATCTATGGGGCATTGCCAAGAGAAAGATGAGCGACATGAGACCGAACAATGCAGAAGAGCTGAAGGCTGCTATTGAAGCATCCTGGTCTTCCCTAACGCCTCAGCAGTGCCACAGGCTGATAGCTTCCATGCCACGCCGCATTGAGGCAATAATTGCTGCAAAAGGGGGCCAAACCAAGTACTGAGTATGTGTGCATGCTTATACTTTTCAGAGGTCCGATATTGTTCTATAAATCCTTGTTTTATTGATTGCATGCAATATTCTAATTTTCTGAGATTGTGGATTTGTGCTTTTTATGAGCTGTACACCATAATCATCACAATTATGACAAATCACGGCTTGAACTATCTTGCTTTGCATGTAATGACCCTTATCATGTATTAGTTTCACTTTTTAAGTTGCATTACTGAAATAAATGAACCTTTGAATGATATTCTAATTTTTTGAGTTTCACCTGTATGTGCTAGTCGTTTATGACTTTAGGGGCAGTGCTCATCTCTGTTTCAAAGCCGAAGAGCCAGCATTGACTGAAGATGTCTCCGTGGTCATGTGGCCAGCATGACTAAACACTGAAGGTGCATGGAATGCTGTTTCCTTCCCACCAAAGATGATCCCTATTTTTCTATTTGCCTTTTTATGTGCTTTCGAACTGCTAGGTTATCAGAAGCTGGGCAAGTAATGGGAGCTCACTCCGTTACACTGGGCTAGGGATTTGAACTGTCAAACTGCCAACCTTTTTTTTTTTTTATATTGAAAAAGTTTTATTGAGTTTTACAAATTTTTTAAGTAGGGTAGGGTAAGGTGAATTGAGAAAATATTTTGAGAACTTTCACGTCGAGATTGTTGGCCCCCTCCGGGGCTTCTTAACAAAACATAGATAATACATATTTCAATGGTACTACAAGGTGAAGAGAAGTGCATACATGTAAATTCCAAGTTCTATGCTAGCAATCGTGTACAAGAATAGAATAGAATAGAATATTTATTTCTATAACCGCGTCCTCTCCCCGAGGGGACTCGGAGCGGTGCACAGGGAGAAATTAAAACAACATAAAATATATACATACATAAATACAATAAAAACAAATTAAATCTAACTATCCCTGCACTAAAATTCCCATTTTAAAATTAACATTTCCTAACCCCTGACGTAGAGACTAACCTAGGCCGGCCAAGCAGAAAAAGTGAGTTTTTAATTTCTGACGGAAGGAGCGGAGGTCCGTAGTTGTTCTAATGTCGGGGGGAAGGTCGTTCCAGAGGGCTGGGCCCGCCACAGAGAAGGCCCTTCCCCTGGGCGTCGCCCGCTGACAAAGTCTATTGGACGGCACCCGGAGAAGTCCCTCTCTATGGGAGCGAATCGGCCGGGAGGATGTATGGGGCAGAATCCGATCCCGCAGATAGCTAGGTCCCGAGCCATGGAGCGCTTTAAAGATGAGAACTAGCACCTTGAAGCACACCCAAAAGACGACAGGTAGCCAGTGCAGCTCGCGCAAGAGCGGTGTTACATGGGTATACCTTGCAGTACCCATTATTGCTCGTGCGGCTGCATTCTGGACCAGCTGAAGTCTTCGGGTGCACCTCAAGGGGAGCCCCATGTAGAGAGAGTTACAATAGTCCAGTCGGGATGTCACGAGAGCATGAGTGACTGTGCGAAGGGCGTCCCGATCCAATAGGGGGCGCAACTGGCGAACCAGGCGGACCTGGTAAAACGCCCTCCTGGCCACGGCTGTCACTTGGTCTTCCATGAACAGCCGGGCATCCAGGAGGACACCCAAGTTGCGCGCCCCATCCACTGGGGCAAGATGTTCGCCCCCAATGGGCAGCGATGGAATCAGCTGGTTGAATCGGGCAGCCGGAAACCACAGCCACTCGGTCTTGGTCGGGTTGAGGTTGAGTCCGTTTCTTCCCATCCAGATCCGTATGGCTTCCAGGCACTGGCACATCACCGCTACGGCATCGTTGGGGTGGTTTGGGGTAGATATATACAGCTGAGTATCATCAGCGTAGAGATGGTACTCTACCCCAAAACCACGGATGATCTCACCCAGCGGCTTCATATATGTGTTAAACAGGAGAGGCGAGAGGACCGACCCCTGAGGCACCCCACATGTGAGGGGTCTCGGGGTCGACCTCTGCTCTCCTGTCAACACAAATTGCGATCGGCCAGAGAGGTAGGAGGAGAACCACCGTAAAACGGTGCCTCCCACACCCAACCCCCCCAGCCGATGCAATAGGATACCATGGTCGATGGTATCAAAAGCTGCTGAGAGGTCTAATAGGACCAGGATGGAGGAACAACCCCCATCTCTGGCCCTCCAGAGATCATCGACCAACGTGACCAATGCCGTCTCAGTGCTATGCCCGGGCCGAAAGCCGGACTGGCGCGGGTCTAGATAATCAACTTCCTCCAGGTGACGGGGAAACTGTTGTGCCACCACACTCTCAACAACCTTCGCCAGAAAGGGAAGGTTGGAGACTGGACGATAGTTGGTTAATAGAGCTGGATCCAAAGAGGGCTTCATAAGGAGGGGCCTCACCATAGCCTCTTTTAGGGAAGCAGGCAAGGAACCCTCACTTAAGGATGTGTTGACAACCTCTTGGAGACAGCCTCGTGTCACCTCCCAGGATGCCAGTACAAGCCAGGAGGGACACGGGTCCAATAAACATGTGGTGGCTCGCAGTCGCCCACGTAACCTGTCCATATCCTCGGAAGTAACGGAGTCAAACTCCTCCCAAACAAGATCTGTCTCGTGGCATCCCACTGGGCCATCAATGGGGGCTAACTCGTTCTGTATCTGAGCGATTTTCTCCTGCAGAAAAGTCACAAATTCCTCTGCTCTACCCTGTAGCGGGGCTTCCCGCACCCTCTGTTGAAGGAGGGAGCGGGTCACCCTAAACAGGGCGGCAGGGCGGTTTTCTGCGGATGCTATGAGGGTGGCACAATGATGACGTTTGGCCACTCTCAGCACCACAATGTAAGTCCGTAAATGGGCTCTTACCTGTGTCCGGTCAGATTCAGAACGGGTAGACCTCCATCTTCTCTCTAGGCATCTCTTGTGGCGTTTCATCACCCCTAGCTCCTCGGTAAACCAAGGAGCCAGGGTGGCTCGCCGCCGCAAGAGAGGCCGCAAGGGTGCGACCCGATCCAAGGCTCCCGTGGTCGCAGTATTCCATGCGGCCACGAGGTCCTCCATCGGGGCGCGGGTCAGGGGTACAGGAAGTGGCCCAAGCGCCGTCTGGAACCCATCAGGGTCCATCAGGCGCCTGGGGCGGAACCAAATTGGTGACACACATCCAAACAAAAGTTATACTGTATTAAAAAAGTCATTTTTTAGATCTAAGTCTCTTGGCAATTGTGTCTTCTTGTTCTCCTCCCTGACCCCCAGTGGGCGGGGCCGTGGCCCCCTCCGCTCCTCCAGTTTCATCCCCCAGGATAGAGGAATATTTTTTAAGAAAGGCTTCCGCCTCAGCAACTGTTTTAATCCTTACTCTTCCTCCTTCCCAGAACACCAACATCCCTTCTGGCATCACCCACTTGAACCAAATCCCCTGGTTAAACAATTTTTTAGATAAGAAGGAATACTTCCTCCTCACCTCTCTAATCTTTTTCGGGATCTGCTTCAAGATAGTGACTTCCTTTTGTTGGTACGTTAACGGACCCTCTCTCTGCGCCCTCAATATTCCCTCCCTGGTAGACCTTCTAACAAATTTAATATGTATCTCTCTGGGTAGTTCATTTATCCTGGCATATGCTGAATTTATTCTATAAGCCAGGTCAATGTCCCCCCTGATCTCTTCCTTAGGTTTGTGTAAGTAGTCTGCTAAAATTGTGCTCATAAGATCAGGAAGGCATTCACCAGATTCTTCCAGAATGTTCTGAAATCTTAAAAAATATGACATCCTTTCAAAATCCATCCTAGACATATGACCAGTTAAATCTCCAATTTCAGTATTAACATTTTTAAGTTCTCCCTTTGCCCCAGCCAGCCCCACTTCCAACTCTTAGTCTTCTGTGTATTCTGCATCAATTTCTTCTGTGTCTCCAAAAGCTCTAATTTAGAACTGCAGTGGTCTTTTCTAAGCTCTTTAATTTCCAGTACCAAAGAGTGTAACACTTCCTCCATAGCTGTCATTCTTGCTTCAATGCCTGGTTGTTCTGGTTGCTTTTTAGAAGCCATGGTAAGCTGTTTAAGTCAGTGCCACTAAGATGGCGTTTTTTGGGTGCGGCCGCTGGAGCAAGTCCAGAGAAAAAGTTCAAATCAGAGTTGTAGAAAGTTATAAAATCCAGAGAGAAAAGCAATTTTCACAGTCAATTATGAAGACAAAGAAGGCACTCCAGGGAAGGAATCAATTAATCACAAAAATCCTCCATTGGTAGAGAGAGACAGTCCAGGTCACAAAGGAATGTTGGAAATTTTCCATAAAGAATAGTCATTTAAGAACAAAGGGAAGCCATCTTTCCCCGCCCAATCTGGAAGCCAGCAGGAGAAAGCAACAGAGAAAATTGTTCAAATAAAGCCGGACTTAGATACATTGTAGCTAGAAACAAACTGCAAGGGACTTTCACTTCTTCAACAAGGTCCGGATGAGAAATATCCGCTTCCTCGCACTCGAGGAGCCATTTCCAAACGCCGCTGCTGTAAATCCGAGGGGGGGGTTTAACAAACACCCCCCTCCATCGTTTCTTTTAGTCAAAGCTGCCAGCAAAAAAGTCAAAGTCACTTACACTCCACCTCGCCGCCAAAGCCCCGGCAAAGCCATCCGGCTCGAACGCTCCCGCTCTCTCCAAATCAGCTATTTGTTACCGTCCTCCATTGGCGAAGGGAACCAAGCCCCCCGCAGCATGTCTTCTTCCTCCTAGACCGAAGACAAGGCCTGTCCCGGCTGCCGCCAGGCTAGGAAAAGTCCAGGCAAGCCAATCTTACGGGGGGATCCCTAAAAAGGCACACCCCGCCCCGTTTGGGGCCGGAAAAAGAACAAAATGGCAGACGAGTCCCAGGACTTGTCCGTCGCCGCCAGGAGCCGGAACAGGAAGTCAAACTGCCAACCTTTCTGATCGACAAGCTCAGCAACTTAGCCACTGAGCCACCACGTTCCTAGTTACATCTAGATAACAATATGAAGAATATATCAATTCTTTTAAATATCTAGAATTATGTGTCATCTCTCTGTGATGAAAGATTTACAAATATTCAGAGTTGGCTCATTAGCTGAAACCTTGACATTTGCTGCATAACACTCAAGTGATTTCCTATTAAAGCCATAAGTAAACCAATTAGAAATGCATTCATGCAGAACATCAGATTGGCACACAAAATTCTCCATACTGTAAGTTCACTGATGTCCAGTGAGATTCCCATACCTGTACATACTCATACATTTCAACATTAATGCCACAAAAAGTATGTGAAATTATGTATCTAGCCCTCTTTTACTATGGTTAATCATGGATATTGTGCATAGGTTTAGAGCAAGAGTCTCCAAATTTGGCAACTTTAAAACCTGTCGAATTCAACCCCCACCCAGTATTTCTCAGCCAGTATGGGAGCTGAAATCCACAAATCTTAAAGTTGCCAGATTTGGAGAGCCCAGATTTAGAGACTATTGTATGATCCTCATCACAAACAATTTCCCCATACTTGATCCCACACCACGTAGTACACCATATCTATGTTCTACTCAACGTGGAAGTGGTGATGCAAAGCTTAGAAACAGTCCTCAGTTTGTTCAAGCTGAATGTTGATTCTAGAATTGCATATATGGTGGACAATTTGTCACCTGTGGTTGATCATTTCTGTTTTATTTCCTATTGCTTTCAAATAGAATCTCTGGTTGTATGTCATTTTGGAATCCCTGGGGAAGAAATAGATAAGCTGAGAGATGTAGGAGGTGTGAGCATCAGGGTTTCTCAAGGACATTTTTAAAGCTGTCAGTATTTCATTCAAAACTGGCCCTAGCTGAAAGCGAGGCGTAAAGAATGATATTTATGGAGAACTAGAAGAAGCTTAATATGTTTCTTATCCAGCATCATCTTCATAAAACCTGAGTGAGGATTAAGGAGTGGAATGAGTGGAAAGCAGCATGTAATTGCCCCCCTAGGCTGCTATCAGTAATGCCATTTGGGCTGCAAGGGGCCCCTGCTGTATTCATGCAACTGATAAAAGAACAGCTGCATAAGGGAGTCTCATTGTACTTGGTGATATATCAATATACCCCTGAAGAACATAGAAGCTGGTCAGAGCCATAGTTAGGAAACTGCAGGAAGCCCACTTCTATGTGAAGTTGTCTAAGTGTGAATTCCATAAGATCTGCTTAGACTACCTGGGATACTGAATAGAGATGGATCCCAGTAGAGTGAAGGCAATACTGGAGTGGGAGTCCCCTCAGACCAGGAGGCAACTACAGAGTTTCCTGGGCTTTGTGAACTTTCACCATCAGTTCATCTCCACCTTTGCCCAGATAGTCCTATGGATCACCTACACGTCTCACAAGTTGTTTGACACTGAAAGGCACTGGGATGTCTGGGAAAAGGAGTCCAATGGGCTTTCCTAACATGGAGACAGTTCCTGGAGGGTAGCAAGATCTCCATCGATGTCTGGACAGACCCTAAAAGTGTTGAAGACCTCCTGGAAACTATCCCCTAAGCAGGTGTGATGGGCCCAATACTTTACTGGTTCAACTTCACTCTCCAGTATCTGCTGAGGAAGGGGGACTTCTTTGCAGTTGCCCTCTCCTGCATGCTGGAGTACAATAGTGCCTGAGAGGAAGTAGTGACATTCATCCCATCTAAGCAGCATGCAACACTGGCTCTCACCCTACAACAGGCAATGTCCCAGCCAGAGCCAGTCCAAGACTTAGTGCAACCCTTATAAGAGGCCCCTAATAAGAGATGAGTAGTTCCAGTACCACAATTAAACTTATTTATGAGGGAGGGGCTAGTGTGGAAAGATGCCAAAATATATGTCCCAGCCAGCTAGCAGACCTGAATTTTACAGAGGAGTCATGATGCAAGAGCTGCAGGACATTTTGGGTTTGTAAAGAGCATGCACCTAGTGAAGAGACAATTCTGGTGGTCAAAAATGAAAAAAAAAGGTCATAGACACATGGCCAACTGCTATGTGTGTGCTTCAATGAAATGAATGTCCAGGAAGCCCCCTGAGTTACTGCAGCCATTAGCCAACCTGATGAACCCCTGGGAAGAGATGTCCATGAATTTTATGATGGACTTACCAGAGACGGTGGGGAGCATTGTAATTTGCACCATTATGGATTTATTCTCCAAACAGCCACATTTCGTGGCATGTACAAAGTTTCTCTACACCCAAGCTCTGGCAAAGCTATTCATACAACATATTTACCAACTGCATAGAGTCCCAAAGTAGATATCTCAGACCATGAGGTGCAGTTCACCACAAAATTTTGGTGTGAATTCCTTAAGATGTTTGGCTCCTCACAGGGCCTCAGCTCCACCTACCATCCCAGTACCAATGGAGCCTGTGAACGAACCAATGTTAAAGCAGTACTAACATGTTATGCCAATTACCAACAGACCAATTGAGCCAAACTCCTGCCTTTTGCAGAAGTGGTATGTAATAATTCCATGCATAGTAGCACAGGATTTACCCCTTTCAGGATTGGTAGTGGGGTGGAGTTTGTGCTAACACCAGAGATTCTCTCAGGGATGACTGTCCTTGGTATCATTGGCTAAATGGATGGAAACTTTCTAAGAAATGGGGTAGTGTGCAGATAATTACAGAAAGCTATGGAAACACACACAACACCCCCCCCCCCAAGCAGTTAAAAAGAGGGCACCATAGGGAGAAATAAATGTGGGAGATAAAGTGTATCTGTCTATAAAAGTTCTCAACCTGAGACAACCTTGTAAGAAGCTGGGTCCCAATTATATAGGACCTTTCCTCCTCCTCTTATTCTGGTCAAAGGAAAGAAACACTATGAGATTAAGAAAAGTTTTAACTCTAGGTATCATAGAGGGAAATTGCAGTATTTATAGTATAGAGAGGCTACCATCTAGTCAATACAGAATGGGTGGCAGTGACAGATGTGAAGGCAGCTAGGTTAGTGTGTAGATGTCATGCTGAGCATCTAGATTGTCCAAGTGACAGTGGTCTTGGAAGTGGACAGGAATGTCTAATGTTGTATGTACTGTTGTGTTTTATTTTCCAGGGTTATCATTCTTCTGGAGGGCCGGCATGTCAAACTTGACTCAACTCCATAGTTGCCTGCACCTGTTTTCTCTTGCAATTTGCCAAACAGTGATGGGAGGAAGGTGGTGAATTCCTAAGGATGGGAGGCAGGCTATGGGATGTATGAGAGTCTTCTGTTGCCAGTGAGATGTTATCCACCAAGGTCAAGTTATGAACAATGTTTTAGCTCTGCAGACAATTTTTCCCAAAACAAAAGAATAGAACAACAATTGGTGAACTATGAACTGTGGGTGGCCCAAAGGGGAAAAGGGGTTTAACTATGTGGATTTTTGTGGGGAAATCCCAGAACTGACTTTGCTCTGCTGTGCCTAGATGGGTCTTTCAATAAAGCTACTCTCTTGGTCAGTCTGAAGATCTGGGAGTTCCTTTTGTTGAATGTGCCAAATAGGACAGTTGACAAGATGTCAAACTCTTGGTACTCCAATTCTCATTTATAGCTAAGAATACTGTTTTTGAGTAAGCAGACATTATATTTTATACAATTATTTTTTCAAAATAAGATTTGTACCTTAAATGATTGGTTATGTGTATCCTTTTGAATGAACTGGCATTTGGGAATCTATGAATCATTAAGTTTGCTATCCATCAAGGACCATTTCCTTTCCAGATCATGAGCTGAATATTTATGTAAGCTTGAAGATTGATGCTATAAAATCTAAGCAATTTGTTAATGATCCATGGAGATAAATTCTGGTTCTCACCTATAATTTAAGAAAGCAGCACAAATACTGCTTTCAGGGTGAGAAACAGTGAGAAATAAAATGCCAGAGGAGATGGAGAGTCTCATTTTAGCCACAACCTATGTTAGTAATTATTAGACAAAACAAGTATGAAATGGCAGTTTTATCTGCTTATGGAAAAAATTAAAATCTTATTGTACTGCATTACGATTATGTAGCAATTTACAGTATTAAAATAGTATCAGCTTTTGAATGTTCTTTAAAAACACCATGAATTAGTCAATATTGTCATTTTATTTATAAAAAGGAGATCTGAAAACAGAAAACAATAGTTTATTGATTCTTAGGATTTGGTTATTTTTTAAATTTTTTGGTGATGTTTGTCCTTGGATTACAATGCAGTTATGAGTATTAAGCAAATAACAACATTTAGAAAAACGGTCTAAGCTAATTCTACCACCAGTCAGAGTGAGGATTTTTCAACTAGTAGATTTTAGAAGTCATGAAAGTACAACAGATTGTTTGCTAATATATTGCATTTTATTTCCTTTGCCAGGAAAAAAAGTGAGATTTTCTGATCATGCTAATTAATTGGCGTTAGACCAGCGTCCTGAAGGGGAATACATTAATTATCCCTACTTAGGTAGTGACATGTTGTGGGCTTTTGCTGATTCTGGAAGGACTGAAAATACCCTCTTTGCTCTTAACTGGACAATCTGTGACCCTTTGGACCATCCTTTTGTAAGTATTTCCTTACCTAAATAGAAAAACGAAAGGACCAGAAGTAGCTTGCTATTGTTTTGGTTTTAATATTAAAAAAGAAAAGATTAGTTCATTAAAGTTCATGTGCTTCAATACCAATTTATGGAACTGGAAATCTTTATTTGGATCTTGTATTTTGGCTTCCACATAATCTTGACTTGGCTTGGATGTTTTACCAAACCACAGCAGAAAGTGCAAAGGAAGCAGTTTTTGCTTTGGTGTCCCACACTTAAGCAATACACCTTCCAGAGGGACTGTGTGTTCCAGTGAAGTTCTTTGGAAACAACTTTTTTTTATTTATTTTATTTATTTATTTATTTAAATTTATACCCCGCCCTTCTCCACAGAGGACCCAGGGCGGCGCACAGGAAATTTAAAAAACATACAAAAATACAATAGATATAATTTAAAAAACTATTAAATAACCCCATCCTGCGCTAAAACCAAATTTTTAAAACCCAATTTAAAACTATCTTAAGTCCCCAAGGGAGGTTAGGCTAGGCCGGCTTGTTGAAACAGATATGTCTTAAGACATTGGCGGAAGAGGCGGAGGTCGGTGATGGTACGTAATTCAGGGGGTAGGTCATTCCAAAGGGCTGGCCCCGCCACAGAGAAGGCTCTTCCCCTGGGTGTCGCCAGTCGGCATTGTCCGGCCGACGGTACCCTGAGGAGGCCCTCTCTGTGGGAGCGGATTGGTCTGAGGGATGTTAAACAATTTCAAGTTAAACAATTAAATCTGGCTGATCATTTGGCTGCTGAATCAAAAAAGAGATGCTATCATATTTCTGGACAGTTTGTTATTATTTTTAACCACAATGTTGTATACTCCCATTCTCACCTCAGAACAGTTTAGCTATCCTGCCAGCTACTCCACTGAGTTGTAAGAAGCTGTGAGAGAGACAATTAAAAAATAGAATTCCATGACTTCCTCGGGGCTAGGGCTGGACCAGTTTTGCTGATATCTGGCAATCCTTCTTACAGTGCACAGACTAATCGCTTCACACCATGTGCCTTTCAGAGACAGCAATAGCACTTATATACCATTTCACAGGGCTTTTACAGCCCTCTCTAAGCAGGTTACAGAGTCCTCATATTGCCCCCAACAATCCGGGTCTTCATTTTACTGACCTCAGAAGGATGAAAGGCTGAGTCAATCTTGAGAATCGAACTGCTGAACTGCTGGCAGTTGATAGTTTTGCAATATTGCAGAATTATCCTGCAATACTGCATTCTAGCCACTGTGTGCCACCTTGTCTCTTAATGATAACGAACTATACATACCTCTATGGTCAACCAGAATCACCATTGTTGTTTGGAGTAATGGAAATCATATACAATTATTTATTATCCATTTTTACATACCCTCTATTTCTGAAGTCATCAGATTGGAAAGGATAAGCAACGTGCAATGACTGAAATAATGCACAATAGTCCATTTCTTCGTGTAACTGAACTTTCTTACCTAGAAGTTTGGGCATTAGGAGCCAGGTTCTGAAAACCTTAGTACACAGTTCAATTTTTGTCATTTTCTGTGGGTGACTTATCTGCCCCTTTACATGTTCATGTAGCTAATACAAAGATAAAGCAGACACAGAATGGCAAAGATCAGAGGTTATCTGATACACATCAGCTGGTGTAGTCATAAATATTTCAGTTTTCAACATTTTTGCTTTGATAAGGAGAAGTAACATCTCTCAGTCACATTCAGTGCTCTAGTACAGTGATGGCAAACCTATGGCACGGGTGCCACAGGTGGCACACGGAACCATTTTTTAGGGCACGCAAGGCGTTGCCCTGTCAGCTCCAGAACGCTTGTGTGCGCTGGCCAGCTGATTTAGGCCTTCTTTTGAGGCCGTTTTTCGCCCTCAGGAGGCTTCAGGGAAGCTCCTGAAGCCTCTGGAAGTGGTGGTGGGGGCTGTCTTCACCCTTCCCAGGCTCCTAGAAAGCCTCTGGAGCCTGGGGAGGGTGAAAAAAGCGTGCCAAAAGCACACATATCATTATGGTTGTGGCATGCCCATGCACGACCACCCTGCGCTCCCCCTGCTTTTGGCGCGTGAGCCAAAAAAGGTTAGCCATCACTGCTCTAGTACATACCTCCTCTTCTCAACATGGGTTGAACAGTCTGCTATAGTTGTTTGCTAGAGAAGACTCTTGACATCTAAGCTTTATAGAAAATAATTGCCTTGCTGTTCTGAACACATTGTTCTTGTTTCCATAGTGTCCCAATCTATAAGATACTAAAATAATCACATTGCAATTACTGTAAGCAATTAATTAAGTGCTTACATTTATTTCTTCATAGGAATCAGAGTGTACAAGTATTGCACACAGTTTATGCATATAAAAACACAAACATGACTTTATTTTCATATGTACATATACTCATGTAAACATGCTTATACACATTAATAAATGATCATGTGGAATATAAAAGTAGAGGGGGAGACACATGAAATACTTGTACCCAGAACAATATTTGTATTTTTTAAATCTCAAGTTTCAAGGGAAACTGAGAACATGTCTATATGTGTCACCTCAGCAGGTTGTTGAACCTAAGCTTTACTTTTCTTATAGGACCGACTTTTCACATGTGCCAAAGGTGGCTATGCAGAGCCCTTTCTGCTGGTAGGTCAGATCTCTGTGGTGTTTCTTTTGTGAGCTTCTGCAAATGACAAAACAGAACACATCCCTTCGACCGATCCGCTCCCATAGAGAGGGTCTTCTCCAGGTGCCATCGGCCAGACAATGCCGGTTGGCGACGCCCAGGGGAAGGGCCTTCTCTGTGGCGGGCCCAACCCTCTGGAACGACCTGCCTCCCGAACTCCGTATCACCTTGGACCTCCGCCTTTTCCGCCAGCGCCTGAAGACGCACTTTTTCCATCAAGCCGGCCTAGCGTGACCACCCTATAACGACTGAGTTTTAAATTACCAAATTTTTTATTAGAGGGATTTTAATAATATTTTAGCACAGGGTTTTCTAAGTTTAATTTTGGTTTTATGATATTTATTATGTATTTGTATATTTGTATATTGTTTTAATTTCCTGTGTGCCGCCCTGGGTCCCTTTTTGGGAGATAGGTGCGTGATATAAGTCGAATAAACATCAAACAACATCAGAAGCTCACGAAAGAAAGATCTTACCTCTTACCTCTTGCTGCGCTGCTGGTGTTGGGATGCCTCGACTCCCACCGGCCAGCTGGTTTTCAGGTCTCTGCTGCACATGCACATATATCCACACATGCGCATACATGTCGGTGCACGTACACATCTTTCAGTTTGGACATGCACGCGCATGCAGTTTGGGCACTCGGTGTCTAAAAGGTTCGCCATCCCTGTTATAGAACAATTCTACTGTATTGCCTTTTAGTACATTATTGAAGTTATATTGGATGGTTAGCTATGAATATGCAATTCATAAACAAGGAAAATAAAATAAAAAGTACTTTGTTAAAATTTTCTGCAGGAGCCATTTTGCAAGGAGATAGACCCCAGGGGAAAGTTTTCAAGCCAAAGCAGAGTTGAATTTGAAAGAGTCTTAATTTAATTTACTAGCTAGCTAGACTGGCATGTGTCTATATTCTTTCCCAAAACAGATGTTTATAAACATAATCATTTCCACAATAGATAAATATGCACCTGCTAGACACCTTTGGATCAGATGGATATTTAATTTAATCTGGTAAAATTGCATTCTTAAATGAACATAGAGTATCATTCATGATTTATGACAGCTGAACAAGAACAGGATGAAACTAATCCCCTACATTAGCTCAGTGTAAGATTTCAGTTATATTAGCTACAACAGTATATTGTAACGTAAAGCCTTGTATAGCTAGGTTATTCTAGTAAAGTTGTTACAGCAAAACACATTAACTTTGTTGAATACACTATTGTAATATCTGGAGTGAAAGGGACAGAATTGGCAGCTTCCTCTGTACCTCAGTGTAACAGGCACTTATTCTATTGCAGAACTAATGTCTAATTTCACAAAAATCACACACATAGCTATTTCTGGTAATATTTAATTTAAAAAAAACCTGGGATTTGATTTTGACTATTTGAAGAGACAAAATGGGGGAGGTCTGTTTAAATAGAAAAGAATATATAAATGTAAAAGGGAGAATTCAAATGAGGTATAATAGATAAAGTTTGTAATACTTATGTTATTATTTCTGATAACCCTTACTGAATTTTTGTTGTTTAACATGGAGAGGTGAGGTTTTAGAGATAGGCTTACAGAGAATGGGGTGAAATATGGAATGATTTGATTGTATTTTAAGATGTATACGAAGTTGTTCATATTGATTATACCTGCTAGGAATGAAGGAGGATTCTATTTCTATCGTTTTCACTCCTGTATTTTCTATTTGCGCACTTTTTATTTATTTTAATTTTAAAATATATTTGTGTTAGTTTTACCTATATAATGTAATATTTAATAAAATTATTGAAAATAAATTACAGTACATTGTATAGCTGATATTTATTGTTATTTTATTTTATTTTTTCACGTGCTGGGTAAAATGATATCTATAATATATATGCTTATGTTAGCAAATAACTACAGTGTTAACCTGTTATGATATCATTCATTCTGAATTAAATGGGCATATAAAATGGGATCCATTTTTACCCAGTATGTGACAAAATAAAAATAATAATAAGGAATCTTTGCAATGTGAAATTGAAGATACAACTATGCTTTTAGATGTACAGGTAGTCCTGAAAAATATCACATGTGGCATCTTTGATATTTGTTATTTAAAATGTTTTTTAACGCTCTTTGATAGCTAAACATGTGTAATATTGCATCATGGGATTAGAATTACAAATTAACATATTATCTATTCTGCTCATTTTCAAGGTGAAGTTTAATTTGGAATTGTTGGACATTTATATATTAAAAGATATTTCCCCAAGACTCAAGAGGCATTACTAGTTATTCACAGTTCAAGGATCAACAAGGATTTTTCTTTTTAATTCTCATAAAGCTAAGGAGAAAATACAGCCATAAATCAAATAAACCAGGATATGGAAGGAAGAAGTTAAACAGAATTAAATAGGTTAGATTGATTGACTGATTGATTATGTGCCGTTAAGTCATTGTCAAGTCTTAGCTATGACAAAATTGACATGGCCTTCCTGTGTCACTGAAATGTAAAAGTTAAAACAATTATAGCAAATAGCCATATGTTTATATTCCAAAGAAGATTTCAAAAACACAGATTAATAATTATATCTATGGTCAAATTCAGTTTTATATCCATACCACCTCATAAAAATCATCTTATTACTCATACAAACTAATAAGATCAAAACTATCAGTGATTGATGAGGATTTTTTTTTAATTTAACAAAAAAGTAGAAGTTATGTTTATTGGTACAAAAAATACAAATCGTTACAGAAAACCAATGTCTATATATTTGATGTGAATAGTATAATGGATTCTAATTCTATTAAATTACCTCTTGCTCTATAGTACCTTCTTAAAAATAACACTAAAATGTACCGTATTTTCTTTTTCATGGGAATAAGCTCTGATAAACATTTTTAGAGGAAAAAATTATTGCTCTCTGAATACTTCACATTTCACTTCTTGCTGATTCTGTTTACAATCTCTTAAACAATCATGCATATTTATAAAATAACTCCACAGTGCACTCTATTCATCTAATGCAGTGAACAATTGTCAGGGAAAGTTTATGCCATAATAAATTTGTGACCCTTAGGGTGCCACAAGAATCCTTGTTATTTATCTCTAGAGATCACATTCTAAATCCTATATGCAGAATATTTACAAGAAATAAACAACCTAATAATGAAGACTATCCATGAGTACAGAAATTGACATGTAACTACAATGGACAAAATCATGAAAAACGTTTTGTAAAGCTTGGGTAAATCATTTAAGAATATTGCAACAATTATTCTGAGTAACTTGAGTTATAATTTTCTATCTGTTTGTGTCATTATTGTTGTGAGGGAAATATATATCTAAAAGATTTTCTGTTCCAACTCCCTTTGACTTATGGGAGTTGGAAATACTTCTATTTTCAACAGCAAAATGTTGTGGGTTTATCCCATGCAAATACCACACCTATTACCATAATAAAAAATTATGGGTGGGAAGATATGGATTATTTTGTACTGATGCAATTCCATATTAATATTACAAACTCTTCTATACATGGAATAGCATGCCACCATCTTTTTCACAGTTTTACCCTTCCTGTGCTTACAGGACAGGTTCCAAAGACCATTTATTAAAGAAAAATAAGCTGTCAGGTTTATCCCTGTTATCACTTTCCATTTTGCTAACTAAGTGAGAATTTGTGGTACAGTTAAAGAGTGAGCACAATCCTTGTATCCAGGAGACAGACAAAAAGCAAAACAAATTTGGTCAAATGTCAGAAGACATTCTTGGGAATGGATGGAATGTTCTCATATGAGCTGGGAATACTTTGACGGTGATACTGGCTGATATTCAGCATGAATCATTTTGCTGTTACAAACTATCTGTCTAAAAGTGGTGAGTAGCTCAGGATCAGTTTACTAATCAGGATCAGCTTGATTTAGTGAGACAGATTAAGAAATGAAAAAGCATCTGGTGTGCAAAATGTCTTATAATACATTTTATTTTTTGGGGGGTAAATGGGACGTCATAAGTTTTAGGGTTTTTTTAAAGTTAGGCTTTTCTTAAGGCAAATTTCCTGAGAGCTGCCTCATATTTTACTTGTAGAAATCAAATAGCTAAATGCAAACTATAAAATATAATACATAAGAAAACTGTTATGAAGAGAACATAAGTTATTTGTTGTCCTTACCTACATAAATTAGGGAACTTTTTGAAAGCTTCTTTAAAAGATATTTGTGCCATCTTTAGATAGCATCTGTTAAACATATTCCTTCCCTGAAAATTGGATAGGTATCTAAGTACAAAAATTTGATGTAAATAGTACTTCAGGAAAGCCTTAATATATAGTTAATATAAAGGAATAACGGCATAATAATTTAAACATTTCACTAATAACAACTAAAAAGTTAAATGTTCTTCTTCTTGGGAACTTAGATAGGTACTTTAAGTTCAAAGACTCAGAGTAAAAAGATCTCAAGCTGTCCTGAACATTCTAGTGATACTATGGCAGTGATGGTGAACCTATGGCACGGGTGCCACAGGTGGCACACGGTACCATTTCTTAGGGTACGCGAGGTGTTGCCCTGTCAGCTCCAGCGTGCATGTGTGCGCTGGCCAGCTGATTTAGGCTTTCTTTTGAGGCCGTTTTTCGCCCTCTGGAGGCTTCAGAGAAGTTCCTGAAGCCTCTTGAGGTGGGGAGGGGAGGCTGTTTTCACCCTCCCCAGGCTCCTAGAAAGCCTCTGGAGCCTGGGGAAGGTGAAAAAAGTGTGCCAAACGCAGGGGATCATGCACATAGCATTATGGGTGTGCCACACCCACACAAAACCCCCCTGCGCTCCCCCCGTTTTTGGCACGTGAGCCAAAAAAGGTTAGCCATTTAAAACGCATATTCTAACAAAGGATTCAGCTATATAATCATGATTCAAATTTTTAGCAAGCACCTAATTTGTGACAGTGGGACTTTCACTGAAAGTGGCACAGAACATCGCTGGAAAATATAGATATGTCAAATGACATTCAAAAGAAAGACTGAATTTGAAAATATAGTTATTAATTTAAATTTGAGCAATAAGGATGCAGAGGAATGAGGAACAAAAGATCAAAGAGAAAAATAAATAATCTAAAAATAATACACTATAGTAAATTGCAAAATTAGAACAAGTCAAAACAATTTAAGAAGAGCCATTGCCAATGGATCAAAAATAAATTTTGAGTTAGATTCTGTTACCCAAAATGGACATTTCAGATTTAGGATGATGGATTTTGACATGGAAACAAAATCCAAATTTTTAAATCAACCTAAATGTATTATGTGAATATCACCATCTGCCATCAGCTAATAAGTAGTAAAGTATCTTTTCTGTTTTTAGAATCTTTGTAAAATACATCAGTATAATGAGATGAAATATCAATTAGATTTTCTGAACCTAAAATTTCTAAATTAAAAAGTGAGCAGACTGTTGAAAGAAATGTCAGCGTATAAAGATGACAAACATAACATTGTTATGAACAGTGTTGTTTCAAATTAGTAATAATAGCACTGAAATATTAAAAGAGCCAAAAATGTTCTTTGGTACTATAAGAATGAATTGAGGATAACGGCTGTTTACATATATATAGAAAATTAATAACCGTGGTTTCTAGGTAATTAGAATTCAAAGGTCTTAATCTTTCATAGAAGTAAGTCATTAGGTTTATACAAGGTCTATACTTGTTCTAATTCAAGAGCATTGAGATATGGTCATATATTGTATAAACTAATTTTACTTAGTGCAAACATTAAATATTTGATTAAGGTCTGATTCCACTTCCATTAAATTATTAGCATTCCTTTTGAAGTTAACTTTATTGGAACAATATAATATGATTAATGGTAATATTGTCATTGACTTGGATGGAGTGATTATTGCACATGTGCCTTCAAATAGGAGCAAAACATTGTTTTGGTGTGATACTGCTACAAGTAGGACTGTTTCCAATTTTTACTGGGAAGGAAGAAGAGCATGCTTTCACATTTTCTAGGGATGTTTTCTAGCTGCTATTCAGCTCCTATATACAACTATTTATATCAAAATGTCACTGATTTATTTCTATTGGCAAATAACTGCTCGTCCCTTTCCTTCCTGTTAACCCAAACCTTCACAGATTTCCATCACAGAGACACTTGAACAGAGGTGTCCTCCCACACCAATCAGCAGAGGAAATGGTAGGTCAGGTTTCCAATAAAAACTTGCTGGAAAACAAAACCTACAATCTTCCTTTCCTTAGATTCCAATTACATAGGTCTGTTAGAAGTGGAACCAGAAAGGAAGTATGGAAGGAAATTCTTTTTGTCTAAGTTTATTATAAGTTGTCACAAAAGAAAAGTTAGCTATGGCAACACTTTATGTCTACTTTTTTCTATCCAACTTGAAATGCTCTGTAACAATATTTGAACAGCTGGATGATGCTAATTCAGCACAGTTGTCACTTATCTAGTATATTTATGTTGCATGGATTGACAATAAAATGGGGGGAGGTGTTTCTAACCATGTAATCTATAGTCTGTTTTTCAAATTAAAATTTCAAATCAAATTTAAAAAAGATTTCATACTTTAAAAAAATATTGCTTTTTATATCATATGGTACAGTGAGCTATTCTAAACAAAAGGCAAGGAACATTTAAAATGGCATGAACCCTTAACTAAAGTAGGCTAAAGGCACCATCTTATTTGCAATAGTTGTGAATATCTGTAGCTTGGGTGTAGGATTCTCCAAGCTTGTGGGTTGGTTTCTGAATGTTTCCTTACCAGGCCAGGTAACATCTTCAGTGGTGTTTAGGGGATGTCAGTGTCAGTGTTCTTCGGTTTACAAAGGCTTTGGGTGGTCAGTAGAACTTGTGACAGTGAGGTCATGTCAGGTAAGTGTCCCATGAGGTCAGAGTCTTGTGATGGGTCTTATGATGGGGAGTTATGGCAGCTGAGGGCCATTGGGAGGTGAAGTGCTGGTTGGGGTGGTGTTTGCATGGGTTGGTTGAGGATTGGTGCTGACTCAGGTTGGCTGTGCAGTTGATTTGGATTCTGAGGGATTTGTAGCCTGGTTGTAAGTCAATGTGCCTTTTAATGGAATAGCTTATGGAGTGCCAGACTTCGATGAATTCATGAGCGTGGAGGGTGGTAGCGTAGCCGATGATTTTTTTGTTGCTCCAATAGAACTGGTGCTGTTTCGTGTCAGTGTGGATAGAGATTAAGGATTGGAGATCATGGCTTTGACTGCCAGCCAGTGTTCATGGACCCTCGTTTTTAATTGACCTGATTTATGTCCCATTTAGAATTGGTTGCAATTGTTGCAGTTGATTTTGTAAATTACATTGTTTCTTTCAATATCTTGTCTTTGGTTCTGGATAATTCCTGGTGAAGTGTGGCTGTGGGTTTGTGGGCTATTGCTCCTCCTAGAGGCTGGAGAATTCTGGCTGTCATTTATGACTGTGTTCGTGTATAGTAGGATTACTTTTTGCATGGTGGTTAGCTGTGTGTCTATGTTGTGGTTTGGGTGCTGTGTGTCAGAATACAAAGTTTTTTGATAGCTATTTTGGAGAAAGATGTCAAGCAGCCATTTCTCTTCCACTTTTCATAGTGTTGTGGTGCTACAGTGTGTCCTGGCCCTTCTGAAGAGGGTCTGGACACAGCTTCTTTTGTGTAAGGTGGGGTTGCTAAATAAGAAAGTTGTTCAGTGAGTTTTGCCCATTTTATGATCTTTCTTGCTCCAGTTGTTGTTAACTGTTGTTAACAACAGTTGTTCAGTTGTTAACTGAATCACTGCAGTTGTTAAATTAGTAACAAACCATTTTGCAAACCAGTGCAAACCATTTGGTAAATCATTCCTAAACAGATTAAGTGAATCTGGCTTTCCCATTGTCTTTGCTTGTCAGAAAGTCACAAAAGGTCTTTGCATGACACTGACACGCGGCAACCATCATAAATATATATCAGTTTCCAACCATCCAAATTTTGGTCATGCGTCTGTAAGGATACTGAAACGATTGTGTGAAAAAGGTCATAAGTCATTTTTTTAGTGCCATTGTAACTTCGAACATTCAGTAAATGAACGGTTGTAAGTCAAGGATTATCTTTTGTTAATATTTTGTAAAAACTATTGTATGTTGATAGGTGCACTGTTCAATCATTTGATCCCTAGATTAGTAGAGTGTGTGACAAGCCAACATGTGGTTATTAAGCCAGCCAGCTTGATGTGGCTCACATTGTGCACAAAGATCACCAGAGAACGAAGCAGTTGCCCTCAGAAATCTGTTAATCAAACTGACTGTATTTGATGGAAAGACAGAATTGTGATCGGTATACAACAGAAGATGTCTGCTTCATGGATTTGTGTTACCAAATAAGTGCACACTGGACACTTTACCTATATGCTATGTCTGGAAGCAAAAACATGTTATTTAGCACTTTGTAAAGCAGAAAATGCCATACCATTGCCCTTGAGACATTGGTGTAACCTTCTTGAATCTAAATTCACTTTGTTTCCTTCTCCAATGCCTAACAAAATGAAAAAAAAAAATCCCCTATTCATATTTTGTATGAATTGAATTTTTCCTAATAAGGGAATAAGTTGGAAATTCATATTTTGGTATTAAATGACATTTAAGCAAAGAACCTTTTGAATGCTGCTGAAGAAAAAAAGCTCTATAATTGAATAGACATAGTCTAATTATAGCTTATGTTCCAAATCAAATTAGGTCTTTCAGCTACGGTAGTTGTTGCTTGTAGCTCTGCTTATGTGTTCAGGAACTGAAAAAGAGCCATGCATAAAACTGTAGGGAAAAAACTATGAAAACACAGAAATCCACTCATACCTATCTATTTAATCAAAGGGAAGGACTAGTGCCTTCATTTGCTAAGATAGAATCCCTATGACCAGATGTTCTATTTTACCATAGTACCAGAATAGTACTATTTTACTATTTTGCTTCTTTGAACACTATCTTAAGTAATAGTTTTCCAAAGAAAAGAACTATAGCCTATTAAATAAGCCAGAAGGGTTCCTGGTCATAGGAAATGAAAAGTTTAGGACAGTTCATTTCAACTCTGATATCTCTGCGTGTTTCACTCAAAAATGCCTTTAAGATTTCAATACCCATGATAATCTGAGGAAAAGCATGTTAACACAGTCTAACACAAGGAGCCGCTTATAAAATTTAAAGGGGCCATCATTCATCTCATACAAATGCCTCTTTCTTACTCCGAGAGAACCTACTCTCAGATTTAGAAAACTGGAAATACTGCTGTAGATTTATACAAGCAATTTACACACAATCTAATCTAATCTAGCTGTTTTCGGTGCCAACTTTCCATGAATATCTGTGTCAGAGATGGAGGTAAGCTGATAAATGATGAACACTGCGGTATTGTGACCCACACTCCACTCTTTTGTACATACCTTGTGCTGTTGCACACAAATACGTCTGGTATCTCGGTCTCTGTCACTTAAAAATGGGTTTAAGATTTGACCCACTTGTTTCATCATTTTGTTATAAACTGTTCATTCTGCAAAGGCTTCTGCTCCTGTGCTAACAAGCAAGGATGATATAACAAAATGACTCCCTTTTTGTATATCATCCTATGCTCACCCCATTTCATGTGCTCATCAAAGGCCTAATCTACTATTGTTTAAATTCATGTTGTGGTTGTTCACTATGATTTGTAAACCATAGGATGTATGTGTGATGCTTGAGTGAGTGTGTGTGTGAGCGCGCGCAAGCACGCAGAGCATGCTAAACCAATACCTAGAAAATTTTTTTATGAATTAGTTCAGTTTGGATTTTGAAATCCCAATTCATAATTCTAAAAATGCCAAGAACTTTGCACCCATAGATCAAATTTGTAGTTTGTCATGGATCAATTATTTTATTAAAGAACTTTGGGACTTAAATATATATGACATTGTTGCAGATTTATAAATATTAAGAACATTCTGACTATGTTCAGGATCTCTTAATTTTCTATAATATTATATTCTATAATTATATAAACATATATAGATTCTGCAAATGCTTAAAACAATGCATTATTTTATTCTTAGAATCCACAACATGGCACCCATTGTTTTTCAATTTAGTATGTCCAGAGAGAGCTTCATATCTGCCTCTCTGATGCATTAGATTTTTTAAATGTTTAAACTAATCATTTAATATATTTTAAATGTCACAGCTAGCCTGTTGGAAAGCAAAATGGCAAACTCCAACATTATCTTTATTTCTAGGCCATCTTCCGTGTCCTGACATGTATTTTTCTTTTAAAAAAATGAGATTCCCTGTTTTTGTGAATACCCCTGGGAAGCAAACACTGTGTTAGGCATTGTGAGTAACCTAATTTTTGGCAACCTAATTTTCTTTCAGTCCTACAAATTTAGTTCTGACTGATTTATTTCTGATTTATTTAGTTCCATGCCAGAGCTTTCTCCTTTAGATGTGTATTTCCCCTAACTTCTGTCAAAGTAATGCAGAGATATCCTTCCCTTATCCAAACTATTTAAGAAATTTTATGGTTATATGTTGTCCCTTGACTGCTTATGCATGTTGGTTAAGCATTCCTGTCTAGCACAATGTTTCTAAAACAACTGGAACATGAAAGGAAACTCAGAATTAGATAGCAAGAAAACTATGCATTATATGAAAAAGTATCACCAACCAGGATAAAATGTATTTCTCCAAAAGAAAATGCACAGCATTATACAACATACGTTTTCCATAAGTAGAAATGACAGTTGAATGAAAAATGAATCACAATCTTCAGAAACAGAGCATTATATGATATACAAATGTGAATAAACTGAGTGCAATTGTCCTTGTAAGAAAAATGTACATTCTGCACAACAGCATATTGGCATAGAAAACATCTGGAAATTATCAAGATTTTTAAAGTCCCTAAAATGTTCTCTGTAGCACTATAGTAATGAAAACTTTAAAGACGTATGTAGATTGGCAATGTAAATAGAAATGAATAAGTCAAATCAAGTAGTTTGGGGGAAATTGAAAATGTCTAATTTTGAGTGCAACACTTGACAAATGGTTTGTTTGCCTGAAAATAAACTATGAAGGTGACATGAAAACATTAAGTTTTATTATTCCAGAAGATAAGCATAAGAAAATCTTTGAGGAATATAACTTCTAAGAAATGTGCATTATGCTGATGTAATTCAAAATACACTGATTACCTGAAAAAGAGGAACTAGTTTTTACACTTTGGAAAAAAGTCAATAGAGTGCACAAAAATAAATCTGAAATCTATTTTTGATAGATAATTAAAATGTAACAAGTTATTGTACATTTGGGGAGACACAAATTAAGTTAGTAAATAGGATTTTTTTTAAAAAAAAGATAGCATTCTGTTCTAGGGGATTTTTAAATAGCATTCTGTTCTAGAAATGCAATATAGAATGTTATGTTGTGATGATTTCTGTGTGAAGCTAATCAAAATATGGACTTTGCAATGAATGATAAAATAGTTTTTTCTCATCTTATTTCTTATACTAAAATGTTCTTAAATATATCAAGACAGTTGAGTCCCTCTTCCAGTTTTTCAATCCTTACCAGTCCTATTTAGAAGTACCCAAGAGTAATCTTATTTTAACTATTTGTAGCTCTATTAAGCATCATAACACAATGAATATAACTGATGTATATGTGTGTGTGTGTGTGTTAGGTTTTTGAGCTGATAAATAAATAAATCAGGGAGACTAGGATAGATCTATTTCGAGCTATTTAGCTCTCATCAGCTAGTCATACCCTTATTGGAATTTGAACCAGGGAAGTATTACATGTGAGGCAGTTGTAATTGCCTCTAGACCAACTGGTTCTATCCTGATCAGCTGAGATGGGAAATAAGTATATGCTTGTGTCACAACACCCTGGTAAGCCCCAATTAAGGGAGGAAGCATACTGCTTTCCTTTTCTGCCTTTCGGCTCATCACCAGAGACCATCTAGGCAGAAAGCTATTAGTTTCGTTGTGTCTTTTTTTTTTAACATGTGTGTTAGGTTTTTTTTGAGCTGATGAATAAATAAATAAGGGAGAAATAGATCTATCCTAGTCTCCCTTATTTATTTATTTATTTATTTATTTATTTATTTATTTATTTATTTATTTATTTATTTATTTATTTATTTATTTATCAGCTTAAAAAAAACCTAACACACACACACACACACACACACACACATACACAAATGTACCGTAGTTCTGTCACTCTCTGCTTTACTACTAAGTCATCCTATCAAACCAGTACAGTCAAATATATATTGTGGCCATCTTCTTTTCCTCCTCTACATTAAATTGCAGCAGTAAATTCAAAAGAAAGAAAATGCCTTCTATTCTTTGCTTGAGAAAAACAAAGATGTTTATCTGATAGTCTATTTGGAAAAGCTTGGGCTTTCTGAGACATACAACCTCCAGCAAACTGTTGTATTTTTGATTTTCTTTCACTCCAAAGAAAATTAAAATTAGAATTACTGCCTTCATTTTTATTACTGCAATATGTCCAGCATCAAGATACTTCAACACTAGTGCTATTACCTTGGTGGTATGATGACTCTCAGTCCCTCCATCATGGTATTACAGATGAGGATCTCACTAAGGCTTTTGACACTGTCAGTCGCAAAGGTCTGTGGTGCATCATGTTGAAGTTTGGTGCCCTGATAGATTCATCCTGATGTACACCAGTTCCATGACAGTATGAAGGCTTGGGTTCTGGACAATGGAGAAGCTCCAGAGGCCTTTCCTGTTACAAATGGCATCAAGCAAGGGTGCGTGTTGGCACTGACCTTATTCAACATAATGTTTTAAGTCATGCTGTTCCAGAGCAGTTCTTTGGGAGTTAGCCTGAGATACAGGACTGATGAAACTATTCAACCTGCAAAGCTCCCAGGCTGCCACCAAGATAAAGGACCTCCTCTTTGCTGATGACTGTGCCCTGAATACTGGATCAGAGTAGGAAATGCAAGCCAGTGTGGACAAATTCACAGCAGCATGCAACAACTTCGGTCTCCTCATCAACATAAAGTGAAGTGATGCATCAGCCAGCTCTGAAAGCCCAACACCAAGAGCCCACCATCACAGTGAAGGGACAAAAGCTACAAGTTCTGGACCAATTCACATACCTTGGCAGCACTCTCTCCTGTGCATTGGCAATTGACATTGAGGTCAACTGCAGAATCATCAAGACAAGCTCTGCACTTGGCAGACTACTGACTAATGTGTGGGACCGCTGTGGAATAAGCCTTGCTACAAAGCTCAAAGGCAATTGAACAGTAGTGCTAACTACCCTGATGTATGCCAGAGAGACTTGGACTGTATACAGGACGCACGCTAGGCAATTGAACCACTTCCACATGACCTGCCTCTGTAGAATTCTGAGGATCAGGTGGTAGGACAAGGTGCCAGACACAAAGTCCTCTCCAGAGCAGGCCTGCCATCAGTTCACACCCTGCTGATGAAAGCCCAGACATGCTGGGCAAGCCATGTTGCAAGGATGCCAACCATCACATCCCTAAACAGCTCCTCTATGGTGAGCTGTCTCAAGGAAAGCAATTGCATGGGGGATAAAGGAAGTGATACAAAGACATGTTGAAAGCCTCCACCTCCTTGGAAACCCTGGCACAAGATCGATTGACATGGCACATGCTGATTCACCAAGGCTGCCAGACATCTGAGGGCAGAAGAACAACCATAGCACAAGAGAAACAAACAGTCCGCAAAGCCAGAGCTGCAAATGTTGCAACAATGGTGCCCACACATTGTGGGCAGAATATGTGGCAGAACATTTCATGGCCATGTAGGCCTTACCAGCCACCTGCAGACACATCATGGACAGCCCACAATCTGTTAGATGTCAAGGTCCCCTTCGAACACGATGTTTGAACATCACAATTGAAGTTATCATGCTGTTCTTAAACCCCTGTAAAATAAGATTTTGCAGCCATTCTGGATTGCTGTGTATTATCAAGTGTTAGGCCTGTCTTAATCTCTTCAACTGTCATCTTGTTGCGAGAAAAGAGCATCCCAAAGGAATCCCAAATAACAACAAGGCATATTTACATTGTCGTATGTTCTCTTGATTTCTATTTTATATCTGGGTCTTCCAAGAAATAAAATCCAACACTGCATTTGATTAGCTGCTATATTGAAGCTTGGCATTAAGTAGTATCTGGTGACCAGTGATAAAGTTACATTTCCTCCTTTGTAAATATTCATTGAAAATTTCCCAAACCACATTCAGTGCTTCCTGTCTATTTTGTAAACATTTTCTCCACAGCTGTGAGTACGATTTGAAAACTATGCTTTCCCTGTTTCTTTCATGATGTGTACCATAACATGATGATGCCATATTGTTAGGCAATGCAAACCTGCTTCACAGAAACCTGTCAGCACCATGTCTGAATACATATTTTTTACTCTGGTGAAACTTGTTTGCTCCATTTTGTTCATTCCCATGCTTCTAGTATATCATTCAAAGGGCGAGAACAGTGCTGCAGTATTTCTAGCAGCACAGAGAGAACAATTTTAAATGTTCTCTCTTGTATGTTAAATACACCTCTTTAGAAGTCTTACTGGAATGTTTTCTTTCAGAATTCCACAAACTAATTGATTTCTCAATGTATTGTTAATCCTTAGTCAAATTTGCAGTGTCTAGATATATATTCTAATAATCCCTTTTTGTTTGCACTTTAAAAAATCAACGGCTTTTTATATAAATACTGCAAAGCTGAACCATGGTACTATTAAGCTTCTTAATAGGTTATATATTTTGTTCTCACTTAATACTAAATGTAATAGGAAACTTCTTTCAGCATTTTCTTACTTGCTTGAAAAATGGTTTCTGTACCAACATCTAGTTATCTATAGCTCTGTCAAGCCATTCTCTTACAAATAAAGCTAGCCACCTGCTGCTCAAACCTGGGGGCCTTTTTCTATGATACAAATTAGTTATTTCCATTGGAACAAAGTTATCAACCATGGAACAGCTTGCCTTCAGAAGTTGTGGGAGTTTCATCACTGGAAGCTTTCAAGAAGAGACTAGACTGCCATTTGTCAGAAATGGTGTAGGGTCTCCTGCTTGGGCAGCGGTGGGGGAGTTGGACTGGATGACCTCCTACAAGCTCCCTTCCAACTCTGTTAATAATCTGTTAAATTCTGTATGTTTTTTCTACTAATCAGTTAAAAAGACACTACAGATGCTACTGTCTTTTTAACTTTTCTTTTTGCCTGTTTTAAGAAACCTCAGAAGAAATTGCTCCACTCTATCCAACATACAAAAGAATTTCTAGCTAACTGAGTAACAATTACTCAGTCATGATCAGGCCTAATAAATTGCAGCCTGGTGTGGTAATTCAAAGCATTAGGCTAGAGACAGAGAGATTAAGAGTTCTAGTTCTTCTTTACAAACCTAACTGGATGACTATGGTCCAGTCACTCTCTCTCAGCCCTAGGAAGAAGGCAATGGAGAAACCATTTCCAAAATCTTGCCAGAAAACTGTGTGCAAAGCTGAATTCTGAGCAGAGAAATGTGTTTCTTTATCAGACCCTGGAGGAATGCTCAGAGGTTCAGAGAGAAGAAGATGTGGACTAAATGGGACCTGCATATTTGACAAATGGAACAACTTTGTATGGGTCCATTTTATCTCACTTGTACTGTCGTAAACTATTCACTAGACTTTTAAAATAATCAATATTAGGGAATCCAAAGTATTCTCCAATTATAATACTCTTGAAGGAGATAGAGTCATTTTCGCCACCTTGTAGTAATTAAGCTGAATTAAAGGTGTGGAGACATTGGCCAAATTTATAAAATGATGTCAACACTATAGAAACATTCTTTCATGAATATCATTTCTTCTGTGCTGGGAAAATGACCTCCAGAATACCCAACTAGCATGTCTAGACTTAATGGATTCAACTTTTGGGAGGAATTATTAAAAGCAGAACCTTAAATAAAACTTTCATTTTTCCCTGAGCTCAAAACCAATAAGAGCTTTTTGTTCCATGTAATTTCAACATATGAAGTCAACTTTTTCATGTAGCTGACAAAATATCAAAGAAAACTTGGTCTATTTTTATTGCTTTCTTTATAGCTGGGCTGACGTAACAATGGCGAAAAAACAATAGTCAAAAACCCAAGAGAACAAGGAGTTTATTTTCAGCTGAACATGGAACACAAAGGAACATTCTATTGATTCTAGGTTTTTTGCTGTTTCTTGTTTCAAATTGTTTTCTCTCTCTCTCTCTCTCTCTCTCTCTCTCTCTCTCTCTCTCTCTCTCTCTCTCTCTCTCTCTCTCTCCCTCCCTCCCTCCCTCCCTCCCTCCCTCCCTCCCTCCCTCTCTCTCTCTCTCTCTCTCTCTCTCTCTCTCATTTATAGCCAATCAGGCTATTCAGATTATTCATAGCCTATCAGTCTTCTCAGACATCTCAAAGGCATTGGTTTGGGAAAGCTGATATCAGCCAACATTCCTGTTAACATTAGAGTGTAATATGGATTTAATTTCCTGCTCCTCATCCTGTGATTTCAGTCCTACTAACTCTGTTTTGACATATCTGTAAGCATTTGAAAGACATTTTCTAATAGTGAATTGATTAATGATTTTCCCGTGGGCGTATAATCCATTCCTACTTTTCCTTAATCTAATTAATCAGTCCATGTGAATAAGAAAGATTAATTCATATTAATTTTCATGGCCGGAAAACCAGAAACCTCTGAGAATATTGTCCCTCCCCCGAATAACTATTGTAAATCTACTCTGTGGTTTTTATATGGATTTGTCCAGTTTCAATAATTTGAAACATCCTGCTTGTCTTTATATCAGGCAGCCTTTTTTAAATTTAAAGAATGGAACCCTGAGAATATCAGAGAGATTTTTAATGGTGAATCCCCTGAAAAGCTACAGTACTTGGATTTAAATGGCTATATATGAGCTTTGCTTTGCATATTTCAGAGGAGAGACAGTGGAAAATTCTCAGTGTTGAACCTTTTATTTCAAAAATTAATGACATCTTGGTTCTTGCACTTTCATTTTTGATACAGATCGTCCTGAACTTACAACCACAATTGGGCCTGTAACCATCATAAATATGCATCAGTTGACAAGCTTTTGAGTTTGGGCCTGCTGATTGTGTACCTGGCTCCCCGCTACGTCTCAGTGGCCTGCCCGAGCGCCTCGAGGTGATAGCCGAGATGGCAGGTGAGACCCCCAGGCTATTAGTCATGGGGGACTTTAACCTGCCGTCGGTAGGTGAAGCCTCTGAGATAGCTCGGGAGTTCATGGCCTCCATGACGGCCATGGACCTGACCCAAGTAATTCATGGCTCCACTCACACCGGGGGCCACACACTGGATCTTGTTTTTATCTCCGGCCAGAGGAGAAGTGATCTGGGATTAGGGGATTTAACGATTACACCCCTGTCATGGACAGATCACTCTCTCCTTTGACTAGACTTCCTAACCGACTCACTCCACCACAGGGAGGCGGAACCAGAAATACCAAGATGGTTCCGCCCCAGGCGCCTGATGGACCCTGAGAAGTTCTGGACGGAGCTTGGGCCAATACCGAGGACCCTGACCAGCGACTCGACTGAGGACCTAGTGGCTGCCTGGAATAATGCGGCCACTGGGGCCCTGGACCGGGTCGCGCCCTTGCGGCCTCTCACGCGGCGCCAAACCACCTTGGCTCCTTGGTTCTCCGAGGAGCTGAGGGTGATGAAGCGCCGCAAGAGATGCCTAGAGAGCATTTGGAGATCCACTCGTGCCGAATCTGACCAAACACGAGTTAGGTCCCATTTGAGGACCTATCTCATGGTGATTAGAGTGGAGAAACGTAATTATCTCGCCACTCTTATCGCATCCGCACATAGCCGCCCTGCCGCCCTGTTTAGAGTGACCCGCTCCCTCCTTCAGCAGAGGCCACGGGAAGCTCCCCTACAGGGTCGTGCAGAGGAATTTGGACATTATCTGCAGGATAAAATCGCTCAGATCCAGAGTGAGCTGCCCTCCAATGAGGTTAGTCCCAGTGGGTATACGGAGACAGGCCTTGAGACCATTTTATGGGAAGAATTTGATCTTGTGACTCCAGATGAGATGGACGGGCTGATGGGGCGGCTGAATGCTACCACATGTTTATTGGACCCGTGTCCCTCCTGGCTGGTACTGGCCTCCCGGGAGGTTACACGAGGCTGGCTCCAGGAAATAGTGAACGCCTCTTTGAGCAAGGGCTTTCTACCGACTGTCTTGAAAGAGGCGGTGGTGAGACCCCTCCTCAAGAGGCCTTCCCTGGACCCAGCATTGTTGGTTAATTACCATCCGGTCTCCAACCTTAGTTTTCTTTCTAAGGTTGTAGAGAGTGTGGTTGCACAACAGTTTCCCAGACACCTGGAGGAAACCGTCTATCTAGATCCGCGCCAGTCTGGCTTCCGACCTGGGCACAGCACAGAGACAGCATTGGTCGTGTTGGCAGATGATCTCTGGAGGGCCAAAGATAGGGGTTGTTCCTTTATCCTGGTCCTATTAGACCTCTCAGCAGCTTTCGATACCATCGACCATGGTATCTTATTGCACCGGCTGGAGGGGTTGGGAGTGAGAGGCACTGTATTGCGGTGGTTCTCTTCCTACCTCTACGACCAGTCGCAATTTGTGTTGACAGGAGGGCAGAGGTCGACCTCGAGGACCCTCACATGTAGGGTGCCTCAGGGGTCGGTTCTCTCGCCCCTCCTGTTCAACACCTATATGAAGCCGCTGGGCGAGATCATCTGTGGTTTTGGGGTAGAATACCATCAGAACGCTGATGATACTCAGTTGTACATCTCTACCCCTAACCACCCCAACGATGCCGTTGAAGTGATGTCCCGGTGTTTGGAGGCCTTATGGGTCTGGATGGGGAGGAACAAGCTTCAACTCAACCCGTCCAAGACCGAGTGGCTGTGGTTTCCGGCGTCCTGATATAGCCAGTTAGTTCCATCTCTGGCTATCAGGGGCGAGTCATTAGCCCCCGCGGAAAGGTCCTGCAACTTGTGCATCCTCCTGGATTCTCGGCTGTCCCTGGATGACTATTTGACAGTCGTGGTCAGGGGGGCTTTTTATCGGGTTTACCTGATACGCCAGTTGCGCCCCTTTCTAGATCGGGACGCGTCAATCAAGCCCTCGTTATTTCCTGCCTGGACTACTGTAATGCTCTCTACATGGGGCTCCCCTTGAGATGCACCCGGAGACTGCAGCTGGTACAGAATGTGGCCGCATGGGGGATTCTGGGAGTCTCATGGTACTCCCGGGTAACACCTCTCCTGCACAAACTGCACTGGCTGCCTGTGGTCTTCCGGGTGCGCTTCAAGGTGTTGGTTACCATCTTCAAAGCGCTCCATAGCACGGGTCCTGGCTATTTGCGAGACCGCCTCCTACCACCGGTCCTCCCTTCGACCGGTCTGCTCCCACAGGGTGTGCCTCCTCAGGGTGCCGTCTGCCGGTCAATGCTGGCTGGTGGCTCCCAGGGGGAGGGCCTTCTCTGTGGTGGGTCCGGCCCTCTGGAATGACCTGCCCCCTGACCTCCGCACAATTACTGACCTACGCCTCTTCCGTCGGATGCTCAGAACGCATTTTTTCTATCTGGCTGGCCTGGCATAGATTAAGGGTCTAATTTTAAAGTTAATATTTTAATTGGTCTTAACTATTTTAGCACAGGTTTTACTATTTAATTCCATTTTATATTATATGTACGTGTTGTGGTTTTTACTTTTCTGTGCACCGCCCTGAGTCCTTTCACAGAGAATAGGGCGGTATATAAATTTAATAAAATCTAAAAATCTAAATCTAAAAACAACAGGAGCAAAATCAGAACAAAAGATGTTTCATTTAGCTCCTAATTACAAACATATTAAAGAATTCCAGCAGATCTCTGAGAATATTGGGTTATCTTAAGCAAATTACAACAGATGATTGTGCATGACTGAAGGAAACATTTTCCTATGTTATGTTGAAAAAATGAAAAAAGCAAACCAACAAAGCGCCCTCCCTGCCCCCAATAATTTAGAATGTTGTTCAGTTATCCAAATCCTACATGCAAAGTTAGGGATCCAATGACCTCTAAAATGTCTAGTAAAATATATAGCACTTTATATGCGGACTGATACTTTGCTGAAAAAGTGATGATTCAGGTAGTCCTCAACTTACAACCACAACTGAGGCCAGAATTTCTGTTCCTAAGTGAGACATTTGTTAAGTGAGTTTTGCCCCATTTTACGATGTTTCTTGCCATATTTCTTAAGTAAATCAACTGCAGTTGTTCAATTAGTAACACGGTTGTTAAGTGAATCTGGCTTCCCCATTGACTTTACTTGTCAGAAGGTTGCAAAAGGTGATCACATGATCCCAGGACACAGCGACCATCATAAAAACGAGGCAGTTTCCAAGCACCCACATGTAAATCACATGACCTGCAATAGTCATAAGTGTGAAAAATAGTCGTAAATCACTTTTTTCAGTGCCGTTGTAACTTTGAGCGGTCACCAAATGGACTATTGCAGTGATGGCGAACCTATGGCACGGGTGCCACAGGTGGCATGCGAAACCATTTCTTAGGGCACGCAAGGCATTGCCCTGTCACTTCCAACGCACATATGTGTGCTGGCCAGCTGATTTAGGCTGTCATGACTGCTCTTACCATAATTCAAGAAAGACGACACTTAAGCATATTCAAGATGATTAAGGTTACTTTTACTGAATAAGGAAAAGTCAGCATCAAAGGTTAAGCCAGAAGTGGCTACTTTAGGCGCGAAGCATACATATCAAAGAATTAGCCAAACCCCAATTACCCATGACCCCACCCCAGTGTCCAATACAGTTTCTTCTTCATTGTCAGATGGGTAGCACGTCCAGAGGTGTCATCAGAATGGAATGTGATACCGTTACTTGTAGAGATATCCCCACCTAACCCCACCTTCCACCAGCTCACTTAATAGCCACATCCCCCCTCCCTCCCCGTTTCTATGTCAGCCAAGCATGCAGGAAAGCGAAGGCTGACATCCGGCCCTCCTTCAGAAAGAGAATGTTCAACCCTGCAAGAGACGAAAAACACAATACCACACATTAAGACACACATAAAAACAGAATGGACGTTAAGGCTTATTGGGATACTTGGCATAAAATTGCCTCAGAAGCTTGGGGGCCTTAATATGGCATTTATCAACCCATTCGTTATGGGAAGTGGGGAAATCCTTCCAAACAACTAAGTACTGTACTTTGTTTCTATGCCTTCTGGAATCCAAAATGTCCCGAACCTCATAGTGTTGGTCCCCATCAACCAGCACAGACTTAGGAGAACCAGGATATGGCGTGCGAAGATGTGAAAAGTGTGCGGGTTTCAATAAGTGGACATGGAAAATTGGATAAAGGCGTCGATAGGATTTAGGGAGATCCAACTTAACTGAAACAGAGCTTATGATCTTGGTAATGGTAAAAGGACCAACAAACTTAGGGCCTAACTTCTTGCATTTTTGAGGACTATCCAAATGTTTAGTAGACACATAAACTTGATCACCAACTTTGTATGACGGAGGTACGGCTCGCTTTTTATCTGCATACAGTTTATGCGATTCATGAGCCTCATCCAACGTTTTACGAATAATAGGCCAAACAGTGGACAGCTTCCCAGACCACTCTGAGAGGGAAAGAATTGTAGGAAGTTCATGAGGAAGCTCAGGGATGGGTACAAAGTCCTGACCATAAATTACTTTGAATGGGGTCATGCCAGTACTACTATGAACAGAATTATTATAGGCCACCTCAGCATATATAAGAAGATCAGCCCAATCATCTTGTTGGAAGTTTATAAAGCAGCGCAAATACTGCTCTAGAACGGAGTTAGCCCTTTCACAAGCCCCATTCGTTTGCGGGTGGTGGGAGGAGCTTAAACCTTGGGCGGAGCCAATCAGCATCAGAAATTCCTTCCAAAATTTCGAAGTAAACTGGACGCCTCGATCGGAGATGATGCGTTTCGGAACCCCATGCTGACGATATATATGAGTCAGGAATAACTTTGCCAGAGCCTTAGCTGATGGGATTTTGGAACACGGCACAAAGTGAACTTGCTTGGAGAATAAATCTGTAACAACCCATATAACTGTAAATCCTTGGCTACTTGGAAGGCCGACAATGAAGTCCATAGATATTTCCTTCCAAGGAGCCTCCGGCCGCGCTACGGACTGGAGAAGACCGTGAGGTTTGCCAGGAGTACGTTTTGAAGCAGCACATGTAGGGCAGCTAGCGATGTAAGATTCAACATCCTTTTTCAATGAGGGCCACCAGAATTGGCGTTTAACTAAATGTATAGTCTTTACAAAACCAAAATGACCCGCCAATCTGGAGTCATGTGCTCTCTGTAATACAAACGGCCGAAGTGTTGCAGGTACATAAATTTTGGACCCAATCCAAGGGAGATCATCTCTCATAGTACAATCTGCCGCGTGGGCGGAGTACCATTCATCGGTGAGAAGTTCAGTCTTAATTTTAGAAACCAAGTCTGGTAACGGGTCGTTTTGTAAATCAGAATGGCTCCTCGTTACCACCGGGTTAGCCATGCTGTACAGGGGCAGAACTGGCTGAATCACCGAAAGCTTAGAAGTGTCATATTGAGGCAGTCTGGATAAGGCGTCAGCCATAAAGTTTTTTCCCCCTGGAATATATTTCAAAGTAAAGTTGAAGCGATTAAAATACTGAGACCAGCGTACTTGTTTTGGAGAAAGTTTACGAGAAGTAGTGAGGTATTCCAAATTCTTATGATCAGTCCATACCTCAAATGGGTGAGGCGCACCTTCAAGAAAGTGTCGCCAAGACATGAGTGCCCAACGAACAGCAAAAGCCTCCTTCTCCCAGATTGCCCATCGCTTTTCAGTATTGGATAACTTACGAGAAGTATAAGCACAGGGCTGAAGGGAACCTTGTTGGTTACGTTGTAATAAGGCAGCTCCAACAGCTACGTCGCTAGCATCTGCTTGAATGACGAAGGGAAGATTAACATCCGGATGTTTAAGCACAGGTTCCGCTGCAAATAAACGCTTTAGTTTTTCAAAAGCGGCCTGACATTCCATGGTCCAGTTGAGAGGAGAGCTAGGTCGAGGTTTTGTCTCACCGTTGGTTTTGAGCAGGTTTGTAATAGGTAGAGCTATACTAGCGAAAGAAGGTATAAATTGGCGATAAAAATTAGCAAAACCCAAAAAACTCTGTAATTGTTTACGAGTGCGAGGAGGGGCCCACTCTGTAACAGCTTTGACTTTGTTAGGGTCCATTTCAACACCGTCTGCTGAGATACGATACCCCAGATAGTCTATCTTATGCTGATGAAATTCACACTTAGAGAGTTTAGCATACAATTCCGCAGCTCTTAGTTTGTTCAAAACAGAACGAACTAGTTTCACGTGTTCATCCCGTGTTTGTGTGTAGACGACGATATCATCCAGATAAACGATAACTCCCTTGTACAGGTGTTCATGCAAAACTTCATTGATCAGTTGCATAAAAACCGAAGGTGCCCCCTGTAGGCCAAAAGGCAATACTTTAAACTGAAAACATCCTAACGGGCAGTTAAATGCTGTTTTCCATTCATCACCTTCCTTAATTCTTATCCTGTAATAAGCCTCCCTGAGGTCAAGTTTAGTGAATATTTTGCCTGTGGCCAAATGAGCTAACATGTCTTTCATAAGAGATAAGGGATATACGTTGTGTTCACATATCGTGTTCAAAAATCTGTAATCCGTCACAAGACGAAGTGACCCATCTTTTTTTTCTCTAAACATCACAGGAGCCGCCACCTGTGGTCTAGCAGGTTCAATAAAGCCCCTTTCCAAGTTCTTATCAATAAATTTGCGAAGTTCAATCATTTCCCGAGGTGTCATAGAATAAATCCGTGGCTTGGGGAGTTGGACACCAGGGAGAAAGTCAATAGAACAGTCAGTGTCCCTGTGGGGGGGGGGTAATGTGTCTGAAGATTTCTCACTAAACACATCTTTTAGGTCCCAGTATTCCTTAGGGATTTTGTCCTCCCCAGGTATAACTTCAAGTAAAGAAACATCCTGACCCACGTTAGCAACTTCTGATATAGGTATAGGTTCAACCAGAGATTGAATGTTGGGGAGTTGTGGACCAGGGGGATGTGTCTCCTCACTAGGTGGCATAGGTAAAGGGATGCGAATCCAACCTTCTCTCCAGTCCACTAGTGGGTTCCATTTTCGTAGCCAATTTAAGCCTAAAATAACAGGGTTATCAGCAATTGGCGCAACAATAAAGTTAATGAATTCCTGATGATGATTCCCAATGGACATCTGAATGGGTTCTGTTACAAATTGTGCAGGGTTACCGCCAGCAACGGTCCCATCCATTTGGCAAAAGGCTATGGGAACTTTTAAATTTTTTAGATGGAATCCCATATGCTGGACTAATTCTTGGCTGATAAGACACCTTGAACAGCCAGAGTCCAAAAGTGCCAGTATTTTACAATTGCGGCCACTAGATGGAGCCAAAAGATGCAAAGGAATAACAAAGAGCCCGGAAGTGGAACTCACCCAATTCTCGTCATTGGAGTCTGTGTCCTTCTCCCAGTCATCTGGCACCCTCTGCTGGTGATGATCGGTGGTGAGATCGAGTGGTTCAGCTCCGCGCATCGCTTGCTTCATACGCATGCTCGGGGGTTTCACGCGTTTTTTCACTTCTGCGTATGGCTGCTGGCGGGGTGTTTCTTTCATTTTGCAATCATTTGCCCAATGGCCTTCCTTTCCGCAGCGGAAACAAGCATTTGAACGCGGAGAAATAGGCTTTCCCTTTCCAAATCCCCTTTGGTACTGAAGCTCAAACCCTTGTGGGCGGGGAAAATCTTTTTTCCTGTCTTTGTTGATGTCAGGTAGCGGATTATTACGCAACAGGTCTATCTCCACATCAGCGGCTAGAGTAAACCAAGCTTCTAAGGATTCGGGCGACTTTCTGTTCACACAGCTCTGATACAAAGTGGGGTTCAGGCCTTCAGTGTATTCATCAATAAGAGCCTCAACACTCCAACCCCTCATGTAACAAGCTAGCTGGCGAAAATGTTGACTATATTCTTGAACTGGTCTGTTCCCTTGGCATAACGTTTTCATTTCAAGCCTTGCCTTTCTATGGAGGAGAGGGTCTTCGAACCGTCTTCTTAGAGCGGTCATAAAACTGTCGAAGTCTCTCATTAAAGGTGAACGCTCATTATGAAGGGCTACCACCCATTCTCCTGCCCTTCCCTCCAGAGCCAGAGTGACAATTCTTATTTTAGATTCATCATTGGGTAGATCGGCTGCAAATTCATTTACAAAACTGCTAACTTGAAGCAGAAAAACCCCCAGCTCTTTGGGTTCTCCTCCGAACTTAATTCCCAGGGGGGGAAGTCTTTGTCTACGAGGCGCTGGGCTTGGTTCCCTCTGTAGAGCTAGCCCCAGGCCGCTTTCCCTCTGTGTTTCACCACGGGGGGGTGCCTGCTCTTTGTCTTTCTCTCGGGGGGAGGGTGGCTTCCACCCAGTGTCTTTCTGTAGCCATTCTGAGCTATGATCCCTCCCCATCCTTTGTTCTCTTAAATTCTGTAAATCATCAGCTTGGCGGAGTAAAGCTTTAGCGGCCTCTCTTAATTGAGTCTCCTCCTCCCACTGATCCTGCACGGAGGGGGAATGAGCCCGTCTGCGTCGGGTAGTAGTTACCCCAGGGGGGATTTCCTTAAGGGCGACTTCCTTCAACCCCACTCCCTCGGACCAACGGTGGCGAACTGATGCATCTTCGGATTTCGAGTCCAGAGTAACATCCGCCAATAATTCCATTACTGACCTTGTGTCTTCCGTCAAGCACGTCTGGTCAAGGGATGTTGCCCCCAGCAACTCTTCATTCGTTGGTTCCGACATTTGTCTTCGGTTTTATGGTTTTATTACACTTACTGCTGAAAGTGTTACTTCAGAGATAAGTGTGAAGTGACTTCTGGCTTTCTGTCATGACTGCTCTTACCATAATTCAAGAAAGACGACACTTAAGCATATTCAAGATGATTAAGGTTACTTTTACTGAATAAGGAAAAGTCAGCATCAAAGGTTAAGCCAGAAGTGGCTACTTTAGGCGCGAAGCATACATATCAAAGAATTAGCCAAACCCCAATTACCCATGACCCCACCCCAGTGTCCAATACAGTTTCTTCTTCATTGTCAGATGGGTAGCACGTCCAGAGGTGTCATCAGAATGGAATGTGATACCGTTACTTGTAGAGATATCCCCACCTAACCCCACCTTCCACCAGCTCACTTAATAGCCACATCCCCCCTCCCTCCCCGTTTCTATGTCAGCCAAGCATGCAGGAAAGCGAAGGCTGACATAGGCCTTCTTTTGAGGCCACTTGTTGCCCTCTGGAGGCTTCGGGGAAGCTCCTGAAGCCTCTGGAGGTGGGGGGGAAGGCAGTTTTCACCCTCCCCAGGCTCCTAGAAAGCCTCTGGAGCCTGGGGAGGGTGAAAAAAGTGCACCAAAAGCAGGGGGTCATGCACATAGCATTATGGGTGTAGCACGCGCACGCACGACCCCCCTGCGCTCCCCCCGCTTTTGGCACGCGAGCCAATAAAGGTTAGCCATCACTGGACTATTGTAAGTCAAGGACTATTTGTATACTGTATGTATGTACTGTATTCATGGCTTGCTAACTGCTTGCTTTCCTATTTTGTATGGATTAACCAAACATTCATACAGCTGAACCAAATAAATGCAAAGGTATTAATGAATGAGTGAATGAACATATTTTTCATTCAGTGGGCTTGGGCAAATAGTTGGGTTATTCATTACAGTGACACTATTCTGTTCTTGGAATTATTAGATAAAAAAATTGGCAGCAAAAATATCCCCATAGTTTCCAAGGGAGATTAAGGAAACTCACGCTCCGAAATCTAATCTGAACTACCAGTTCCAGTTTACTAAATCTTCAAATTCTCTATGTTTAATGTAAAAAATTATGAAATGTTTAGCAAGAGGAAAAATGTTTAGGAGAAAAAAAATGCAGTTATTTGCTTCAGTGGGAAAGGTTAAATAAACCACAGATCTGAATATCATCAGTGGGAAAATTAAAGCCAGATGATACAATCAATACTTCAAGAGGATTTAAGGGTGTGTGTGTGTGTGTGTGCATACGTGTGTTTGTGTGTGTGTGTGTGTGTGTGAGAGGGAGAGAGAGAGAAGAGATGATTTATTTCATTTCTCTTTTCTTTTTCAATGCCATCTTGTGCCTCCCAAATTCTTATGCCTTCCAATTGCTAAAAATAGTAGCAACTGGAAATTATGGGGATATTTTTAAAAATTTGTCATATTTTCTTTTTCCCCTATACAGTATGTCATATTTATTTTATTTTTATTTTTCAATACTGTTGCAATATAATATTATTATTGATATAAGGTAAATAATAAGTGATTGGGAAGATATCTGACTCTGTGAGACACATAAACAAACAGAGATTTGCAAAGTGTGTGTGTTTTTAACTGTTCTTGGGCTTGGGGGGAACAACACAAGCTTACGACCTCTTGGAATCAGTAAGACTTAAAAGTGCTACATTTTGACATCATCTTTCAATTGTGCTTTGATACTTAAATTGCTTTTGTTATGATTGGTTTGAACACTAAACTTTACTTCAGTTATAGCATACAAACTTGGATTTGTAGTTTCTGTTATTACGTTTTACAACAGCACTAATGCCAGAATTTATGTCTGATCTTAAAGGGTGAGATAAAAGTGCAATTTTATGAAGCTGTTAAACACCTTTAACATTTTCCCACAAAGAACATCAACCCTATTATATTTCCAAATGTTCCCTAGTGCTACCATTTCGCTTAACCCTGAAATATAATAAAATTATATGGCTTGATCAGATATTTAGTAATGCTGGAAGATTTTGCATCTGGATAGAGTTTGGAGTGCAACTGAATACCTTGGGGAGGTCATTGTCAGGATGAAACATCCCTCTATCATCGGTGCTTGTTAGTCAGGAATACCTGGTATTCTTGCAACAAGGTTATTAAATTTCCTTTTCACAAAGAAAGCTTTCAAGGACCACACTGGTCCTGGTGGTTTTTTTTAATGAACAAGATTAAAGTTGAAAATGGAACACCAAAGAGACTTCATTTTCATTGATTTTTTAAATATTTTTGTTTGGTCCACATTTGGAGCAGGAGAGTAATTTAAGGAATATTTTTTTCTCTTTTACAAGAATGTGGAGAAAAAAAGTCACATGCAATCAGATTTTTTTTCTGCTCAAAAACTATGAAAACTGCACCAAATCTGGGAGAAAGAAACATGAGATGCAATTATTTTCCTGAAATCCAACAGATTTGGCTCTAGAGAGGCATTTTCCTGTTACCTTTCCATAAAACCATGAAACAACTTTCACTTATTGAAGAAACAGATGGGTATTGAAAGAATGCAATGAACCTAAACAAAGATTGTGCAAGCTTGTCCCAAAGGTGCTTTTTCAAAAGGTAACTGGACTTTCTGGTTTTTCTTTGACGACATTTCACTTTTTCAGCTCTGACTGGATGGTAGGGAATGGAGGGATTTATACGTTTTCAGTCAGAGTTGAAGAATAGCAATAGCACTTAGACTTATATACCGCTTTTACAGCCCTCCCTAAGCAGTTTACAGGGTCAGCATAGTGTCCCCAAAAATCTGGGTCCTCATTTTACCCACCTCGGAAGGATGGAAGGTTGAGTCAACCTTGAGCCTGGTGAGATTTGAACTGCCAAACTGCTGGCAGCTGGTGATCAACAGAAGTAGCCTGCAGTACTGCACTCTTACCACTGCACCACCGTGGCTCTTCTAGAGAAGCTTATTGGATGAGAAGCAAAACATCCTCAAAGAAAATCAGAAAGTCCAGTTGTCTCTTGAAAAAGGAACCTTTGAGACAACTGTGACCTGGATGACTGAGAATCTCCATAGACATTGTGCAAGCTTGCTTTTTTAAAAAAAACCATAGATGCTCTAATGTAGATCTGGCATAAGAACTCTGTTTATGAGATTAGTTTTTAGCTTTAATTTGCGCATGCGCGAGATGGAGGTCGCGCCGCGAAACGCGGCTTGAAGCCAGGGGGTCGTTTAGACCTAGGAGGACGTAGCCAGCCCTCGTCGGTCATCTCCGAGGGCTGGCCCAGCAAGAGGACACCCCTGCCGCCACTCCGGGCCGCTCGGAAATGAAGAGCGAGCCCTGTGAGTGACGGCAGGACGGAGAGCAGGGCAGGGCGGGCCCGAATCGGCCTTTTGCGGCCTGGAGCGTCCCGGCGCGGCTGGAGGTAGGAAGCAGGCCGCGAAGCCGGGACGCGGAAGAAACAGACTTGCCGGGCCATGTCGGGTCGGGCCGGGAGGACTACCATCAGGCCGCATGGCCTATGCTGGGCCTGGCGGCCCAATAACCCGATCCCGACCGGCGGTATTTCCCATCTTATCCCACCCGACCTGAGGCTGGAGGCTGGAGGTGGAAACGGCTGGCGTGTTTTAAGGCTTGTTGCTTGTGGGTGGATGGCTGATGGAAGGTTGATGGAACGGAGCTGGATTGCTGATGGAATGGAGCTGGATTGCTGATGGAATGGAGCTGGATTGCTGATTGCTGATTGCTGATTGCTGATGGAGTGGAGCTGGATTGTTGATGGAATGGAGCTGGATTGCTGATGGAATGGAGCTGGATTGCTGATGGAATGGAGTTGGTGTTGGAGGAGTGGAGAAGGTGAGAGGAGAGGAAGATTGGATGAGAGGATGGAGTGAAGAGAGGAGGAACGAGGAGAAGGAAGGAAGGAAAGTGGTGGAAGAAGGAGTAGGAGATGGGAGAGATGGATGAAGAAGCCAAGCAGCCGGGTCGTTGGTGGATCATGGCCGAAGATGACCCAGGAACACCTCAAAGTGTGTGCTTTGGACTTGGGAGTAAACCGTGGCAGCACATGGCAGCACTTTACATCAGGCCGCACAAGGGACCATCTAGTCGTGCGGCACTAATTGCGGACTGAGGCCGGTGTTGCCGAAGAAGACAGATGGATGGGGTGGTGTTAAGACTGAATTGTGATCCCCCCCACCCGAAAGAGCTAAGTCTGACTGTCTGAACTGTTTTATCCCTCTGCTCTTTTAGAACTGCGTCCATTTGCACAATTTTATCACTTGTCACTTTACTTGCCCTGGACTCTATTTGTGGACTCTATTTGTGAACTTGCTCTGTGTCCCCTGGGTTGGATGACCTCTATGTTTTTAGCAGTGTATTCCAGGTGTGATCTCCTTTGCCTGCGGGAGGCCCCCCTCTCGCAGGCCTGGCCCCCCTATCTAACACGGGCCCACCTCGAGGATGGACTGATAGCTCCTGAGAGGTGGGCGAAGCGCAAATTAAGGGGGTTTTTATTTAAATTTTTAATTCGGATTTTAGGGGGTTCCAGGGTGGGGGGGGGAAATAGTCCTGGGAGGAAATGGCAAATGAGTGGGCCGGCCGACGGAAGAGGAGTAACGGAGGGAGGGGAAGGGGGGGTCGTTTCCACTGAAGCATTTTCCATCGATCTGGTCTTAGGGAGGGGCAGGGGCGGTGGGAGGCGGAATAGGCGTCATCGGTTGGAAGACCGTGGCCGCTGGACACAGGCGGTCACGCGCTCCAACTCTCCGTCCTCCCATCGCAGACTAGGTGGGCAGGACTCACAGACCCGGGGCCCGAAGCTGATGTTATGCAACGCCAGGTCCGTGGTTCAGAAAGCCCCCCTCATCTGTGACCTTGTGTCAGAGGGGGACCCGGACCTGGTGGGTATAACGGAAACCTGGTTGGGCCATGAAGGGGGTATACCCCTCGTGGACATCTGCCCACCAGGTTACCGCGCCTTCCATCAGCCTAGGGCCCTAGGGAGGAGTGGGGGGGTGGCGATTATCGTAAAGGAAGGTCTTGAGCCGAAGGAGACCACGGTCCCCCAGACAACCGGGTGTGAATCTCTCTGCGTGAGATGGGGCCTAGGGAGGCAGTTGGGCGTGTTAGTTGTATACCTGGCTCCTCGCTATGCAACAACAGCCCTGCCCGAGCTCCTAGAGGTGATAGCCGAGGCGGCGGTTGAGACCCCCAGACTGGTAGTCATGGGGGACTTTAACTTGCCGTCGGCGGGCGAAGCCTCTGGAGCAGCTCGGGAGTTCATGGCCTCCATGACGGCCATGGACCTGACCCAGGTAGTTTTAGGTCCCACTCACGAGGGGGGGAACACACTGGATCTCATCTTTGTCTCGGGACAGTGGAGTCGCGATCTGGGAATAGGGGACTTAGTCATCACTCCCTTGTCATGGACAGATCACGCTCTCCTCCGGCTGGACTTTCCAATCGCTCCACCTCACCGCGGGGAGGCGGAACCGGACACTCCTAGATGGTTCCGCCCCAGGCTTCTAATGGACCCGGAAAGGTTCCAGAGGGAGCTTGGGCCAATTCCTGTGATCCTGCCCCACGACTCGACTGAGGACCTAGTGGCCGCATGGTTAAGTGCGGCCACGGGGGCCTTGGACCGAGTCGCGCCCTTGCGGCCTCTCTTGCGGCGACGAATCACCCAGGCTCCCTGGTTTACTGAGGAGCTTCGGGGGATGAAACGCCACAAGAGACGCCTAGAGAGCAGATGGAGATCCTCTCGCTCCGAAGCCGACCGAACACTAGTGAGAACCCATATTAGGGCTTACTTAGTGGCGATAAGGGTGGCCAAACGTGAGTATTGTGCCACCCTAATTGCATCCGCAGATAACCGCCCTGCCGCCCTGTTTGGGGTGACCCGCTCCCTCCTTCACCAGAGGCCGCGGGAAGCCCCTCTACAAGGGCGAGCAGAGGAATTTGGGATTTATCTGCAGGAGAAAATCACTCGGATTCGGAATGAGCTACCCTCCATCGACAGTGGTCCTGTGGGACTGTCCGAGACTAGTCTTGAGGTTCCTGCTTGGGAGGAGTTTGACTTTGTTACCACCGAGGATATGGACAGGCTGTCAAAGAAACTTAGAGCGACCACATGTTTATTGGACCCGTGTCCCTCCTGGCTTGTACTGGCATCCTGGGAGACGACACGAGGCTGGCTCCAGGGCATTGTCAACGCATCTTTGAGTGAGGGGTCCTTGCCTGCCGTCTTGAAAGAGGCGGTAGTGAGGCCCCTCCTCAAGAAGCCGTCCCTGGACCCAGCTTTACTAGAGAACTATCGTCCAGTCTCCAACCTTCACTTTCTGGTGAAGGTTGTTGAGAGTGTGGTAGCCCAACAGTTTCCACAACACCTGGAGGAAGTTGATTATCTAGACCCGCGCCAGTCCGGCTTCCGACCCGGTCACAGTACCGAGACGGCATTGGTCGCGTTGGTTGATGATCTCTGGAGGGCGCGGGATAGAGGGTATTCCTCTATCCTAGTCCTATTAGACCTCTCGGCGGCTTTTGATACCATCGACCATGGTATCCTATTGCACCGACTGGGGGGGTTGGGGCTGGGAGGCACCGTTTTGCGGTGGTTCTCATCCTACCTCTCTGGTCGGTCGCAATATGTGTTGACGGGAGGGCAGAGGTCGACCTCGAGACCCCTCTTATGTGGGGTTCCTCAGGGGTCGGTCCTCTCGCCCCTCCTGTTTAACACATATATGAAGCCGCTGGGTGAGATCATCCGTGGTTTTGGGGTGGAGTACCATCTGTACGCTGACGACACCCAGCTGTACATATCCACCCCAGACCACCCCAACGATGCCGCCGAAGTGCTGTCCCGGTGTTTGGAAGCCGTACGGATCTGGATGGGTGGTAACAAACTCAAGCTCAACCCTGCCAAGACTGAGTGGCTGTGGTTTCCGGCACCCCGGTTCAGCCAGATTACTCCAACTCTGGCCATTGGGGGCGAAACACTGGCCCCCGTGGAGAGGGCGCGCAATTTGGGTGTCCTCCTGGATTCCCGGCTGTCCTTGGAGGACCATGTGACGGCCGTGGCCAGGGGGGCGTTTCATCAGGTACGCCTGATGCGCCAATTGCGCCCCTTACTGGACCGGGCTGCCCTTTGCACAGTCACTCAAGCTCTCGTGACGTCCCGTCTCGACTACTGTAATGCTCTCTACATGGGGCTTCCCTTGAGGTGCACTCGAAAGCTACAGCTAGTCCAAAACGCAGCCGCGCGGGTAATTACGGGAGCCACCAGAAGCTCCCATATAACACCAATCCTGCGCGAGCTGCATTGGCTTCCTGTGGTCTTTCGGGTGCGCTTCAAGGTTCTGACGACCATCTTTAAAGCGCTCCATGGCTCGGGGCCTAGTTATATGCGAGACCGTCTCCTGCCCCATACATCCCTTAGACCGATCCGCTCCCACAGAGAGGGCCTTCTCAGGGTGCCGTCGGCCGGACAATGCCGACTGGCGACACCCAGGGGAAGAGCCTTCTCTGTGGCGGGCCCTGCCCTTTGGAACGACCTACCCCCTGAACTCCGGACCATCACCGACCTCCGCCTCTTCCGCAAATGTTTAAAGACATATTTTTTCCATCAAGCCGGCCTAGCCTAACCTCCCATGGGGACTTTTAGAAAAGTTTTAAATTGGGTTTTTAATAATTGGTTTTTAGCACAGGATTGGGGATTATTTAATATATATTTTAAATTATTTGTCTATCTTCTATTGTGTATGTTTTTTAAATTTCCTGTGCGCCGCCCTGGGTCCTCTGTGGAGAAGGGCGGGATATAAATGTAATAAAATGAAAATGAAAAAATGAAAATAGTTTTGCTGTGATAAATTTTTTAGATTAAAAATGAGAAACCGACATGTAAATACTGAGGGGTTATTCTCATGTTCTCACTAACTATAGCATAAACCTACACAGGAACCTATTTTTTAGGTCCTCATGATGTTTAGTTCCTGTTCATCTCCAGCTGAGATTAATGTTGCTTTCAGCTGTTCCAAGTTTTAGCATATTCCCACTTCTTCCAAGACAATTTTTGTACACACATGATCCAGAGTGCTTCATTAATGATGTGATTGTTGATGTGGTCAAGAATGATATCATTCAGTTTCCACTGGACATTTTAGGCAGCTATAAAGATCACTTCACCCGCTGATTGTTGGACATTGCCATTGCTTAACTGAAGGGCCAACTTCGGGTCCCTTCGGGGAGAGGGGGCGGTTTATAAATGTAATAAATTATTAAATTATTATTATTAACTGTATATCCAGGTTCCAAAAAAGTACTTGGTCAGTACAATTCCAAATCACTTGTCAAGCTTAACATTTTTTTTTGAAAGACCTCTTGAGAGATCTTTTGAAGATCTCTTGAAAGAGCATTAAGATTGCACTGCCTCCAAAGTCTGTTTAAACCAGGAAAGGCAGGTGGGTTCCTCTGACTGTTCCACCCCTAAGTGCATTATAGCAAAAGCAATAGCACTTAGACTTATATACTGCTTTACAGCCCCCTCTAAGTGGTTTATAGAGTCAGCATACTGCCCCCAAAAATTTAGTTCTCATTTTACCTCATTTAGGATGGAAGGATGGAGTCAACCTTGAGCCTGGTGAGATTTGAACTGCCAAATTGCAGGCAGCCGGCAGAAGTAGCCTGCAATACTGCACTCTAACCACTGCGCCACTGTGGCTTATTATATTTTTGCTTCTGCTTTTGCTTCTGCCTATAAGTAGTTACACATGTTTTATTACTTGGGAACAATATTATCTTGTCCTCTCCATTCCATCTCCAGCCACAATCTGTTTTTAGGTGCTGCTAGTCATGAGGACAGAAATGGAGTCATTGCCTATCCTCCTACTCCCTTGTAGCACTAGTTACACCACTATGAGTTGACACTTCCCACTTTGGTTGTGTACCTTTTTTCATGATGTGATCTCTCAGTCAATCTATTTTAGCTCTTTCAGAAGTGCTTTTCTGCTGTTCAAAAATAATCTGACTAGCAGGCCAGAGGCTCATAGCACCCTAATGGCTGTCTAAATGGTCTGTTTATTGGCCAGTTTGACAGGGTGTTAAACACTGTTCCAACACCTATCTGCTTTCATCCATTCCATGGCCACCCAGAATAGGGTTTATGTCTGATGTATTTTTTTAAAATGGGAAGGGGAAAGCACTTCTTGTTTCATGGGCGGAAAAATGACCCCATGAGGATCAACTAATCATTTCTATGTTTCTTTTCTTGCATTAAAACATTATTCAGGACCAGTAACCAACATCATTACTATACCTGGCTAGGGATGTAGCAATCAAATAGTAAATTTATTTCCACTTTACTTTCCGTTGGCTCTAGCACTGAGGATAGCACTTTGATGTTGGTCTCTGACTGTGCTAAGACAGGGGTCCCCAACCTCTGGGCCGCGGACCAGTGCCGGTCCATGGCTTGATAGGTGCTGCTCCGGGCCGCAGTGAGCGGCGCAACTCTTAGAAAGGGCCAGAGAGGAGGAGGAGGGAGGAGGGGGCAGCCCCCTGGGCAGAGCGTGTGCCGGGGGTGGGAGAGTGCAGGCGCGGCCGCTTGCACTGTTGGGGGCCCGAGAGGGGCATGAGCCGACTCACCCCCCCACGTGCACATGCCGCCTGTTCCCCCTCCCCCCCGCTCTCCCTCTACACCGGCCAAGCCATGCCCACCGGTCCACAGAATTTTTTTAACATGAAACCGGTCCCTGGTGCCAAAAAGGTTGGGGACCCCTGTGCTAAGATATAACCCTTGATGTTTATAACCAAATGTTTGATTACCTTCATTGTATGCAGTAGCAATATCTCTTGGATCATCCCATTTTATTCTTGGTGGAATTCATTTGAGTACTTCAATTCCTTCAGTTTGTGGAAAAGATACATTCTCTGCAATAACATTTGGACTACATGACTCTGATTAGCTCTGCCTCTATGTCTTGTGCCAGATATATATTATTCATTTTACTATATTCATATGTTGCCTTTTCAAATTACTCTAAATGGATTACAGGAAAATAAATAAACGCATACCTACAGACCGTATACATTTAGCAAGGAACATGTGTAAATAATAATACCAATGATCACTCAGAAATCCCCTGATTATTATCATAATTACTGTTTTTGAGCAAGTTATTAAGAAAAGGGCCATTCTAACCTAGAGGATAGGGTGGGAAGGCTGTTATTTCACTGTTTTTCTGGAAAGAAATACCTAAGTCTACAATTAATTTCAAATTGTGTGACCCTAAAAGTAAATTGGATCTAGTCAGTTTAGAATTTGGATTACAGAGCATCATAACATCCAAGAACTATGAAATAGGCTAGGAAATTGGAAAGAACATCCTGAAAAAACTGACTTTCTATATTGCTGGTTAAAAAAAAAACCACAGACATGATCATATAGTAACTAAAAATTAAGCATAGCTCCAAGAACATATGATACCTTTATGAAACACTTGTACACTCTGCAATTCATACTACTTATTCGTTAGAATAAATGGCTAGGCCCCACTAAGGTATCTTGCAGCCTGAAACCAACAGCAAGAGAATATTTCCCCTCACTCAAGTACAGAAACCGGTGGGGATACAACTGCATCTTCTAAAATTACCAACAATATTAGACTGGGCAAAAAAAACCAGGCAAAATGGTATGCAACATTGCTGTCTGACACTACATTATCATTTTCCCTCAGGCATTTTGTGCCTTGAATATCTAGCTCATTCTTTCTAAGGCAGAGCTAGTCATCATCTTGTTTGATTTTGTAAGAGGATCAGTGCTTTTGCTCAAGTCAGTAAGGTGTTCCCAGTGGTGCTTAACTAGGTTTCGATATTCAAAAGTATTTTTATACTCTGCAACTAGCCAACACCTAGATAAGCAGAGGTTAACACCAGACAAAAATCAAGCAGAAAACAATACCCTAATCAAGGAACTTCCAAGGAAAAATCTCCCACTAAACCACTAAACCTGGCAGGCAAGCTACTGTATATAAACAGGGTACAAACACTACATTCTCTTGCACTGAAAATGTTATCTATTTAGATAATGAAATGCCTACAAACTAATAACTAAGTTCAGAGACAACCAAGGGTTTCACTTTTTTTTAAACTTGGAAAGGCACTACTGTATATCCACATTTCGACTGCTTATCTCCAAACACCATAACTTTTCATTATTAAAGTTATTTATTATTCAAATTAAATTGAGTTTAGATCTTCTAGGACTATGAGCAACAACTATGGCCTTAAAAACAGTGTATACGTATGAATATATATTATGTTCCTTTAAAAAGAGTAAATTTTAACACAAACACTAAAAACAGGAATGTAGAATTTAAGATTCCCTCCTCTCATTTTGGGAAGTTTATAAAGTTAAAGGAAAGTTGTTACCACAAGAAAAAACAACACAAAACATACATAACAATATAAAGTAATTATACAGCCTTCTGTATCGGCTTTCCTGTTTAGCCTTTATAATTCTCCATTCTGCATTGCCTTCCTATTGCTTTTACTTTTCCTATAATATAACAACAGTAGTGCTAACACTTATAATAATATTGATTATTTATATCACCCTATATTTACATTCTCTATTTGCTGTTTTGGCTTCTGTTTTCTAGCCACTTATAAATTTTATTCCATATTTTATAGAAATCCGATTCTTCTCTTCTTTTAGTTCTGTTATCATTTTGTCCATCTCTGCACATTCGAGTATTTTTCTAATTATTGTTTCATCTGCGGGTATATTGATTCCTTTTCTCCGAAAGCAATCCTGGTTGCAGTGAGTATGTGTATGATTATGTATTGAGATTGTTTATCCATTTTTTGGTCTAATAGTCTTAATAAGAATGCTGGTTTCAGTTCTATTTTTCACTCTGTAATTTCTTCCAACCATTTCCGAATTTCGCACCAGTATTTCCTTGTGATGGTGCACGTCCACCACATATGGTAGAATGTTCCAGACTTGTGGCTACATCTCCAGCATTTGGGGGATAAATTTGGGTAGATTTTGGCCAATTTCGCTGGAGGCAAATGCCATCTATAAAACATTTTATAGGGGTTTTCTTTGTAAGTTACTGCTATTGTAAATTTATAGTTTTTTCCCCATAATTTCCCATAATTTATCGCATTTTTCTAACTCTATATTATGGCCAAAATTTCTTCCCCAGATAATCATTGTCTCCTTTACCATCTCTTCCTCCATTTTATATCTTAAAAGAAAATTATATAATTTTGGTAGTCTTATTTCTGCCTCCTTATGGGATCTTCAAACATCACATTAAAATGATTGAGGCAAGTGACTCACATGCTTTTAACAGTATGAGGTTATTAGGGTTTTTTTTTGTTACTTATTCCTTTGCTGGTTTGCCAATTTTTCTCAGAACAATATGCTATTAGACCTAACTCCTTGGGCAGTTCAGCCACAAGAGATCAAGTTCTTGGTATAGTTCATATCAGCATAAAAAACAATTAAACCTGCCAAGATCCACCAGCAAACTTCAGAATTTTGCCTCCACAACATATCTAATGAGAATTCAATTTTGCTATTTCATTTGAAATAATGCATTTTAATTTTGCTATTTCATTTGAAATAATGCATTTGTATGTTGCTCAGAGAGGGGAACAAAATCTGTTTGAGCTGCAACCAGATCTGTACATTCTTCTGGGACTGGAATAGAAGAGGAAAGAAATACAGCAGGATTATAAATACCATGTCTGATATTATGTTGAAGACGTTCAAGAAATGGTTAATTATGCATTGTAGGTGTGTCCGTGCCGGAAAAAAACAGAACCTAAGTCTCATAAATCCTGTTATTATCTTTGGCTCATCTAAATTACATGTACTTATTTTAAAGTGCTAATGGGTGACTAACAACTGTAACATTGCCCTGGCATGGACTTGCTTGAATAGCAATGTGGACATTTTGCATAGCATATCTGCAAGGCAAGTGTCCAGGAATGCAGTGTAAGGTTACTGTTAAACATTTTCTTCCATTTGAGAATTGATGATTGAGACATAATTCCTTACACCAATGATTTTAAAAGAAGGAGTGTGTCAGGCCTGCAGTCATCTTCCTTTCTGGATCTTTGGCCTGCCACACTCTTTCTCTTATTTTACTATGCTGTTTCATTAGCGGGGAATTGGGAGGGGGGAATAGTAAGGAGTAGAATGTGTTGTTGTCAAAATAAAAAATTCCCTTCTAGAAGCTCAAGGTAATCCTTTGTTCTTATTTATTTTTATTTTATTAAATTTCTCTCTCTACAGTTGTAGAGAGTTGTCTCTACAACTCTGAGCCTGACCAGAACTGGATGGGTGGAACTGCCAGCATGGCAGTGGAAGATTGGCCTATGTGTTGGACTTGTGGTTGTGGGGGCAAGATCATGAACTTTCAGCGGGATGGGAACCCTGGAAAGCTTTCAGATTCGGGTTTCCACAGATGTACCAACATGTCTCTCTTAATAAATTGGAACTTTGAGGAAAGCTGAGACAGAGAGTGACAGAGAGTGAGCCAGCTTCTTCTTTTTTCCCCAGGGTCTATGCATTCTTGTTTGTCTTTTAGCTTCAACAAACTAAATACCTAGTCTAGGTATAAGCAGCCGCAGTGTGTATATTCCAGATATTTCAAATTAAAATTCTGACGAGATCCTTCCATTCCCCACCATTCAGTGAGAGATGAAGAAGGTTCTTGAATGAGACGGAAAACATCTTCAAAGAAAATAAGAAAGTCCAGTTGGCTCCTGAAAAAGTTCTTATGGGATATCATGACTTGGACGACTGAAAATCTCCATAGACATTGTTCAGTAGGAGGGTATTACAGTATATAAAGTGTAATAAAGTGATACATTTAGATTGTAAAATTAATACTGGAGAGTGTAGTTTATGCTAAAAGGGATATGTTTGAAAAGGATAAGAAAATGTGTAATTCTGAAGAATGGCAATTATGTGTTAACTATCCACTTAAATTATATGGTAAAATGAAACCATCCCCAAATAGAAAAAAGACAAAATTGAAGTTGGCCCAAGTTAATTTAGTTTCACCGAAGTGATAGACAACCATGACAAGCAAAACAGTAATAAATCCAAATCTATGACTTAGAACTCAAATTAATTATACAAAACATCATTCTAAAGATTATTTTTGAAGATCTTTCGTAATTGCTTCTCTGTTTCCACTTTTCTACTCTATGTACCAACCAGATAAATTTCAAACCATACACTAAACTCCTTGGACCTTTTTGCTCAAATGCATCTTCTTTTATATCCTTCTCTGCATTTTGCAAGCATAACTTTACTGCAATACTTTCTTCAAAAATATTGGGATAGTTCTACAGCATTCTAATTTGGGCACCAAAGACACTTTTCTTAAATGCTTCCTATGCTTTTGGATGAGTGAACATAGCTGGACTAAAGAAACTGGCATTCTTTGAAATGCCTTTCAAATCAAACAGAGGCCCTTCTCATGAACATTCATGTTCTGACTGTGATGTGTGGACTACTGCAATGCACTCTCTATAAGGCTGCCCTTGAAGACTACCTGGATATTTCAGCTGGTTCAAAATGTGGCAGTAGTTATGGACATGCCACAAACTATCTCCTGTAACACTTCTGTTTTGCAACCTGCAAAAGTTACCCAAAGGTTTGTGAGTACAATCAAAATGCCTACTATACAGCTTACAATAGTTCATTTAGTGACCATTCAAAGTTACAACAGCAATGAAAAATGTGCCCTATGACCATTTTTCAAAGTTACGAACTTTGTAGCATTCCCATCCCATGATCACGTGACCAAAATTCAGACGCTTGGCAACTGGCTCATAGTTATGAGTGTGGCTGTGTCTCAGGGTCATGTGATCACCTTTGGCAACCTTCTGACAAGCAAAATCAATGGGGAAGCCAGATTTATTTAACCACCTGATTACTAACTGATCAACTGCAATGACTCACTTAACAACTGGAACAAGATAGGTTGTAAAATGGTGCAAAACTCACTTAAATGTCTCACTTAACAGCAGAAATTTGGGGCTCATTTGTGGTCATAAGTTGAGGACTACCTGTACTACTTATAAAGCTCTACATGACATAGAGCCTAATTGTTTCTACCCATTCTGACAGAAAGGAATGCTTCAGGTCTCATCTATTAAACAATGGCATTTCATGGGAGCCAAGACACACAGGCCTTCTCTGTTATGGGCCCTCCATTTGAAACAACATCTCCAAGATATTTGAATGAGCCCGAACCAGCTTTCCCTTAGAGAAGCCTTGAATTGGAGGCTCTTTCCCCAGGCTAAGTTATGATGCAGGTGTCAGCGTTCCAAATATCATCCAGAATTAAATCAGAGTCCAAGGCATAGCTTTCATCAAAGTTCCAATTTAATAAGAGCATGTTGGTACAATCTGTGGAAAACCCGAATCTGAAAGCTTCCCAGTTTTCCCTACTCAGTTGAAAGTTCAAAACCTTGCCCCCACACCCACAAGTCCATCACGTGGTCCAATCTTCTACTACCATGCTGGCGTTTCCCCCCATCTAGTTTGGGTCAGGTGCAGAGGTGCGGAGACAAAGAATGACCTTGGGCTTCTAGAAAGGAATGTTTTATTTTGACAACACCATTCTACTCCTTACTATTCTCCCTCCCATTTACCCCACTAATGAAACAGCATAGTAAAGAGAGAGAGAGAGAGAGAGAGAGTTGCAGGCTAAAGATTCTAAAAGCAATATGACTGCAGGCCTGACAGCAGGCTCCCTTCCCTTCTCTGTTCCACAGGATGACATTTTCTTTCTTTAAAAAAAAATTGTCTGAAGTTATATTTCTTTGATTTCACATTTGTATGCCACCCAGACTGTTGAGAAGTACAGGTAGTCCTTAACGTATGACTACAATTAAGCCCAAAAAATCCATTGCTAATCAAGACAGTTGCCAAGTGAGTTTTACCCTGCCACAGTTAAGTGAATCACTGCGGGTTAAGTTAGTAATGCAATTAAGTGAATCTAGCTTCCCTATTGACATTGCTTGTCAGAAAGCTGCAAAAGGTGATCATAGGACCCTAGGACACTGCAGCAACCATAATGCCAGATACTGAGCATCCAAATTCTGATCAGGTGACTGTGGGGGATGCTGCAATGATCACAAGTGTGAAAAACCTGTCGTAAGCCACTTTTTTCAGTGTTGTAACTTTGACCGGCCATTGAACAAATGGTTGTAAGGCAAGAACTACCTGTATGGAAATACAAATTATAAACAACAAACACTGAAGACAGAGAAGATAGGAAGAGCTTTCATAAAGTAGGATGATGCTTAAACCTCTGTCTGCAGCAGTTCAAAGTCAATTGTAATTTGGAGTGCAGATTCAGTGAACTATACCACGTATAGCTCATGAATTGCAAGTCATCCTTGAGGTTAAAAACAGCTTACTCTGTCTGCGCTGCTCTCATCTCTCTTTAGAAAATCTGAGGGCTGGAATGGTGCAGAGAATTTGCTTTCTAGCCCAAAAGCAAAGGAGGAGGCAATGCTCACCAATATATACTCTTCCTGAAGCAGAGGTGGGGTGGAAATAATTCCCCTTCCTGGAAGTTTCTTACCAGCTGGTTACTTGCAATATCCTGTTGCAAGTTGCTGCAACAATAGTGCGTCCTATGCTGAATGTACAGATTTCTCTTTGCAGAGATCAGATTAAACTGACCTTTCACACACATGTATGAAATGTATATTCTCCTAAGTTTAGATATAGAAGACTACAGTTCCATTTTTTGGTAGCCTTTATTCTTATGACATGGGGATTTGCTGTTTTATTTTTCATGGCATGCCAAGAAATCTAATCTTTTATAAATTAACAGAGGAAACTAGCAGAAGGTAAGCTTCATGTTCTGATGATAACGACACAGCTGAGGTATAATTAGAACCATAGTAAGAATATCCACATCATTAGTTCCATGATACAAACTGTTCAAATATACTTTCCAACATTTACCGTATTTATTCGAGTATAACGCGCAAAATTTTCTACCAAAAAAAGAAATCAAAGTTTGGATGCGCGTTATAAACGAGGGCCGGTCCATTGAGGGCGCAGGCGAATTGTGAGTTCGCACTGCGCCTTTTCCGGGCTGCAGCCGCTCACTGTACGCGAGGGCGAAGAAAAAAAAACGTTTTTTTAATACCGATTTTTAATCGAAAATTAGGGGTGCGCGTTATACACGTGTGCGCGTTATACACGAATAAATACGGTAATTAGTGTTAAAAGTAATGGAAGAAAATCTTATTTATTGTTTTTACATGAAATAATTGAATTCTACAAACTAATTCTTAGATTCGAAAAATCAAAGTTGGCATGTAGGGGGAGAGCGCAGGGGTGTGTGGCACAGGAGCCCCCACGCATGCCCCCCCCAGGCCAGTTTTTGCTCCCAGGAGGCTGCACGGTGGCCTACTAGGCCCATAAAATTTCATTCTTTTCACAAATGGATCATTCCAGGTGCTAATTAATGCCTTGCAATTTTTTCTTTGAGTAGTGGTGGAATGGAAAACAGGCTGCTGAGATGATGACCTTTCTCCCTTAGAGTTTGTATGGATAGCAATAGTGTATCCTTTAGAATAGAATGAGAAAGGTAATATTTTATAATGCTATTGAAGTTGTTTTTCTACCATTGTATGAAACTGCCATGCATTTTTCATGACTACAAACAGTTGGGATATGTTTAACTAAAGTTTAAATAAAATAGTTCATTTGTCACACTAATTTGGAAATAGCTATGGATTCTTCCATTTTATGTTAATCCCATTCATTAAAGCAATCTGTTTTGCTTCTAAGAAGAGCCAATGAAACAGATTGTAATATCCCAAAGTTGTAAGGATTACCTCTTTAAGGCTCTTTACCTTGTGACATATGTAGACTTGTATGGGTTATTAATTTTAAAAAATATATATTTTTATGGTGCTGTAAGTATGGTCATAAATGCAGTGGTCCTTCAGAGTCTCTTTTAGGAAATAATGTCTTCATCCAAGAAAGTTGGCTAAGATATTAGTACTAATTTATATGAAATAAGGATGCAATAATAGCCAATTAAGTAGCCCATGATGCTGTTTAAATATTGAATCAACAGTATCTGGAGCAGAAGTCAGAAGTCTTTCAGTTTCACATTTCCACTCTGTTTTAGCGTCTATTTAAATATAAAACAGAAAGAACCACGGGACAAGAAAAAATATTATTTCAGACAAGATGGTGCAATAGGGTTCAACAAAATTGATATAATTGTATGCGAAATCTGTGTGAATATGCATTTTAAAAAGACTGTTTATAGGGGAGGTGAGAGCTGTTAGTAGATATTAGGTTAATTTGCATTACATTGTTAGATAACCACAGCACGCCTTCCCCTTTAACTTAGAATGATGAAGAATTATCCTAGTTCCATTTCTAAGGGACTAAAATAGCTCAATGGAAGGATACATACAGAAGGAACCAGATTTTATCTTAAGCAACTTTATCTAGAGCTAGAACCCATAGTTCACCTTGAAGAAACACTATTTTTAATTTATGGGGTTCAATTGTATATTAAAAATAAGATTATTTTTTGCTACAGGAAACATGTTAAACCCTTATAATGAACCAACCATTATTTCTAAATTAAAAATAGTTGTCATTTGAGATAACAACTTACAGGTCAGCATGGCTTTCTTACTAAATTTTAGAGCTGCTTATCAATACTTGTTTCCCAAATAGCTCTCAACTTGCATCGTCTTTACTTTCTTAGGAAACTGAGGAAGGCACAACTTCCACCACACATCCTTACAACCTTCTACAGAGGGACCATTGAGAGCACCCTGAGCAGCTGCATCACCACCTGGTTTGGGAATTGCACCGTCGGATCGCAAGACCCTACAGCGAATAGTGAGGACAGCAGGGAAGATCATCGGGGTTGTTCTTCCCTCTGTCATAGACATAACTACACGCTGCTTTCGTAAAGCCAGAAACATTGTGACTGACCCCACCACCACCACATACACGCTCTTTACTCTCCTGGCATCTGGAAAAAGGTACAGCAGCATTCCAGCCCACACAAATAGACTGTGTAACAGTTTCTTTCCACAAGCCATCAGACTCCTCAACACTCTCTAAGTTCTTAGATTTAGAGCTGTATGTAGTTCTGTGTCCTGCTCTTTTTTTCTTTTATGTTGTATGATGTAGTACCTTGGTCCTGGGGGGACGTCGTTTCGTTCCACTGTGTACTGTACTGTATATTGTTGAAATGACAATAAAACTTACTTGACTTGACAAACTGCAAATTAATCAGTACCAGCCAGACAGCACTTGTACATGAGTGCTAATTTTCCTGTTGGGCATGGCGTCTGCTTCAGTTGGACTGTTGACTTCTTTGGAATGACATTGATCAAGATTAGTAGCTTGGGTCTAGTTCTTGTTTACAGTGCAGATTAATCAAGACTTAATCAATTAATCAAGCTTTGAATAATAATAATAATAATAATAATAATAATAATAATAATAATTTAATTTTATATCCCGCTCTCTCTCCCCAAGGGGACTCGAGGCGGGGCACAGGCAATTAAAAATACAAATAAAACCACAGACAAATACAAAATACAAAATTAAAAATAGATTAAATTGATCCTGCGCTAAAACCCATAAACTAAACTAAAAATTACCCCTAAAAACCCCTAACCTAAAAAGAGACTACCCAAGGCCGGCCAGACGAAAAAAGTGTGTCTTTAATTTTAAGCGGAAGGAGCGGAGGTCCGTGGTTGTCCTGATATCGGGGGGAAGGTCATTCCAGAGGGCTGGGCCCGCCACAGAGAAGGCCCTTCCCCTGGGCGTCGCCCGCTGACAAAGTCTAGTGGACGGCACCCGGAGAAGTCCCTCTCTGTGGGAGCGAATCGGCCGTGAGGATGTATGGGGCAGGATGTATGAAGCAGGACCCTTTAAATAAGTGATATGTGACTCAAGCCCCAGAGGGATGTGTATGCATTATGCTACTAGATTTGGTCAGTTTAGGATTTCCAATTGGCCCTCAAGCATTGGTTTAGGAATTTAGGGAGGAAAGCAACAGAGGGATTACCAGTGCTGATTGGCTATGACAACGAGGAACAAGAGGCCAGGAGAGATATCAAGGTACTGAGAAGATGGAAGTTTTCATTTGCCACATACAGGTAGTCCTCAACATGACATTAATGGAGCCCGTCCATTCATATCGGAAGTCAAGGACCACATTAAATGAAGCACCTAAGGACCTCACTGTCCCTACTTTCCCCAATGCATTCATGAAACAAATGCATGGGTCGTTAGGTAGAGCATGGGGTGACTGAGGGATGGGAGAAACCGAGGGAGGCCTAGTGCAGGCACAGGCAATTCCAGGCAGCCTCCCCTACCCTCTAAGATATCCCAGGGTCTGCCTCCTGCTCCTTGGTTTCCCCAAAGCCCTATGGGCTTCCTCCCCACCTCCACTTACATTTTAACAAGCTCAGGAAGTCAGGGTAGAAACAGCCACTCCCTTGCTGGGCCAGGTGGCATAACCAAGAAGAAATCTGATCTCTTTTGCATTCATTGCAATCCTTTTCTCTCCAGCCAGCATAAACTAGTAACGATTTCTTCTTAGCTTCTTAGCATAAAACTAGTGCCATTGGAGCTAAGAAGAAATCGTAGTAGTTTATGCTGGCCGGAGAGAAAAGGATCGCAATGGAAGCAAAAGAGATCAGATTTCTTATTCTTGATTATGTGTCTGGCCTGACAAGGGAGAAGCCTTCTCTAGGCTGACTTCCTGAGCTCGTCAGAAAGTAAGGAAGTGAATGGTGACAGGAGAGTGGGGGTGGGGAGGAATGCATGGAACCCAATATATTGGCAAAGGAGGCCAACATACTGGGTTCTGGGGGGCCCCTGAGAACCTGGCCAAGTAAGATGGGAGGGAAATAGGTGGATGGATGTGCTGCAGCATTTCTGCAGTTGGTTGTAAGTGTGAATGACCAGGGGACGGGGGACGGGGGGACGGGGGGGGGACTGCAAAATTTGTAACTTTGAAATGACTTTGTATTTAGCATTTCAGGTGTGCAATGTAATTTTGAACATTCATCGAATGTACTGTTGTACCTCAAGGATTACCTGTAACTGTAAGTGGCCTTTCATAGCCCTCCCTGACAGTGATTTCTCTTTTACCAAGGCATATTTATTAATAGCATTGACATTTACATGATAAGAACAAAGAATTGAAAGGCATTCCTGAAGGATATTAAAAACAACCCTTTCTCAAGTATATGGCAAGATGAATAAATATGCAGTCATCTTCTCTACCCATTATTGAAAAAAATGACAGTTGAGAAACTTTGGCAAACCTTCACCAACTTGTTGCTTAAAAATATGTTGTGTGTGTCTGACTCACAAATAGTTCTGTGCAGTGCTAGTTGGAGCTTGAAGGTCACACTAAAAGCTACAGGCTCTGATGAAACTGAAAGGTACCAATCTGATGATTTACTCCGAAGAGTGGCTCAGATTTAATGAAGAATTACACCCAACAACTTCATTCCTCAATGCTTAAATTCATCTGAGAAGCTATAAACATGGAGAAATGATTAAACCTCTAAATGCATTCACTTTTAAATAGGAGACAAAGCAGATAATGCAGGAGGAAAAACACCAGACTACCAGAGTGGATTGCAGCGATAGTCAACCTGGTCCCTACCACCCACTAGTGGGCATTCCAGTTTTCATGGTGGGCAGTAGGGGTTTTGTCCCATAGTGAAGCACTTTCCTTTAATTTAATTGACTTCCCTACTTTATAAATCACCATTACTGTGGAACCGGTGGGCCATTAGAAAATTTTACTACTAACAGAGATACAAAAATGAGCAGTAGGTATAAAAAGGTTGACTACCCCTGGTGTGTTGCATCTTCTTACACAATACTTTCAAGTAGTTAACCCTTGGACAGCGAAAAGGCCAGAAAACATTGGCCTAAAATATCCCATGCTATTCTTTCCTGCCCCTTCATTTGAATGTTTATTGGGGACTTACTGAGCTCTAATAAACCAGCCACTTCAAACTAACCATCTACAATAGGGGTGGGGAACTATGGCCCTTTTGACTTGTGGGCTTCAACTGCCATGTGGACTTGTGGACAACATGTCCCCACCTCTTGATTTACAACATTTTACACAAAAGATAAAATGATAATGATAGTGTCAAATAACCAAGAGAAGGTTAACAGAGAGATTTGAAGATTAGTGTATTGTTTAGTTTAACCTGTTGATTGCTCTTTCTTCTTCTTTTCTATAATGTGTTTCCCCGAAAATAAGACCTGGTCTTATTTTCTTTTAGGCCCTAAAATACGCACCAGGTCTTATTTTCAGGTAATGTCTTACCCACTTACCTTAGGATGGCCGCAGTCACACTACCCATCCCCCGACACCTTTCATGCTGCTCTCTGGCTTCTTCTGCAGATGCTTGTAGCTGGTCATGGCCAGACACCATATGGCTAGTTGCGCTGGTGCTGCTGCTCACAGGAGGCTGCGTGGTGTATTGTGCCATTGCGCGCAAGTGGAGGTATTGGTGCAATGAGCATTGTAGCATCCTGCCACAAGCGCCAGGACAAGGCTTGCGCCTCTGCCATGGGCGGAGACACTGACATGATGCACCATGTAGTGTCCAGTTGAGAGAAGATGCAGAAGTCAGGCAGCAGTGTGACAGGTGTCGAGATGTAGGAGACCTGGCTGTAGTGGTCATAAGGTAAGTGGGTGCAGGGAGGGTGGGGCGCCCCTAGCTTGATTTTTACACCTGCACCTTGCCCCACCTCATAAAACCACATAGTGGGCTGGGCTTAACTAGGGCTTATTTGGGGGCTAGGGCTTATATTAGGCACAGGTGTGAAAATCGGGCTAGGGCTTGTTTGTGGGGTGGGTCTTTTTTTGGTGAAACACAGTATACATATGTATGTAAGGGGAATTTACTATTCTTTTTCAAACATCCAGCCGAGGTGGATTCTATGTTAAATTCATTTGGTATTTTGATCTATTTTTTCTTTTGTACACCATTTTTTGGGTCTTTTTTCTTGGATGTGTGTTTTTGATTTGTTTGTTTTTCTGTTTCCTGATAAAACAAAATAAATATGCTTATACTGAAAAGAAAAGAAAAAGCAAACGGCTTGGAGGTAAGATAGGAGGAAAGAAGTTTGTAGTTTTTAGCTCTTAACAGTTCTAACAAATACTAGGGGGTTTATTGTTTAGGTATAATGCAGGCCTGTCGAACTGGAGGCCTGTGGACCGGATATGTCCTGTGCAGGCCACGCCCACTGCATCGCCACAAAGGCAAATTCACCACGATACGTCACAATCTGACCCGCAACGCGATCGAGTTTATCCCTGGTATAGTACAAGGTTCCTATAGTGGTTCTTTTTCTTGGCCAGCCGTTGAGCTACAACAGTGTTTATCCACCTTGGCAACTTTCAGATGTGTACATGCTGGCTGAGGAATTCTGGGAGTTGAAGTCCACACATCTTAAAGCTGCCAAGATTGAAAAAAATTATAGCAAGGGAAGGGAGAAATGTTAATGTACACATTATAACAGCATGATACACAATAAATATTCACAAGGAGATATAGTCATTGTTTGGCTGCCATTATGTCAACTTTTAACTATTTTTTTCTAATAATTTTTTTTTCTAATAAGCTTGGCTAATTATTCTTATGAGCATTGGTTTAATAATGTATCTTTTTAAAGTAAAAGTATTTTCAGTCTTTGTGTGAAGATTTTACAATGAAGTATTTTCATTTGGAATTCTTGCTGAAAAAAATTCACGACCTCAAAAATTTGACCCTAATCAAAAGAAACAAATTAAGAAGAAAATTGAAATCCCGGATCCCTTCAAAGTCCCACAAAATGATACAGTGTATGGCTCTTTCCCACTGTTTACAAAATAGATACCTTTTACTATTTTTATTGATATACTATAACATAACAAAATCTCATTTTTAAACTTAAAATCAATTGTACATTGCCTATCCCTAGCATTGCAGATGTGGCTGCTTTGTGTACCTTTTCAATGATATGTATCCAAATCAATACCATCAGAAAATGATTATCATTTGATCTTAGTGATACTTTTATCTAATACATAACATTAGATCTATCTTAGTTGTTTCATTCTAAGTTGACAGTTTTCTGAGACCAAAAGGAAAAATACAAAATACATATTCCTAACTGTGACAGAGGTGAATAATTAGTATTTAAGAAAATTGTTATCAAGAAAATTGACTGCTGGTTGATTCAGACACTGACTTTATACATTAAAATATAATTTAATACGCTCCAAATTGAAGCGGTATTTTGTGGCATGAAAAGTGACTGCTAGGAAAGCACCATAAGAACCAAATTGAAGAATAAGTATTGTATCCTTCTTTCAAATAATTCCAAATAACTCTATTATAAAATAAAATTATTGGAGACATCTAGTAGGAACCTTGGTGACACAGCTCTTCATGTGCAAAAAGGAGTCTTTGTTATGAGGTGCTGAGATGCAAATATCAAATTGGGGGTTCCTATTAGAAGATTTTTTTTTAATATAAATAATTTATAAGTTTTCTGAAGGAGACTAGATACAAAAACAATCTGAAAAATTATTAAAGCCATATCTTGCTTTGAATACAAAACAAATAGTAATGTCCAAGGAGATCTTCCTGTTTTGACTGTTGGCTGAAAACAGGTAATGATGTCTTTTTTTTTTTTTGTATGAAATGTATTTCCCTTTTCCAATCAAAGTTCAATAAAAGTATAGGTGAGGTCCATCGGACATTCATCGTCCCATCTTCATTCAGTATTGATCACGGCATCTGCTCAATAAAATCTAAATGATCCGGGATTGGAAGGCCTGTTATTATTGTCAAACATTTATTCCAGACTGTGAATGTTGGGCACACAGGCTGTGAAAATGTAATATCAAAAGTGTAAAGATGTAGAGAATTCAAGGCATCATAAAAGGCCAAAGAACCATTGTCATAGTCTAGCAAAATGCCAACACGGCGAAGATGGGGTGCAGGGTCTATTGGGATTTCTTTGCTGCTATGTCTCACCACCCATGTGTTGTTGCAGCGACAAAGAACCCAAGAAGCAGAATTCTTTCCAATCCATTCATGTTTTGGTACAGACTTATAAGAAACACCAACGGCATACCTACAAAAACAAAATTAAGAAAATATATAATTCATGCCATATACTTGCTGTATTTCTGAAGCCGTCTGTCCTTTAAAAATATCTTTTGCAGTTCAAAAAAAGTATATATTTCATTGATGTTCTTGCTTATACTGTGAGAGGCAACTCATGCAAATCTTATTGCCCCAAGTTTCTCTGCTATAAAAATAGCCATGTTATGCAATGGTAACAGTCAAAATGAAGACGGCTTAGCTTACATAGGTTAAAACAACTGTTCTGGACTATTTCGGATAAAGGTAGACGTTTCCCCTATCCAGTCGTATATAACTCTAGGAGGCAGTGCTCATATCCGTTTCTTAGTCAAGGGAGCTAGCATTATCTGAAGACACTTCTGTATTCATGTGGCCAGCATGGCTGTATGCAGAGGTGCACAGAATGCTGTTACCTTCCCCCTGAAATGGTACCTATTTATCTACTTGCATTTGTATGCTTTCAAACTGCTAGATTGGCAGGAACTGGGGCAAGTAACAGGAACTCACTCCATCGTGTGGTGCTTGGGTTTCAAGCCTGGGTTGTCAGCTTTCCAACAGATAAGCTCAGCATCTTTACCCGTTGTGCCCCACTATTCTGAAATATTAGTTGAAAAAATTACTAGAAGAATATCTATTCTCTAATTTATTTCTTCATTCTTCTAAGTTCTGATATGGAATAGAATGGATTTATAAAAGCTATGAATTCCAATCTGGAAATGTCTCTGCCTAGAAGCTATGATTCCAGATTCTAGAAACATTGTAAACCGGTCTCATCCAGTCTGATTTTCTTTTGCAATAAACTTTATTTTACTACCGCAGAAACCAACAACAAAACCCCCAGATGAAAGCTGCATTGTAATATTTTGTCAGTATTTCTGCATCAGTTAAAGGGAACAAGTCTGAAATGTTATTAATTATTTAGGGAAAGAAAGTATGGGTTGCATGGGTTGCCCCACCTACCATGTACTTCCACTGATAACCACCTCCCAGTAATGACGTCCACTATCAATATACACATTGCCAGCTACCCCATAGCTGCCTTGGCTGGTAAAACGCTCAGGGGTGTGGCTCTTCTTAGAAGAGGTTTCATCTCGCTCCACAGTCAAGTTATCGTGAGATACTTTTAGCTTTCTATGAGCAGACTTGGGATCCAGTTTGAATGGCTGACCTAGAATATGGATAAGACAAGTTTTAAAATAAAGCTTGTTTCAGCATGCATGAAAAAGGTATTTAATATCTGTTGATGAAGTCCCTAATATGCTATTTGATTACTTTCCCATAAGTCCCCTCCCACCTCCAAATTATTTTAATTTATTCAATGGTCCTGCTATGTTTTGCTGTTGCCTTGTTTTCTCAGCAATTGCTATTTTGACCTTTGTAAGTTTAAACCTTGAATGTGCTAAGATAAGCAGTATAAAAAAATAAAATAAAAGTTAGCATGGAATGGAAACTTTTAGAAAGCAAAAGTAAATAGTATTGCTTTTGTATCCTTCCCTAAATTGTTCATGGTGCTTCAGAGTTTAGGTGCTTCCACAAATATTAATAGTAAGTTGTCAGGCTGAAAGCTTTTAGCAAACACCTGCTGAATGTAATAAGAATTGTACATGAAAACACTAAAATGGGAGGGAGTTCACGATCTCTGTACGTTTCAAGTGTCCAACTGAGTCAGATCAAGACGAGAGAAAAAGTGAATGCATTTAGATTAGGTGTAAAACTACTCACTATTTGTTTTCAGCTTTCCAGGTTCACTGTTGCGGCTGCCAGCCTGATTAATGGCCTTAACAACAAAGATGTACTTGGTGCCACTCTGCAGGCCATGCACTGTGTAATGGTTTTGTTTGATATTTGGAACAATCATCCAGCTGTCGGCCGAATTACACAGACCTGCATTTTAAATCAAAATCATTAATTGTTTTATGAAAGGATGCATTCATTAAACCTGAAATAAGGTGGCGAAGCTGAAGCTCCTCAAGAATTCAAAGGAGCAGAAGTCCTTTGCGTCTTTGAACGGTTAAACATCTGGCCAATCAACTGTAAGTTTTCCACTGATTCTGAGATGAGATCCACACTCCATCTCAAGAATAAAAAAACAACCTTGAAATAAAGGAGCCAATCTGAATTTGGGGCATTACTGTTCTAATGAGATGACAACTAGGATGGAGTTTAGTTATATAAAAGGCTCCTATGGGATATAAGTGAAGGAGGGAGGGTGGATGGACTATGGGATGGATCTAAAAAAAAAGTTAGAAATTTCAAAAAGTGGTATAAACTTAGTTTTTGTAACTTAACCAGATAGGTTTTCTTAAGCATTTTGGGAAAATGGTTTCAGCCCTACCATCTGTTTTTCAGTTAACTAAAACTCTTATGGGAAAGTTAACAACTTCCAAATTCCCGTCAAGAGTATAATACAGGGATATTGCAGAGCTTCCATTTCTTTTGTAAGGTATTACCATCTATAGGATATTGGTCTGTGAAACTGTGATGACAATGAGATAAGACAACATTTGGAATTGATCAATCTGGTTTGATCATAAAAATGAATTCATGTTTCTGATTTTAAAAAGAAACACATTAAAGCAAGGATAGTAAATTATCACATACGGTATAGTGTAAATTTTAAGTAGTCTCTAAGTACAAATCAAAGATAAGTACACTGGCTGTAATGAGATATATTAGGCAGAATTCTGAGAACCTGAGAAGTCAGTCTGGAAATAACCCTTTATATTTTTTCCTCAACATTTTCTTGTTGATAAAGTTCCAAAAATAAGTTGCTGGGTGGGAGAAAATCATTGGGAAATTCTTGTAATATTTAATGTTATAATATGCAATATTTAATTATAAAAAACATCAGTGTAAGTGTCAATTAGTAATACTAATGCATTTTAATTATTTAAAATACAACACACACATACACATGTACATATATGTAGATAGATCATCTTTAAGAATGCACAGTTGTTAAGCTCTTCATGAAGTTTATTTTGCTTTTCTTTCCTATGTGGTTGAAAATAAAAATAAAGAATTTTTCTCTATATGTATTTATTTTATTTGAATTTCTCATGTTGTTTAATTATATACATTTATATATAAATGTTTTGTTAATATTTTAACTTACAGTTGGTAATGTTCTACTACTGGGGATCAGAAAGGTGGGGCTTGGTTCATACATTGGTTATGATGACTTGTGATAAATGCCTCTGTTATTACCTTGGTCATTGTTTCTGTGGGTGTTGTGGGCTGGTGGTTTCCTGTTTTTTTAGTCTTTTATATATTTTTTTAATGCTGTTAGCTACCTAGAGACATGAATCTGAAATGAATGGCCATATAAACTGAAATAAAGAATAATAAAACCGTCTATATTAAAGCAGAGGTCTCCAACCTTTGCAACTTTAAGTCTGAAGGACTTCAGCTCCCAGAATTCTCCAGCCAGCAAAGCTGGCTGGAGAATTCTGGGAGCTGAAGTCCTTCAGACTTAAAGTTGCAAAGGTTGGGGACCCCTGTATTAAAGTATCCGGAAGATGAGCTACTATAAACAAATGTGTATCTGGCCAACAGACTAATTGGAGTTTGATGGATGCCGTCAAGTTTTCTGCAGAATTTATGCACATATTCATGTTTAGAAGCCTATTAATTATTAATCAAATAATATTAAGTATTAATGAAATGAGCCCTAATTAAAGATTACAGTACAATTAACCAGAGAATTTTCCATTCCCAATTGGTGGGGAGGCAGAGCTCAATATGTAGACTGGATTCTTTCCCTTTCCTTACATAGTCCAAAGGAAATGGTTGTGTTAGTGTATAATTGTAGCATCCCATTATGGCTATAATTTCTTGGTAATGAATTCATCAATCCATGTAATTAGATTTTTGAAGAGTCACTGGCACGAATATGTAATAGATTGGCCATATAGGATGTGTTTGCATTAAGTAAGCATAATGGTAATATGAGTACAGGAAAATCACTGTGACTGAATGAGCTTCAAATCTGTGCTTAATTAAGGACACAGAGTAGTAATTCAAATACAACTGCCAGATGAATTCAGAGACACTAGAAAGCTTTCTACCAAGATTCCAGATTTCAGTACTTTTGACAAATTGTTATATCTTGTTTTCTTAAATGTATTTTAGGCTCTTATAGCCAGATGAGCACATAGTTGCAAAGGGAGAATTATACTGAATTTGTCTATAAATATCTATAAAGATATCTATAAAGAATCAATCGCCCTCTTAAAGTAAATAAAAAAACACTTTTACTAAAAACAGACCTAATACATCCAAGTAATCGATACATCCAATTAAACAGACTCCCTTTCAAATGTGTTATTCTGTAGTAGATATGACAGTGACATAACAAGGAGGAAAATCCACACTGGAAGACTTAGAATTTCATAAAGAATTGGATAATAAATGGAAAGGAAAGGGGCAAGGAATGTTACTAGTTGTGTTCATTACACAAAGTCATTACACATTACACAAAGGACTAGGGTGACAGCAGGGTACCAATATCTAAGGGGTTGCCACAAATAATAGAGGGTCAAAGTATTCTCCAAAACACATGAAGGCAGGACAAAAAGCAATGGATGAAAATTAATACATTCGTCTTTTTTGTTTGAAATATCAATATTTTAAATTATTAATTGACCTATGGATAATAAATATTGATCTAATATGAGAATTTGGAGGAAAAGTAAGAAGCAAATTCTAGGACACTTGAACAGTCTAAATTGTAGATGTGGTCAGGTGTTAACCAAAACCTTTCTCAAGAATAAACATGTAATCATTGCATATCAAATAACAGCTATTATTTCTCTACTAATGCATTGGCTGACATTGATGAGCTTTTCAATTTCTTTTGCAATGATCATGACCCTCAATTTATGACCTAATATTCACTTTCAACTTCTTGCTTACCTAATACCATGCCAAATACTAAAGGTCAAAACAAGTAAAGAATATTGTGCACAGATACTAAAAAGAAAAGTTTACAAAACTGTAGAGGTAGTTCTGTACAGGTAAACACAATTGAGCCCAAAATTTCTGCTGCTAAGTGAGACATTTCTTAAGTGTGTTTTGCTCCATTGTATGACTTTTTATGACAGTTGTCAAGTGAATCCTTGTGTTTGTTAACTTAGTAACATGGCTATTAAGTGAATCTGGATTCACTTTACTTATCAGAAGATCAAAAGCTGATCACCTGATCCCAGGACACTGCAAGCGTCATAAATATGAACCAGTTGCCAACCATCTGAATTTTGATCATGTGACCATGGGGATGCTGCCAGTTTTTTGTGCTGTTGTAACTTTGAACAGTCACTAAATGAGCTGTTGTAAGTTGAGAACTACCTATTTTTAAAACTGTAAAATATACACACTACTTCAGTTTAAATGGCATTTCCATAACGACCTCACTGATAATTCTTTTTTTTTTAATGCATATGATATACAGTATTGTCTGGATGGACAAGCCAGATATAAACGCAATTAATCATAATTAGTTCATTAAAATGTTATTTTTATTTCTGTAAGCTATAATAGAAAACAGCAGAACAAACATAATTAGAACAGGTTAGTCTGATTCTCGAAACAATTCAGTATGAAAATATTCTCCTTAAAAGTATCTAACATTATGTCCCCCAGGTCTTTTTAAAGCATCATTTGCACAGTCATTTAGAAATGAAGAGATCACTGTTGCCTGCCCAAAAAAGAAAGAGGAGTTGGCACCAAATGTTCACAGACCAATGCAACTATACACAACGGACGCTACTTGTCACACCATACTTTGCACATTTCACATTGTGATAAGACGATATGTAAAACGACCAGTCTATTTCAACCACATCATTCAATAAATATTTGCCACCCTCACAGTCCATGAAGGCCAAATATTTCATGCTGATTCATTATGAAGCTTTACTTCATTAAGACCGGAATAACATCCTCAGCTCTTTCCCCCACAATAGAAGCTTTGTTTAAAGTCTCTCTTCAGAGTTTTGCAGCTGATGTATTGTCTTCCCCAAACAGTGTGTTTTCTATCAGCATAATAGAAGGCAGAAAGTGGGTCAAACATAGTGAAGCACAGTTTACTAGCAATTAGCTTTTCCTGCCTGCTAGTGATTAATCTAAGAAAGTTGAATACTTTCACACAGCCTTTTCACTTTATTGTCTTGCTCTAATTGCTATTTAAGACTCTCAACTTTACATCCAGGCTTGCTGCAAAATACGCGTTTCCAAGAACTATATCATCAGCTTGTATGTTCCTGTTTTTGCCCACTTCCATTGGATATTTTCATATAGATGATGTAGCTTAAGTGGCATCTAGAAGATTCAGGAAACATTCTGTTTTCAATGTTAAGTGTTAGGAAACATGTTTCATCATTATTTAATATCGAATTAATCACTAGTCTTTATTATTAAACCATTCAATAAGAATATGAGGTGACCAGGTTAATACAATCTTTTTCCATCAGCAAATAATGTGCTTGTTTTATAGTAGGAACCCACCTCTGGTTTAACCTAAACCAAACCATGGTAAATAAAAAATATTTTAAAAATGTATTTTTAAAACAGTTTAATACTAACCATTAAATGCTAAGCAATGTGAAAGATGATGGGTTAAGCTTGGGATAGATTTCTGCTTAGCTACTGAATACTAATTCCATTTTTCCTGTAAACATGGAAGTTGTCTACTCATAGGTAAAGCTACTCCCAGAAATCCAGCAAGGGGATAACATCAAGACCAAACATGGTTGCTGCTATTGCAAACACAAGAATTCCTTGAAAGCTAAATCTTAACTTCACTAATCAGAAATCCTCCTATTAGGTTGGGAACAGTTGATTTAGGTTACTATTAAGTAAACTAGATTCTGGATCTAGAAACTACTTCACAATGTTTCAATAGAATGCACTTGGTTAATAAGCGAAGAGCCAGTCTGAACATTTCTCAAATATAAGAAAAATATTCTTAATTTACAAAGAACATATATTTCAGCATTAAGACATTACTTAATGTCTTAAGTAATGACATTAACACCACTATAATACACAGATTTTTAAAAATATACTTTCAAAATGAATGATATAAAGCTCACAAACAGAAATAAAACAAGAAAAGAATATTAAAAAAACTATTATCCAGTCACAATTCTAATAACTCCTACGATTACACATTCAAGATATACATTGTGGAATTAAGAGATGCAATAAAAAAGTTGTTGCATCTCTTTATTCCATCTATAGTTGGAAGAACAAAACAAAAGTGACAAAAATATCTACATAAGGAAGCAGACATGCACCATTTAAAAAAAATCTATGAAGTATCACTTAAGAAATTTGATATTAATCAAAAATTTGAATCAGATTTCTCTCATTATTTTTATTTACTGTAAAAAAATCTACCCAATCTAAACAAAGACAAAATCCCTGTTTATATAGTTATATAGTTTTATTTTAAAATTAAAATAAATCTGCTACCTTTACCACAAGCATGTAAGATGTCTTGATAGTAAAATAGAAACAATTAACATATGATCTTATCATGTACAAATAAATGTGAAAAAACCCCACAACCAAGTAAGTAAAGCAACCTACAAAAAGTATCACAAATAAAATAAAGAAGACAACAGTCCCAATGCATTCATTTATTGTGTTTATAGTCCACCTTTTCTAGCAGGAGATCAAGATGTATACATAGTACTAACTATTTCCCTCCACAATTTTGGGAGGCAGTTGAGCTGAGAAAGACTGATTGGCTCAAAAGTCATTAAAGTAATGACTTATGGTGTGGACAAAGTAGAAAAGGAAAAACTATTTTCCCTATCGCACAACACTAGAACTAGGGGGCACTCCATGAAACTTTTGGAAGCTAGACCTCAAACAAATAAGAGGAAGTACTTTTTCACCCAGAGGATCACTGGTCTATGGAACTCCCTGCCAGAAGAAGTGGTGACAGCTGTCAGCCTCGACACCTTTAAGAAAGTATTAGACGAGTTCATGGAGAATAAGAGTATCCATGGCTATAATTATGGATGCCTAAGGACACCCTCCGGGTTGGAGAGATAGGCAGGATATCTCTCAATGCCATTTGCAGGGAATCATAAGCAGGTGAAGACATCTGCTTGGGAGGACCCTGAAGCAAATGGGGAGCCACTGTGTGAGACAGAATGCTGGACTGGATGGGGTGTGGCCTGCTTCAGCAAGGCTATTCTTATGTTCTTATGTAAATTTACATGAGATATGATATCTAAATGAGTGAAGATCAAAATCCAAAATAAAGTTTTTAATCTTCAAAATTAAGTCACATTCTCTCACAACTAAAGAACATGGTGGAAAAAAAACATTAAACAGTTTAGAATATGGAAAGTGTAACTTTCTAGGTGAATGGCTGGATAATGGTATTAAGTTGTTGATAACAAGTTTAAATTGATTCATGACAAAATAAATAAGACTTCATGGAAAGACATTTATTATGAGCAAAAGATCAAACTGAATCAACTTCCCCAAAGGATTTCTGTTGCTAAAAAGTTATCTGATGTATTATTAATACACTGAAATATTTTCACAATCCTGTATACATTGACAGCAATGTATAGCAACTAGATGTGACTGCGTAATTCTTTTCAAAAGTTTGAATTTATGATACTGTCTTTTTGAATATGTTCCAGAAAAGCCAATCCTTCTGCTGCTCATTTAAGTTAAGAAAAATGAAGAACTGAATCAAGTTTTATGATTTTTGCAAAGTAAAAGTGAATAAGTAGCTATAAAACATTCCCTTTGCAGAAACAATTGCTTCACAAATGTAATGAAAATGATACATAACTTTTTCACAACTCTGTTTTGCTGCCTCTTTCTCATTTTTCTACTAATTGTAACATGATATATCAATTTCTTGCACTATTATGCCTATAGTGAAAAGTTGTGGTCCTTCAGAAATTTGGGGTTCCTTTTTGTATTCCTTGTAGTAAAATTAGGGGAAGTAGGGCAATTTCTCTCTCTTTTAAAATCAAATTAACATAACACCAGCTGCATGAACGCATATCATGTCTCTTGCAAAATAACTATTATAATAAGTTAGTATATAAATTATACTGTTAAAGGCTGTTTAATTATAATTTTATCTTGTTAAAAGCATTGATGGCACAGTACTACCAGCTACTTCTACTGACTGCCGGCTGCCTGTAATTTGGCAGATCGAATCTCACCAGACTTAAGGTTGACTCATCCTTCTATCCTTCCAATGTGGGTAAAATGAGGACGCATATTGTTGGGGGAATATGCTGACTCTGTAAACCACTTAGATAGGGCTGTAAAAGCATTTTGAAGCAGTATATAAGTCTAAACGCTATTGCTATTATACATTTAGTCTCTGAGTTGTGCTTCCATTTAAATCACTTTTTGTGAAAATTGCGAAAGCTCCCTATAAATCTCTTAGATAATAGAATGTTTTGTTGCTCAAATTCAATGCTTCATTTTTATATTCTAAAAATGAGATTCCTTAGATTCCAAATGAGAATGTAAAGTACATTTCTCTATCTTTATTTTGCTCATTGTTTTATATGTTGGAAAATGATTTAGTGGAAGTCAAAATTAAATGGATGCAAAATGCTTTGTACTTACTAACTACATTAGCTTGTCCAGTGAAGATAGTATACTGAAGCTCATAGGAGACCACACTGAATTCATCATCTGAAGTCCAGTGAACTGTGATTGTGTCATAAGAAGCTGTGCAAAGCTCTTCTCTAATTGTTGGTGGATTTGGAGCTGAAAAAGGTTTAAATGAGTGGTTACAGTTCTCAGATATACAGTTCTCAGACCCATTTATCACAAGAATATGAAAACAAGCAAAAAATATGTTGGATATCATTGCATGAACTTATGAAAGAATATTACCAAAAAGATCCTTTATATAATTCATCAACTCAGAGACACAATTGTTTAAACAGTGATGGCGAACCTTTTTAGGCTCGCGTGCCATAAGGGGGTGTCGTGCGCTGGCATGCCGCATCCATAATGCAATGCGTGCCCCCCAGTGCGCATGCTCACATGACAGGCGCTCCCCCCATTTTCTACATGCTTTTTTCACCCTCCCCAGGCTCCATGAGGCTTTATAGGGGCCTGAGGAGGGTGAAAACAGGCCCCCCCCCGGAGGCCCTCTGGAGGCTTTAGGAGATTCCCTGAAGCCTCCGGAGGACTAAAAAAGGCCCTACAAGCAAACCGGAAGTCACTTCTACTTTGCTCATAGTGTTGTGTTTAGTCCTCTGGAGACTTCAGGGAAGCTCTTGAAGTCTCAGGAGGGCCTCCGGGAGGGCAGGGGGGCTGTTTTTGTCCCCCGCAGGCTCCTATAAAGCCTGGGGAGGGTGAAAAATGGCTTTAAAACTGGCTGAATCAGCTGGCTAGTGCGCACATGCGCGCTGACCAGCTGACAGGGCAACAACACGTGCCCTGCCAAATGGCTCCGTGTGCCACCTGTGGCACGCGTGCCATAGGTTCGCCATCACTGGTTTAGAGCATGGAATTTCCATGCAGAATGGATTGTGCTGCTCATGTCATTGAACCTCCCAAATTCTGTTGCTGCATCTTTTTTTGATCCCATCCCAAGACTGCTATTACTTTTACCTACGGTAACAGTTTGAGGAGAATGCTCTTATTGAGTGCCTTCAGCTTGTGTAATGAAACACAAACTTATTTTGGGTTGTGAGAAAATACTGCAATGATTTCAGTTAATGCTGGCTGAATAGTGAGATCCCAGATTTCAGAACTATTTTTTCATGAGGTCAAAACAGACTGCAGAATATGTTGCAATCACTGATTGATTCTTATAAATCCTATTAAATCAAAATATCGTCTAAGCATCTCTTTGTTGTATGAACCTATATGAACATAGCTTAACTGATATTATATGCAAATCTGGAAACTGGGAAGGGTTGTGTGGCTGCATCCCATCTATGCATTTTCAAAAAAACAGTAAGAGTATTGCAAGATTATTCATTAAAATGCTATTTGCCCTAAATCACAATAGCCTCCTTTTAATCCAATGAATGTTATCACATGCATTCCTCTCTATGTTAAAATAGGTACACATGTTCCTACATATATTTCAATTCTTACCAGTCAGATAATCAAGGCATTCAAGCAGTTTCTTTTCTCTGGTAAAATCCAGTGCAAATGTATCAAAAGTATCATTAAGATTAATTTCGGGAATTAAAACCTGGGAAGATGCAGTTGCCATGGCAACCCTAGAAGATAAAAAAGTTTGAGTTTAGTTCTGAAAATTATTTTACATGGTGCGGATGTATAAGGCAAATACTTTTAAAATAAATTAACGTGTATTTAATGTAATTTTCATATCCCTGATAAGCAACGTGTCAACTACAATGTAGAAAGCTACCTAATACCATGAGGTACTGCCTGCTTGTTTGTAACCGCTGGGAATTAAATTTGTGATCTTTATAATGGAATCCATGAACAATGTTACTTTACCATAATTTCTCCTAAAAGTGACTTAGGTGTTACACATTTTCAGGATCTTTTGCTAATTTGCTATTCATGAAATGAGCTATGTTAAAAAGCTTCAAATACTCCCAAGGAAAAGAATTGTCATCTAAAATCTGAAATCTCAAGACTGAACTTCATTACAACTGATTGCATTTCAGTTAGTTATCGAACTAACTTCAATAATGAGTCAATATATTGTTACTTAAGCAGATAAAGAGAAAAGATCAGAACAGGCAGGCAAAAACACAAAACAAAACAGTGAGAATGGATGTGATTTCCAACTTTCTACCGGCCTTCCCATTGGCTGGACTTGTGGGCAGCTGGCAGGGAGTGTCAAAACTCATGATCACATGATTTGTAGGGATGTTGCAACTGCCACAATTTTGCAAATAAAACTGGCCTGAACATTGGAAATTTCAAATTTCCAATGGGGAAATGAGCCTAATGAGCCCTGGATTTTTACACATTCTTCAGGTTAGCAGGTTCTATTTAAAAATCATTGCATAATGTACTGCCCTGGCTACCGTTTGAGGGTACAAATGGACAAATATATAAAACCAATAAGAGTTTTAATAGCATAAAAATATGCAAGAAAAGGTGAATGAGCCCCTGTGGATTTTACTTCACTAGTTGTTGCCAAGTATAGGGGTTGGTGTTCATCTCCATTTCAAGGCCATTGAGCAGGAGCTGTTCGAAGACATTTCTGTGGTCATGTGGTCAGCATGATGACACGGAGTGCTGTTACCTTCCCACTGAAGTGGTACCTATTTATCTACTTGCATTTGCTTGCTTTCAAACTGCTAGGTTGGCAGGAGGTAGGGTGAGGATGGGAGTTCACCCCATTGCATGGAGCTTGGGTCTGAAACCTGGGTGGCTGGCTTTCCAGCTGACAAGTCCAGGATCTTACACACTGTTGCCATAATATGCAATTATATGGAAGATTTCTAACATTTTTCTAGAATGATGTTTCTTAATCTGTCTTTGACATTTTGTCTCTGTATGCCAGTTGTTGGATATGTTGATGTATAATATATACCTGCATTATATACTTCTTCAAATGTCTGTTTTTTTGAGCATCACAAAGATTTGATTTCTCTTTGGAACACCCAATTGTCATGATTACAAAGAAAATGGTTAGTTAGCAAGGTTATCTAATTCTCAAGACTCTTCAGTTTATGGCATTACCTTTCAGTTATATTTTTAGCTGACTGCAAAAAGCGTGCATGATCATTCTCCTTCAGAGATTGTTCAGCCTGTGAGATGAGAGAGGTGGAGCGTTCAATGCATTGCTTGCAATTGGCTATCTGCTGGGCCAGTTTTCTCAGTCTCCCAACCTGGAGTAAAAAAAAAAAAATTGTTACTTCTTTGGACACAAAAATGGGAGTTAATATTTGACACAAGCTCAAGACCATAGCCGTAACTCAAATTGAATACCAAAGGAAACAGCTCAATTGTTTTACTTTTCTATTTAAAATGGAGTTCTAAGTTCTAAGAAAGTATTTATTATTATCCAGAGTGGGGTAATCCAAAATGACCACAACTTCTTTTGGTTTTTTTTCTTTTTTATAATAAGAAATCTCAATTGCCATTAGACTCTACTGTGAGTGCCAAAGTGCTTTAATTCTTGACCTCAGAACAAAAGGAATAATTTGATGATAAAATAAATCTTTATCCTTGGAAACATCTTTTTCTGGAGGATATTCCCCCCGAGCTAAGTGTGGAATATTAACAAAAGTGGGTGCAGTACTGCATAAACAGTTTGGTCAAAATGGGTCTTTTTAATTCCAATTCACTTTTAATATTTATTACATTGCAATGCTAAACATATTTATTTAACAGTAAATTCCATTGAATTAGTAGATTATTTTCACTGAAACTATGTTTCAGAAGAACCTACTGAGGCAGTATTGAATTACATCTGAAATGGAAGAGAAACAGAACATAAAGACAATCTCAATCTTTTCTAGTGCTCCCTTTCTTTAGCAACCTGACAAGAACCTACGTTTCATTATATTCAAGACTGCAATTCTCCCAACAATAAAAATAACTTTCTTGATATATCCTGCTTGGGAGATTTCCATTGAGACTCTGGGAATAGAGTGACATATTAAATCAGGGGTCTCCAACCTTTGCAACTTTAAGTCTGAAGGACTTCAGCTCCCAGCAAAGCTGGCTGGAGAATTCTGGGAGCTGAGGTCCTTCAGACTTAAAGTTGCAAAGGTTGGAGACCCCTGCATTAAATAAACCCTGTGTCTAATCCAGTGCAGCTATTCTTATACTTACAACAGAAATTGAGACCAGAATTTCCAGTGCTAAGCAAGACAAGTGATCCATTCTCACCTTTATGACCTTTTTGTTACAACTGTTAAATGAATCACTGCAGTTAAGTGAATTGTGTAGTTGTAAAGTGAATCTGACTTAACAAATTCACTTGACATTGAATCTGTTGACTTCATTTGTTGGAAACCAGCTGGGAAGGTTGCAAATGACAATCATATGGCTACAATCATCATAAATACATTCAGTTGTAAACCTAAGTTTGGAATCCACAACTGTGGGGATACTGCAATGGTTTTAAGGATGAAGACTGGTTGTAAATCACTTTTTCCCATGCCATTAAACTTTGAATTGTCGCTATAGAAATGATTATAAGTCAAGAATTACCTCTATTTATTTTCAACTCAAGCATCCTATATCGCTAACAAAAACAAGATCTATTTTCTGAATCATGTAGATCAGGGGTCCCCAACCCCCCGGTCCGCGGACCGGTGCCGGTCCGTGGTTTGGTAGGCACCGGGCCGCAGGGCCGGAGAGGAGGAGGAGGGAGGAGGGGACAGCCCCCTGGGCAGAGCGCGCGGGAGAGCTGTTCGCGCCGTTGGAGTATGGCTCTTCCACCCTCCTCGATGGTTGGATTCCCGAGTGCTGCCGATTCCCTTCCTCCCTCCCTCCCCCTCCCTCCCTCCACAGCTGGCATGCTGGCCACTCGTCGTCTTCCAGGGACTGCAGTTCCTCACACGCGCGCGCACACACGGAGGCTTCTCAGCTCCTGGAAGGCGACTGAGCGAGCGAACGAGCGATCAAGCACAGCGGGCGGCCGGGGCAGGCTAAGGCGAGTGAGCCGGGCTGAGGAGGCTCCGCGGGGGGTGGGGGCGGGGCGGGGACGACGACAGACAGACAGAGAGAGGCACAGACACAGAGAGAGACAGGGAGGGAAGGGGGAATCAGAGTGACAGACACACACAGAGAGACAGAGAGAGACAGGGAGAGAAAGAGAGAGACACAGAATGAGTGATTAAGTGCGTGAATGCGAGACACACACACACACACACACACACACAGTGATAGATGGGCAGACGAAGGAGAGACAGAGATAGAGAGAGAGAAAGAGAAAGAAAGAAAAAAGTGGGAGAGAGAGAAAGAAAGAGAGAAAGAAAGACAGACAGAGAGAGAGAAAGAAAGAGACAGAAAGGAAAGAGAAACAAGAGAGAGAAAGAAAAAAGAGAGAAAGAAAGAGAAAGAGAAAGAAAAGAGAAAGAAAGAAAGAGGGAAAGAAAGAGAGAGAGAAAGCGAAAGAAAGAGAGAAAGGGGGAAAGAAAGCGAAAGAAAGAGAGAGAAAGAGAAAGAAAGAGAGAAAGGGGGAAAGAAAGAGAAAGAGAGAAAGGAAAAGAGAAAGAAAGAGAAAGAAAGAGAGAGAGAGAGAGGGAAATAAAAAGCAAGCAAGCAAGCAAGCAAGCAAGCAAGAAAGAAAGAAAGAAAGAACGAAAGAAAGAACTTATGACCACAATTGAGTCCAAAAGTTTGGTTGTTAACCAAGACCATTGTTAAGTGAGTTTCACATTTTCCAAGTTGGCCACGCCCACCCAGTCACATGACTGCTGAGTCACTCAGCCGGTCCGCAAAACTTTCTTTAAAATGAAACCGGTCCCTGGTGCAAAAAAGGTTGGGGACCCCTGATGTAGATTGAATCTTTGACATTCCTCACTTAAAGAAACAAAAGAACTCCTGAAATTACCTGCCACTTGGTAAGGCTTGAGACTTTTGAAAAAGAGTCTATAAATCTAGCATGTGGATACCAGGCCTTTATTTCGAATACACTTCCAGACACTGCCGTGCCTTTTATGACATTAGGCTGAGAAAGTGGACAACTTGTATAAAATGTTAATTCCAAGATATACCATTTCTACTTCTTAACTACATACTCGTACCACTAAAGCATCTGGTAGAAACACCTGCTTAATTTATTGGAAAAATGCAAGAAACATTGTCCTTATTTGGAAATGGCTGTTATGACTACTAGCTGCTGTACATACCTTGTTTGGGAATGAATGTATCGGGTTTGTTAAAGTATTCTCCCCCCCCCCCCAAAAAAGCATAAAGTACAGTAATAGCACATTTGTTAATAAAAAAACCAATCTTTTCCTTTAATGTAAACGTAAAGTTTGGAATGGAACAGCATTTCTGATTCTGTAAAAAGTGTATGAACTTTGGTGGTAGAATATGCATTCACCCTACAGTTAAATAACCAAGGAGATTATACAGAAGGTTGTCAGGTGGACCTGAATCTTGTTAATAGTATAAAGAAATTCAGGACTTGTCAAACAATAAGCTAGAGAACTATGGTCCCAAAGCAGCCCTTGCCTGCAGGGCTTTCTATTTTAAGTTATTTGGAGTATCTTGACAGCTAAGTGAACCATTTAACCTGCCCATTTAACCTGCCTCTGACGGTATTTCTTGTCAAAGCCTTTTTCACACAGGGAGAGTTTGTTTGATTTCTTCAAGCTACTTTAGCAGTAAAGGACTACAGTAGGTAGCTTGCATATGTTCTCTCCCCCCACTGTCCCTCCCTCCCTCCCTCTTTCACGCACATAAACAAAGCCAGGATCATGCTGAAACTGATTTCAAAGTTAGCTAGGGAACCAAGTGGCTATCTGAGATTTACCTTGCACAGAGATTAAAATCAGAAATATGTGTAGTATAGTTATTAACAATAAAATATTTCATTGAATTTCTACTTCTGTAAAACATTAATGGCCTCAACTTCTTTCAATATGCTTCATGACCTTGCTTTTTTACAAGAGCAAACTAAGAAAATTAATTTGTATGTCTTTAATAGATATAATAACTTATACTTATTTATTATTATGCAGATGATTATAAGTTATTGATTCTTATTTTATAGTCAATTTGTGCCCTAGGAAATTTTTCAAACAAAGCATAAATATTTTAAAATATTATTATATAAACTATTCTGGTGAATAAAGCAGAATTTCCCTTGCAAATATCATTTGTACAGTTATCATTTATAAAGTGCCATATAATAGAAAGATAAAATAACATAAGATGGTATCTTTCAACAGGCATTCAACAGATTTTAAATGAAGACTGAAATGTTTATTTAATACATTCAGACAATAGGCAAATAAATGAATCAGCTGTCAAGGGGATTTTAAGATGTGTATTTTATAGAATACTTAAGTAAGGAATGAGAAATTTTGCAGAACATAAACTATTTAGTAAGAATTTTAATCTATTTCAGAATGTCAGATAAAATTCTTACTTTTCCCTCCTTGATTTTGGTTCCAATTATCTGACGTCTTTGCTGGATTATTTCTATAAGCAGGTCACATTCTTCCATCAGCTTGGATTCTTGTCGAGACGCATTCACCTAAAGAAGAGATCAAGCTATTGCACTGAATACATTTAAAAACATTCAAAACAAGATAAAGCTAACGAAGTTGCATTGTTTCACACCCATGCTTTTAAAATGTTCTTAAATTTGAGCGAATGCTTAAATTCTTGAAAACAATATATTTTCTCAGATAATATTGATACAAGTAACTATCATAATATATGTGTGATATCCAGTGCTGAATGAATGTAACTTTGATTTGCAATATAATTTTTTCATCCTTTGTTTCCTCTACAATCATTTCCTGTCTAATTTTCATCAGAATAAGTTGGATTTTCCCCCCAAATGGTGGCTATCTCATTCATTTCATTACTGAGATGACAAAACAATAATAATATCAATGTTATTTCCTTTTCTTGTTTTTTACTATTTATACTTATGTATTCCTTTCACACTGCATTGAATTTATTGTTATTTCTGCTAATATACCAACCCTTATTTCTATTCAGCACAGTGAATGTTTAACGTCCATTTTCAATTTCTTTGACAAAAATTAATTGTTCACAAGGAGGCCACATGCTATCCACTACATTTTATTGACATTTAAACATCTTAACATTTATTCACCTATTTCCCCATTTTTGTAAACAGCGATAAATAAATTCACATATATGGTCTAGTTTTTCACCATTTAGATGTAATGGTGTGTGTGTGTGTGTGTGTGTGTGTGTGTGTGTATACATATATAAATACATACATAACATTAGAATTATTTTTTATATTTTTTACAATAGCTGTAATGGCTTTGCAGCTGCTTGCCATGCTACAACTCAGGAGTTTCTTGGCACGCACAGTCCAGGGACTGCAAGAAACCCTTAAGCCTCAGTGTAGCATAAAGCCACTTCTGGAAGACTCATCCATCTGAACTCAACTCACACTAGCACATGGCACAAAGGAAGCCCCACACATCACCAGCAAGTTACAGCACCCAGGAAGCCCAAGCAAGGATTCAGCCCAGAAAATGCTGAAGGTTGTCTCAGAGAACCACATGCAGGAAGCGCAAGCCAACCCCTGGAATTTTTCGTTAGGTAAACAGCTTCCAGCCTGACATTCATATTTGTACTGTGCTGCTAGGCCAGATTGGGAAACCATGTCTTTACCAAAAAAGCTGAAGTGTCCAGGGTGACACGGTGGTCACGGGTCTGAAAAAGGGACTGCAAAGGCAGTGAAAAACAGACCACGAAGGCTGTGAACTGATTCTGCTTCAGCCATAACAGGTCAATGTAGAGCAGGGGTCCCCAACCATTGCAACTTTAAGTCTGAAGGACTTCAGCTCCCAGAATTCTCCAGCCAGCAAAGCTGGCTGGAGAAGTCTGGGAGCTGAAGTCCTTCAGACTTAAAGTTGCAAAGGTTGGAGACCCCTGATGTAGAGAACTGGAAGAGAAAGAAGCTGGGCAAACAAATGCTTACTGACATTTAATAGCAGTTGCTGGGCCCTTCCCACTCTGCAGCCTGGCACTGTGTGCTGCTGGGGCAGGCTGGGGAGCCCCATGTGGAAAGTGTTCACCAGGGAAACTGAACCACAGATCCAAAAAGGAGAGAACAAAACCACCAAGAAGTGTCTGTTTCACCTGGGTACAAAAGGCAAAATGCCAGCACAGGGTACTTGGGAGAGAAGACAATTGGGTGAATGAAGGTTTGCTGGCATTTTTCTGGGGCTTCTTGGACATTAAAGTTTTTCACTGCAAAGTTGAGGCAGGTTGATTGTGGTTGCATGCTGTGCGATGGCTCAGGGGCTTCTTGCAATCCCATAACTACTGTAACGCTCTCTACATGGGGCTTCCCTTGAAGTGCACTCGAAGGTTGCAGTTAGTTCAGAATGCAGCCACGCGGGTGATTATGGGAGCCACAAGGCAATCCCACGTAACACCACTCCTGCGCGAGCTGCACTGGCTACCTGTGGCCTTTTGGGTGCGCTTCAAGGTGTTGACGACCATCTTTAAAGCACTCCATGGCTCGGGGCCTAGCTACATTCGACACCGCCTCCTGCCCCATACATCCCTTCGACCGATCCGCTCCCATAGAGAGGGCCTTCTCCGGGTGCCGTCGGCCGGGCAATGCCGGTTGGCGACACCCAGGGGAAGAGCCTTCTCTGTGGCAGGCCCAACCCTCTGGAACGACCTGCCCCCCGAACTACGTAACATCTCGGACCTCCGCCTGTTCCGCAAGCGGCTTAAAACGCTTCTGTTCCAACAAGCCGGCCTAGTATAACCCCCGATACTGAGTTTTAATATTGAAAAATTTTATTAGAGGTTTTATAAGTTGGTTTTAGCACGGGATCATTATTTAATAGCTTTTAATATGGGTATTTATTTGTATGTTTTGTTTTAAACTACCTGTGCGCCGCCCTGGGTCCTTTTTTAGGAGAAGGGCGGGGTATAAATTGGATTAATAATAAATAAATAAATAAATAAATAACCTCGTGGTTCTGGGGCTGCTTGCTGCCCAGTAAGGCAGGTTGCAGGACGACAAAAAAGACAGGGATGGGGAGCAGCTAGGGGAGAGGTGGAGGCAGTTCCTCAGTTTACTAAGGTTCAAGGCTGGAAGGAACCAGGCCTGGAGTGGCTTGGCTTGACAGGATTGGGACAGGTTCTCAGCTAATGGCTGCCTGCCTTCATATAATGACTGCAATGGGGAGTGCCAGAATTGCTGTTGCTAAGCGATGTAATCATTCATGCTTTATGAATGTATGATTTAGCAATCAAAATTCTGGTCCCAATTGTGGTATGTTTTATGTTTATGTTTTATGTTTTATTTGATTTATATACCGCACCTTCTCCGCAATGGACTCAGGGCGGTGCACAAGGGATTAAAATACCATAATAGACAACAATAAATACAATACAATAATAAAGTACAATTAAATTAGATAACCTGTGCTAAAATGTTTAACTAAAAATTTAAAAAAACCCTACCAATCCAATTAGAATTTTATCTGATCTAAAATCTAAGCTAACATCTAAACTAAAATCAAAGCTAAAATCTAAGCTAGGCCAGCTAGATGGAAAAAATACGTTTTGAGTGATCGGCGGAAGAGGCGAAGGTCCTTGATGATGCGAAGTTCAGGGGGAAGGCCGTTCCAGAGGGCTGGACCTGCCACAGAGAAGGCCCTTCCCCTGGGCGTCGCCAGCCGGCACTGACCGGCCGACGGTACCCTAAGAAGGCCCTCCCTGTGGGAACGGATCGGGGTTTTTTTGTTTGTTTTTAATATTTAATTTCTAGACCGCTCCCTCTCCCCAAGGTTGAAGGGAGGTGTATGGTAGGAGATGGTAGTAAGTCAAGGACTACCTGCACAAGCTTTGTATTACTACTGCTTCTTCTGTTTCTCTGAGACACAGTTGGATGGTTCCAAAATTGAAATTTGTGAATGTTTTTTAAAAAGATAAAGAACAGTGCTGTGCCACATAAGGAAGAAATAGAGAACATTATTATTTGTTTTGCCACAAAGACCTATTATCATTTAATGTAATGTATTTGGGGACAGGCTGCCAGCATAGTTCTAATTTTTGCTCAACCACAAGCAAGAGATTTTTTTTAAAGTCTATTTCATGGAAAAACTGAAGGCAGAGACCCATTTTGACTGGACTTAAAAGAAGTCTTTGTTACAGGACAGGAGCCTTTTGAAAATACTGGCAATTACATTATCTGTAATGAAATTCTATTTTTTTTTAAACCCATCTATCTATGTTTCATTTTCCTACATTCCCCTTTTCTTTGGGGATTTTTGATTTGACTAGCACAGGGGTCTGCAAAGTTGGCTCTTTGAAGACCGGTGGACTTCAACTCCCAGAATTCCCCAGCCAGCATAGCTGGCTGGGGAATTCTGGGAGTTGAAGTCCACCGGTCTTCAAAGAGCCAACTTTGCAGACCCCTGGACAAGAAAGGAGACTGCAACATATCTTAAATAGCACTAATGCTCCTTGTAAGCTTAATGTTATCCTGCCCTGAAGATTTCCATCAATGAGGTTTGCAGCCCCAGTGCTGGATAACCTATTCAAGATAACCTATTCACCTTGTTCTCTAGGGTTTACAGAATTTGGACTTAAAACAAACCATCTCTTTTGACCCAAGTCTTGTATGTGGATCCTGAAGCTATGTTAAAATAGATGTCTATAACTAACTTAAAAGTGTTTTCACTACAAATAGAATGAGCACAGCTGAGTTTCAAGACCTAGAGTAAAATTGCTTTTCCGGTGCTGTATAATCTAAGAATGATTTTTGTACGTGATCCCACAGTTGGTTAGGAAACATTGGCTAAAATTGTGACTTTTAAATCAACTACAGTCCAGGAAAACAGGTTTCCTCCCCATTCTCTCTGGCTAATTGTTCCTGATTTTTCCACAGCTGTGTTCCGATTATGTTCTGTGCAACAGACTGAAACAATTTCATTCTCTTGACTAAATAATGCAGGATTTTCATAAATGCCAAACACATTTCAAAACATACTCTCCCCTTTGCTGGACCAACATAAACAATATAGAGAAAGGAGTTCTCTATATTGACAAATGACATAGAGAGGATCCTTGATCTCTGCTCAGATAACTAAGTGGATATGATTGGCTTGTGCTCTTCATGAAAAATACAATTTCAATAGCTGCTGCAATGCTCAAAAGTGAAGATCTGGCCGATAGGTTAAAAACCAAGGAAGAAAAGAAATACAAGTTTCCTCTTGTAAGAAAACAGAGCAGCTTGCAAAAAATAGCTCGGTTTTGAATTATTGCTGCCCAAGTTTCTCACTAGCCAAAAGCTGTGGCTAATGATCCAAGCGGTAACACTATTGGGTTAATTTCTTATCAAGATGATATGTTTAAAGTTTAGGGCCAGGGTGTCAAACTCGCACTGTCACGTTGTTGTCACATGATGTATTATCTTATCTTAGATGCATTGAAGTCTACCCTTCTTTACTCTCCTTTCTTACAGAAAAAAAATACATTAGAGATGTGTAAACATTTACTCAATCATTCTGAAATTCTAAATAGTTAAGATATATAAACAGGAACCCAAGAGAGCACATGTAAAATCTTGAGAAAATGTATGAACTGAACAATTTATTAGTATATTTACATTTAGAATATAAAATAGATATGCTATATTTTAATATATAATAATACAAATATTATTAATCCATGTTTGCAAATTCTTGCATTTCTTTGAAAAGACCACTCCTAGTTTGAAATATATCTCGATTCAGGAGCCCTTCCACAACCACCGAGCTATCATTTGATGTTTTAATGGTTGAATTGGAGGTAAACTGAGCCTAAAATTGCCTGGAATTTCAGCCAGCTCTATCTGTCCAAGCCAAAGAAAACTCCAGCTAACTAGGAGTAATTTTCATAGACATAAATAAGTGAAAATTTGGGGAAAACAGCCAGGCACAAACAACATTCAATTGCTTGGGCTACACTCTAGACAAACTCAATAAAGGCCTACTGGCCTTAGAAATTAACAAAATAAATTAAGACATGATTATAATGATTACTGTGAACATGTGGGTGCAAACAATTTTAGGTAATTATTTTCATGATTCATATGTCATTCAACTGCAGGAAGCTTTTAATTGGTAGGACAAAGAATTTGAAATATACTGCTCCTTGGAAATTACTTCAGGCCATCATGGTGTTCTCCCCATAGAAACCCAGTAAACCATTAATAATTGTTTGCTGTCATTATCTAAAAAGCAATTGACACCATCATCAGTTTTCATAAATTAAGAAGACAGGGAGAAATGTCTTGGGAACAAGTTTCTTTTCTTCTTTATTCTAGTTTAATATTCTGGTTTCTCACTGATATAAATAAGATCATCATTCCTGGACTGGGTATGTCAAATCTAAATACAAATTAAATGTTTATGCCTCAAATTAGCGCACATGCACAGAGTTAAAAATGGCTGTAGATTTCTCAGCTAATAGTAATACTTAAAGAAAATGAATTTAACTACTTTATTATGATTTTAAGAAGAATAGGATGAAATGATATATAACCTATGTAGCTGTTATCCTTTGGCAAGAGAGAACAATCTAAATTGAAGAGAAATAACACATCAGTTTACAAGATGGCAGCTGCATCTTTACTGTAAAAGAATTACTGAGTGTAAAATCAAATTAAAAAGGAAGGTTGAAATTATGAAATGGTAAATAGTTTTAGAAGTTAGAAAATGGCTGAACTCCAAACCACAGGAAAATATCAGTGTTTCAAAGTTTCAAACACTTAAATTCATAAATGCATAAACTTTGTTGGTGGGCCAGGATTAATAGGATTTTATTGCAATTACCAAAGACTGACAATGACATAACACAGGGGAGTTCTCAAAATCTGTGATATTGTGATTTTGTCAAATTATATACAGTATAATTGCCCCATTTTCAAAAAAACAATTTAGTCAATTATTTTCACAGGTAACTCATAGCTTTATCTATCACCTAAAAGCCATTCCAAAGTTTGATCCCTGCTCCAACTTGCAGGAGTTTTCTCAAAAGTTCTTCCAGGCTTTGTTTCCCAGAATTACTATACATACAGATAATTCTTGGTTAGCAATAGCACTATAGCAGTAGCACTTATATACTACTTCATAGTGCTTTACAGAACTCTTTGAGTGGTTTACAAATATCAGCATATTTGCCCCAGCTTGGGTCATTTTACCAACCTCTGAAGGATGAAAGCCTGTCAGCTTTGAGCTAGTCAAGATTGAACTCCTGAATTTGAGCAGAGTTAGCCTGCATTCTAACCACTGAGGCACTATGGCTCCTTAGTTGTTTAGCAATCACAACTGGGACTGATAACTCAGATGCTAAATGTTGCAGTTGCTATGTGGAAAATCATGTATAACTGTGATTGTGCTTCCAATTTTATTTCAGCTTTCTTTTGCTTTTCAGCATCAGAAGGCTGCAATTCCAAACAGCTAGGCAAGCTCAAATGGTAGGGAAGATTTCCGGAACTTGTCATGAGGAAGCTGGGTAAAAGGACATAGCGCTTTTACTGCACTCTGCCACCCTTTGGAATGATTGTCCCCACTTATGGGATAATAAGCAAGAAGAGAATTGTTTGCATTTACTTTTATTAGAGAAGAAAGGATCACAAGAAAGTAAACAGGAACAATGGGAAATACACTTCAAAAGAGATGTGCTAGGATGGCTCCTTGCCTAGTGTGCTCCCACCTCCAAATCCAGAGCCACTCAGGTGGGCAAACAAAAACTGAAAGTATGAAACTAATTAAAGTATTGTCAGTTACAGGCAGCAGCCATGAATAGGTTAATTAAGATCACAGAGCTGAGTTTGTTAATGTGCATTTAACACTGTTTAGTGTTAACACTGCATTGTGGTAAAAAGCAGCTCGGGAAGAGGTAGTCTACTTTTAACTTTGAATGGTCACTGATCAGTTTTCTCCAATCTGGGCAATTTCCAGATTAAGTCCCGAAACTGTTAGTAGTCACATATTTGGAAGTATGGAGTGTCTCCATTTTTCTTATGGCAGGTAGGAGTGAAGGGCTGCCTATTAAATCCTGCTCCAAGGACTTGAGTGGTTGCTGGAGCAACGTGCCCAGTTCTGTGCCTTGTGTGCTTGTGCCGTGTATCCTGACCTGTTTGACTAATGGACTGCTTTCCTGTGTATGTGCATGTGTAAGGGAGTGAGGCAGTATAGCAATACTGCATTCTATTGCATTGTGCCATCAGGGCTCCTAATAGAAAATCACCATATATATCTTAATTAACCAACTGATTATTTTTATGGACAATTAATAAAATATTAACCATGGATTTTTTTGCTGTTGAATTATATATAAACTTATAGTGAGATGAGCAGCAAGTAAATAAATAGCAATACTATATTAGCAATTGAATTTACTTTTTTGATATGACTGTCAGAGTAAAACAGAGGCCATGTGACACTATCTGCGGGATCGGATCCTGCCTCACACATCCTCACGGCCGATTCGCTCCCACAGAGAGGGACTTCTCCGGGTGCCGTCCACTAGACTTTGTCAGCGGGCGACGCCCAGGGGAAGGGCTCTCTCTGTGGTGGGCCCGGCCCTCTGGAACGACCTTCCCCCCGATATTAGAACGACCACGGACCTCCGCTCCTTCCGCCTGAAATTGAAGACTCATCTTTTCCGCCTGGCCGGCCTAGGGTAGTTTCTCTCTCTATGGGTTTTTTAAATGTATATTTATATTTAGTGGGGATTTTTAGTTAATGGGATTTTAGCACAGGAATTAATTTAATCTGTTTTAAATTGGTATGTATTTTGTATATTTATTGCTTTTATTCTCCCTGTGCACCGCCCCGAGTCCCTGTGGGGAGAGGGAGTGGTCAATAAATTCAACTATTATTATTTCAACTTAAGGAAAGCTAAAATTGGAAATAATGCATTCTAATTATGAAGATCAATTTTTTTTAATCTCCAGGGAATCCTGTCCACATTAATCTATCCGTTGAAGAGCCTCTGTGTGCCACAAATAATTATGGAGGATATTTTACAGCATACAGTTAGTTCATGCCAGGATGTTGTAAAACCTCTTGGGCTCACTTGTCATCATGTATGAATTCCCTTACAGCTTGTAAGGGAATAATTTATTATTATTATTATTATTATTATTATTATTATTATTATTATTGTTTACTGCAGGAAGCAATCTGTATTTCATGTTACCAATTGTTCATTCCAACTTTATTTCTACCAGACTTCAAAGAAACCACTAGAGAATATAACTAAAACAACATATTAACATAAAATAATTGATCAGTCTACTTTTTCTACTAGTAGGACAATATATTCTAGAAAAAACAGGAATTCCTTTATTTTATCATTTAACCATTAAATGAACTATATACATACATTAAAATGGCTTTTATATAATCAGTCTTTAACTATTGGAAATAGTTTGTCTTTTATTATTATTATTTTTAAATAGCGTGTTAACAATAAACAAATGCTATTTTATTCAATACAAAATTATATATTTTTTCTAATAGTAAAATCTCCATTACATTTATTTGACAGCTCTATAAAAAAGATACTAAATTATCTATTTGGTTCATATTCAACTTCATAATAGGTGTATACTTGCCTATAAAGTCGCCAAGAGTCAGACATGACATAACAGTTAAAAAGAAAGAGATAGGTATATATAAAATAAATAAACACACGTTTTCAAACTGTAATATTATGATTATTTTAAAAGTCTGTACAACAGAATGTCACATGTTCAGAAAGAATTGTGGAATAAATATCACTGAAATTAGTACTTACCTCTACATGTTGACAAGTTTGAATTAATTTAGCCAAAAGTGTTTCCAGTTCAGTGTTTCTTTTGATAAGGCTGGTAAGATTACTTTCTAAATTTTGCTGTTTAAAAAAAAAGAAGAGTTAGTATAGTATTTGGCATTACAGGTAATGCAATAAAAAACAGTACATGTAAAACAACTCCCTCCCTTTCTCTCTCTCTCACGAAAGAGACCTAAAAGAAGATGGATCGGCCACACCAGCAAGTATTATTATGGATCCAATTGGCAAAAGAAAGCTCAGGTCCATATTGGTTGGAAACCTGCAGAAATGGCCTTCATCCTGCAGTGGATAGAAAATGGCTAAAATATATATTCCATATATACTTGGAACTTTCCATCCTGGCCTTCGCACATCAGGATTGTTCCTCTCAATTCAATCAGAGTAGAAGCCATAATTATAACGTTAATTAACTATATATCTTCTCAGTAGCAGATTAATGTATATACACACAGAGTGACATGCTCACACTCACATGTTTAGAAACAAGTACGCCAAACTTCTTCAGACAAGTTATACTCGTGATGGCGAACCTATGGCATGCATACCACTGGTGGCATGCAGAGCCCTCTCTGTGGTCATCTAAGCCATTGCCCAGCTCAGCTCAGCTGGGCAACGGGCCGTTTTTGCTCGTTTTTGGTCCCTCCCACCCCCCAGGAGCACCCTACAAGCCTCCTAAAGGCTATTCATGCCCTTTTAAAAAAAAATAATAACGGGCCCGTTTTCACGAAAAAACAGGCTGTTTTGAGGAGGTCTGCAGAGTGCAAACCTTTAAAAAAAAATTGCCTCTTCAAAACCTTGGTGCATCTTATACTCCGCTGGGTCTTATATGCCGAAAAATACGGTATATGCTGCTCACTTCCTCCGTTTTATTGAATAGCACTATTAATGAATTATATTAATAGTAGCTGGGTACCCATGCTCAGCTATGAAACTATGTGATTGGGCTTGATAAATTGACACTTACAGCTTGAAAATTAATGAGTAGTTACGATCCTCTCCTCTCCCTTTCTCTCAATCAGGCTTGCCCCACAGAGGCTTCCCCTTTCTTATCCTCTTCTCTGCCTCAGGCTAGCCCCAATGTCTAAACTCCCGGCTGCGTGGCGGCAGCGCTGCCCGAGCTGCTCGACATGATTGACGGGGTGGCGGTTAGTACCCCCAGGCTTATAGTCATAGGGGATTTCAACATGCCATCTGTCGGTGAAGCGTCGGAGGCAGCTCGGGAGTTCATGGCCTCCATGACAGCCATGGACCTGACCCAATTAGTTCAAGGCCCCACGCACACCGGGGAACACACTCTGGATTTGATTTTTGTCTCTGGTCAGTGGTTGAAGGATCTGGGAAGAGGGGATATAGTTATTGAACCCTTGTCATGGTCAGATCACCTTCAGGTGGACTTCCAATCCGCTACCCCCCCCCGCAGGGAGACAGAACCAACTAGGTGGTTCCACCCCAGGCGCCTGATGGACCCTGATAGGTTCCTGATGGAGCTTGGGCCATTCCCTGTGACTATGGCTCACGACTCGGCTGGAGAACTGGTGGCCGCATGGGACAGGGCGGCTGCTGGGGCTCTGGACCATGTCGTGCCTTTGCAGCCTCTGATCCGGTACCGAACCCGGTTGGCTCCTTGGTTCTCTGATGAGCTGAGGAAGATGAAGTGCCGGAAAAGATGCCTAGAGAGCAGTTGGAGGGCCAGCCGTTCCGAATCTGATCGGACACTGGTGAGGTCTTATATCAAGACCTATCTAGTGGCGATAAAAGAGGCAAAATTTAATTATTTTTCTACTCTTATTGCATTTGCAGATAATCACCCAGCCCCCCTGTTTAGGGTGACCCGCTCCCTCTTACATATGGAAGCGCGGGAGGACCCCTTGCAGGGTAAAGCTGAGGATTTTGTACAATACTTGCAAGACAAAATCGCTCAGATTCGGGAAGGGCTGGACTCTGACTGGGTAGGGCTAGATGGGGTGATGGAGGCGGGTCTTGAGAATGTTATCTGGGAGGAGTTTGATCCTGTGACTCCAGAGGACGTAGACAAGATTTTTAGTAGGCTTAGTGCTGCCACATGTTTATTGGACCCGTGTCCCTCCTGGTTGGTGCTGGCCACCCGGGAGGTTACATGAGGCTGGCTCCAGGGTATTATCAACGCTTCTTTGAGAGAGGGTTTCTTCCCCACCACTTTGAAAGAGGCGGTGATGAGGCCCCTCCTCAAGAAGCCTTCCCTGGACCCGGAACTTGGAAGATCATATGATGGCTGTCGCCAGGGGGGCTTTTTATCAGGTTCGTCTGATCTACCAGTTGCGTCCCTTCCTAGATCGGGATGCCCTACGCATAGTCACTCACGCCCGTGTCTCTTCCCATCTGGACTACTGCAATGCTCTCTACATGGGGCTCCCCTTGAAGAGCACCCGGAGGCTCCAACTGGTCCAGAATGCGTCTGCACAGGTAATTATGGGGGCGACACGACGCTCCCATTTAACACCCCTCCTGCACGAGCTGCACTGGCTTCCAGTGGTTTTCCGGGTGCGATTTAAGGTGTTGGTTGCTATCTTTAAAGCGCTGCATGGCTTAGGACCTGGGTACTTATGAGATCGCCTTCTGCCACCGAGAGCCTCCCAGTACGCTCCCATAGAGAGGGTCTCCTCATGGTGCTGTCGGCTAAACAATGTCGACTGGCAACACCCAGGGGGACTGCCTTCTCTGTGGGAGCACCTGTCCTCTGGAACGAATTGCCCCTGGAATTAAGAACTATCCCTGACTTGCGCATCTTCCGCTGTGCTCTCAAAACCTTTTTTTTCCAACAAGCCGGGCTGGCATAAAAATGAATTTTAAATACGAATTTTTATTAATTTTAATTGGGGTTTGTTTGGTTTTTTAATTTTAAGAGAGGCCAAATGCTTTTTAAACTTTTATATATCTGTTTTACCTTGGCTGTACACCGCCCTGAGTCCTTCGGGAGTAGGGCGGTATAAAAAACTAATAAACCTAAACCTAAACTCCCAGCCCACTGGCGAGTCATGTGCTCGCCACGGCTACATGGCAGTTAGAACAGAATTCTTTTCAGGTGGGGAGGGGGAGTAGAACATCTAACTCCTTAGCATCAAAGTGTGTTAATAAATAAATAAATAAACAAACATAAACATACATACATACATACTGTATAAGAAATACTAATGATCTGATGGTCATTTCAAAAAATCCTTTCTTAGCAAGCACCTAGAAGCCAAGAGGAACATATGAGCCAAATTTCAAGTTTGTAGGCTTTTCAGTTCTGGAGATTTTGTGATGAGTGAGTGGATTTGGCTTTTATATATATAAATAAGTAAATTACTGTTTGCCTGCAGTCTGTTTAATAAATGATGAATACACCTTGCTAGTTTTTACTCTGCATTACTCTTATTCACTGAAAGGGACTACACTCAGTCTGTAGACTTAAGACCCAATTTCATTCTCTAACATTTAACAAAACTGAAAGGAGATGATGCCTTCTGTTTGAAACTCTGGATTTGTGTTGTTAAATCTGGTGACATTCCTTCCACCTGTCCCAAAATAATTCTCAGTCAGGAGCATACTAGGAAATAAATTAAACTGACATAAGGCATATTTAAATAGTTGACTTCTGAAGAAATATTATTTTCAGAGCAGCAGAACATCTATTAAAAACTAATGTGTTTTATTGTAGTTATCCTGTCAGTTAATAATTGTTTTGAAAATCAATGTTTTAAAACAAGTGGTTTTTTTATTCTTTTTACTGCTCAAAAATCTAGATGTCTGTCAGAGATAAAGCATAATATGGGAAATATAAGTTAATCATTGTTGTGCATTGTTCAAACCATGCACAATCCCATTAATGAGCTATTTATCAATGATTAAAAAATATCAAGAAAAGCTGCCCTCAGGATCAACAGAAAATCAAATAGATTACTGCAGATCCAGTCATCAGGGTTGTGTTTGATATCAGAGGGCCAGGATGAGCAAGGTCCGAGCACTGTGTCAGTGAAAACAGAGCTCGGAGGGTCACACATGAGCTCCGTTTTTGGCTGCGATGGTCTCCTGCAACCCTCTGCCAGCAAAAATAAAGCTCTATTTTCACTGGCCGAGGCACCGCGGGCCAATCCTTTGCTGTTCCCAGAACAGCCCCACAGGCCAAATTGAAGCACTCCACCAGCCGAATATGGCCCCCGGGTCTTGAGTTTGATACCCCTGGTGTAGAAAGTCAACAGTTTCCAATCTCTTATAAAGTTGTTTAGTTCACTATCTCTGATCAAAGCAGTTAAATTCGCCATCTCTGCTAATTCAGTCAATTTAAAAATCACATTCTTCAACAATCAGCATCTCTTTTTCTTTCCAGTATTTGGTAAGTACAATTCTCACAGCCATCATCATAACAAGGGATAGCAAACAAAATTGTTTTTCAATTGACTTGTCCATCATACCTAAAAGAAAATCCATAATCATCTCTGTTCTATGTAGTGCTTCATGAGGTAATAGCCAAAGTGGTATAACCTTCTGCTATACTTCCACCATACCTGTGCAATCTATTGTCTAATAGCATAAATCTTAAAAGCCAGGATTAACTTTTACTTTGTCATATCACAGATAGGTATGCCGCCAAATCTAAAGAAGCTCTGATACTAATAATTCATTTTTTAAATCAGATTTTTCATTCATCTCTTTTATTGTGTTGTGTAGCATAGAAAACCTTTTTTCTCAAATACTTCCAAAAGAAATTTAGTGCTAGGCTCGTCAGACATCATAGAAGAGTGGTAGGGATGGGAGAGAACTGACAGGTAACTCTGTGGCAACAGCTGGTAATGTGAATGGTGAAAATAAACATGAAAGATTGGCTTTTAATGAAAAAAGAGGAGTGTGGTGGCTCATGCGGTTACAATGCTGGGTTGGAAGTTAGCAAGCCTGCATTTGAGACCTGAGTGCTGCTGTATGACGGGGTGAGCTCACGCCATTTGCTCAAACTCCTTGATGGGGACATGGAAGGATTCCCCTTGGGCATTCTCCAGGCAACGGTGATGTTACTGGCTAAATCTTTCAACCCAGAAGCGCCTTAAAAATTGCTTCCAGCATGAAAAGGACAGGGGAATGAGAAAGGCTGAACCACTTACAAGTTTGGAAAATAATGTGCACACAAGAATCTACTGTAACATTTAATAGCACAGAAGACAAATTGGTAGAACATTGGGCAATAACTTCAAAATATAAAAAAATAATCTTCTCCAACTTTTTGTGTGTGTAAAATTTCCAGTTTGGTTATAATTTATCATACAATTAATTTCAAGTAGTTCAGTTTAGAAGTTGTCATTCACTGTTAAATGCCTGAGAGCAAAGTAAATCATCTATTGTTTCATATGTCAACTTGAAGGACTGAATCACTTATCACTGAGTTTTCATTCTTCTGGAACATTAATCTATATAATTTTTTCAGCAATGGATATGCATTATAAGGACAAAAGCATTTATATTTATATATGGTCCTGCTTGTCATTTTTATTAAATAAGGGGACACATTTTAACTTCTATTTCTATTTCCTATGGATAGAACTAATTGTGCTCTTTAGATTTTCTATATTAGTGCTTTTCAATAAAGAACAAGGTAGCATTAAGAGGGGTAATAAACCCAATGGAAGAAAACTGGTGAAAAGAACAAGAAACATTACCTATTCCTAAAAAATTACACTCTTACTATTTTTTATTAATCTCACATATCTGGTTAAAAGATAAAGAGGTGTGTTTGTATATTTGCATATATACCATATAGAGTGAAAAATCTACAGATGTCTATTCCTTTGAGTTTCATCAGACAGCAGTTTATGACAGACTTTGGATCAGAAGCTAAGCAGGATCAATTCTTTAGGGTACTTGGTGCTTTTTGAGCTTGTTGGTTTTCTTACAGACAGTTCATTACTAAACTAGGTAACTTCATCACTGTACTGATGATGTTACCTAGTTTGGTAATGAAACATTTGGGGGGGAAAACCCCACCACTAAGTTCAGAAAGCATCAAGGACCTCACCGTTTAATCCTGAGCTACAAATATTCTTTTCTATCAGGATCAACTCTGGAAAATACTTGGATGGAAATCTCCAGAATATACCGTATTTTTCGTACTATAAAACACATAGAACCATAAGACGCTTTAGAGGAGGAAAACAAGAAAAAAATTTGCCTCCCAGCAACGATCCAGTATTCATCTGGCTAGCGTCCTTGTAGCAAACAGCCTGGTCAGCTTCAGCACGTTATTGCAGCCCCAGCACGTGGCTTGTCAGGACTCTACTCCATTGTGTCCACCACCAGTCAACTGAGCTGAGCTACCTTTGCTGCTGGGGAACACTGGAGCCTTTGCTGATGAGCAGCTGATTGGTGGTTGGATTGGCCTCCCGGAATACCACTGATCAGCTGTTCTAGGCAGTGGGGATTGTCACTGCCACCTACCATTGCTGTTCGCGGTTGCCATTTGGCAGCGGCGATTGGCAGCAGTGGAAATCAGCAGTCCCTATCGCTTAGAACAGCTGGCGGTATTCTGGGAGGCTGATCCAGTTGCCAACCAGCTGCTTATCAGCAAAAACTCCAGTGTTCCCTGGCGGTGGCGAATGGCAGCAGTGGTGACCAGCGGCTAATGCTGCCACCACTCCAACCCCCCTCCACCACAATATTTGCTCTATACAATGCACAGACATTTCCACCCACTGTTTTGGAGGGAAAAGTGTGTCTTATAGTATGAAAAATATAGTAAGTATTAAAGGTAAGCTTGGAAAACATTGACAAAATATTTCCATACTGCTGTCAAGTAAACTGTAAGAGATATGTTTCAAGTAGTTACCAAAAGTTGAGCTTGACTTGTGAGTAGCATGCCAAGAATAATATTCAGCTCTTATTTCCTTATTTTGCTACATGATATAAACAATTTGAAAATACCATTTCGGTGTACAACTACATTGATAGGTTAGGTTAAAAAACAGTGAATGTCTAAACAGAATGGCAGATCCTTATCACATTGGTCCCTATGCATCTCCATTGCATTTGACTTATATTGGTTGCATAACTAAATATTAGGCCATAAGCACTATATAATAGATGAAATCTGCATCTTTAAAGCAATGATAGCTTATAGTCAAGCATGCCAGATGAATATTAGTTTAAACAGGTCAATCACAGATACTTATCTCTGGAAAATTTGGTATATAAAATTGGATTTACTTATGAAAGGCTATAATTAGGCATGGCTTTTTAAATAGAAAGAATAAAATACCATTTTAAAGATTGGTTGGTTGGAATACACTACAGTTAAAAAAAAACATGATTTAATTTTCTACCACAGGTTTATTATGATGAAAATAAAGTCTACAGAAGAAAAAGGGCAACAAAATAAATAAATAAAATAAAAACCTCAAAGGAGGCTCCAAATATGGAAATCTAATATGGTATATGCAACATAATTCAATTTATTGTCTTTAAACAAAAACATGTATCAATAGAAGCTTATTTTTCTTTAGTATTTAATAATTAAATAAAGGAATAGTGGGGATTCAGCTTGAGAAATGTATACATTAATTTATCCAGCTCTTACTTAGTGGAAAAATACATTCCTGACAGAGCTACCCAAATTGTCCTCAAACATATCCATTAAAGAGAAGCCCATATTTCTCTAGATGTATGCTTCTAACATCCAAATGCTCTTATTTAGGGAGTTTGTAAAATTTTATCTGAATCAACTTTATCTGAATCAATCTCCTTTATCAAAGCTAACCATTTCAGGTTCCTTAATTTAAGCTCCAAAGAGATTAAATTTTTGAATCTTGGTAGTTTATCTTGTCCTTCCCTAAACCTGTTCCACTTTCTCTAATTCCTCCTTAACAGTAATAAACAGATTTAGCTATTATGCTTAATACAGACTATCAATGCAGAACGAATTAAATGAGCATTCCTGTGATTTACTGATGATGCTACCCCAAATTGCCTTTTTATGCAAACTATTGACGTATGCTCTAATTGTAATATATCATTTATAAATGAAATATTAGGAAATATCTCATAATCAATTTTACATTAGGAAATATGCATTAAAAAACCATAGGATTTCTTCTTGAAATTTTTTGCTTTTCTTCTAGTTATAAGATATAAATTCTCTGGATGATCTTGGAAAAGACACTTTTCACTCTTTACGTATTAATCTAGAATTTAATCTTCTGAGACCAATATCATTTCCCCCCATATAATGGCTTCTACTGTGCCTACTTATATGCAAAAGTGTATGGAAGATGTCAGTGTTCTTAAGACCTTTGTCATATGAGCAAATGAGAAACTTTGGATGTCACAGGAGATCTGTGTGATGTTGAAGGTGAGAAACACCACTCTCAAATCAGGTGATACTTAGAATAGCAAGAGCTGATTTGAGACGTGCTATTAAAAGCAGCAAAGCGGGCCTATAGTCAGAAAGTACAGAACTTCTTTCAAGATCCTATGGACCCAAGATGTATGTGGCAGGGTACTCAGGTCATTATATAAGATAGCTTCACTGACATGTAAGGGTGACACTGATTCTCTAAACAAGCTAAATATGTTTTTTTGACGGTTTGAGGCCACAAACAACATTCCAGCAAGGAAGGCTGTTCCCCTCCCTGATCAGCAGGCACTCAGGTTTGATACAATTGCTGTTCAGAAGGTCCTGTGGAAAATCAATACTCGGAAAGCTGCAGGTCCTGATAATATCCCTGGGCGAGTACTTAAGGAGTGTGCTGACCAGCTGGCTACTGTTCTCACAGACATCTTCAACCTCTTGCATCAGGCCGTGGTTCCATCATGTTTTAAGTCTGCCATCATTGTACCAGTGTCCCCAAAAACTATATCACATGCCTTAATTACCATCTAGTTGCACTCACTTCCATTATGATGAAGAGTTTTGAGAGATTGGTAAAGGACTGTATGGTTTCATGCCTTCCCCCTACATTTGACTCATTACAGTTTGCCTGTTGGAAGAACCGCTCTATAGATGATGCACTTTCCTATGTGCTTCATCTTAGCTTGGCACTTGTGGAAGAGAATACTCATGTACGAATGCTGTTTGTTGATTTTAGTTTGGCGTTCAACACAACCATTCCTCAGCATTTGGTGAACAAACTGAGCCTATTAGGTTTTAATACTCGTTTATGTAATTGGTTACTGGATTTCCTTATTGACAGGCCCTAGTTTGTGTGTGTTGGAAGAAAAGTTTCCAATTCCATCTCCTTGTGTACAGGTTCCCCACAGGGATGTGTCTTGAGTCTGCTACTGTTCGCCTTGATGACCCACAACTGCTGTGCCAAATCTGCTACAAATCATTTTGTGAAATATGCGGATGACACAGCAATGGTGGGTCTTACCTGGGACGACAATGAAGATGCTTATAGGGAAGAGTGAAGGCTCTAGTGGACTGGTGCAATAAAAGCAACTTAGTTTTAAATGTTAATAAAACAAAGGAGATTTTAGAAAGAGCCAGCATGGTCATATTCAGTATCAAGGTTTTAGAGACGGTAAACAGTATTAAGTATCTGGGGGTGCAGATAACTAACACTCTGAACTGGTCTCTCTGCACGTCATCCTTAGTGAACTGTGCAAACCAGCGTCTGCATTTCCTGCATCGGATGAAGAGAGCAGGAAATCTTTCTCCTTCTATCCTGGCCACTTTTTACAGAGGCACAATTGAGAACATTTTAACAAACTGCATCACTGTTTGGTTTGGTGGCTGCAGTGCCTCAGAGAGAAAGCCCATTTAGAGAGTGGTAAGGACAGCTGAGAAGATTGTAAGAACTTTCTGTCATTCAGGACACTGCTTATAAATGCTATGTGCTTAGAGCTTAAAGTATTGTTAGAGACCCCACACACCCACTAAATGGTCTGTTTCTGTTGTTCCTCTCTGGGAGGGGGTTTCGAAGTAGGACTACTAGATTTTGTAACAGCTTCATTCCCTAGGCTATCCGTCTGGCAAACTTCAAGAATTGTTTTTCTCACCATATACATGAATACATCAGAAATAGGCTATTGTTTCTCAGTATCATATATGTGGAGATACGCATAATTTTGTATGTACGTATGTATGCATGTATGCATGCATGCATGTATGCATGTATGTATGTATGTCATGTTTATGTAGTGTATATTGGAGGTGGTACCCTTTAAGAGCTGTATGAAATGACATTTCATTTAATCTATGTCTGTTAGTGTACATTCAAAGTGACAAAGTTATTCTAAGTCTTCTTCTAAAATTAAGTCTTTACTTAGTTATTCTTCCCTAGCTATAGGAGGTAAGGTAAGATAAAGGAGTCTCTGTGGATTTTACTCTGCTAGTCATTGCCAGTTATAGGAGGTGGTGCTCATCTCCATTTCAAGGCAATTGAGCCGGTGTTGTCTGAAGACATTTCTGCAGTCATGTGGCCAGCAAGACATCATGGAGCTCTGTTACCTTCCCATCAATGTGGAACCTATTTATCAACTCACATTTTCATGCTTGCAAACTGTTAGGTTGGCAGGACCCGGGGCAAGTAACGGGAGCTCATCCTATTGTGTGGAGCTTGGGTCTTGAACCTGGGCTGCTAGCTATCCAGCCAACAAGTCCAGCATCTTAACTGCTAAACCATGGCACTGCTATAGGAGAGAAACAATAAAAAATAACTAAAGTTATGTTCAACTCTTTTCACAAATTGCATCTTCATAAGCAATAAGATATATTTTATCAGGATTCATAAACTGAAGAATAGTAATAATACTTTTGATAAAGCCTTCTGGTTTTTGATTTTCAGGCACTAATGCCCATTCTTAATGTTACAAGACTATTCCAAAGTTCCAAGAACTTTGATCTGAAACAGATTGATCTACATCAAGATGTAACTGAAGACCAATTGTACTCTGTTCAAAAAGAACTTCTGCCATACGTACTAATATGCATACCTTCTCATATTATCTAGATTATGCCCTATGATCAGATGGAGAAATGTTTGTTTCATGTATTTTATTAATTCTGTTGATTTTAATTATTCACCATGTTATTATTTATTTGTTGATTGTTTTAATTTATTGATTGATTCCTTTAATTTTGTAAATTTAACTTTGTTAACTGGCTTGAGTACTACTCTTATATGACATTATAACATGTACCTTAATAATGAATTCATTTATTGGCTAAACTGCTCTTTTTTTCTTTTATAAAATCATAGTATTCAGAATGTATCAATTCAGTTGACTACTTAAGAGAATAATAATAATAATAATAATAATAATAATAAATTTTATTTGTTACCCGCTCTCTCTCCCCAGGGGACTCGAGGCGGGGCACAGGAAAATTAAAAAACAGTAAACACAGCAAAATACATAATTTAAAATCACAATTAAACAACAAATCCTGCGCTAAAACATCTATAAAAAACTAAAAAACTGCCCTAAAACCCCTAAACACTAAAAATAATTAAAATTACCCTAAAAACCCCAGGACAAGGAGGCTATCCCAAGCCGGCCAGACGGAAAAAGTAGGTTTTCAATTTAAGACGGAAGGAATAAGAGATATGATAGCAGTGTTCCAATATCTCAGGGGTTGCCACAAAGAAGAGGGAGTCAAGCTATTCTCCAAAGCACCTGAGGGCAGAACAAGACACAATGGGTCTTGTTCTTCAAGGAGAGAAGCAACTTAGAACTGAGGAGAAATTTCCTGACAGTTAGGACAATTAATCAGTGGAACAGCTTGCCTCCAGAAGTTGTGAATGCCCCAACACTGCAAGTCTTCAAGAAGATGTTGGATAGCCATTTGTCTGAAATGGTATAGGGTTTCCTGCCTAGGCAGGGAGTTGGACTAGATGATCTCCAAGGTCCCTTCCAACTCTGCTATTGTATTGTATTAAGAATAACAGATAAGCATATCTTAACAATATAGCCAAGAATGTAAGCATTAGTTTAACTCTCTGAGAAATTATATTTCTTTTGTAAACTCATTGTAAGCCTGATTGACTCTTTTAAACTTAGGTCATGCAAACTGGCAGGCAACTAAAAGTTATGCACTTTATATAACAAGAAAAACCCTGTTAGTTCACTATACACAACTGTCTTATTCAATTAAATTTATTCAATTAAATTGAATCCAATATGTATTGGAGTTCACATAAGATCAATTCAACTGATTGAATGCTTTATCCCATTCCAGCTTCCTATGCAATAAGTACTTTATTACAAAATATGTTTACTATTGTAATTTTTGATATTATGCCAGCATACATTATATGTTAACAGTGATTTTAGCACTTAGAATCAGAACATCAGAACATCTTTGTTAATGCAGTTTTGCAAAATAATACCAATAGAGTCTTAGAAAACTTAAAACAGGTAAGTCACAAACAGCAACATAGCCACATTTTGACAAATGCTTCGCTCTAAGATGATCTGATACTCTAAGTTTGTTCTTTCCATTTAACTCTCAAATTAAACCATCATAGCTAAAACCAATAGATGTACTGAATTTATACACAGTCTAACTACTGTATATGTAAACTAGGCTTTTTTGTGCAAAAATATACAAATCTCTTTTTTTAAAATAGGGATGGGAAACTTTTATGAGGAATCTCTTAGGGGAAAGACTGGCATTCCTGATAAACTCAGTTTATTTAGGTTTAGTTCAAATGACTGTGGCAAGAATACAATTAGCCCAAAGGCAACCCAATTACATTTGACTGAATAAATTTATTAGAACTTCAAAATTTGAAAAGTCTGCAATTCAAACATTTAATTTTACATTCAAAACAGTTTAAGTAAGTTGCTGTTACTAGGAAAGCATCGCTATACTGTGAATTCTTATACTTGCAGATTACCTAGCAGCTAATTATAGTGTGCTCTTCTTGGATAATAAGGCAGTAGCAATGTCTCCATCAATCAGTGAAGAAGTACAACCATTTTGCATAGATGTTACTACTTATGAAAAGAGTTCCCAAGATGTCTAGCAGGACAAATATGAATTATTATAATAGGCCGGAATTCGGCAGTAAATCTCAGCCTCCCAATTTTATGCAGATTCCCTTGAAAACTGATTGGATACCGGGTCACTCTAAATATGCAGTTCTCACATGTACAAAATTCTTCTTCCTCCCACTTTTCCCACATTTAAATAGATTCTTTTGACCTGTACATCATGATCTTGAAGCCAATACATTTTTATTGTATAGCTAAGATTTCTGTCCAAAGAACTACTGGCTCTCCGTTTATTGCTCCCATTATTCTTCTCTCTAGCTCTATTTTCTCCCTTCCGTTATCTGGATGGACCATCCTCTTCTCTCCCTGACTCAGAACAAAGGTGTTTCTCCTCCCTACTTCATCTCCCTGGAGATAGTACTGGGCGAAGAAGTTTTAGCAAGGTTTTCAGTCTCCATT